>OW028745.1:15557500-16757500 GCA_932294355.1 Aporophyla lueneburgensis | reverse complement strand
AAATGGGTACTGAATTAGAGAGACAACAGTTTTGTCGTCGTTGATCGTACGACAACAACAACAGGTTTGTTCGTATTCACACAACTTCTTTTGATTATACTGTAGTCATAGATTTTTGTTTGGATATTTGTTGTTTTTTTTACTATAGTATACGTCTTCATGTGGCAATAAAGTGTATCCTTTTTTCTTTATGCTTCACTGCGTCTGTGTTCTCTTTCACATTTAACCCATCTACCTACATCACAAGAGTGAACAAGCATCTTCTGGGTGCGCTCGTTCCATCATAATCCTCAAGCAGGCACAGGAAAGCAGTCACCGAAAGCAGTACCTCAATTTTACTAAAAATAGATCATGAAGTAATAACTTTTAACACCAAAATCTGACTAGCGAAACTGTTGTTGTTTCTGAAATACATCAATCGATGCATGACAACTACCTCGTTGGTCTCGTGGTCGCAAACGGGACTGCTGAGCGTGGGGTCTTGGGTTCGATTTCCGGGTCGGGCAAAACGTTACTGGGTTTTTCCATTAGGAATTTCTTAGTAGCAGCCCGGAGTTTGGAAGTTGGTGGTGTGATACCCCCGTGCCTCGGAAAGCACTTTTACTCTCTCCGGTCGTGTCGGATTGCCGTCCCATCAAGTTATGAGAGTGAGGGATGAGTGAGTGCTCCTGTGTTTGCGAACACACTTGAGCACTATAATATCTCCCGCGCCGATGGTTAGTCTCAGTTGAGATTGGCCGCCGCCGTGGCCGAAATACGGTCTGGAGGACTATATATATTCATCAATCGACAACATCTGGCTGGTGATACTCTAATTAATGCAATGCGTGATTGGACTGCGAATGAAGTCACAGACGAACTGCTAGATCATAATAACATAACTTTGTCGGACATTTACCTACTGAGAATCCGCTGATTTACGTAATTTAATTGAAAGGTATGGAAATCACAATTTCCTTTATAAGTGGTAAATATAACGGAAATTAAATATTAAAGAGCTTATTATTTGTATAAAATTATGTTTGGATATAGAAAATTATGTAATAACATTTAAAACCTTACTAATTGAACTGTAAGCAACCCTCATCCATTCATTCCCGTGACGATTGGGTTAGATATCAACTTGGTTACAATTTCACTTTGGTTATATGATAAAAATAGTAGCCAGCCAAAATCGAACAAAGCGTAATAATTAATTAAACGTACAGAACAAATAACGTTGCAAATTAATCGAAATGGCCACAAGAAATAAAGGAAAATAAAAGAATTAGTTTTATTTGTTTATAATATATTGTCAGTTAGTTTAAAGACGACTGTTGATCCAGCTCATAAAGGAGGTGATTCTGGCAAAGGCGGCAGGTTCACTGGCTTGGCAACCACGAGGAGACCCGAACGAAGTGATACCAATCTGCGAGGGTAACAACATAAATCATTAGAAAATATCAAAGTAGATTGAGCATTCGTTTAAATTGATGAGTAGTCTTTTTATGTTTATTTTGCACTTAACTCTTTTACTGAATAAGTAGTTTAATTATACGTACCAAGAGTGGTCTGCCGTTCCTGGTGATGGCAAGAGGACCGCCGGAGTCGCCAGAACAAGGGTTTTTGTTACCAACACCACTGGTGCACACGTTGGAGGATTGGATAAGCGTGGGGTAGACTTGCGCACACGCAGCGTTTGTTATCACTGGTAAGTGCACGTAGCTTAACGGCTGGTTGGGAAGTACTCCATTTACTGTAAAGCAAAGAACTCAATTACAATTATAAAAATACTCTCAGGAATTAAAATTTTGTACAGAAAGGACGGAAGAAAATACATTTCATTTTGACAGACTAAAAGGCACACAACAAACTCTGCAAAATCCGGTCTTCCGTATGATTGTAGGAATACATTGATGTATAAAATAGTAATCTTACCAGTTTGTCCATAGCCTGATGCAATGGCAACATCACCGGCGAAATGCTCATTGAGTTGAGATCCAGAAGGCAGAGCAATCGGAGCGAGGATATCTGAAGATGAATATTGTTTTTTGTAATTTTCAACCGTATTCATGAAAATTGAATACTACTAAGGCACTTTTAGAACTCATGTATTTTTTATGTGATTTTTGCACCACAGTGCATGAGTAAAATATTGTAAATGATGTATAAAACTATGTAAATATTACTAATAGAGAACGTATACTTACTAGAAAAACTAACAGCATATGGTAAGTAGACCATAGCAACGTCATTTCTGATAGTGAAAGGGTTCCAATTTTCGTGTAAAACAAAATTAGTGGTAACTATTCTAGTACCACCCGTGAATATAGTAATGGAGCCAAGAACAACATTCACTCTTGTGACAGAGGATACACCGTCTTGCAAGTTATGGGCAGCAGTCAGCACCCTGGTCGCGGATAATAGGACAGCACTGGACAGTGACACTCCACTTGGGAGCTCTGAGAGAAGTCCAACCTGAGGAATGAATTAAGGTATTTAAATTATACCTGGCTGCATGTTTTTCGCAATATGTAAATAATTGCATTCAGAATTTCAATAAAATTATATACACTTGCAAAGTCTGGCATTCATCCTTATAAAAACTTGATAGGTCAACTGAGAGGTAATACTTTATGTTCGTACAATATTTTGAATCCAGCAGCATGTTCAATGAATTGTCAAATCCATAAAATACACATTAGGATTTTGTTTTTACTATATGATATAAATACCTGATATGGGAACTGTCCGAGAACAGCAAGGGAACCGCCGATGATTCTGGAAGCATCGCTGCTGGCTTCCTCCTCAGCTTTACGGACCTTCTCAGCTAAAGGGATACCGATTCTGGTGATGTATCCATACGCAGTGTTCTTTTCAATATCAATGACATCTTCAAGAGTAACGTGTCTCGCAGAGGTGACTGCTACTAGTGCCAACAAAGATACTGCAAAGACCTTCATGATGCTGATGGTACTAACAATCTACAGGATATAGTTACACCTGATTTTGTTATTTATATTCCGTCGTTGATAAGAGTTTTTGAGATATATGTAGATAATTATACGAAAATTATCATTGAATAGATACCCGCAATGAATACTAGTTTTCCCAAATAAGATTTGATTAGATAATGTAATTGAGCTCTACACAAAATCGTAATACAGTCAGATTAAGTCAAGTTTTTAAATGGGTTTTTTAGGCTGTTGTGCCCAAGTACTATTGATTTAAACAAATATTCGTAGATAAGAAACAGTAGTAAAATGATATTTTGACACAGCCAATGTTCTGTGTGTCTATTTAGGATGTCAATATATTCATCCATAAATATTATTAATGTGAAAGTTTGGATGGTTATTTCTGAATCACGAAAAATGCCAAAATGGAACTGAAATGAAATTTTGCACACAAATCCATACTAATATTATAAATGGGAAAGTGTGTATGTCTGTTTGTCCGTCATTCACGGCAAAACGGAGCGACGAATTGACGTGATTTTTGAAGTGAAGATAGTTAAAGGGATGGAGAGTGACATAGGCTACTTTTTGTCTCTTTGTAACCCCCCACGTCCCTAAAGTGGGGGGTGGAACGCGCTAATCTCAGGAAGTACGGGTTCGAATTGAAAAGTTATTTTTGAGTCGGGTAGTCTATTTATTGAGAAAGGCTATATAACATCACGCTACGATTAAAAGTAGCGCAGCAGCAACAAAAAAATGAACGAAAACTGGCAGGCTGCGATGTGACGAGAAGGGTCAGGGGAGCAAATATTTGACGCGGACGCAGTTGCGGGCGGAAGCTAGTAGTTTATAAAATTCATTAACACACAGGATACTTTTTATCCCCGGAGTAGGTTCCCGAGGTACAGTTTCTGACATAAAATAAATTTGTCCAATTTAAACATTGATTGAGTGTCTTTAAATATAGAACAGGAACCTTAAGAAATACCAAGAAGACCTGCATTCAATCAAGCTATGTTCCCCGTTCTTATAAATATGAATTCTTGTAAGTTTATTTTGAGTAGGTACATTAAACACATATCTTATATCTTTAAACGAGCAATTCTTGTATACAACATGTAACAAAAACCCTGTCCGATCCTTAAGGGTATTATTCGGCATCGTACTGCGTACATTATTACGTAACCAATTAATGGATTTGAGATTACTATTTTTCCATTGTGAATATAATTAAATAAAAATAAAAAATAAAAACGAATCAAAGGCAACACTGATCGCTCGACAAAGTTCACGTGTTACTACGTACAGTTTTGTGTCCAAGAAGCCGCCAGAGCCAGAGCGAGGCGGTTTGTATGATCCTTTGTCATGAACCTGCTTTGTCGCGTGCCGCCAAACAAACTTATAACGAAAGATAATTACGCTACGTCATACCTTATGCCTACGCGTAGGTATCAGCTGATATTGTTTTGTAGGCATAGTGATCCGGAGACCTAATCATGTTTATCAAGAAACAATTAATTGAATTAAATGTAGCCCTGATAAGGGCTTTTTTTAATATGAAGTTCTTTGGGCAATGTACTTACCGACTGCAGGTTTCAGTTCTCTTGTTGTTGCATACTTCGGCGATCGTGCTCCACATGTCCACCTCCAACACTGATACACATTCGAAACCTTTTCGCTAAATTTGCACGTACTCTTTGCAGCGCATTTGTGTCCGATTTAAGTGAGTCGAAAGCTGCCACAATTCGAGCTCTGACTTCGATTTCCGAATCGCACTCTCTTTTATAAACAATTTGTTTAACATGACCCCATAAATAAAAATCCAGTGGAATGGCTGATTGGAATACGACGTTGTTCGCGAAACGATAGCGGTACGTGATACGTACAGACGTTCGATCAAAAGCTATCTACAAGAAAGACTGGCCATTGGCCAACAAGTAGCGCGCCGGTAGGCAACCAGTCGGCAACATCAAAGAGTCGAACGAGTGCCTACAACGCGGTACTGTAGGGCGGTGGATCATTGAAATAAAAATAGGTAAAAATAACAAGATTTTGCCGGCGGGTGGAGTGTTGCTAACTTATGAAAATTTGCCATATTCACTGTTATATTTCGCATGGATTATAAAAATAAAAAAATCAATTACCTTTTGTTTTTTTTTAGATACATTTATATATCATTTTTTCTAGTACGTATGTTGAACGAGGATTACGCCTTTATTGGATCGGACAGGGTTTTTGTTACATATTGTATATACAAGATTATTTTTAGTATATGCGAAACCTGAATATAGTTTGTTCAGAATCAGTAACTGAATCGATTCCAATAATTTTTACACCATGTTATATTTTGTACCAAAAATATTTAATTATGCTTCCAAGTAGGACACCGAACGACAATACGTATCCACAATCATCTGTGCGGGTCACGGCAGTTCATAGCGCGCGTGGGCGCACAGCGTGACGGCGACGACAGGTAACAACTCCCTCCCTCGGCTCCCTCAGTTGTCCGAATGCCACCGATTGATGAGCACGTATCGCGATAACTTTGTGATTATTAATGATACAGTTTTAAAAATTTTTTCATAGATTCTTTACATAAAAATACTAGACCCGTGTTTCGGGTTCTGCATAAACAAAAATTAATGTTGTATATGTCGGAGGAAGTCATGCGTCGAGTTGATTGTTGTTTGCATGTATAATGCACAATATTATTTGTTTACATTTTAATTACTTTTAAAAATCCTCATTTATTTTATTTGATCACTTAAATTTTCCTGTAATTTAAAAACCTTACTAATTTAATAAAAGTCATGAATATTGTTATTTACATGACGACCAATCAGAGCAGAGCGCGTGCCTCGAGCGGGGTCGAGGCACCATCTTGATTTGGCAAGGGAGGTTAATGGTTTTTGGTTACATAATTTAAAAGTGATAGCGACTGATCGAGTTGGATCGTTGAGTGTAGAATTATAAGACTGAAGTAAGATCGGTGCCCTGAACCCGCTGCTCAGTCTTAACTGTTAATTTTATTTCGCAATAGTGTGTAGTGTTAAAATATTGTTTAATCTAAATTAAAACAGTGTGAAACAGTGATCATTGTGTTTTGTGCTCGCATTTTACCCTAATGACGCCCACTAAGCCCGCAACTACTAATGACCATATCAACGAGAACAATCCTTCTCCGACATATATATGTGATCGAAGGAGGAGTCGGATTATCAGGAGTGCCGAGCGGTAAATCGTCAGGGTTTAGAGTTCCCATTTTATTGGGATAAACACGACTGGATAAACAATTACAGGGTTTTGTTACAATATGAATTACACTACAAAAAAGAAACACAGTAAAACGGGTACACGGTAAACTAGGTAATAATAATACAGTTCAACGAACAAACCCTTAAGGTTTCTGTTCGTATAGAGGCCGAAGCCACCCAAATACAAAGTGTATCTTTTGCTATCAGCTAGTCAATACAGCTATTTGAATATACAGCAGCGCTGTTCCAGGTAAACCGACAGTTTTGTCGGGAGCAGGAGCTCTGAACTGAGTCTAATCCGAAGATAGACTGACTTGCTCATTGTTTTTGGTGGGACATCTCGTAGTTAACCTGAAACGATTTTTACTACTTGAACGGATGGTAGCCCGGCGAGTTCTACTTTTTAGGTGTCCAGCCGGCTGACTTGCTCACTGAGTGCAAGCTCCTTTATAGGACAATGTCCCGCCATAATATCGACGACAACTCAGTCCGATGGCGCGCGGAAGTACGCCACGTGTTTACTTGATACAAAACACTAAAGTATGCTAAACTAAATAAGACTTACGTTATAAAGTAATAAAACAATATTAGAATAATTGTCGTAAATAAACAAATGGTGAATTCAAAACGTGAATCATTTTAAAATTTAAAGTGACATGTCATCTATTGTTTTGAACAAAACTACCGGTTACAATTATCGAAATAAGTTTCCAAAAATGAATTAGTGAGTACACCAAGTACCTACTCAATAAATTATGTTCCGGTTTATTAGACACTGGTGCCGATTGTGTTGTACACGAACTAAACTAACTAAAAAAAAAAGTAATAAAAATTCCTTGCTTTTGGCTATGAGAATTGTAACGCTATTCTGCAAGGAAAAATCTCTAAATTAAAAAAATATTTTGATACGACTAAAATCGAATTTGACAATCGCGACTCAGCGTGGTTTTTTTTTTCTTTTGGTTTCGCAACATTGTACTTGTGTGTGCATTGCGTAGAATGAATTTTTTGAGAGACGAAGGCGCGTGCTTTTGGGCAGCCTGGACGTGTTTTATTGGAATTGTTCACTTTTGTTTGAAAAATAAAAATAAAATTTTACCCACGTGTTGAGATTTAAATGTGCAGGGATTTACTAAGGGGGTCGAAAATTTCATTATTTTTGCAATAGGACACGCCATTTTCAAAATATAAGCAAAAGGAAAATAAAAAATACAGAACTGTTTTTGCACGTGAAGGCGAGGCATTGTTGGGAATTTTAGTTCATGACCACTAGTTTTATTCCACACCTTTTTAATCGCGATTAAAAATAGTCAGATTTAGTTAAAATGAATTATTATAGTCAAAATTTTTGGTGAAAATCGGCAAACTCAGAATAGCAAAATTGTCATTTTCACTAAACTAATAACTCAGTGCAATCTTAGTGCTGTCAAACTAAAATATAGTTAAGTTGTGTCACTTTAGTCTATTTCAGAACAGGAAATCGTCGTTTGACAGGAATAAACCAAATTTTAGTGATTTTTAGTTTAGTTTAGAGAATTTTGTGACAACAGAATCGGCACCACTATCTGATAGAAAAATCTCGTAAATTAATGATAATAAAAACAAAGAATAGCGAATTATGCGGACTACCCACAATTTGTACTTGACAACCAGCTCCGACATATATATCTTATACCTTTAAACGAGCAATTCTTGTATATATATATATAATCTGAATCTCGGAAACGGCTCCAACGATTTTCATGAAATTTAGTATACAAGGGGTTTCGGGGGCGATAAATCGATCTAGCTAGGATTATTTTTTTGAAAATGTCGTTTTATTCGCGTTTTCAATAATCAACTTTTAAACATAAACTGAAAAATATGACTGTTCCTGACATCTATTGGCGATTAATAATACTTTTTTTTTAATTGGGAGCAACTAACTGCTTTAACGACACAACAACACTAAAGCTACTTCAACAGATGGCGTTGTTAAGCAACACTAAGTCATTGGCTTGACGTGTTTGGTTTGACGTTATGGTCCAGGAGGTAGCGTTGCAAATGAAAAAGTCATAGTAAGCCGGCTGATACTGTCCTCAATGGTTGATCTTATATGACCAATTAGTGAACCAACCGTCAGCTACTCAAGTAGCGGTGGGTACGGGTGTGGGTGGTTCCGGAAGTAGTAAAAAAAACAAAAAAAAAATTAGTCATAGCACACAGGCTGCAAATTTTTTCATATATAGTTTACGTCATACTGAGCTGAAAAAAAATCGTCAGCCGCTCGCTTGAACTTGTAAAAGAAACACGTAAAATAAAGTTATAGTACGCCGGATGAAATCTTATACGTTTAAACGAGCAATTCTTGTATATATATAATCTGAATCTCGGAAACGGCTCCAACGATTTTCATAAAATTTAGTATTTAGTTAGATTTATCGCCCCCGAAACCCCCTGTGGTTTCGGGGGCGATAAATCGATCTAGCTAGGATTCATTTTTTTTAAATGTCGTTTTATTCGTGTTTTCAATGATCAACTTTATCGATAATCAACTCGAACATAAACTTATTATTTTAAACACAATTTACCAAAAAAATACCGAGCAAAGCTCGGTCATCCAGATATCTTATATCTTTAAACGAGCAATTCTTGTATATATATATATATATATAGCTAAGATTCATTTTTATAAAATTTCGTTTTATTCGTGTTTTCAATTATCAACTTTATCGATTATCAACTTGAACATAAACGTATTATTTTAAACACAATTTATCAAAAAATACCGAGCAAAGCTCGGTCTTCCAATTAATATATATATATATATATACTAGCTTTTGCCAGCGGCTTCGCCCGCGTGGAAGTCGGAAATTATCCCGAGGGAACATACTACCGGGATAATAAGTAGTCTGTCCTTTCTCAGGCTCTAAACTATCTGTGTACCAAATTTCATTAAAATCGGTTCAGTAGTTTTAGCAGGAAAGCGAGACAGACAGACAGACAGAGTTACTTTTGCATTTATAATATTAGTGTGGATTAGTGTGGATAGTGTGGCTATAAGAGAGCGTCCAAGCCAAGCGGGCCACTCGGCGCTGGCAGCGGGTTTTTTGCATAAAACACGTTCTGTTCAACTCACTCACAAGCTTTGGGAAATAGCTAAAAAAAAATTTCATATACATAATTCGATAGATTTTAAGCTGCTCTTTCGAATCGTGCTATTCGTTTTTACCAAAATAATTTTCTTTTTAGTCAAAATTGAGTTTTAATTTGAAGTTAGATTGCCTCGAAAACTGTATTTTTTTTATTTTTTTTTTCACATCATTCAAAAGTTTAACCCTTCAACAACATCTCTGTAAAATTTCAAGTTGGGAGGGGCAACGGTTTGCAAATGACAAGCAAATCAAGTCCGCGACGTCGAGTGATGCGATTTTTATCACCACCCACTTACAACGATCGTTGTCTGCAACACAGTGCAGCAGGCGCGCGGCCGCGCAAAACGACGCGGCGACGACTTGATTTACTTGTCATTTGCAAACTGTTGCCCCTCCCAACTTGAAATTTTACAGAGATGTTGTTGAAGGGTTAAACTTTTGAACGATGTGAGAATTAAAAAAAAAGCATATTTCGAGGCAATCTAACCTCAAATTGAAACTCAATTTTCATTAAAAAGAAAATTATTTTGGTAAAAAAAAATAGCACCATTCGAAAGAACAGCTTAAAATCTATCGAATTATGTATTTCAATTTTTTTTAGCTATTTGCCAAAGCTTGTGAGCGAGTTGAACAGAACGTGTTTTATGCAGAAAACCCGCTGCCAGCGCCGAGTGGCCCGCTTGGCTTGGACGTTCTCATAATCAGAATCTCGGAAACGGCTGCAACGATTTCATGAAATTTAGTATACAGGGGGTTTTGGGGGCGATGAATCGATCTAGCTAGAATTCGTTTTTAGAAAATGTCGTTTTATACATGTTTTCAATAATCAACTTTATCGATAAAATCAACATAAACATAAACTTATGTGATTTGTGTTTGAATAAAATTTCTATTAAATACAATTTACAAAAAAAAAAAAAAAATACCGAGCAAAGCTCGGGCATTCAGGTACTTATATTGTTACATACTATTAAATCGAAGTATATGAATTACAAATTGTAACAAAACGTACCTACACGTACAAAGTTGAGATGTTACTAACGACAATCGACGCTACATAGTCAAAGTTTTATCTTATACCTTTAAACGAGCAATTCTTGTGTATATAAGGTATATCTATTCAAACACAAAATATTTTAAAAGGTACACCTGTAGGTGGTAAAGAAACTATAGAAGCAAAAATATTTTTTTTATCTAAGCGTTTTTGAATTTTCGTAATTATTTATAATTTTAAAACTGCTTGAGATATTTTGCAAAAAACCTTTACTCCAAATTCTATAAATGGCCCGCTTGACGCTGCGAGGGCGGCGACCGGACGGCACGAGCTTGGCCGCGGTGTCTCGGGCCGTAAAAAATAAGAAGGAGCCAGTATTTCTTATGTGCGTCAAATAATTTATAAATATTAAATTTTGAAAAAAATACATTTAGAAATTTTTTTTTTCGTTGCTGTAGCTTCTTTACCACCTACAGGTGTACCTCTTAAAATATTTTGTGTATGAATAGATACACCTTATATATATATACTAGCTTTTGCCAGCGGCTTCGCCGGCGTGGAGGTTGGAAAATATCCCGCGGGAACATACTACCGAGATAAAAAGTAGCCTATGTCCTTTCTCAGGCTCTAAACTATCTGTGTCATCATCATCATCATCATTTCAGCCGTAAGACGTCCACTGCTGGACTTAGGCCTTCCCCAATTTGAGGGGCTTTGCCATAATCGCCACGCTTGGCAGACGGGTTGGCGATCGCAGTAAGGTGCAAAATGCATAGAGAACGCTGCTGCCCATTCTCTAGTAAGTCCCTTAGTCGCCTTTTACGACACCCACGGGAAGAAATGGGGTGGTGTTATTCTTTACGTCCGGCACCACACGGTGCCGTGAAAGACGGACAAACAGACACACACACTTTCCCATTTATAATATTAGTATGGATATAGTGTGGATAGTGTGGATAATCTGAATCTCGGAAACGGCTCCAACGATTTTCATGAAATTTAGTATACAGGGGGTTTCGGGGGCGATAAATCGATCTAGCTAGGATTCATTTTTATAAAATGACGTTTTATACGTGTTTTCAATAATCAACTTTATCGATAATAAACTTAAACTTAAATTTATGTTTTTTGTTTTATTGGAAGAAAAATAACAAAATGTTATTTATATTTAACCTCGTAAGACCCAACGACCTAATTTAATGACAAAAATATGTAGGCATTCCGGCCCAAGACAGTTTTTAAAATCATTATATTACGGCCCAGCGACCTAAAATTATGACATAATATTTAAACCTATTTTTTAGATTAAATAAACCCATCAATTGAAATCTGTCACCAAAAAATCATTAACCTTGAATACATCTAATACATATAAAGTACCCCCGGGGAAATACTCCCTAAAATAATTAAATCAAGAGCTTTTCATATAAACACATTTTTACTAGATCGAAGTTCTGGGCCGCAACTACTTGCGTCTTTTTTTAGTACATTGGGCCGTAAGTTTTATCGACCTATATTTAGGTTGGGCCTTACGAGGTTAAATATAATTTCTAAAAAACACAATCTAACAAAAAAAAAAAAATTAAATACCGAGCAGAGCTCGGGCATCCAAGTACTTTTATTTATCTTACTAATATTGTAAATGTAAAAGTTTGTATGTTTAGATTTTTGAATGTGTGTAACTCAAGCTTCCATAAACGGCTGAACGGTTTCGGATTTGGTTGCTCAAGAGTATCGTTTGCGGATAATTGCGGAATTAACTCTTTATTTTCCCGCCTTAACAGCTGAATGGATTTGGAAGCAAGGGATACACCATCTGCCAGGTTCGCGAGATTTGTTCGGAAGAGATACCGTGGCCCGTGGCCCGTGCCGTGGCAAGTGAAGCAACACGGGTGGGTTTTAGTCAGTAAAACTCTGACACAAACTCCCACACCACCCTAGAGCGGAAGAAGTCATTTTTGACGATTTCACCATCCAAAAAAAAAGGATACACCATGATGTGAGTTTGGACATAGGATACTTTTATTCCGGTAGTACGTTCCCGTGAGATAATTTTCGACATCTACGCGGGCAAAGTTGTGGGCTAGCTAAGCTAGTCAAATTCGCTAATTCGTAGATATTTTTTTAAGTTATCTAAGTAATTTATCTAAGTAGGGAATTTACCATAGAGCAACACGGACCAGAGGGGAGTAGCCATACGCAGGCGTTCCCCTCTGTCAAAGTACAAGTCCACGCGGTCCTATGCGTATAACAAAACTAGTTGCAGCCGCACTGCTCAGTAGACTAAATCTAGTTGCGCGACTAAATTGATGTCCTACAAAAGTGACGAATTGTTCTGTATTTAAAAGAGATCTGCCACGTCAAATTTACAATAATATGGCGTTACCTTTCATATGTAACTAATATTTAATCACATTATTCCCATTTACTTCCAAAAAACTTAAAAAATACAATATTATCGGTCGCGTTGTTTCGGATTTGTTTACCAACACAGGCCGTTCATCAGTCGCTCGACCGATCCGCATATTGTATGAGGGCTCATACAATATGCGGATCGGTCGAGCGACTGATCCGAGTTTGTTTCCGAGTAGACGCTGTCACCGAGCGATAGTGTTGTTACTGGTTTGTTAGTGGATAGTTATCGATAAATTTGGCAAAGGAGTCTATATTCATACAGAGACATTTTTGAGAATAAGTTTTCTGATTTATTTAAAATATTGTAATGTAAGCTGTATATTAATGTACATAGTTGTATAAATTAAAAATATTACAAAACTTACGAGTTAACACGTTTTATTAAAATTACTTACTACTTATGTGTGAACTTAAACCATTTTTTTTTAAAGTGAACCTTTTATTTCGTCTCACACTTTTCGTCTGTGTGTTGCATGTCGCGTGACGGTCGGCCGCGAATTAGGGATAAAGTGAAAGGCGCTCGCTGGTGCATGTTGTTGTTTATGGATTTATTTCAATTTTGAGTGCTTGAATTAATTAATTAACTTATTTCGTATGAACATTAAATTAAGTCTTTTTATTAAGCTATTGCATATATTTCGAAAATTTTTAGTTAAATGTCTATAATGTGAAAAAAAGTTTCACTTTTATCGTGGTTTCATAAAAACCATACAATCCTTTTTTAATTTATTTATTGCAGGTTTCCTAAAGATCCAAATTTAAGGGATACATGGAAGAAATTTTGTAATAATAGACTAACCTGGATTCCCACAAGAAATAGTGTCATTTACTCAAATCATTTAAAGACCTCTGACTTTCATGTGTTGGCGAACAATAGGAGGAGATTAGTCGAGGGCACCAAACCAACTCTAACGCTACACTGTATTTGTCCCGGAAGTTTTTTATATTACGGAAAAGGTAAAACAGCGTACAGTCTACCTGATGACCTACACATTAGTCATAGTGGCGAAATTAAGCTTAGATTTCTCAACTTGAAAAATTAACAGTTTTAAACCTAATTTTCCAGAGTCATCAAAAATCATTCACTCTACCAAATGACAGACTATCATCTATGATGCCATTAGTGCCACTCTCACTATTCCTGATTCGTTGACATCTCCGTGTACTTCGTCAATCAAGTCAAAAAGCAGACCCACATAAATGTATTCATATTTATACAAATCTAATCCACTTTAAAAACCAGTGATAGATACAATTCTCTCTAGTTTTTAAAATGAAGTAAACCTTAATTTTATTTGTTAAATGATAATTATTGTAGTACATAATAAATAAACTCAATCTTTATTATAATATCTATCTTTGTATCACTTTTTAAACGTAATATTCCGAACCGAGTTCTTGAATTAATCGATAATGCGTATCGACAGTAGTTGCAACCACGGCTGTAAGCAACTTGTCAGTGTAGTTGCGTCATCTCATTGTACTGTTACGACACAAAATGTATCTATGTGTGTGTGAAATTGTTAGTGTATGTTTTAATTTTTATGTGTGAGTTTCGTAGTAACAGACGATTATTTTTGTGTGAGAATTTGAGAAAGTGTGGGTAGAGCATATTTCCCCCCGCAAAAAATGACAGACAGTTTTGTATCGGGAAAAATCGCTATGGCGTCTCCCCTCCGGTCCGCCGGTGGTCCGTGTTGCTCTATGGGAATTGACCTAAGCCAATCGAAAGATGCGAAAAAAAAATTGGGTAAAATATTGGCAGCTAATTTAAATTAGGGTCGTGGGGCTTTCGGGACCGGGATCATGGTCCTGGATTCCACCTAAAATACAATAATTATTTTGCAGTAGTATTTTGGGACCACAAGAAAAATTAAGTCAAAGTACAGTGAAGAAAAATCGTTATAAAAAATCATTTTCTTATACATTTTGTGTGTCAGCTACAAAACGCGTTATACCTTTGAAGTACCAGCACGCGTAGCATGACCACCGTAGAAATGGGTTTTGTCGACGAAAGAATAGACAAAATTACAGATTGTAGAAAGATTAAAGACAGAATTAAAGATTGTAGAAAGATTTATACCATTTTATGCTGGAGTTGCATGACAATTCTATCTCTATTCTACCAAGAATAGACAAAGTTCTTTCTATGGTGGTCATGCTACGCATGCAGGTTGTTATAACTTAGTAGGAGCTTACCAAACATAGGGAGTGTCAGCTAGAAATCACTTTATGCCTCCGTAGTACCAGGTAGTCATAACTCGGTAGGAGCCTAATAAGTTTTAACACATCATTTATTGACTCTCAGGCAGTTCAAAGTTCGCTGGGTCAGCTAGTATTAAGATAGCATGTTTTTTTTATTCAGTTAATTATGTTTAATTTACAAAAATAGTTATGATATTAAATAATTGTAATGAATATGACCGCTGCTGACGTGTCTAATTCCGATAGTGAAGTTTTTAAAAAGTTTATTGTTACGTTTCGGTGGGTGATTAGGGGGACGATAGGTGATTTAAACACTCAAGATTTTTTTTTTATAACCATTGTGGGTCAGGCTTGGTTTCGACCATCAGACCAACAGTGAAACCCACTACGAGTTTAGCAAAAAACTAGTCGCAGACACTCTGACCAGCGTTGATGTGAAAGACCAGCCTACTATGAGAGAAAACAACAACATTAGTAATACCGATATTGTGTTGATTTGGTTCCTTACCTATGCAGCGAATTTATAAACAAACGCTTTAGACTATGTAAGGGAGCTAGCCGAGACGAGTTGCAGAACGACGATTCTGGATAGATTTTGGTTAGCTTCTTCCTCAGCTTGGCGGATCTTCTAGGCCAAAGGAGTTCCGATTTTTTGATAGTTATCTTAAGTGGTGATGTCTGTTCAGGATGAAGTGGGAGGAAACGTCCGGGTATTTCCATTGCGTGGATAGTCTGGAGGACACGATGGAGCATACGGTGGAGGGTTGCCCTACCTGGGTGGAGCTGGAGGGTTCTCCTGGAGGCGATCGACGGCGGCGGCCTTTCGAGTCCGGCCCTGGTGCGAGTCATGGTATGGAGCGAGAGGGCATGGGAAGCCATCACCTCCTTCTGCGAAGCAGTAATGCTCGCGAAGGAGGAGGTAGGGCGCGTGAGAGAGCGGCAGTCTCTGCGCCCTCACGTCCCTAGTCGCCGCAGGAGGAGACGCTCCGGGCGTCGGGGCTCGATCGTGGACTCCCGGCCACCGTAGGCGCGGGCTTGCGGGGTGGCGAGCAATGGGTAGCTTGCCGCTAGTTAAGGACCAGGCCCGTGTCGACGGCGCTTAGTGTTCCACGCGCGCCTCAAAGAGATGTCAGCAGTACTGAAAGGATCTGCTAGGACTGATGCATGCCAGGGTCGTGAGATTTGTTCGAAAGAGATACCGTGACCCTGGCATATGGGCAACTGAAGGAACACGGGTGGATTTTAGTCAGTAAAAGTCTGACACGCCCTTCCGCTCCACTCAAGAGTGGGAGACATCATTTGTTGGTGAGGTTGACATTCCTCGCGGAGCTGATCGCTACCAGAGCCAATAGATTTACAAACCTTCATGACGGAAAAGGCTAAGAAAATGCAATCAATATTAAACAGGGAAATACTTGTCTAGATAAGACTAAGGAAAATTGTATTTATATTATATGATCAATCTTACTTCAATCATGGGATTAAAAGTAAGTAACATGCTATTAAATATCAGTATTACCATATCAAACTTGGGTTTTTTTCTTTAAATTGAGTTTTGTAGAGCCATCAATCATCGCTGGTACAGTCAACCGCATGGTCACCTTGCAATAAAAAAAAACCTTTCTTACTGCTGCGAGATAAAGAAGCTGTAAATGTTAACTGTTATAAATATGTAGTCACCAGCTGGCACTATAGGAAATCGCCTTATACCCGCGATAGCCTCTTTCTGAATATACCCATTTAACATAAGTGCAACTACTCCAAAGACTGTGTCATTGGTCTAGTGGTAGCAAGCGCTACTATTGAGCATGACTACGGTCGATTCCCAGGTCTGACAAAGTTTATTGGATTTTTTATCAAGAATTTCCCAGTAGTAGCCTGAAATCTGGATTTGTCTATAGAGCCGTGCACAAATGTGAGTGTGGTATAGGTACACTTCCGCCCAATCCTTCCGGGAATTAAGGCGTAATGTTATGTTATGTAGTTCATAGCAACACTCTTAAAACTAGCACCCCTAGTCAAGTTGATAATCTGCAATCGTTAACGCTAGGCGAAAACTAATCAAATGTATGGGAATGAAATCATCTCAACGTTAAGTCACGTGGTTAGAACAAACGAATAGAAAATTCGTAGCCAAGTTCACATCGTTCAAAATGATAGAATGAATTGTTATCGTTTCTACAATGTTCAACGCTACATCTTTTGTTATAGTGTGTCGTTTTTTTAAAGACATTGTAAAATGAGCGGTGGACTCAGGCGCGTCAACATGGCTACCAACTTATCGTTTTCTACAATTGCGGACACCGAAGCGTTACCGATTGGAAAACGGAATTCAAAACGAAATGGTTGTAACTTGGCTAGAGGGGCTGGCAACACTCGTAGTCAGGTTTTAGGTTATAATAACGGTACTGTTTTTGATACTACAGCTGGATTATTGTACTGATGAATGCTGCAGAGACTTCTCCGCTACTACGGCGTATCACGGACTTTCGTAGAACCTCGCGTGTACAGCTTCTACGCATTTGTATCTTACGCACTAACCAATCTAGGGTGGGGTGTAATGGAGTTGGGTGAATCTACCTAATTATTATCGACCTTTGTATTTATACCTACTAGAACAAGCGACATTTTTGCGTTGATACGTGTATGAATTCAGTTCTTGTTAATATTTTAACAATGAATCTCAAATGCACTGACGGATAACGCACAGCTAAAGTTCCATATAAACTGAAGGTGAACACTACTGAATGTTTTTTTTTTTTATTTTTCCCAAAAAGGGGTACAACCGAGGATGAAAATTTGTTTGAAAATTCATGATTTGTACTGTAAGGACTTGTAATACAATAACTTTCTAAAATATCTCGTAGTCTGCGGGACTATGCGTTTTAATAGTACGGATTTATAGATTTTGGTGCGGTGATTGACATGGCTTCATTCGATTTGGGATTTTTTTGTTTTGAAACAATATCAAGTATATGTGGGTTTTTCTTAATTAAGTGTCACGATACTTAATTTATGAAAACCCAAATAATTTTCTTAATCCTTTGACCGGAAAGAGATTGATACTGGTAATATTTATTATTTATCTCAACTTTATCTAACTCATAGTGCGTATAAATACTCACTACTGAGTACTGATTGCATTCTGTTCGTAGCACCTTGCATCATGAAGTTCTTGACTGTGACTATATTGGCTCTAGCGGCGGTCGCTTCCGCGAGGAACGTCGTCCTCGAAAGTGTGATCGATCTTGAAGACATCACCGCGTACGGATACCTCAGTAAAGTTGGTGCTCCTTTGGCCGAGAGAATCCGTCAAGCTGAGGAGGAAGCCGACCAAAATCCTTCCAGAATCGTCGGTGGTTCTGCATCTATTGTCGGCCAATTCCCTTACCAGGTCTTAAGCGTTTCTTTATTCGCTGCGTTTAATCTAAAAGTATATTGGAAAATTGTCTCTCCTAACACTTGCAATATTTATTTACAGGCTGGTCTTATCGCCGACTTTAGCGGTGGTCAGGGTGCTTGTGGGGGTTCATTGCTAAACTCGTGGAGGGTTCTCACTGCTGCTCACTGCTGGTTCGATGGCCGAGACCAGGCCTGGAGGTTCACAGTTGTCCTTGGCTCAATCCGTCTGTTTAGTGGCGGAACCAGGCTGGCTACCTCCAACGTTGTTATGCACGGAAGCTGGATACCTTCCTTAATCCGTAATGACATTGCCATGATCAATTTGCCATCAGCTGTTGGTACCTCAAGTAAGTAGTTTGAATAGTACTGTTTCAACTTCACGCAGTTTTTACAAAACTTACGTAAACTATAAGATAATATTATTTTTAAAAACTTGTATTTTTAAAGGTGCCATCGCTCCCATTGCTCTGCCTTCTGGTAATGAACTCACCAACCAATTTGTCGGTGCTACTGCTGTCGCATCTGGCTTCGGTCGTACTAGCGATAGTAAGGATTTTTTTGGGAATAATTCAAATTACAAAACATTGAATTACGTTATCCCTTTCGGCCAATTGAAAACATTTGTTAACAAGCTATGTTGAAACTGTACAGGCACAGGTATCGGCGTGAACCAGTTCCTGAGCCACGTCAATTTACCTGTGATCACAAACGCTGAGTGCCGCCGATCCTTCCCGCTCTACATTGTCGATGCAAATATTTGCACCAGTGGTGCTGGTGGCAGGAGCACCTGCCAGGGCGATTCCGGTGGCCCTCTCGTTGTTACCAGTAACAACAGGCGAATCCTGGTAAGTAGACAATAGACGTTACAGTACTTATCAGCTGTATTATCGGTACCAGAAATTATTATGAACACTATTTTGAGGATGTTAAGTCCTCAAAATAGTGTTTATGATAATGTATAATCAGTTAATTGTTCTATCGGACCAGTAGCGTATTTCAACAATGATTATTAAAACTGTTATTTGCTTTCCAACAGATCGGTGTAACTTCCTTCGGATCTGACCGCGGCTGCCAAGTTGGTGCTCCTGCTGCCTTCGCTAGAGTCTCATCGTTCATCAGCTGGATCAATCAACGTCTCTGAATTTTAAGGAAAAAAATTAAGAAAATGAAAATGAGCTCAGTAAAAAAATAATAAATTAATGTTTTAAAATAATAAAAATCATACATAACCAATTTTATTTCCTTAGTTTAAACCACTCAAAGTATAAGAGCTGTTACATAAGAGGAAGCATTTTTTAAATACATTACCTAAAGGAAAGCGTATGTATTCCAACAAATTAAAAAAAAAAACCTTTTTAAAGAAGGCTTGTATTTCATGGAACCGCTCATCTCCCATTTTGTACTTCTTAAAATATCATATGATTGAATACTCTAATAAAATGATTACAACTCGTTTTGAAATTTTTATTTTATTCCTATTTGGGATCGTTAGAATATTAAATAGCCAAGTAACGTAACTAACTTGGATGTAGCGGTTCGTCACAGTTCTAAACTAACCTAATCATTACTTGGTGTCATTTAATGTTATTTGGTATGTATGTATATGCTCTCGTTTTGCACTGTAGGTACCGATAATATGATACATTTTGGGGGTTTTGGTAATTAACTTACCTGTAATTGCTTTATTTTATTTTATTATACCTATTGTGGTAAAGTAATTTTATTTTACGGGCTTCGTCTTCACATAGCAGTAAGATAAAGTAGAAGTGAGTAATTAATGAATAAAAATATTGCGAAACATTTTAAATTGAGTTACTGTAGAGTTTTTTTCTTGCCCATTCTTCTCCATACGAAACTACCTTTTGGAAGGGGTAATGAGAACAAATTCAATTTTGACTTTCAATGCCTTTTATATGTCTCCTTGAAAGAAATTATTTGACTTTAACTTTCAGCATCATCATTTCAGCCGAAAGACGTCAACTGCAGCTGGATATAGGCCTATCCCAAATTTGGGTGTTGCCACAATCGCCAAATTTGAAAATGTTTATAAACGTGTTTAAACACTATGAGATGGATTGAAAATAGTCACAGTCAAGTTATGTTTTACATAAAATATGTATATTTAAGATCCTTATAATACTCCCCGATCTTTTAAGTTGTTGAGATATTTAATAATTTTATATGCCAAAAATAGTGTTGCGTGTTAATAATCTATATCGATGGCTAGGATTCAATTTAGAAAAAAAAAATATGCGATATAGATGTGTGTGTCTATTTTGAAACTGGTTTTTATGGTAACTTGCGCGTGGCGCCGGCGCGGCAGCGAAGAGAGCATATACATACATACCAAATAACATTAAATGACACCAAGTAATGATAGGATGAGCTAAAATTGTTTACGCCCAGAATCGTAAGTAATGAACGATTAAGTTAGGTAGGTACGTCCTACTAATAATATAAAAATACAGAATAATTTTATAACTAGTGCGCAAATTTTTTTTAGTGGTTCAGTATCAGTAATAGAACACATTTCAATCATTTTTTCAATACTTTTTTTAAATGTTTATCCGACCTTAAATCAGTAAACTGTGGACACCCTACATATTTCGTACCTAATATGATATCGACAATAGGAATAGGTCAGTAACCGCGCGACGGCGTAGGTACTTCGAAATTCTTAGAATTTTGACCGATTGAACAGGTGGTCGGTCGTTCACCTTCGCTGCCGCGCCGGCGCGGGTGCCACGCGCAAGTTACCATAAAAACCAGTTTCAAAATAGAAATCTTTCGTTAACGATAACTTAATTTTTTTTGTACTAAGATATATCAAAATAAAAATTGCATGATTATTAAAACTTGTTTAGGTTTCATTTGTTAAAATTTGCGCACTGGATAAAAACTTACCTTGTAGATAAAGGATTGATAAAAATTCCGTTTTGAAAACCGTGATAATTAAACCCAAATGTCCTGATATAGAACGTATTTTTGGAATGGCGACTCCCAAAGAATTTATTAACCCTTTTAACTTTTTGGTAATTGTTAGTTTTTGTGTTGTCTTATTACTTTTTATTTTTCTGTGTGGTGCCGGACGTAAAGAATAGCAGCATCAGATTTCTTACCGTTGGTGTTGTACGAGGCCACTAAAGAACTTACTAGAGAATGGGCAGCAGCGTTCTCTATACATTTCCACCATACTGCGATCGCCAACCCGCCCGCCAAGCGTGGCTTTTATGGCAAAGCTCCAAATTAGGGCAGCCCTATGTCTAGCAGTGGACGTCTAACGGCTAAAAAGATGATGATGATGGTGATGATTCCTCTTCCTCTGAAAAACTTTGCGTTTCCAGTGATGAATATTTTTTTAAACAACAGACCCTTACTAAATTTCTCCCTTTGGTCTCAGTGACTATACAAGAGTACCCGACCAAAAAGGGTAATTTTAGGTTGGAGCTCTGACCAAACAAGCGCTTTAGCAGAATTGGTAGCAGTAACTAAGCAACATCCCGACGCTTTAGGTTAGTTTAGAACTTTGACGAACCGCTACATCCAAGTTAGTTACGTTACTAAGCTATTTAATATTCTTACGATCCCAAATAGGAATAAAATAAAAATTTCAAAACGAGTTGTAATCATTTTATTAGAGTATTCAATCATATGATATTTTAAGAAGTACAAAATGGAAGATGAGTGGTTCCATGAAATACAAGCCTTCCTTTAAAAGGTTTTTTTTTTAATTTGTTGGAATACATACGCTTTCCTATAGGTAATGTATTAAAAAAATGCTTCCTCTAATGTAACAGCTCTTATACTTTGAGTGGTTTAAACTAAGGAAATAAAATTGGTTATGTATGATTTTTATTATTTTAAAACATTAATTTATTATTTTTTTACTGAGCTCATTTTCATTTTCTTATTTTTTTTCCTTAATATTCAGAGACGTTGATTGATCCAGCTGATGAACGATGAGACTCTAGCGAAGGCAGCAGGAGCACCAACTTGGCAGCCGCGGTCAGATCCGAAGGAAGTTACACCGATCTGTTGGAAAGCAAATAACAGTTTTAATAATCATTGTTGAAATACGCTACTGGTCCGATAGAACAATTAACTGATTATAAATTATCATAAACACTATTTTGAGGACTTAACATCCTCAAAATAGTGTTCATAATAATTTCTGGTACCGATAATACAGCTGATAAGTACTGTAACGTCTATTGTCTACTTACCAGGATTCGCCTGTTGTTACTGGTAACAACGAGAGGGCCACCGGAATCACCCTGGCAGGTGCTCCTGCCACCAGCACCACTGGTGCAAACATTTGCATCCACAATGTAGAGCGGGAAGGACCGGCGGCACTCAGCGTTTGTGATCACAGGCAAATTGACGTGGCTCAGGAACTGGTTCACGCCGATACCTGCGCCTGTACAGTTTCAACATAGCTTGTTAACAAATGTTTTCAATTGGCCGAAAGGGATATCCAGCTTCCGTGCAAAACAACGTTGGAGGTAGCCAGCCTGGTTCCGCCACTTAACAGACGGATTGAGCCAAGGACAACTGTGAACCTCCAGGCCTGGTCTCGGCCATCGAAGCAGCAGTGAGCAGCAGTGAGAACCCTCCACGAGTTTAGCAATGAACCCCCACAAGCACCCTGACCACCGCTAAAGTCGGCGATAAGACCAGCCTGTAAATAAATATTGCAAGTGTTAGGAGAGACAATTTTCCAATATACTTTTAGATTTAACGCAGCGAATAAAGAAACGCTTAAGACCTGGTAAGGGAATTGGCCGACAATAGATGCAGAACCACCGATGATTCTGGATGGATTTTGGTCGGCTTTCTCCTCAGCTTGACGGATTTTCTCGGCCAAAGGAGCACCAACTTTACTGAGGTATCCGTACGCGGTGATGTCTTCAAGATCGATCACACTTTCGAGGACGACGTTCCTCGCGGAAGCGACCGCCGCTAGACAAATATTCATCATCATCATTTCAGCCGTAAGACGTCCACTGCTGGACTTAGGCCTCCCCCAAATTGGGGGGATTTGCCATAATCGCCACGCTTGGCAGGCGGGTTGGCGATCGCAGTATGGTGGTAAAATGCATAGAGAACGCTGCTGCCCATTCTCTAGTAAGTCCCTTAGTCGCCTTTTACGACACCCACGGGAAGAAATGGGGTGGTGTTATTCTTTACGTCCGGCACCACACGGTACCGTCCGGCACCACACGGTACAAATAGACAAATATTGCCTGTTTAATATTGATTGCATTTTCTCAGCCTTTTACGTCATAAGGGTTTGTAAATCTATTGGCTCTGGTAGCGATCAGGTCCGCGAGGAATGTCAACCTCACCATCAAATGATATCTCCCACTTTTGAGTGGAGCGGAAGGGTGTGTCTGACTTTTACTGACTAAAACCTACCCGTGTTCCTTCAGTTGCCCATATGCCAGGTCACGGTATCTCTTTCGAACAAATCTCACGACCCTGGCATGCATCGGTCCTAGCAGATCCTTTCAGTACTGCATCTCTTTGAGGCGCGCGTGGAACACTAAGTGTCGTCGATACGGGCCTGGTCCTTAACTGGCGGCAAGCTACCCATTGCTCGCCACCCCGCAAGCCCGCGCCTACGGTGGCCGGGAGTCCGCGATCGACTCCCGACGCCCGGGGCGTCTCCTCCTGCGGCGACTAGGGACGTGAGGGCGCAGAGACTGCCACTCTCTCACGCGCCCTGCCTCCTCCTTCGCGAGCATTACTGCTTCGCAGAAGGAGGTGATGGCTTCCCAAAAAAATCGGAACTCTTTTGGCCTAGAAGATCCGCCAAGCTGAGGAAGGAGCTAATCAAAATCTATCCAGAATCGTCGTTCTGCAGCTCGTCTCGGCTAGTTCCCTTACATAGTCTAAAGCGTTTGTTTATGAATTCGCTGCATAGGTAAGGAACCAAATCAACACAATATCGGTATTACTAATGTTGTTGTTTTCTCTCATAGTAGCCTGGTCTTTCACATCAGCGCTGGTCAGAGTGTCTGCGACTAGTTTTTTGCTAAACTCGTAGTGGGTAGTTACCGTTTCACTGTTGGTCTGATGGTCGAAACCAAGCCTGACCCGCAATGGTTATATAAAAAAAAAATCTTGAGTGTTTAAATCACCTATCGTCCCCCTAATCACCCACCGAAACGTAACAATAAACTTTTTAAAAACTTCACTATCGGATTTAGACACGTCATCAGCGGTCATATTCATTACAATTATTTAATATCATCACTATTTTTATAAATTAAACATAATTAACTAAATAAAAAAAACATGCTATCTTAATACTAGCTGACCCAGCGAACTTTGTACCGCCTTAGAGTCAATAAATGATGTGTTAAAACTTATTAGGCTCCTACCAAGTTATGACAACCTGGTACTTCGAAGGCATAAAGCGTTTTCTAGCTAATAAAACCCACCCATGTTAGGTGAGCTCCTACCGAGTTATGACTACCTGGTACTACGAAGGTATAAAGTGATTTCTAGCTGACACTCCCTATGTTTGGTAAGCTCCTACTAAGTTATAACAACCTGCATGCGTAGCATGACCACCATAGAAAGAACTTTGTTTATTCTTGGTAGAATAGAGATAGAATTTTCATGCTACTCCAGCATAAAACGGTATAAATCTTTCTACAATCTTTAATTCTGTCTTTAATCTTTCTAAAATCTGTAATTTTGTCTATTCTTTCGTCGACAAAACCCATTTCTACGGTGGTCATGCCACGCGTGCTGGTACTTCAAAGGTATAACGCGTTTTGTAGCTGACACACAAAATGAACGTGAAAATGATTTTTTTTATAACTATTTTTGGTCACTGTACTTTAACTTCATTTTTCTTGTGGTCCCAAAATACTACTGCAAAATAATTATTGTATTTTAGGTGGAATCTAGGACAGCGATCCCGGTCCCGAAAGCTCCACGACCCTAATTTAAATTAGCTGCCAATATTTTACCCTATTTTTTTTTCGCATCTTTCGATAGGCGTAGGTCAATTCCCTACTTAGATAAATTACTTAGATAACTTAAAAAAAATATCTACGAATTTATTAGCGAATTTGACTAGCTTAGCTAGCCCACAACTTTGCCCGCGTAGATGTCGAAAATTATCTCACGGGAACGTACTACCGGAATAAAAGTATCCTATGTCCAAACTTACATCATGGTGTATCCTTTTTTTTTGGATGGGGAATTCGTCAATAATGACTTCTTCCGCTCTAGGGTGGTGTGGGAGTTTGTGTCAGAGTTTTACTGACTAAAACCCACCCGTGTTCCTTCACTTGCCCATATACTAGGGCCACGGTATCTCTTTCGAACAAATCTCGCGACCCTGGCAGATGGTGTGTCCCTTGCATCCAAATCCATTCAGCTGTTAAGGCGGGAAAATAAAGAGTTAATTCCGCAATTATATTACAAGATTTTGGCTGCGACTTCGTTTGCATGGTTTTCTGAATTGATAGAAAACATTGAACGATTTATTATTTTTCTTCAGTGCGTGTAAGCTTTGGGCAAACGATACTCTTGAGCAACCAAATCCGAAACCGTTCAGCCGTTTATGGAAGCTTGAGTTACACACATGCAAAAATCTAAACATACAAACTTTTATATTTACAATATTAGTAAGATAAATAAAAGTACTTGGATGCCCAAGCTCTGCTCGGTATAAATTTTTTTTTTTTGGTACAGTGTGTTTTTTAGAAATTATATTTAAATATAAATTACATTTTGTTATTTTTCTTCCAATAAAACAAAAAACATAAATTTATGTTTAAGTTTATTATCGATAAAGTTGATTATTGAAAACACGTATAAAACGTCATTTTCTAAAAATGAATCCTAGGTAGATCGATTTATCGCCCCCGAAACCCCCTGAATACTAAATTTCATGAAAATCGTTGGAGCCGTTTCCGAGATTCAGATTATTCACACTATCCACACTATCCACAATATATCCACACTATCCATGCTAATATTATAAATGGGAAAGTGTGTGTGTCTGTTTGTCCGTCTTTCACGGCACCGTGTGGTGCCGGACGTAAAGAATAACACCACCCCATTTCTTCCCGTGGGTGTCGTAAAAGGCGACTAAGGGACTTACTAGAGAATGGGCAGCAGCGTTCTCTATGCATTTTGCACCTTACTGCGATCGCCAACCCGTCTGCCAAGCGTGGCGATTATGGCAAAGCCCCCCAAATTGGGGGAGGCCTAAGGCCTCTTACGGCTGAAATGATGATGATGATGATGACACAGATAGTTTAGAGCCTGAGAAAGGACATAGGCTACTTTTTATCTCGGTAGTATGTTCCCGCGGGATATTTTCCAACCTCCACGCCGGCGAAGCCGCTGGCAAAAGCTAGTATATATATATAAGGTGTATCTATTCATACACGAAGAAGAGGGTCGCTTGTTATAAAATGATGAACCAAATCCAGCAAATGAGTTATGAACCTTATGAAGTGAAAGGGCACGCAGCTTATCCTTGTTTCCAGTATTAATATTATGATTATCACTGTTTTTAGTGTAATGTGATAACGAGTAGGCGTTACAAATAGGTAGGCGCTATATATATAGCGCCTACCTATTTGTAACGCCTACTCATTTTCTCTGAGCAATTTTCGATTTGCTTATAGTTTGCTTCTTTTTAACTGTTTGTGATTCTATTATATTACAATTTCATCATCAAACGGATGGATTTACGTATCGATAACGTATATCTGTATAACTAAATTCGCAAATAACAATCAACAATTGACGATCACCAACATCATCAGGTATCTCACGGTAGAAATGTCTATGTCTCAGCAACATACTAACAGATATGCTTCTTTTTTAGGAAAGCATCTGCCTGACGTCTTTTCTGTCACACCTATTTTTCTTGCCATTCTTTTATTCGATAATACCAATGAAGAACAGAATTTTAAGTAAAATAATATACATACATAATAATATGCAATCGTGTAAAATGCTCAGAAATAAAGGGAGTCACAATTAAAAAAAAATAAGGAAATAATTTATTTCCTTGTCTACAATATTTGTCAACAATACAACAACAACCAGAATAACCTAACGCAAGGGTCAACTAGATTGAAAGCACTGGTACTTGGTATGATACCGAAACATTAGGTAACAGGCACAACACATGAGAAGAGCAAAACCCATGAAATCCAAACAACCTCAAACAAACTCAAACGAGCAACCCCCAATTAGTTAAATCATTCACACCGTGTGGACAATAAGAAGGAACACTACTTACACCGGTATCAAACATAATCGTGGACGACACGGGATACGCAATAATGAGAAAACCGAAGTCTACCCAACTAAGTAAACTTGCACAGAAAAACTAGCTAAAAACAAAACGAATTGACGCTAAACTGCCTCGTACAGGAATTCAAGCCAACCTACAAGAAACAGGGATGAACTTAGGAACATTCAGCTTTACATACCACGATTGGCATCTCTCCGGACCTGTAGGTAACACGCACCAGGATCTTGCAATTTTATTAAGAACGTATTCCCAAATTGAATTAGTTAACAGTACAAGTGAATTAGTTACAGTTAGTAATACAAGGATACTAGGTCAACTATTGGCATGGGAAAAGACTAGCCAACTCCTCTGCACTTATTCAACTCCCACTTCAACAGTTATTCCCCGAAAGCAACCAGACTCTTCATAGTCTTATTAAACTTGATTAGACAAAAAGTACGCTAATAATACTCGGAAACTTCGACGTCCGTATTGGTCGACAAGGGGTCCACCCTTTATGGCAGAATTTTTTTCGTCATAATATTATTTTGCATAACAGCGGATGGCATAAACTTCATTTCGTAGAAAATCGATTGGCATACACTCATTTATCATACATTCACAACGCATAATTTCATAAGTCAGAATCATCTTTAGGCATAAATTTTATTCCATAATAATTAAAAAGTAGAACCATCATATCGCAGAAAGTTCGCAGTCAGAATCGTCTCTTGGCATAATTTCATATCGATAGTTATTAAAAGGCAGAACTATCATATCTCAGAAACTTTAAACTTAGAATCATCTTTTGGCATACATTTCATATCGAAGAAGCATGCAGCATGCAAACAAGCATGCAGCATGCAAGCAAGCATACAGCGTGCAAGCAACCAAGCATGCAGCATGCAAGCAAGCATACAGCGTGCAAGCAACCAAGCATACAGCATGCAAGCAAACAAGCATGCAGCATGCAAGCAAGCATGCAGCAAGCAAGCATGCAAGCAAGCATGCAGCATGCAAGCAAGCATGCAGCATGCAAGCAAGCATGCAGCATGCAAGCAAGCATGCAGCATGCAAGCAAGCATGCAGCATGCAAGCAAGCATGCAGCATGCAAGCAAGCATGCAGCATGCAAGCAAGCATGCAGCATGCAAGCAAGCTTACAGCATGCAGGCGAGCATGCAACGTGCAGCATGAATGGTTTCTGTCACGGCTTCGGCGCTGCGGGGCTCCGGCGGTCCCACGCGAGCTCATCGTCGCAGATGGTTTTACGCTCACCACCGCGGCTTCGGCTTGCTGGCCGGCTTTGCCGGCCAGCCTCAGCCACGGCGGCAGCCGTCAAAACCACCTGCTCCTCAGCTCGCGGGCCGCCTCGCCACTCCGCGCCTACGCGGGCTTAAATTACACTCTAGGGGTAGGGCAGACAAGACTACGTGGAGTCGATTCTGCAGCGATTCGTTTCTGTCAATAATTTTTGTAGCACAACATATACTGACTTTTTGAGACACTATTTCATTTTATTTAAGGTTAAAATGCAATTTAATAGAAATGAAAATATGCCTAACAAAATTATTCTAAATAAAATTCTGCCATCTTCATAGTATGCCAAGTGAAATTATGCCAAATAATCATTGCTCTAAATAAATGTTATGCTAAACGAAATTATGCGGAATTTTAAGTCTGCCAAAGTTAATTATGCGAAATAAAATTCTGCCATCTTGAAAGTATGCCAGCGTAAAGTCGAGCATATAAACATTCGGCCAAACAATGATTATGCTGAACATTTTTTATGCCTTACAAATATTCGTTTAAATAAGATTATGCCAAGTGTGTTATGCCAAATAAAATTCGGAGCATCAATTTTCTGCCAGATAGAGGGAACCCGTCGACATGATGCTCTAACCAAAGGAAAACGCAAGGGATCCAACAAAACCTTCAGCATGAATTTCCCAACTACAACGGTGAACTATTAATGGATAAAGCCTACAGAGTAAAACTTCAAACAGAAACGACAAAAGGTAGATCATCATTTGGAATAATATGGTCAAAAGGCACTCAAAAATCGCAATTGGACTATATCATCACGCCACAGGCAACAGAAAAACTCATCCACGTTGACAAGACGGGACTATAAGATCAAACAGAATTGAAAACAAAAAAAAAAAAAACACACAAAAGCAACAAAAAGGAACGAAGGGAACAACAATGGATGCTAAGTATTTCAATCATAAACAATGCAACTATACCGCTCTCAATCGAAAACATATCAAAACAAAATATCAAGATCGCATATAAAAAATTAAAAAAAAAAAACACCTAGCAAATATAGGTATCATCCCAACGAATGAAAACACCGAAATAACATGGAACAATATAACGGAGGTATTAAAAGCCGCTGCCCAGGAAACTCTCGAGTCTTCAGCCAATTTACTCAAGGGACCATCGAATAGCCCTCGCTAATCTACAAAAGGCCATAGCTGGCAACTGGATAACCCAATAGGCGTAATCGCGTATAAAATGCCAGACAATACTCCAAAAGGTTAAAAATCAGTACAAAAATAGGCAGAGCGTACTTTTGCGTAACCAACAAAACCGATAACCGAGGCACAATTCGATAGACCAACGGTAAAGGAAATAATGGAAATCATCAATTGGGACTGCAACATTTCACTCCCTTTGTTGAGCTAAAAGGACTACAATGCATCCAATACCAAATTAAAACCTCGCTAAATAATGTAAGCCTCCGAATAAACGAAACAAGGATGAAAATTCTAATTGGAGAGGGGGTCTCTAATTAGAATTTTTATTTTCGTTTCGTTAGGACAACCACATTACCTGGCACGCATTTTCAGACGCTCTGAACCACACCTGTTACAAGCAGCAATGCAGTACAGGGCCAAACCTAAGAAGGTCGGATTACCTATTTACACATGGAATGACAACCTAAAACAGGACATGAAATACTTCGACAAGGAACTCCAGTTTTGAAGGGACATGGCTGGAGACAGAAATAAGATCAAGACAGCGGCTAGTGATATCTACAAAAAACCAGAAACTGATAGCAGCGAGAACGCAGAAGACGACCAAGAAAACAACAACACGGAACATAGCGAACCCTTGACATAGAAAAGAGCCAACAAACGGTTACCCTCACCAAAACATGCATCGGTGAAGCTCGAACTGGATCAACATGCCGGCAACGACGTGAAAAGATACCCTCCTATAGACAAATATCACCCTTCTCTCCACTAGTCCAATGCTTACTTAAGGCTGCATAGTCCGTAGGCTCGTAATCCTTTCCTATCCTATGGGCACGTCTTCCCTACCATTACAGCGCCCCCTGGACTACTTCTTGATATGCAATGGCCTATGTAGCACCATGAAACATGAGGCTTCAAAGGCTAGTGCAAATCTTGGGGTTCATTCGATTAATCGAGTCTGGTCAAACCAAACTGGGATCGGTGCAATTCATTTCATTTCATTTCATTGTCCACAATATTTGTAGAAAGATTCAGATATTACCAAGAAATAAATTCTGTCTTTAGGACAATTAAATCAATTTGTTACGCTGGTACTGTCGCTCGGCGTCTCGAACAAGAAAGCCAGCTGTCAGCTATTGTCTCCCATAGAGAAAAACATTAACGTAATGGGAAAGGCTACTGTCAAATTGGCCCTGTCGTAGATAGTTCCCAACATAAGCTAATCATAAAAGGCGTGAGGTTGCTTTATTATAAAAAAAAATTGAGGAGTCTGGTTTATAACTATTCCTAGAATTTTCTAAAATAAAACAGTGTTCGAGGTTAGTTCAGTAGTAAACTCTAGTGGTCGCTCAGTGGACATTCAACCATAATTCATTTAAAACTTAATGTATTTCTAATGCATTAGTAAATAAAATTTTTAGTTGTCTGCACTCCTTCTCCATACAAACTTTAACTGTGCAAAATTTCATACTCTTCCGTCCGCGTAATTTTCGTAAGGTACAATGTTTTTGCAATTACATTAAATATTGATTATTATAATAAAGGCTAGTATCCTGCAGGAATACATTAAAAGGTAAAGTTTAGAACATTTTTCGCCTGTCATAGTCATGAAAATTCAAAGTATTTATTGGGTTCTCTATTGTGTGACCTAACTTTTTATCCATAATTTAAAGGGTAGCAATAAAACGAGTGACTGTAAATTACAATTTTAAGTGTCAAAATTAATTAATTTGGGTTATATAATTACTAAGTGAGCGACTGACTGTAAGTGACGAGAAATCAACAGAACAGTATCTTACAAACATTAATTTGAGTTACTTAAAATACAAAATGAGCAGCTTCATAATATTTGAGCGACTTAATATTTGTTTGAGTGTCAACGTTACGTCCTGCATTTTTTTCAATATTTGGCAAATGTATTTTTTATACTGAGCGGCATTTTATCTTAAATGAAGTGTTTCGAATACAAACAGGCTCGTCTACAGAATCAAGGCGTTTCCATAGGAGGTCACAGTCTTACCTAACCTAACCTCCCCAAATCATGTCGTTTCTGGTAGGTACTCGCCAGCTGCTCGTCTAAGCCCTCAAATAGAATATCAGTAACCAATAATCATTAATAAAGCAGTTTACTTAACTTTGCTCCAAGTGGCCTTTTTAGTAGTTCGTTATGTATAACCTTACTTAGAAAAATCGATTCTATCTTAATATTGAAGTTGCCCTGTCTGTATTTCCAGTCGCTCACTTAGTAATGTAGTCGCTCGGATAAAATTTTAATATATGAAATGGATTAATCACAATCCACTTTTTGTAAGCTCGTTCTGGATTTTATTATTAATCAATATTCGTCGTTAGTTTAGTTAATTTTTCGCTTACTCAAATTCATACCGCTCAAGTTAATAATACAGTATGTCATCATCAGTCGCAATGCTTTTTTTTAATCGCTCGTTTTATAATTCCCCTAATTTAAATAGCCATAATTTTTTTTGTCTTAATCATCATTTGTCCGAATGATAACTTGCCCGAACTAAATGTCACATAATATCACATGCCATAAAATTGAAATTTCTCAATACAATATGCCCTAAATCCGTTTGTCATAAATATTACAATCAATAATATACAAAAGACTTAAAACTGTTTTCAATAAAAGTTATAAGTTCTAAATTCAAATTATTGTATGTTTATTTATCTTAATAATATTTTTAAAACAAAGTATTACAAAGTTCATTAAGAACTTTATTATTTTATCAAATCCAACTGATACAATACATAAATAGTAAAGATGCAAAGCATTATGGTATTTTTGTTTGGCATGGCGCTGCATGTATTATCAAATCAATCAATAAAACAGGTGATTGTGAACATGTGGTTTTATTTCCCTCTAAGAAGCATGCAAACAAGCATACACCATGCATGCAGCATGCATGCAAGCAAACAACATGCAATCAAGTATGCATCATGCAGTATGCAAGCAAGCATGCAGCATGCAAGTGAGCATGCATGCAAGCAGGCAAGCAGCAAGGAATCGAGCATGCAAGCAAGCATGCAGTAGGCATAGTTTCTGTCACGGCTCCGGCGCTGCGGGGCTCCAGCGGTCCCACGCGAGCTTATCGTCGCAGACGGTTTAACGGTCACCACCGCAGTTTCGTCTTGCTGGCCGGCTTTGCCAGCCAGCCTCAGCTGTGGCAGCGAGCGTTACAACCACCTGCTCCTCAGCTCGCGGGCCGCTTCGCCCCTCCACGCCTACGCGATTCTAAATTACACTCTATGGGTAGGGCAGACAAGACTACGTGGAGTCGGATTTACAGCGATTCGTTTCTGTCACAAAAACCTAACTTGTAGCAATTTTTTATCACTAACAGTTTTATTATAAACTAGGTTCTGCTCGCGACTTCGTCCGCGTAAAATTTCTTGTTCCCTTCCCGTCGCGTCGAATCGCCTACCCGTGTGATTTTCCCCGTTTTTGCAACATTTTTCATTACTGCTCCGCTTTCCTTGGTTGTAGCGTAATGTTATATAGCTTATATCCTTTCTCGATAAATAGGCTACCCAAAACATACAATATTTTTTCAATTCGGACTAGTAGTTCCTGAGATTAGCGCGTTCAATCAAACAAACAAACTCTTCAACTTTATAATATTAGTATAGATGAACATTCGGCACTATACACTTTATATAATAAAATACTTAGGACATATGTCTTTATAACATGCAAAATTTCCCGACTTCCCGATTTCCCGATTCCCGATTTCCTGACTTAATGATTATTGTATTTGATATTATGACAGAATAGTTTTAGGAGCAAAGATCATTATGTAAAACAAAATTTAGATTTTTTGAATATTATGGTTACTGACGTTTATGGCTAACGTGTTATGGAAAATGATTTTCGGACAAACAATTACTGACGTCATGTTATTGCGTTTATGTGAAGTTTAGGTATCGACCTTTACATGTATTCTAAAATAGTAAGAAAAAAATAGCAAGTCAAAAAAAAAAAAATCATCAAACATGGCAAATTCGTTAGTTAATTAATTTAATCATCGAAACGAATGTCATAACTTTAATAAATTATGCAACTAGTTTGATTTATTCAATCATTTTTATTGCTAATTTTATTAGAATTTAATGTATTCCTGCAGGATACTAGCCTTTATTACCTTACGAAAATTACGTGGACGGAAGAGTATGAAATTTTGCACAGTTCACGTTTGTATGGAGAAGGAGAGCACACAGCTAATATTTTTATATACTAATGGAAGTATTAAAAGTAACATAGGATACTTCTTATGATTTTTTTCTATATTTATTGTTATTTTTAACGCGAGCGAAGCTGCGGGCAAAAGCTATTATAACTATATATCAGTTATCTGGTTACAAGCTCTGCAACGGTGTGCTGGTTGTCCTAAGATATATTATTATAGATATAGACGTAATCTCATATAATCACTCTCGTGAAGATCGGAAACTCTACACTCGAAGAAGTGGACGGTTATGTATACCCAGGACAAACTGTCCAGTTAGGTAGGTCCAACTTTGTGAAAGAGGTCAATCGTCGAATCCGACTCGGCTGGGCAGCGTTCGGGGAGCTATGCAATAACTTGTCGTCCCACTTACCGCAGTGTCTCTTATGGCACTGAATGGCACTGAGACGTGGTTTGGCTAAGGCTGAAAGTCACCCAAAGGGCAATTTCGAGGGCTATGCTTAGAGTTTCCCTACGCGATCTAATCAGAAATGAAGAGATCCGTAGGAGAACCAAGGTAACCGACATAGCCCGAAGAATTGCTAAACTTAAGTGGCAGTGGGCAGGGCAAATTGCTCACAGAACAGATGGCTGATGGGGTCGGAAGGTGGTGGTAGAGTGGCGACCGCATACTGGAATACGTAGCGTTTTTTTTTTTTTTAGGATTGGAAATCGTCAAATGACTTATCCCGCTCACAGGAATCCACTGTATACGAGAAGCAAAGAACCGGTCGAAGTATCGGTGCTTGGGGGAGGCTTGTGTCCAGCAGTGGACGTATTTCGGCTGAAACTATGATGATTCTCATCTCAGCTAGATACAATCGCCTTTCATTGATTTCTTTTCAACTCAACATTCCAATCCATACAAAATAGTAGGTCCAACCATTGTTGTGTATATCTTTCTCTTAAGTTTAAGGGAAATGCAGAAGTCAAGGTTTATTTCCGTGACCTGCCACCATCGTTCATATAACCAGTATTAATATCTGTGATCTGCTTCGCTGTCGCTTGGGTCGTGTTAGTAGAGATACCGGAACTTGGAGTATACCGGGAGAAGTTCACCATAATGTGGTTCTGTATCTCTGGTATATTCCTGCCTATAAGAACAATGTCATGTCAAACAGAGTGCACTACGGTGCCTTCCTTGTATGTCCGACGCCAGAGCGTCCATAATCAACAGGAAGAGGTAAGGACTTAAACCTGCCTTAGCGTTGGTGCAAGCCTATAGTCAAACTATACGGTACCGATCGTAGGTACGAGATTGACTATCCATAGTACGAATTAAATCTACATACTTTTCAAACAAAATGTTGTATTTTAAAGCCCACCACAACACATCCCAGGGTACCTTATCAGACGCCTTCTCTAGTTCAATGAATGCGTCTGTACTTCTCGTATGATTGCCGTAGTGCAACAGTGCCATTGTTCCTCGATCTAGAATAAACCCGAACTGGACCCGGTACTACTAAACGCTAACATTGTCATGTAATTTGGGCACTTAATTCGCATTTTACAAAAGATTATATTTACGTTTATATTGCCAATTATGAAAGACAAACTAAAAATGTAAAACGTTAATTTGGCTGTTATAAAATATTTATTTGTAAAATTAGCAACATTTTTTGAACCAGGCAGGACCCCTTCAATATTTTGTCTAGCTAATTTGGAGTAGTAATTGCATAATTCTTCTTTGAAGAGGCTACAGGACAGGTGGAAGCTGTTGATACTGCGACTGGCAGTATTTCTTTCATGAAATTAATCAGGTAGACCTAAAAACACGTAGTTCCAATAAAATGGAGACAGAAACCTTGCGGCTAAGCACTTAATCGAAACCTTTAAAGATGTTTCCAAAACAACAAGGAATGTTCACATTAAAGGACTCCCAAAGGCACTAAACTCAGGTCTAGGCTTTTTACTGTGGGGTTATGAAAAGGAATGTATCATGGTAAATTTGAACACTTAAATAACAATATTTGTGGCTCTGATAGTGGAATACCTAATAAAGTATGCGTTTTGTTGCTAAACACAGATAAAAGCGATCGCATTTGAAACCAGCTAAAAAGGTGGATTTTTGGTGGATGTCTGACTGACTCGTAGTTCTAGTGGTCGCAAATGCTACTGCTAAGCATAAGGTTGAGGTTCGATTCCTAATTCCGGCATAGTGTTATTGGGTTTTCTATCTGAAATTGAAAAGCAGGCCAGAGTATGGATTTTTGCACGGTTAATGGCAATAGGCTCGCCCCATATTAAATGGGACTTGAACACAATTGGTGAAATGTAGGTGTACTATAGGTACAAATATGCCTAATCCATCGGAGATTACAGGTGCGGCGATGTTATGTTTGGCGGATGTCATTTAATACAACATTTTCAGGATTGTACAAATTATATAATTTTGGGTAAATATCTTGAAATTTACTAGAAGTTTGTATAAACAATGATCTTAATTAAAAGTTATACACCTACCTTCGAATTGGCCACCCTGTATGTCATTGTTTCCAGATAGTACTAATTCGCTGATTAGCAATGTGATTTTAATCGTCAAAAATTGATGTTCAAAACAAAAATCATCAATTTCAAATATCATCATGCCATCAATCACTAAATTATAGATCGTTTATGTAGATAAAGTATTGTGTAGATTTTTTAATGTTCCGTCTGATGTAAGTTTTATTCCAGGTAAAATATCCCAAACAGCTTAATAATTGCAATTATTTATGGCACATAGCCTTTTTAATAGTATTTTGATTGATTTTGATCACCACGCAACTTGACCCCTTTTTTTTTGGATGGAAAGTCATCATGTCGTCAATGACTTCTTCCGCTCTGGGCGGAGCGGGAGGGCGTGTCAGACTTTATTGACTAAAACCCACCCGTGTCCCTTCAGTTGCCCATATGCCAGGGCTACGGTAACTCTTTCGAACGAATCTCGCGACCCTGGCAGGCATTGGTCCTATCAGACCCCTTCAGTATTGCTGACATCTCTTTGAGGCGCGCGTGGAACACTACGCGCCGTCGACCCGAGCCTGGTCCTTACCGGGCGGCGAGCTAACTATGGCTCGCCAACGGGACCCCTGAGATGACAAATGTAAAAAAAAATGTCATCAACATCATCATCTTTTCAGCCGAAATACGTCCACTGGTAGACAAAGGCTTCACCAGAGCTCACACTGCAACTAGACCGGGTTTGTACTTTCCGCATCCAGCGGATTCCTACGGCCTTCACAAGGTCATCGGTCCACCCATGGGAGGCTTTTCAACTCTACATCTTCCGGTACGCAGTTGCCAATCGTTTCGGCCCCATCGGCTATCTATTCTGCGAAAAATATGCCCTGCCCACTGCCACTTAAGTTTTGCAATTCCTCGCTATTAACGTGCGACATTTTAGTTTTGCCATCTAACTAATTAGTGAAGTGTGGCTATGTCTAAATCATCTATTACACTAGTATACATGAGTTTTGTCCATGAAATGGAATATATATGGTAACGTTACTTTGGGTATCTACAACTCGGAAAAATATTTAAAAAAATCCAGCACGTCAGTTTTGCTAAATATTTATAAAGAAGGTTTTTACAGAAATCTACATCTAAATAAACAATTGACAGTTAAAAATTGGTAATTTTTGCTCTTTTGTTATAAATATTTTCATCTGTATCACTCACAACAGCCAACAATAGTCACCTAGCATATTTTGGTCCCATAACCTTGATCATTTTGCTCAAATGATTTTAAATCTTGGTGCAATCACTCACCGAGGTCATCCCTCACACTACCATTATTTTCGGGGAAAAAATCTAAATGGGAATGCAAAAAAGGATTTATAGAGCTTACTTACACCCATACGCTCATAATTTTGCAATAGATTTTCAACAATCTCTTAGTAATTATCACTTTTTTTTTATTGCCAAAAAATATTTCACGACACTTTTGAAAGAGTTGGTTTTTCAACCTCGGTTAAAAGGCTCTCTCACTTGAATTTTGTATCGTCCAATATTATTTGAGGACCTACAAATATTCCTTCCTTTAATTTAGTCGCAGAAAGATTCGTAAATACAGAGCAGAGGTATTGAAATGCAGGCTTGGACTTAAATTTTTCATTTTTACCCAACTTAATGTGAAGCGGTGGTAATATAATTTTTTTGGGTCAACTAAACATGTTTTTTTTTACGTTCATCTTACCTAAAACATATTTATATTTTATACTATCTTTGTTTATTGAGTTAAAACCAAAAGTTTTTGTTATACAAAATTAACAATCGGTTACGTGGCTAGTGGGCTTTCTCCATATCATTGGTTTAGCAAATTTCAGTGATCTGTTTTTATCTGAAAGCTGAGGACCAATCTGTAATGAGTGTAAATCACATAAGGAACCTAACTTTTATCTTGATTTGACATCGGAAATCCAAAATAATATAAATAGGTTTTGTTATAGAAAAATCACGAATTAACAGAACAATTTTTTCACAAACCCATCAAAATCGATTTGTATGTAGTTTACATACTCTAGATGGCATTTTTATATAAAAAAAGAATTTTTAATCACACAGTTGTTTACAAAATAGAATGGTAAACGTATCTAAACAATTGCGGGTAGATAAAAAACAAAGATCTCTGTATCTCAGAATTGTGACGTGCTAGGAAAAATATAAAAATATGTTTTTAATTACCATCCATAGCCTACATAAATAATACATGTTTCATGACATAGACAATTTTTTTTTTGTAAACATGTGTTATTGAAAAACAAATCAATATTTATTTTACGTCGTTTGTAGTGCCGGACGTAAAGAACAGCACCATCCCATTTCTTTCCGTGAGGGTCATAAGAAATGATATGAAGTGTATATTTCTGTAAGTAGATCTTATAAGACAGTTTTACACGTCAACAGCGACTTAAGGCGGTTCACCCACTGAAGATGCGTCCCGCCGCGGTGCGCGGAGCGACGTATAACTCACGGGCGAAATCCCGCGCATTTCCGCGTCGGCAGCGTGTTGTGCTAGGCGTGATTTCTATATAAATTGGAAACTTGCATACAATGGTAAAATTATATGGTAAAAACTTAAATTCCTTTTTAAATAGCTGCTACCGTAATGAACTTAAAATATCGTGTTTAACAATATGTAACCGACTGTAAGCCACGACGCGACGTGATGTTACCGTTTGACAGTTCTCATTTTAAAAGAAATTAGAATTCAAGAGCGAGCGAAACGAAGTTCGCGATTTTTTTTTTATTATTCAGAATTGGACTACCACGGAACGGGGCTCCGTCTACTATGCTTTTTATTATTATTGCGAGGAATCGAAACTATACCTGCCACTTGATCTTCCCTACTCTTAATACTATCCCACCAATCCCGATAAACTATTGATGATTTTTTCTCGGCATCTATGGTTTTGCGCATTTTGTGGTTTTCATAAATACACTTAAAAGGGTCTAACCTACCAAAAACAAATAGCTACTATAAAAAAAAAACCGAGAGTAAAGTACAACGGTTCCAGAAAAGCTAGACAGTTTAGATAGTTTTTTTTCTTGCTTCTGTTCTGCACTGTAGTGTAGATTAGTACAACCGCTACGGCTGTTGAAATGGGTCCTACTCGCATTGCTAAGGCGCCACTGTTCCTTCACTCCAAAACAACCTACGTCTCACCGTATAAGTATTATTAAGATATCACATAATTTTACTAAAGATGTACCTAATATTTGCTTAAGTAACACAATGCAATAGTATTTTATTTTAAGCTAGACTTATTGGCACATAATACATATATTTTTTATTTGCATTGTAAGTTTAACTACAATGAAAATGAGGATTTCACTTGGAAAATTACACATCATTATCAAAAGTAGGTAGGTCTAATACCTTCTTTGATAATTCTGTGTAATTTTTGTTTTTTACATTTATTTGTATTGTTAGGTTAACTCTTTTTACAATAATACCTTTACCCGAAAAAATCTTTAAGTGGTGCAACGGCCAAGTCTAACAATAAAATAAAACATGGGCTGACATAAATAATTTTGGTCTAAAGTTAAAGTCGCTTCTCAAGTCTTTCTTTGTGGTCTGATATTGACGCGATTATTGCCTAATGGCAACCTTAACCTTTGGCAATGATTAACCTTCTGGAATGAATTCTCTTAATAATTTAAGAGAATTTATTCCAGAAGGTTAATCTATGAAAAAAAATATATAAAACTCAGAATTTATAAAGAAATCCACGTCTTATCCAGTCGTTAAAACTGCGCGAAGTAGAGACAGGTCGTAAGTATAAATACGAAATCTATTTGGATAATTAGTTAATTACACAAAAATTATCAAATATGAGTAGGTATTAGTATTAAATTATCGTAAAAAGTCTTATATGTAAGAAGACAAATTGATCAGATAGTATAAATGAATGAGTTTCACTAATGAATATTTTTTTAATTCCTGAATTTCATCATTGCGGGAAAACCGATTAGCTATTGTATTTATCATATAAATATATTGTATTGATAATTGTCATTGATAATTTTTTAAACTCGCGGCCGCGTGTCATAGCAATTATACAGGAGGTGTGTTTTTTTTTGTATAGTTAATTTCTTAGGAAAGTCTCCGCGAATATTTCCACACCGTAATACTTCATATATAATAATTGTATTATTGAAGGAACATTCCCAGAAGTTTGGAAAATAATGTTTGTGTAGCGTGGGGTAAATTGCGCCATGTACAAGCTTCTCAAAAATATTTGATAAGGCAGACAAGATGGAGAAAGGTCGATAATTTTCAACATCTTGTTCATAAAACCAGTTCATAAAGCTCCTTCCCAGTTATGACAACCTGGTACTTCTAAGGTATAAAGCGTTATCTAGCTGACACATCAGGTTTTGTGAGCTCCTACCCAGTTATGGTTATGGTATTTTAAAGACAACGCGTTTTCTAGCTGACACTTCTGTTTAATAATAGCTCATACCTTACGCGCTCAAATGTGAGGTTGCGGACACCAGCCCGTTCTGGCTAGCTCATACCAAGTTATATGACCACCTTTTATTTGGGTGAAATCATCTAAGGACGTCTCCCACTCTGAGTGGAGCGGGAGGGCGTCTCAGATTTTTACTGACTAAAACCCACCCGTGTTCCTTCAATTGGCTATGCCAGGCCCACGGTAACTCTTTCGAACAAATCTCGCAAACCTGGCAGAAAGTTTTGACCACCTGGTACTTCGAAGGCATAAAACGTTTTCTGGCTGACACTGCTGACACTGTTGATAAGCGCAGACCAAGTTATGATCACCTGGTACTTCCAAGGCAACGTTTTTGTCATACCACGTTTTATAGTGACTTGTATTCTCTTTGACGTTTTATGTCACGTTTTATTTTTTTCTGGATGGGAAATCATCAAATGACTTCTCCCGCTCTGGGCGGAGCGGGAGGGCGTGTCAGACTTTTACTGACTAAAACCCACCCGTGTTCCATCAGTTGCCCATGTGCCAGGGTCACGGTATCTCTTTCGAACAATCACGCGACCCCGGCAGGCATCGGTCCTAGTAGACCCCTTCACAAATAATCAGGTGCTTGATACTGTACACTCGGCAGATTTTCTGGGCATAACAGTAGACGCTAAACTTCAGTGGGAATCACATATATCAAGCCTAGCGGGAAGGCTCAGTTCGGCCGCCTACGCCGTAAGGAAAGTTAGACAGTACACGGACGTTGATACAGCTCGATTAGTCTATTTTAGTTATTTTCATAGCATAATGTCCTACGGCATTCTGCTGTGGGGCAAAGCCGCGGACATTCAAAATATTTTTGTTCTTTATAAACAAGCTGTTCGAGCGATTTACCAACTAGGTGCTAGAGTTTCTTTGAGAGATTTGTTTAAAGATATTGGTATTCATACGGTGGCATCACAATTCATCTTCACCAACATCTTATATATTAGGCGAAATATACACTTGTACACTAAAAACAGTGATATTCATAACATTAATACTAGAAATAAGGACAAACTACGTGCTCCCTTTCACCGGCTTCATAAAGTTCATAATTCTTTTGTTGGTCTTGGTATTAGGTACCTTTTATAACAAACTGCCCTCTACTTTGCTAGATTTGCAGTTTAATGAGTTTAAAGCTAAAGTAAAATCCAACCTTTGTTCAAAGGCATACTATTCTATCAACGACTACTTAAACGATAAGAATAGTTGGTCGCTGTGATTAACTTAAGACAATGTTTATGTTCTTTCAATCCAGAATTAGCTTTCCTACTGACAGTTTATATGGGTAGTTCATATAATTGTTTTTATTTTATTTTTATTTAAATGATTTTGTTAATTAATTTTTATTTTCTTTTAATTTCACTTATTGTGGACATAATCTACTCATTACAATGATTTTAAATGAGTTGTATTGCAACATGTACTTAGCTAGCGACCTCGTCAGCTGTTCATAATATTCTTGCCTGACCAACCGGCAGCAAGTTCGTCATGCTCCCTTAGATGTCACTGCTTGCGGTAGCGTCGGGGGTTGGGTTACCACCTTTCCTCAAATATGGCGAGGGGGGTAATATGGTACCTTTGCGTTATGCTCGTGAACGGGTGCTGCTTGTGGTGACTGGTCGACTTGCTGACCATGGTTTCTGTTATTGTTATTTGTATCAACTGTTATTTTATTTTACTCCGGAGGTCCTAGTTTAACTATTGTAACTTCAACTTAGCTATATGCATCAATGTATGTATATGTATCATTTTGCATCGTTGAATATGTAAGCGGGCACGCCCTTTATGCCCGGAGGCTTTATTTACGTTTTAAATTCTGTTTACGATTTTGTTTTATAATTTTTTTCAGCTTGAGTTTAGTTTTCAATGTTTTGTTCGTATATTGGCGTGTGCTAGCTGACATATGGCGAATAATGTATGTTTTGTTTTATAATATTAATTACTTACACGATATTGTATAGAATCAATTTCTTCTAACTTAACAGACACCTGTGCTGCTGGGGAGTTTGTTCCGCCACTTCTTCTTCCCAGCTAAAGCACTAGGAAGTGTCGAAGGGTGGGCGTTTTGGGGGGACTGTCTTTTGGAACTTTGACGTTCAAAAAGTGCTGACTCTCAGCCTAGTTTGAATAAATGACTTTTGATTTTGATTTTGACTGCTGCTGACATCTCTTTGAGGCACGCGTGGAACAATACGCGCCGTCGACCCGAGCTCGGTCCTTACCGGGCGGCGAGCTACCCATTGCTTGCCGCCCGCAAGCTCGCGCCTACGGTGGCCGGGAGTCCGCAATCGACTCCCGACGCCCGGGGCGTCTCCTCCTGCGGCGGCTAGGGACGTGAGGGCGCAGAGACTGCCTCTCCCTCTATGTCACGTTACACGGGAACGCGGTCGAACGGGATAAAAAAAGTATCTTATATCAGTCTCCTAGTTCTAAGCTACCTGCCCACCAATTTGCAGCCAAATCGGTTCAGCCGTTCTTGAGTTATAAGTAGTGTAACTAACACGACTGTCTTTTAAATATATAGATACTAGCTTCTGCCCGCGACTTTGTCCGCGTTAAATTTCTTATTCCCTCGACCCTTTCCGTCGCGTCGAATCGCCTACCCGTGCGATTTTCCCCGTTTTTGCAACATTTTTCATTACTGCTTCGCTCCTCTTAGTTGTAGCGTGATGTTATATAGTCTATAGCCTTTCTCGATAAATAGGCTATCCAACACAATAATTATTTTTCAATTCGGACCAGTAGTTCCTGAGATTAGCGCGTTCAATCAATCAAACAAACAAACAACCAAACTCTTCAGCTTTATATATTATTAAAAAGTATTCAATGTCCGTTTCCTGGTTTTAAGCTAGCTCCCCACCAATTTTCAGTCAAATCGGTTCAGCCATTCTTGAGTTATAAATAGTGTAACTAACACAACTTTCTTTTTTATATATACAAGATTATTTTTAGTATATGCGAAACCTGAATATAGTTTGTTCAGAATCAGTAACTGAATCGATTCCAATAATTTTTACACCATGTTATATTTTGTACCAAAAATATTTAATTACGCTTCCAAGTCGCGGGCCTTAGTGTTTTGTTTCGATTTTAAAATTATCATGTCTTTCTCGTATTCAAACGTCCATTACACGGAGATGGTACGTACACTAGCTGTTTGTGGTGATCTGCATATGTTTTTGCGTGGACAACCAGGTAACTTATCAAGCTTATAACTTTGTGATTATTAATGATACAGTTTTGAAATTTTTTTCATAGATTCTTTACATAAAAATACTAGACCCGTGTTTCGGGTTTCGCATAAACAAAAATTAATGTTGTATAGATAGATAGATGTAACAAATAGGACTCAACGTGTCGTTATTGGGGGATATCAAAATCGGTCAACGTGTCCTCTGGCGTGCCCCAGGGCTCAATCTTAGGCTCTTTACTTTTTGTTATATTTATCAATGACGTCTGGAATTGTTTTTGCATTTAATTTTTTTACTCTACGCAGACGATCTCAAAATATACAGAACAATACGCACGCTTACCGACTGTGATTTACTTTAAGATGACCTGAATAGATTTTCTGCGTGCTGTATTAGAAACAATATCCAATGAAGAACTTCTAAATGTGTATCAATCAAATTCACAAAAAAAGAGTACGTATATTCTCAGAATGCTCCTTTAATCGAAGTTACGTCAGTGAAAGATCTATGGGTCATATCGGATAGTAAGCTCCATCTTGATGAACACATGCACAAAATTATTAATAATTCATACCGCATGTATGGTTTCGTGATGAGAACCACATTAGACTTCAAGCGTACTGATACCTACAACGCACACCTAGATCTAAAGTAAGACAACTCAAAAATTGTGTTCGTAGTAATTAGTATTCACAATGATAACTCATAAGTCACAATTTGCGTTGTTGTGCGTTTTTGAGTTGTCATACTTTAGATCTAGGTGTGAGATGTACATCTGTATAAGTCACTTATTAGGTCACAACTTGAATACGCCGTATTAATATGGAATCCATTTAACAAAAAATACGTAGATAGTTTAGATAATGCACAGCGCGATAAAAAAAAATCATCCAGTTGTTAGGATGCTTCGTGTATTCGAGAATATAAACAAACCCACATACGAAATAAGCGAATTTGTATTCACAATGATAACTCATAAGTCACAATTTGCGTTGTTGTGCGTTTTTGAGTTGTCATACTTTAGATCTAGGTGAGCGATATGTACATCTGTATAAGTCACTTATTAGAAAAAAAAAAACCAAAAAACCGACCGATAAATTGGGGAAAACCAGATGAAGGGTGCACTACCTGCCCTGGCTGCGGTCCGTAGCTCGTTGCCGAGAACCAAGTTGATGAAGAGGGTTTCACGAAAGTGGAAAGGAAGAAGAAGAAGCCCTGTTCACGAAACCAGCGTGGAACAGCTCCGAGTGGACCCAACATGCTGCTGCGCCCTGCTGTGCCTACGACGCTACTGTATATTTCACGTCTGCATTACACCACGAAGATTGAGGAGATCGTGGAGTATGTACGACTGAAAACGAACTACACTTTGAGGGTCGAGAAGTTGGAATCGCGCCACAACACGAATTTCAAGTCATTCGTGGTGCGAGTTTCAACTCTTCAAATCGAGACCTACCTCAAGGCAGAGTTTTGGCCGAAGGGTGTCGTGTTTCGGCGATTCCGCGGAAGGCTACGCGACACCACGCAGCGCAACACGACGCCGTCACTTCGTGTACAATAGTTTTACATTGTTTTTATTTGTATGTATGTTAGTCTGTAAGGTATTTATGTTATGGGTCTTTGTAGCCCGAAATAAATTAATTTGATTGATTGATTGATTGATTAGGTCACAACTTGAATACGCCGTATTAATATGGAATCCATTCAACAAAAAATACGTAGATAGATTAGAAAATGCACAGCGCGATAAAAAAAAATCATCCAGTTGTTAGGATGCTTCGTGTATTCGAGAATATAAACAAACCCACATACGAAATAAGCGTGAAAACAAAACCCTCTCTTTACTGTCGCGCAGTCGGATAAAAAGTCTGTTTGTACTGGTGTAATCCTTTATAATCCTCTGATAGATGTAAATAATTACTATCATGATAATTATCAGTGCACTATCTGTTTCATTAAAATCATATAAATATCCTTTGCAAAATAATGTTGACATTCGTTTGGTAGTACCTGCAACATGAAGTTCTTGGCTGTGACTCTATTGGCTCTGGCGGCGGTCGCCTCCGCGAGGAACGTCAACCTCGAGGATGTAATCGATCTTGAAGACATCACCGCATACGATTATTACCGAAAAGTCGGTGTACCTCTGGCAGAGAAAATCCGTCTAGCAGAGGAGGAAGCTGACAGGAATCCGTCAAGAATCGTTGGAGGTTCTACTTCCAGTCTCGGCCAGTTCCCTTACCAGGTTTTTATTATTTATATGCATATATAATATTTATTTGTGTGAAAGTACTGCGATAACTCCGGCAATTGTAGATTTATATAAAAAAAAAACAGTTTATTTTGAATAGGGTAAGCTTCAGGGGTGGTCCCATATTAATTTTGTTAACATTGCATGGTTAGTTTTTGGGCTAGCTTGGATAATACGCATTTAATCCACTTTTCGTATCATGATGGTTTTCTTATTCATCCCGTCACTGTTGTAACATACCAAGTAGTAGTATAAGAATTGGTGTGGGAAAGGTAATATAGCAAAAAAGGGATACATAAAAACTTTTTGAAAAAAAAAAAAAAAAAAGAAATACATCCCGTATCCGATAAAAACGTCCAATAAAATCAAAAAATCAAAATCAAAAGTCATTTATTCAAACTAGGCTGAGATTCAGCACTTTTTGAACGTCAAAGTTACACAAGACAGTCCCCCCAAAACGCCCGCCCTTCGACACTTCCTAGTGCTTTAGCTGGGAAGAAGAAGTGGCGGAACAAACTCCCCAGCAGCACAGCTGTCTGTTAAGTTAGAAGAACTTGATTCTATACAATACTGTGTAAGTAATTAATATTATAAAACAAAACATACATTATTCACATATGTCAGCTAGCACACGCCAATATACCACCAACAAAACACTGAAAACTAAACTCAAGCTGAAATAAATAATAAAACAAAATCGTAAACAGAACTTAAAACGTAAATAAAGCCTCCAGGCATAAAGGGCGTGCCCGCTTACATATTCAACGATGCAAATTGATACATACAGCTAAGTTGAAGTTACAATAGTTAAACTAAGGACCTCCGGACCAAAATAAAATAACAGTTAATACAAGTAACAATAACAAAAACCATGGTCAGCAAGACGACCAGTCACCACAAGCAGCACCCGTTCACGAGCATAACGCAAAGGTCAGCCATTACCCCCCTCGCCATATTTGAGGGAAGGTGGTAACCCGACCCCCGACGCTACCGCAAGCAGTGACATCTAAGGGAGCATGACGAACTTGCTGCCGGTTGGGCAGGCAAGAATATTATTAACAGCTGACGAGGTCGCTAGCTAACTACATGTTGCAATACAACTCATTTAAAATCATTGTAATGAGTAGATTATGTCCACAGTAAATGAAATTAAAATAAAATTAAAATAAATTTAAAAAAATCAGTTAAATAAAAAAAAACAATTATATGAACTACCCATATAAACTGTCGGTAGGAAAGCTAATTCTGGATTGAAAGAACATAAACATTGTCTTGAGTTAATCACAGCGACCAGCTATTCTTATCGTTTAAGTAGTCGTTGATAGAATAGTATGCCTTTGAACAAAGGTTGGATTTTACTTTAGCTTTAAACTCATTAAACTGCAAATCTAGCAAAGCAGAGGGAAGCTTGTTATAAAAGGTAATACCAAGACCAACAAAAGAATTATGAACCTTATGAAGCCGGTGAAAGGGGGCTAGTAGTTTGTCCTTATTTCTAGTATTAATATTATGAAAATCACTGTTTTTAGTGTACAAGTGCATATTTTGCCTAATATATAAGATGTTGGGGAAGATGAATTGTGATGCCACCGTAAGAATACCAATATCTTTAAACAAATCTCTCAGAGAAACTCTAGCACCTAGTTGGTAAATCGCTCGAACAGCTCGTTTTTGAAGAACAAAAATATTTTGAATGTCCGCGGCTTTGCCCCACAGCAGAATGCCGTAGGACATTATGCTATGAAAATAACTAAAATAGACTAGTCGAGCTGTATCAACGTCCGTGTACTGTCTAACTTTCCTTACGGCGTAGGCGGCCGAACTGAGCCTTCCCGCTAGGCTCGATATATGTGATCCCCACTGAAGTTTGGCGTCTACTGTTAGCCCAGAAAAACTGCCGAGTTAACAGTTTCAAGCACCTATTATTTAAAACGACATTGGGTCCCAGGTTCCTAACATTCGGTAAGGCAAACTTTATACATTTCGTTTTCTTAGCATTAAGAACTAGGTTATTTGTAGTAAACCAATCCGTGGCCATTGAGAGCGCATTATTCACGTCATTAAAATCTTTTCTATTCCTGTCTACTTTAAAGATAAGTGAGGTATCATCAGCAAATAGTACAATGTCACAGATATTCTTTAAATAGAATGGTAAGTCATTTATATACACTAAGAATAAGAAAGGACCCAGTATTGAGCCTTGAGGTACACCTAACTGAACTAGTAGCCCGGAAGATTTTACACCATTGATATCTACACATTGGTGCCTATTTTGCAAATAAGAACTTATGACATTGAGAGCCTCGTTTTGAACACCGTAATGACGCAGTTTACGCAAAAGTGTGTCATGGTGAACGCAATCAAAAGCTTTGGAGAGATCACAGAAAACTCCGATAGCATTTTGCGAGTTCTCCCATGCGTTGAAAATGTGTTTTAGCAGAGCAAAACCCGCATCTGTTGTCGAACGAACTTTTGTAAAGCCATATTGCTCATTATGAAGGAGGCTATTTAAATTAAAATGTCTTAGTAACTGCTTGAGTATTAACTTTTCAAATATTTTACTAAATGCAGGTAAGATAGAAATGGGCCTAAAATTGCCAACGTTATTTTTATTACCTGTTTTAAATAATGGTATGACTTTACTACTCTTCATGAGGTCAGAAAAAGATCCTGAATCAACACATTTATTAAAAGTTACAGCTAGATAGGGGGCTACAATGTCTATTATATTACTTAACAGTTTAATGGAGATGCCCCAGTAATCTCCAGTGTTTTTTGACTTAAGTGTCTTAAAAATATTAACCACGTCACGAGGCGTTACATGTTCAAAACTAAATAAGCGACTACATCTGGGCACACTACTATGCAAAAGGTTTTCAGCTTTAGACGGGGACGAATTTAAGGAGCAAGTCGTAGTTATAGGTATGTTGGCAAAAAACTCATTAAATGCCTCAGCTAGGTCGGCAGCCTTATTTACCAATTTGTTGTTAATCATAATCTCTAGTTGTTTTTCCTGTTTAACCGATTTACCCGTTTCATTGTTAATAATTTTCCAAGTGGTTTTTATTTTATTACTGGATGTTTTTATGGTATCGCTTAAAAATTTAGATTTAGCGAAAGCACAGATTATTTTTAATAACTTTGAATAATTTCTGACATACTCTAGAAAAGGAGTATCAAATATATATTTTTTTAAACCATATAACTCGTATAGTCTCGCTCTACTTTTATAAATACCTGGAGTAGCCCATTGGTTGAAGCTAACAGAGGTTCTATTAATGTCAATAGTTTTGGTCTTGAAAGTAGATTGGTATTCTTTTTGCACAATATCAAAAAGGGCTCCATAGATTTCATTAGGATTATCGTGTTCTACTATAGATGGTGTAATCCTATGAGCAATATTATTTTTAAATTTGTTGCAACGACTAACTGTATAGGGCCTGCATTCTATTTTATGCGGCTTTTTTTGTAATGGCAAAGGGAAGCTGGCTAATAATCCATAGTGGTCAGACGTTAAGTCACTTAACACTAACTTATTATTGGCATCACAATCACTAAATATATTATCAAGACAAGTCGAAGACGATGCTGTGATCCTAGTAGGTTCGAAAAACAAGTTTATTAAATTAAATGACTTAAACAGATTGAGTAGTCTAATACTTAAAGGAGTAACATCTATAATATTAATATTAAAATCTCCACATAAAATTATACATTTATTAATTGATTTTAATTTGTTGAGTGAGTCCTCCATGACCGACTCAAAACGAATAAAATCCCCAGAGGGTGGACGATAGACGCATATTATGACGTAACGCTCTAGTTCAACACAAGACAACTCAATAGTGCGCTCGATTGAAAGATTAACTAAATCTAAACGTTGTTTACATTTCAACTTGTTTGAAACAAGAACTAATGATCCACCGCGTATAGCACTTTTTCTCACAAATGCACTTTGCACAGTAAAAAAATCATCGTTCATAAACACTATTTCATGTTCTTTCAACCAGTGTTCAGTCAAACATAATACCTGAACATCATGGTTTTCTATAAATAAACTTAACTCTAGTTCTTTGCCGGACAAACCCTGCATATTTTGATGAACAACATTCAACATATGCGGCTTACCTGTTGTCGCACCTAATAGTTTAAACTACTAGGTGTATCAGAAGTGGTGCTAGAACCACTACTAAAAGTAATCGCTGGTACCCTACAAGTACCAGTGTCACGGTGTAAATTGTATGCTAAAAGATTAGCAATTTGTCTCCTACAACTAGGTGGCAAATACATAGTATAATTTGTTAATTTGTAATCAGTAATAAATTGATTACAATCAAAATATAAAATAGCGTCACTGTGATAAAGTCCTTCAGACCGTATTTCGGCAACGGCGGCGGCGGTCAATCTCAACGGAGACTAGCCATCGGTGCGGGAGATATTATAGTGCTCAAGTGTGTGCGCAGACACAGGAGCACTCACTCTTCCCTCACTCTCATAGTCCGATGGGACGGCAATACGACACGACCGGAGGGAGATCAGGCATAGGAGCAACGGCTTAACGTGCTTCTCCAATAATAATGTTACTGACAGCTTATGAACATGGTTTAGATGTGGTGATCGCGTTCGGTTTGATCGGTAAAATCTCCCTTAACGAAATAAAATCTCCCTCACCTTTATTTCACTCAGTTTAATATAATTATTAATTCACAGGCTGGTCTCATTGCTGATACGCCAAGAGGTCAGGGTGTTTGCGGTGGTTCTTTGCTCAACCAACGCAGGGTTCTAACCGCTGCTCACTGCTGGTTTGATGGCCAAAACCAGGCCAGAAGATTCACAGTTGTTCTCGGTTCAGTGCGTCTGTTCAGTGGTGGTACTAGGTTGAATACCGCCAGCGTCGCTATGCATGGAAGCTGGAACCCTAGCCAAATCCGTAATGACATCGCCATGATCACTTTACCTTCTAACGTTGGTACTTCATGTGAGTTATCGAAATTCCTAATAAGTTTTATACGTCTATTTATGCGAATTGAAAATGGGTTTCTTTAAAATAAAATAAGTACATATAACAGCATTAATAATTGTAATTATCCAACAGCCAACATCGCTTTCATCGCTCTACCTTCTGGTAATGAACTCAACAACCAATTTAACGGCGCTACTGCTACCGCATCTGGCTTCGGTCTCACCAGGGATGGTAAGAAAAAAAAAAATTCTTAAGTTACAAATAATGGATGTACAGTCTGTGCCCTACATTATCTAACCCCAGTAAATAATAGCGAATTTGAACCTTATCGCCAACTGGAATATTTCTTTGGGTATTTCGATAAATCATGTTGATAAGCGATTTTAATTATTATCTTGATGTCATTAAGGTTGAAAGGCTGAAGAGTATGCAATACGACTACCAGAAATAACCGAGTCGAGGTTGTATTAACATAAAATTATAATAATAACACCACAGTTAGTTGTCAATGCTTAATATTTAATTCCGTGATACATTTTAATAGTTGCTTGTGGTTTTGCAATAATGAACTTAATGGTCTATATCATATGGATCAAATTCTATAGAATATTGCGTCTAGCATCACAACTAAAATCTAATTTGAAGTCAACTAATAAGGTGGAGCATACGGAGGAAGTTTGCCCTGCCTGGGCGGAGCACCGCCGTGTCCTCGTGGAGGCGATCGGCGGCGGTGACCTCTCGCGTCCGGCTCTGGTGCGAGCCATGGTACGGAGCGAAAGGGAATGGGAAGCCGTCACCTCCTTCTGCGAAGCAGTAATGCTCGCGAAGGAGGAGGCGAGACGCGTGAGGGAGTGGCAGTCTCTGCGCCCTCACGTCCCTAGCCGCCGCAGGAGGAGACGCCCCGGGCGTCGGGAGTCGATTGCGGACTCCCGGCCACCGTAGGCGCGAGCTTGCGGGCGGCGAGCAATGGGTAGCTTGCCGCCCGGTAAGGACTAGGCTCGGGTCGACGGCGCGTAGTGTTCCACGCGCGCCTCAAAGAGATGTCAGCAGCAGTGAAGGGGTCTACTAGGACCGATGCCTGCCGGGGTCGCGTGATTGTTCGAAAGAGATACCGTGACGCTGGCACATGGGCAACTGATGGAATACGGGTGGGTTTTAGTCAGTAAAAGTCTGACACGCCCTCCCGCTCCGCCCAGAGCGGGAGAAGTCATTTGATGATTTCCCATCCTGGAAAAAAAAAAGTCAACTAATAAGAAGTGGATTGGTCTCATGGTCACTATGCAGATAGATAAGCATCGTTGTCTGGGTTCGAAACCAGCATAACCTAAAAACTTCTTTTTGTTCACAATGTTTTGTTTTTTACTATGTTTTTTTACTTTTCTTTAAAGATTGAAGTCGTCAAATGTTTTTTTTTTGGATAGGTAGTTTGTTTAAGAACAAAACAACATTATTATTGAAGGAAATATTTATTATTTCATTAAATTATACTTAAATAAATAAAGTAAATGCTCATAGTTCAAAATTAATATACAAGATTATTTTTAGTATATGCGAAACCTGAATATAGTTTGTTCAGAATCAGTAACTGAATCGATTCCAATATTTTTTACACCATGTTATATTTTGTACCAAAAATATTTAATTACGCTTCCAAGTCGCGGGCCTTAGTGTTTTGTTTCGATTTAAAAATTATCATGTCTTTCTCGTATTCAAACGTCCATTACACGGAGATGGTACGTACACTAGCTGTTTGTGGTGATCTGCATATGTTTTTGCGTGGACAACCAGGTAACTTATCAAGCTTATAACTTTGTGATTATTAATGATACAGTTTTGAAATTTTTTTCATAGATTCTTTACATAAAAATACTAGACCCGTGTTTCGGGTTTCGCATAAACAAAAATTAATGTTGTATATATTATAGTATCACATTCAAACCTAACTATTTACATAATAAGTTATCTAAACAATATCAATGAAATAACCACAACAATTAACAACGAGGTATGTTATGATGAGCACTCATCGGTAAGCTAGTTATTGTTCAACAAACAGTTCATTAACTATGATTAACAAATTTGTGAAATGTTTTACGGTTTTAATAAGTATAAGTATGTGGTGAATCAACATGTTATTTAAACAGAAAAATGGATTTCCATTTATAACAATAATATCACCACAGAAATTGTAATATTGTAATGGTTTAGCGTTCATTGAATTGAGCATTTACTTACTTAATGTGTTTAAAAATACTTATTTATTTATTTATTTATTTATATATACTTTATTGTACACCATAAAAATACATCACAAAAAACATTATAATTATTACAAAATATACAATGGGCGGCCTTATCGCTTCGCTTATGTAGATAAGTGAGTAGCGGCGTGACGCATCATCTCCAATCTCCAATAACTTGCTATAAGCGGCTACGTATACCCGCACAGCATGTTCCAGTACAAATCTTTTTCTCTCATGTGCTGCAGTAGCCCAGGGTAGTAAGAAATATTGGGTTTAATTGCAGCTAAACGAATAGGCATTCATGGACATTGAACATGGCTTGCAACAATAAGAAGTCTGGTGGCGTTCGGATTCGTGACTATACGGTATTCATCATGGGATTTGCTCCTGGATGATTTTGCTGAAGATTTTTCAGTGTTTTCATAAAGTCTGAACCATAACCTGAAACAAAAGAAAAATCTTATTAACATTTTTGGAAACAGTGCAGCTAACTTGTAGGGAGTGGGTGTAATGGAATAATATCCAAATAAAAGATTACTAGGCCTGTTGGTCTAGTGGTTAGTGACCCTGACTGCTATGCCGGAGGTCGTGGGTTCGATTCCCACCCAGGACAAATGTTTGTGTGATGAGCACGATCATTTGTTCTGTGTCTGGGTGTAATTTATCTATAATATGTATGTATTTAGAAATATATAAGTATGTTTATCAGTTGTCTAGTACCCATAATACAAGCTCTGCTTAGCTTGGGACTAGATGGCGTTGTGTGATAGTTGTGGAATATTATTATTATTTCGTTTATTTCATTAAACATACATATAAATTATATTTTTAAATATTAAAATAACAAAAATCATAAAAACATTTAAAAATATAAAAAATAGTAGCCCACCGGTATCGGGAATAGGGTCCAAGCTACCGGTGGTCAGGGCTGCTGAGAGAGGAACCTCCTTATTATTATTATTAGTATACATACGTTAAACATATCTCGGGATTCTAGAATCCCGGTCCTTTGGAAGGCGTACGAGGGGCCAAAGCCAACTCGCAGAGGCCCCTTAGACAATTTTAAATGATGAGGGGGCACCAACCGACGATTATCCCTGTATGCACTATGCAAGTGCACCCAAGGACAATCCCCGGTTGGAGCAGAACTATTACAGAATATGGAAACAAAACAAATTAGGCTATGGGTTTGGTTGGCTACAGTGGACTGGTAACTGCAATTATGGAAGAACTATGACCCCTGCCTGATCAATGTTTTGTATACACTAATAAAATGGCAGGGGGTGACTTGCACACTCAATAATGGGCCCCCGGGAAACGTCGCTAGCACATAGTGACGTAGCGACAAGGGGGCAACACTTCCTGAGGTGCTTGAGAAGTGGAGAGGTATTCCACGGCTTTCAGAACAATCCCAGAGCCCGGAAGATGGTCAAGTCCCTACGAGCACTTACTGGAATACTTCCTTTCCCCGAGCACGTTTGCTCTTGCGAATCTCCACTCAAGCCAGCTAATAAAGGCAAGAATGAGGTGGGAGCTCTGATCCTCGTCAGTGTTCACTCCAGCCGGCCAATAAAGGCAAGCCAGAGATGAGGAACAAGAATTCTCCCGGGAGATAGGGTCCGTGGGGTCGCTACTGCCCAACAGCTCGCCACAAGCTGCCCTGCGGGTTTATTATTATTTTTTTATTTATTTTCATACATATTTCGTTACATTTTTAAATATTTTTACAAAATAAATATAGAAAAACATTTGAAAATATAAAAAATAGCGGTCCATCGGTAGCGGGAGCAGGATCCAAGCTACCGGTGGTTAGGGCTCCAGAGACAGAAACCTCCTCACAATGCGAGCCGTGTCAAGGAGTACTGCCTTCTGAATCAGGCTCTTGATCCAACCGCCTAACGATAGCCTCGACAGGTGTTGGTCGAGGGTATCGGCCATCAGCCCATTGGCTGATACGACAATCGGCACAATGACAGCCGAGTCAACATTCCACATGTCAACAACCTCGTGTGCTAAGTCGAGATATTTCATCTGTTTCTCTTTCTCAGCTTTCACGAGGTTGCTGTCATGCGGAATGGTAACATCGACTATCATTGTGCGGCGCGCTAACCGGTCTATCACCACTATATCAGGCTTATTAGGCAGTAATGATAGACCGATCCCAGTACAACGTGACATGGTCATTTTCGAGAACTGGGTCGGGCACATACTTGTAATACGGTACCTCAGAATCCACTAGTTTATATTGCAAAGCAAGTTGCTGATGAATAATCCTGGCTACTTGGTTATGCCTGTGCAAGTATTCGCCGTTAGCCAGACGAGAACAACCAGAGATAATATGTCTGATGGACTCACCCGGATGGTGACATGCCCGACACACGTCAACCGTCCCGTCCTTCATAATATGTCTCCGGTAGTTATTCGTCAAGATAACTTCGTCCATAATTGCACAGACGAAACCTTCTGTTTCCCCGAATAGGTTACCAAAACGTAGCCAGGATACGGACGCTAAGAAATCTACACTGGGCTCATGAAGAGCCCGGTAAAAGCGCCCGTGAAGCTCCTTGTTTCGCCATACTTCCTCGCGGTCATCGGTAGTAAGTACTACAGGTTTGCGCCAGTTCTCTTTAGCCATGGAGAGCGGGGTGAGTCCCTTGTCCACTGCGACCACATCACGGTGCATACCCACTTCGGCTTTTAAGAAATACTCCCTGAGACTGCACACCTCGCGGTTGTGGAGGGTCTTTGCATTTAAAAAACCTCGACCCCCGCACTTCCGCGGGATGTACAGTCTCATCACCGATGATCGTGGGTGATGCATCCGGTTTGCGGTCAGCATTGTACGGACCCTCCTATCCAGGGCGTCGAGTTCTGTCTGAGTCCATTTAAGTATGCCGAAAGAGTACATCAAAACTGGCATGACCCAACCGTTGAAGGCGCGCACCTTGTTTCCGCCTGAGAGAAGACTAATTAATACCTTCTTCAGGCGACCAAAGAAGCCCTTCTTCAACGATTGCTTCATGTCAGCATCGTTGATGCCTAACACTTCCGACATACCCAAATACTTGTAGCTTTCGGATGAGGAAAGGGATCTGAGGTATACGGAATCCGAAAGTTGGATTCCCTCGGATTCCATAACCTCGCCTCGCTTTACATGCATGACTGCACATTTGTCCACACCAAACTCCATCCTGATGGCGCTACTAAAAGTTTCAGTTACCTTCAGTAGCTCCATCAGTTGCAGTTTGTTGGGGGCAAAGACTTTTAGGTCATCCATGTAGAGGAGGTGAGATATAACCTGACCACCTCTCCTCAGCCGATAGCCTAGACCTGAATCCTCCAGCAGTGTGCTTAGAGGATTCAGGGCTAAGCAAAACCAAAGTGGACTCAGACTGTCGCCCTGAAATATTCCCCGCTTAATCCATACAGGCTCATCATTTCGCTGGATCTGTGGACATCCTGGATAGCGAAGGACTGTCCTCCATTGCCCCATGCACGACTCTAGGAAGGTGCGTAGAGTTGTATCAACCTTGTACAACTCCAGCACCCTCCTGAGCCATGAATGTGGCACTGAGTCGTAGGCCTTCTTATAGTCTATCCAGCATGTCGACAGATCCTTGCGGGATCGACGAACCTGTTGGCTTATGGCCATGTCGATGAGGAGTAGCTCCTTAGTACCACGGGACCCGTTCCTACATCCATTTTGAGACGCAGACATAATGGAATTATTATCAATATGCGAACTAATTTTCGCTCTCAAAATGGATGTAAGAAGTTTATAAACCGTCGACAAACATGTGATCGGTCTATAATTCTTAGGTTCCGCGGTACTACCTGACTTATAGAGCAGGTGGGTGACGCCTGTTGTTAAAAACTGCGGTAGCGACCCAGACTCTAAGGATGACTGGAAATGAGATGCCAGGCAACTGTGTGAACTGGTGAGCCATTTTAACCAGAAGTTGTGCAGTCCGTCCGGTCCCGGTGATTTCCAGTTCGGTAACGGACGGACTGCTCTGGCTACATCTGTTGGCGTAATTAACACCGGCTCCATTTCTGGTAATGATTCACACACTCGCTCGACATCTCGCATCCAGCCAGCCTCAACGTGACAGACGGGTACTGACCAAATGCCCCGCCAGAATGCATTCGTGGCGGCATCATCCGGGCAGCGCACGTCTGTCACATTTTGTTCGGGTCGCTCCCAAGCTCTATATACCCACCTCTCATCGCTCTGGAACATACGATTCTGCTTGTATCGGTCAACCCGCCGTTTATACCGCCGAATACGGCTTGCCCATGCACAGACTATCTGCTTCAGGAAGTCGATGCGCTCTGTAACACGGGACATGTATTCTGGAGGACTGATTCCAGTCCCCGAGAATGCCCGCCTTACAAAGCGCATCACTCGTGGTCGGGTATTGCCCTCCCTGAAGCAGTATAGTTTTCCGATGAGTACCCTGGCCCCATCGATACGACGCTCGATCCTGCATTGCCAGGCTGGTACGGTTGGCATTGGTCGAGTAGCTCCGTCACAGTTTGGAAACTTGACGTTAGCTAAACGACATGCCGCAACAGCCGCGCAATACAGGATCGAGTGTGTATCGACGAGATTCTCGCTGCTCTCGAATAAATTCTTAAGCTGCGAGTCCAAGGCACACACCAGCGCCCTATTTTTCTTGTGCATAGGCAACCGTGGTAATCGGGGTCTACTGGCAACTATATCATCCTCTTCTTCAACATGATGGAACCGCGGCGAAATTGCATTAATAGATGACCCTTGTGCCGCGGTTTGTGTCGGAGTCGAGACGACACAGTTGCTCAGTACTTCTGAGCGCAGCCTTTCAAGTGCGGTGTCGTCCAACCTGTGATTGCGTTGGATAACCCGCACCTGATCCGATAGTCGCTGGGCCGAGACGTTGACGGTTAGTTCTAGTTCCTGTTATTATTATTATTATTAAGGTCAATTTTAAAGAGTAAAATTAAAAATTAAAACACTTACCGCTGTATAACAACACTACGAACAATCTCGTTAATTCCAACATTCTGCTCATGTAAACATAATTATTATTTTATGTCTAGTATAATCAGTAAATTGCAACATGACGCTTTGGTTACTTACAACAAAATCAATAAAACATGTCTAATGTTTCTTTTGACGATTTACGTCAAATGTTTTACAAATGTTTTGCTTTGTCACTGCTATTAGGCGTAGACTGACCTGTGTGACTTAGAACAACTTAGTTTGATCTACCCCACGAAGTTAATATATTTTACTTCCTTGTTAATTACAAGTTCTGTGGACATAAAAATTTCTTTATTTACCCACTTGTTTACAAGAAATATTCGTTAGGCGAAAATCATATCAGCAGTTTTAAAATAATGCAAGAAATATGGTACAAAATTATAAATGAAAACAATTTAAAAAATAAATTGTTAACAGGTGATGTTTGATTTCGAACTCACACACCGTTCATCGTCAATCCAGCATCGAACCGCGAAGCCACAGTAACTTGTTGAGAATAAGCGAAATTAACGATGAGGTAGTAGCCGTGTAAACACTAAACATATTACTTATTAATACGCAATTCAATCTTAACGCTAACAAGATAATGATTAAAATGGCTTAATAAGATGATTTATTTAGTCCCGCCCGGGACTTAGCAGTTCGATGCGAGCGTCGTTCATACCGGGAGGGTCAGATAATGTACGGCACCGCCTGTACAAGTGCCATCATACATTTTTGGTATAATTAATACTACGTAATTTTTGACTGTTAATAAACACTGCCTTGAATTTCAGGTGGAAGTGTCAGTGGAGCTTTGAGTCACGTCAACTTGCCGGTCATCACGAACTCTGTGTGCAGCCAGACCTTCGCCAACCTCATCCAGTCTTCAAACATTTGTACCAGCGGCGCCAACGGAAGGAGTACATGCCAGGGTGACTCCGGCGGTCCCCTTGTCATCAACAGCAACAACAGGCGTATCTTGGTACGTAATTTCATAAATATTATTGTACACATATAACTTCCATTACTCAAGAAAATGTCCTGTTTTTATTTAGTTGTTACACACAATAAAAACGGACACATCAGAAACAATTTGTCTAAATTCATATTTTTTCCTTTCCAACAGATCGGAGTGACCTCCTTTGGCTCTGCCCGCGGCTGCCAAGTTGGTGCCCCTGCTGCCTTCGCCAGAGTCACATCTTTCATAAGCTGGATCAACCAACGTCTCTGAATACTTCAACTAAATCAACTTTTATTAAAATAATGGATTTCTTTACTTTCAATTGATTAAATACTTTGCCTATCAGTATGGTTCTTTATTATTCAGCCGAATTTGTCGTTGAATCGTTGTATTAAATTTTACTCAAGTGTTCGTTCCTTAGCTAAAGTGAAAACTAAAGACTGATATAAAATAGTGAAGGAAACTTTTATGGAACTTCGTCATTAGTTCGTCAGAGTTTCTTATATGATGATGTGTTACAAGAACTTGGTAAATTAAGCAAACATGTAATTGTATGTGGTAATTTTAATTTCAGTTTATTATAGGACTCATCATTGTGCCTAAAAATTCAAAAAATATTTCAGTCTTAGGTAGGGGAACCTATTGGACCTTAGTCAGACTTTTTCCATGAACAATTATATATTTTTTTAAACAACTGCGCTTTTAAGAAAGTTTGTGTGTGGTATTTGAAACGTCATTTGTCAAAATTAACGTGAAGTTAGTTGTGGTTTGCCGACGCCGTGTGAGTGCAGTAAAAAAAAAAAAAACAGATTCTAATACAGATATAAGGTAGGTTTTTTACTCTTTAGGTCATGCCAGTTTTACTCAAAGTTATGAATGTTTGTGAAAACTGTTTTATTTAAAATCTAGTCTCAGTTTGTCTAGCTACTGGACAACATAAGTTTTAGATCCTCAATCGCAAGTGGGTTTAGAAATCTTGTGAAGTAAAGTTGTCAAGATGTTGTACCTTAGCCACCCACTTACGACGTACTTAGGTCACTGGACAACGTACATCATTTTGGTCGAAAATAGGGAATCAATTATTCACATATTTTTAATGGGTATAATTGTATTGTATTAAAAACAAACGAAGTAGAAGTAAGTTGCAAGTTTAAGTTACGTGATTCTGTGGTAAACAATTGTCAACAGTAATAAGCACAAAATAGATATGAAGCTTTTATAAAACAACACTTTTACTTATTGTTGTTAATTGCAAATGCTAAATGATTACCTAATTATAACTAATATTATTTCAACAGATAATAAATAGATTACAGCTAATAAAAGATTTTATTAAATATTTGAACCTGCTCTGCCCAAGGTACAATAGACATGGTCCAAGGTCAAGGTCAATAAACATCTGGTTTGTTGTACCTAGGACAGTTTTCTCTTTTTTTTCAAGTGGCTAGTGGTCCCATGTTTTTGAGAATATAGACAGTTTTATGAATAAATTATGTAGTTAATTAAATGACCATTACTTACATGCACACCAGACAGGTGCAGTTAGCGACACTATAAAAAAACAAAATTCAAAAAACTGGCTGCTACAGATTCCCCTACAATCTAAATTATGTATTTTTTAAGCCACATGTTTAGATAATATTAAATGGTATTTCATCTTTTAATAAAAATGTATAAATCAACTGGCTTTCAATACTGTAGACAGCTGATTACATATATTGAAATATGCAGAAGTGGCTTAGAGAAATATTATAGTAGGGACTAAAACTGCAGGTTAGTTGGAGAATCTTCAAAATAAATTAATAACAAATTTCTTTATTGCCATAAACGCAGGTTTCAGAAAATTTGAGAATATGGCTTCAGAGCTACGTTAAAGTACCAGTATTTCAAGACCCAGTGACAATGTAAGTCTAATAGACTGACCATTGTATTTTAATTAGTTTTGAACAAATTAAACTAATGCACGCAAGTCCTCAGTTATTATGACGTACAATTAGAGAGACTTACTGGCCACTCAGTGATCGCAATTGAGCCAGAGCCTGTTAACGTTAATGCGTTCGCTGTTGTCATCGAAAGCCTTAGGCAGTCCCTCAGATGGGCAATTTTCCGTTGCAGCAGACTCTCGGCAGCCGTCGTTTATTATCAAAGCGTAGGTGCTAACTACGCAGGCCTTATGACTCGTCTAGTCATCAAGGTCATTGGTTATTTTCGCGTGATTCTCTACAAAGTCCATTCATTTAGAGTTGATGGGTGTCTTGACGAGCAGTAATTATTTGCAGGCTTTTTGTTTTTGGATGGGATATCATCAAATGACTTCTCCCGCTCTGGGCGGAGCGCTCCTGCTCGTGTCAGACTTTTAGTGACTAAAACCCACCCGTGTTCCTTCAGTTGCCCATATGCCAGGGCTACAGTAACTCTTTCAAACGAATCTCACGACCCTGGCAGGCATCGGTCCTGCAGACAATAAAGTAAAGCCTGCAAATCAATACTGAAGGGCAGTATTGATTTGCAGGCTTTACGTCGGTTTATATCTCGAAGAGAAAACCCTGTCAACATCTACTCCAATAACGGAACTTCTTTTGTAAGAGTCTATGATGAGATAGCTGATTTATAGAAACGCTACTATGACTCCATAACTAATAGTGCGGCTCCAGATGGTATTCAATTTAATTTTATTCCTACTTACGCTCCAAGTCTTAAGGGTACTAAATTGACCAAATTTCATTTTTCCTCAGTGTCAAGCAATTGTAATCTAACATTCGTAGAGCTTATCTCTGTTTTGGTTCAAATTGAATGTATTTTAAATTATATCGGCCGCTCACACCGTTATCGATAAATCCAGACGTCCTGTTGGCGCTCTCAGAGTAAAGACGTGAGACCAATTAAGAAATCCTGGAATCATTTCTTAATTGAACTGACTCTCACGTTTTTTCCTGTAAAGGATATCTAGGATCTACTTCACTCATCACTTGATGCACCACTATCTTATTGAGCAGCTGTGGCTGCATTTTTTATCAAGATGAAGCAAGGAATATGTCTCTGAACTTTAGTAGCGAGTAAAGTGGCGTAATAACGGCAGCCTGAACCTGGACCGATGAAGTGGAAGTTGGGCTGCGTTGTTGGTCTTTATCCGGGCACAGATGGCATGAGTAGAGCTGCCGACATCAGGACTCCAACTGGGACTATCAGACGAGCATTCTCCAAGATTTCCCGAAGATAGATAGATAGATAGAGATATAGATTTTCCTAAGGCGAACTTCAAACGTCCGGGGTTATGTTCAAGCATTAGTTCCACTACTGTTGGCAGTTAGACATAATATAAGTACGTTTATTTTATCAGGCGTTTAGTTTACTGACTCTGAATACTTTTTTAATGAGAGGGTTGATTAAAAAACAAATGTTTCTTTGCGTGCGACATCCTGTGTCTTTTAATCCCCTAAATTCCTCCAGTTTTTATGCAGTTATAAAAAAGATTAAGAAGTTGCCATACTTTAAAAAATATTTGCAGATATTCCAGTCTCAATCGCTAAAACTTTAAATTCTTCACCAACAGTTGAAAGAAACATTGACCGAGTCTCTGTTGAAGAAAACATTGATAAGAAAATTAATTTCGTCGTTATTGTTTCTTGAGATATTATAACATTTTCAATATGCTTTTTGTTAAAAAAACAACAGCTGATAGTTTAAGAAGCGATTTCCATAATATAAATACAACGAAGTAATAATGAAATTGTGATACGTAAATTTAGATTAACTGAAACTAGCAAGTCATTTGTCATAAATAGTTTCTGCTACTATAACAAGTTGTCCAAGTCATTTGCAGAACTAAGCGATCCATGGAAAGTTCAAAACACACATCAACGTATCCTTATCAAAAAGCATATTAAAAACTAAAAGACTATGTTTAAGACAAAGATGAAACTGTTCTATACTTCAATAACAAATAAGTGCTAATCAAAGGTGTTTACAATGAGTCCGAATCCCGTCAGGGTCACGAGATTCGTTCGTAAGAGATACCGTGGCCCTGGAATATGAGCAACTGAAGGAACATAGGTGGGTTTTAGTCAGTAAAAGTCTGACACGCCCATTCGCTCCACCTTAGAGCGGGAGACGTGATTTGATGATTTCCTATCCAAAAAAAAAGTAAGGCTTATTCAGTGTGAAAAAAAATGAAATATCTGTATTATATTTTTATTCGAATCATTGTTGCATTTATATTTTAATATTTTATTCAGTATTCAGAGACGTTGGCTAATCCAGCTCATGTATGAGGTTACCCGAGCGTAGGCAGCAGGGTCACCAACGGCGCAACCACGGCCAGTTCCGAAAGATGTCACACCGATCTGTAAACAGAAAAATAAAGTTAAAAAACTCACCATACCTAAAAAAGTTGTTATCAAAGGCGTAAGCATCACATGAGATTATAGACAATGTTATAAAGAATATAAACATAAATTACTTACCAAGACAGGTCTGCCATTACTGTTAACAACGAGAGGACCACCGGAATCACCCTGGCAGGTGCCTCGGCCGCCAGCTCCGCTAGTACAAATGTTTGAGGGTTGAATGAGGAACTGGAAAAGGATTGTAGCCTGGCTGCACACAGCGTTCGTGATCACAGGTAAAGTGACGTGGCTCATGAACTGGTTGACACTGAGGTCTTCGCCTGCAAAAATATAACAATCATAGGTATAGGTTTAAGGTAATGGGATAATAAAATAACCTATCATTTAAATTGCTGCCAGTGTAGACGCCGACATGTATTGTAAATTACCATATATTTGTAAAAACATCTTCTAACAATTATACAAAAAATGGAAAATAATAAAATTTGTCTTACCGTCTCTGGTGCGACCGAAACCAGAGGCGATCGCGTTAGCGCCAACGAATTGGTTGGAGAGCTCATTACCAGAGGGCAGAGCAACTGGAGCGATGCTGTCTGTTGAAAAATTCGTTTAATTAGAACTTGTTGAGTTTTATTCTTACAACGAAACTAACAAACAACGGTTGAATACTTACTTGAGAAACCAACGGCAGAAGGCAAGTTGATCATAGCAATGTCATTACGGATTAAAGAAGGAGTCCAGCTAGCGTGCATAACGACGTCAGTGGAAGCCACCCTAGTACCACCACTGAACAGTAGGATTGAGCCGAGGACGACCGTGACCCTCCGGCCCTGGTTTATGCCATCGAACCAACAGTGAGCCGCGGTGAGTACTCTTCTTGAATTGAGTAAAGAACCCCCGCAGGCACCCTGACCACCGCTAAATTCAGTGATAAGACCAGCCTGTAAATAAATATTTCAACAGTATTATGAAAAAAATCTTAGTCAATACGTTTTTAGATTTAACACTTATCTAATAAATAAACGCTTAAGACCTGGTATGGGAATTGGCCGACACTAGCTGCAGAACCACCAACGATTCTGGATGGATTTTGGGCAGCTTCTTCCTCCGCTTGGCGGATCTTCTCGGCTAAAGGAGCAGCAACTTTACTGAGGTATCCGTATGCGGTGATGTCTTCAAGATCGATGACATTCTCAATGTTGACGTTCCTCGCGGAGCCAACCGCCACCAGACCCAATAGAATCACAGCCAAGAACTTCATGTTACCGGTACTAACAAACAACACCGAGTAGATGCAATCGCTTCTGTAAAGTTGATATTTATATGCCCAAAAAGATTGATAATGATCATGGTACTTCCCAAAATTTCCCTATCTTATAATTATAAGAGATTAAAACTCGTATTATACCTAAAATGTATTAAATCAATCTTTAGAAGCAATATATTAATCAATCTTATCAGATAATGTAATAAAACCCGAAAGTGAAAAAGACATGGTAAAAACCAGATTCGCTAAAAGTATGCTGTTTTTATTGTTTTCTGATTCAGAAATAGTTAAATAGTTCTAACTGGACTGAGTTTAGCTGAGTATTTACTCTGTGTATGATTTTGAACCTTGGTCCTAGTCAATAGGATCAAGTCTACCAGAGAGGCAAACCAAATTCCGTCTGATATTGATTTCTTAACATCGTTGATACACCGAACGAATTTTCTAGGGCCGTTATGCACCTAGACCATTGCTTTGTTTTCTTAGGTCACGGCCAATTTTGATAGACTTTCGAAGCAGGACAGTAAAATGTCTCATCCCATTGTTCTGGCCGTTTATCCCTAGAATCTCCCCAATTGCACCATAGTGCTTTTTCTGGTACATGCCTCTGCTGTGAGAGGTATAATGATACTTTTATCCGCAAATCAAGGTAACCACTTATAGGTAAGAAGTATTTTTAAATTAATGTGTAAAAGTATTCAAATCAAATTCAAAATTAATAATAAAATTATTTTTTAAATTCAATTGTCATTAAAAAAAAAAAATCCTTCGAAATTTGGTTTTGTGTGAGTTTTATTAGGTATGTTTTAACATTGCACAAAATAATTATTGTTGCCAATTAATTGTGGACATTATAAGGTATAGTTTAACGAATATTAATGTTTCAAACTAAAATTGAATGTCTTTAGCTATCATGTTTTGTTCAACAGGTGCGCACTCCATACGCTTACCGACATCGATATTTAGGTCTTTACCTATGAAATTGCCGTTCTGCAGTACTGGCCATTTCAAATCAAAATAATTTTTGTTTGTCTAAGAATTCAAATTTCAAATTAATTTTATTTTGAAAACATGGAATTCTTTTTCCAAAATTAGTCATTTGTTTATTGATTAGTGTTACATTTTCATCGCATTTCAATCTTTTTCGTCATCATGGATACGTTAAAAATTCGAGTAATTATGGAATATGAGTACCGTCGTGGCAGCAACGCGGCACAAGCGGCACGCAACATCAACGACGTTTACGGAGCTAACACTACAAACCAACGCACCACCTGTTATTGGTTTGCTCGCTTCCGTTCTGGAAATTTCGACCTGAAAAATGAACCTCGCGGTCGTCCGAAGACTTTGGTCGACAATGACGAATTAAAGGCGATTGTGGAAGCTGATGATACACAATCTACGGCTGAATTAGCAGCAGCTTTCGACGTTAGCGTCAAAACAATATTGGTCCATATGCGTCAAATTGGCAAGGTAAAAAAGCTTGACAAATGGGTGCCCCACGAACTCAATGATCGCCAGCGCGAAGTACGCGTCGAGACGTGCCTTGCACTGCTCAACAGACACACAAATGAAGGAATTTTGAACCGCATTGTTACCTGCGATGAAAAATGGATTCTGTTTGATAACCGCAAGCGCTCAGCAAGTTGGTTGGATCCTGGTTCAGCACCTAAACAATGCCCTAAACGAAAACTTACCCCTAGAAAAGTGATGGTCACTGTTTGGTGGTCTAGCGCCGGTGTGATTCATCACAGCTTCTTACCAAACGGGGTGAGCATTACTGCAGATGTGTACTGTGAAGAACTGAACTCAATGATGGAGAAGCTGGCACATCTCCAACCAGCATTGGTCAATCGCTCGTCTCCGCTGCTCCTGCACGACAACGCGCGACCTCATACTGCACAGCAGACGGTCTCCAAGTTGCAATAACTGGGGTTGGAAGCTCTCCGTCATCCGCCCTACTCACCAGACCTTGTGCCTACAGACTACTACTCTTTCCAGAATTTGAATAACTTCTTGTCTGACAGATTTGAAAGAGGGTGAGTGTGGATTGACTATGAGTGAGTTGCCTGTCAAATGCCTTCTATACGCAGACGATCAAGTTCTACTTGCATCGTCAGCAGAACAGTTGCAAGACATGGTGACTGTAATGGATGAAGCATTTAAGATGAAAGGGATGAATATAAATGTGAATAAGACGAAGGTCATGGTGTTTGAAAGAGAAGAGAACGTATCGGTGTGTGATGTGAAAATAAATGATAAGAATGTGGAGCAAGTAAGTGAGTTCGTATATTTGGGGAGTTTGTTTACAAGGGATGGAAAGATTGATAAAGATGTGGAAAGAAGAGTGAATGCGGGAAATAAAGTAAATGGTGCTCTACATGCAATTGTGACCAACCAACTGATGTCCAATAAGGCTCGACTGGCTGTTCACAATGGTGTACTGGTGCCTACGCTTATGTATGGGAGTGAATGTTGGGTGTGGCAAAAGAAGCATGAAAGTAGAATAAATGCTGTGGAAATGCGTTCCTTGCGAAGCATGTGTGGTGTGACTATGAATGATAGGCTGAGGAATGATGTGATAAGAGAACGGTGTGGTTTAAAAGAAGATATAGTGACAAAAATTGAAAAAAGTATGCTTAGGTGGTTTGGTCATGTTGAGAGGATGAATGAAGGACGACTCACAAAAGGTATTTACAAGGCAGATGTGAGTGGAAACACCGGGAGGGGACGCCCTAGGAGGACATATAGTGACCTTATTGGTGATGTTCTTCAGAAAGGTCAGGTGCGTAGTACTCGCAACCGGCGTGTGTGTATGACCAATTGTATGAACCTTAAAGAGGCAAAAGGAGTGTGTAGAGATCGTAGCAGGTGGCGTTCCGTGGTTTCTGCCTACCCCCATGGGAAAAAGGCGTGATTGTATGTATGTATGTATGTAAAAATCGTCATTTTTATCACTGACTGACCTATAGATCAAAACTCTAACCCAGTTCCAGGTGACCTAGAAAGTTGAAATTTGGCATGCAGATAGGTAATTAGGTGAATACAAAGGAATAAATCAGAAACTGGTAAATTTTTATAATTTTGCTATAATTTTTCACTTAATTGATTCTATTAGGAACACTTGTAATAAAAACCATTTGGTATTAATTTTGTTATAAATAAGTACCTACTAATAATTTATGTACAAAAAGTAATGATATCCCACCCAAAACATAAATGTGAAATGAAAGCCAAGTTCAATATTATGATATATGCCTTAGTTGTTGACTTCAGGGACAAAAGAAGTGAGATCTAAATGGGTGCCAAGTTCAATGGTCAGTCCTGAAATTTATTTATAACTATCATTTCTTCTTATAACTTAGGATAATATATTGTAGCCTAAGGTCTGACTTGGCTAGTTTTCATATACGAATTATATTATAGCCTACGCAAGTTCTAAACCTGTTACTTGTCGGTTCTTATTTTATTATTTCTAAATTTTGGCTTGCTGGTAGAAACTAGCCATCGAATATAATAATTCGTATATGAGAACTAGCCAAATCAGACCTTAGGCTACAATATACTATCCTAAGTTATAAGAAGAAATTATAGTTATAAATAAATTTCAGGACTGACCATTGAACTTGGCACCCATTTAGATCTCACTTCTTTTGTCCCTGAAGTCAACAACTAAGGCATATATCATAATATTGAACTTGGCTTTCATTTCACATTTATGTTTTGGGTGGGTATTTAAAACTACGCGACGGATTTTGGTGCGATTTTTAATAAATAGAATGATTTAAGAGGATAATTTATACGTATAATACGCGGGTGAAGCCGCTGGCCAAAGCTAGTACCAACTATTAAAAATCTCTTGCCATATATCCTTTGAAACGGAAGCATAGGCACTGTCCCAAGCACCTAATAATTCCTCCTCAGTTGCAAATGTTTGGCCTTTTAATATTTTTTTTATGGAAGGAAAGAGTCCAAACGCACACGGCGAATCCCTTCAGCTAATTTATAACTTGAGGTAAACAAGTGCCTCTATATATTTGGTTTTTTTTTTAACACCAATTGACACGCGCTACTCGCTGGATTTCATTGAGGGAATGTAGTGTATGGTTCCTTAAAGAACATAGTTTTCTAACATTCAAATCTTCATGCAGGAAGATTTGAACTTGTAGATGCACCAATATTGAGCATCTCCTGGATTTTTCTAAATGTAATACGTCGGTCACCAGTAATTAAATGTTTAATTGCGCCAACGTTTTCTTGAGTCCTGCTCGTTACTGGGCGGCCTGATCTTCCATCATCATCTGAATTGAAATTTCCACGTACAGACAGAAGGCCACTCATCGTTGAAAGTATCAGTCATTTCGACGTGGCACTTTACGTACCATAATCCACGTTTGAAGTTGTAGTAGAATATCACTCGGTAATCACGGTGACTGAGACAAGCCATTTCAATCAATTTAAACAGTTTTCCACAAACCATACAATAAACAGACTAAGCACAGCAATAAGTTGTGTTCACGTTTGAACTTGTTGGTCTTTATACTTATTTATACAATCAATCAATCAAGTAAAATTTGCTAGGTCTCTCAAATTGCAAGACTTATGGCGCAACCTACGTATTTTATATTACAGACCATTATTGTCAAGTTTAGTACTTAGCTAGGTCCCTAGCAACAGGTATTTGTAAAATGTTAGAAACAAGGACGTAAAACAAAAAATAAAAAAATGTTTAAAAAGTTTATTCAGTATCTCGTATTTCCTCTCGGGGTTTAATGATTGCTTCCATGCGTTTCCTCGTGGAACGGAAGAGATATATGTTATCCCACTCTTCTTTCAAAACTGTTTTAAGCGGGCCATGCGTCTCCCAAACAGGAACTCTCGCTCTGACTCGTCTCTGACACCTATGGGATGAGTTCACATCCCATAAGTATTCTATGGGGTTCATATTCTTGCTGGCCAGCTTATAACCGTAAAACCGACTTCGCTCAGGTATTCATTTACAATGCCTGCGGTACAAGCTCTGGCATTCCTGCATACAAATAAACTCTTCGCAAATACAATGTGATTAAGGTACCACATGAGGTTCCAGACAGTATTCGATGTAGCGTGCCCCATTTAATGACGGTTAGCGAGGTCCAGATAAAAACGCAAGTTCCGTTGGAAGTGCCTATACCTCCCGGTTCATGAACGGTCACATTAATAAAGTCTTTCTTCAAAGCAGCACTGTGCAAAACGCTCGCCCTCTCTTTGATACACCTTTTTTCTTCCATCGTTCAGAGTAAGATCATACAGCATGATTTTACTCCCGCTAGAATACAGAACTGTGCTCTATTGAAGATATGATCAATTTAAGTGCTCATGTGCAAAGTTAAGGCGCGCTCTTCGGTGGTCCAAAATCAACTCCGGGCCTCAGCTGGTTTTTAATGTTTCAAGTCACGCTCCGCTAATATTCCTATATCGATAGAATCGCTCACAGTCAATCCTCAAGCTTCACGGATCCGCTGCTGCAGTTGAATAAAGTGACGATTTCTTAGATAAAATGATGCAATATTTCGGTCAACTTGTTCAGACGTGACTTGATACCTACCAGATCCTGGACGGCGAGTAAACATACCAGTCTCCCGGTAACGCTGATACATATTGAAAACAATCGTTAGGTATATTAATTTATTGGATAAAAATTTAAAAATTTGAACTCAGATTCGTAATTATAGTATACTATTGTGTAGACTAAACAGCCAGCTATTCAGTGGCGTAATTTTTTCAATGATATTAGTCCTTTTTTATTCGAACTAATATTCAGGTTAATAATAAAAAAATCGTGCTGAGAGACAACTTTTTATTCAATTTAAATGAATACAAAAAAAAACAATTGTTTTTAAACAGAATTTTGATTTTATGAAATTATTCAGAGTCGTTGGTTGATCCAACTTACGTAAGATGTGACTCTGGCGAATGCAGCAGGAGCACCAATTTGGCAACCGCGTTCAGCTCCAAATGAGGTTACACCGATCTGTTGGAAAGCAAATAAATATAAATAAAATTACTAAAATTTTGGGTATGATGGATATGATACGAGTAATCGATCCTGATGTGTGACTTTTTTTATTGAGTACAACAACCAGATTAAAATAATAGTTAAAAAAAACTAAAAAACACGCTTCCATAGAAAACCAAACTAAAAAGTAGAAAATAATATTATAATATTTTCTACTTTTTAGTTTGGTTTTCTACGGAAGCGTGTTTTTTAGTTTTTTTTTAATTTATTTTTTATATTATTTTATTATTTATTTTCAATTTTTTAGGGTGTTCTAATCTTGAGACGTATGTCAGCGTAGTCTTATAAGATAGTTTTTTTGCTGTCCTGGTAACCCTGGCAAGGATAATGGCACAAATTTATGAAATTATTGCATTGTCATCGGTCTTTGACAGGTGTGCAAAATTTGCATGAAATCTGGTCGTTTAAAGTGGGTCAAAATCGCGCTATAAGAAGTCGGTTACAAACAAACAATTATGTTTGTTTGTAACCGACTTCTTATAGCGCGATTTTGACCCACTTTAAACGACCAGATATGTTACTAAACATACAAACAAACATACAAGTGAAGCTAATATAAAGCGTGAAAAAGGGGTATTTCATTGAGTCGTCAAAGCAACAGGTGCATTGTAATAATAATGAAACACTTACCAAGATACGTCTGTTGTTGCTGTTAACGACAAGGGGACCCCCAGAGTCGCCCCGGCAAGTACTCCTACCGTTGGCGCCGCTGGTACAAATGTTAGAAGACTGGATGACGGAGAAGGTCTGGCGGCACACAGCGTTCGTGATGACCGGCAAGTTGACATGGCTCAAAGCTCCACTGACACTTCCACCTGAAATAAAGGCAGTTTGTAATAACAGTCAAAGATTATATAGTACTAGTTTCTGCCCGCGACTTCGTCCGCGTCAAATTTTTGCTCCCCTGACCCTTCCCGTCGCATCGAATTGCCTTCCAGTTTTCGTTGCTGCTCCGCTCCTTTTGTTTGTAGCGTGGTGTTATGTGGCCTATAGCTTTCCACAATAAATGGGCTACTCAGCACAAAAATATTTTTTCAATTCGGACCAGTAGTTCCTGAGATTACCGCGTTCAACCAAACCAACAAACAAACTAACTCTTTATTTTTATAATATTAGTATAGATAATGGAATAAATATGATGGAAAAATAATATGATGAAACTTGAATGACACACCCATTGTATGTACGTTAATAAAGAAAATATTTATTTTACTTACCATCCCTTGTGAGACCGAAGCCAGATGCGGTAGCAGTAGCGCCGTTAAATTGGTTGTTGAGTTCATTACCAGAGGGTAGAGCAATGGGAGCGATGTTGCCTGTTGGATAATGATATTAGCATATATATATGCATAATTTATATTGCAAAAATTTAAAAATAAAACATTTCATATTCGCATGAACTCATATTAAAAAGCTATAACCAATTTCTATTTCTCACCTGAAGTACCAACGTTAGATGGTAAGTTTATTATGGCGATATCATTACGGACTAGATTAGGGTTCCAACTTCCATGCATGGTGACGCTAGCGGTATTCAACCTAGTACCACCACTGTACAGACGGACAGAACCGAGGACAACTGTGAATCTTCTGGCCTGGTTTTGTCCATCGAACCAGCAGTGAGCAGCGGTTAGCACCCTCCGTTGGTTGAGCAAAGAACCACCGCAAACACCCTGACCTCTTGGAGTATCCGCAATGAGACCAGCCTGTGAATTAACCATTATTTTAATCTGAGTTGTAATAAAGGACATACTTAGACTTTCACGATGTAACACAGAAAAAAAATTAAAAGACCTGGTAAGGGAATTGGCCGAGACTGGAAGTAGAACCTCCTGCGATTCTAGACGGGTTTCTATCGTCCTCTGCCTCTGCTAGGCGGATCTTCTCTGCCAGAGGTACACCAATTTTTCGGTAATAATCGTATGCTGTGATGTCTTCAAGATCAATGATATCCTCGAGATTGATGTTTCTCGCGGAGGCGACCGCCGCCAGAGCCAATAGAGTCACAGCCAAGAACTTCATGTTGCCGGTAGTAATAAACGAATGTCATTACTGTTCTGCAGTGGATATTTATATGGTTTTAGTTAAATAGATAATGCCCTGATAATCATCATGATAGTAATTAATGTCATCTATCAGAGGATTATAAAAAGCATTACCTTATGCTTCGGAATTCTAAAGATAGTTTAAGCTGACTTACATTTTAGTAAAAAACATTATCGATCCGTGTGTCAGACATAAAGAATAGCACCATCCCATTCGTTTCCGTGGGTGTCCTAAGACGCGACTTACTGGAAAATGGGCAGCAGCGTTCTCTATGCAATTTACAACCATACTACGATCGCCAACCCGCCTGCCAAGCGTGGCGATTATGGCAAAACCCTCCCGAATTGGGGGAGGCCTATGTTCAGTCATGGATGTATTACGGCTGTAATGATGATGGCGATGATATATATATTATACCAAGTCAATTTACCGGTATTAAGTATGTACCTACTTTCGCACGTTCGTCCGATGTAAGGTAAGGTACAACGATTTTGGTGCCCTCAAAAAACATCGTGATGGAACCTGGAACTACTGTTATTCCCCGAGATTGGTGGATACCGTCAAACCAGCATAGAGCTGCTGTAAGGACGCTCGTTAAGCTGCGCACAGAAACACTGCAGACATCAGAGCCACGTGCGAACATGTTGAGAAGACCGGCTTGCAAAGATATAGTTGAGTTATCACTCAAAATGTTCTATGACAATAACATTTATTGCGTTCAAAGTAATAATTAGTTTAAGGACTGGTAATTTGGTGCCATAGTGCTATTTTGTTATTGGAGCCTAATGCTGTTTCATTAATTGCAAAATCTGATAAAAAATATTTTAAATTTTAAACATCATAATAAAGGAAGAATTATAGATATTTTGTTTTTGGTTTAGTACGTTAACAACTGAAAAAAAAAAACACTATAAAGTGAAAAATAACTTTTATTTTGGATCTGTATTTTAGTATTTTACCACCTACTTCCAAAGTAAAGTATTTTATTACTTTGTAGTGATTTTTTTGGAAATCTATGTTTTTTTTCAAAGAAAGTTTTTAGTGATGATACCTACTCCCAGTCCTCCTACCCCTGTCCTGTGCACTGTCGGACATAGGCCTCCCCAAAGCACCGCAACTTCGACCGGTTTTGTTTCAGCCATTAATTCGTATATCACTACTGGCCAGGTACAAGACAGGAAGTATTAGAACATAATAACGATACAAAATGGATTAAATAAGTTTTATTGAAGCTAACTCAATTACCACTCAAGCAAAGTCATAAAAAATAAGGACCACCACAGAAGCAAAACCTATCAATTTTTTTTTTGAAAATGGGGCCACAATTGGCCGACTAATCGGTGAACATACATAAATACATACAGTACCTACAACCAGTACATAGAACCTCCTGATTTTTTAATTCGAGTAAAAACTGGGAATATAATCATTTTAGACATAAGTTTTAAATTGGAAATGAAACGAGTGGACTACATAAAGTGCTAATAATTGGGTCTGTTACTCTTGGCAAATGAACAAAATGGACTGGAGCTGACATGAACCTTCCTGGCAAAACTTGCTCAAACAGAAGTTAAATGAAATGGTGAAGTCGGGAAACAAAGACCAAATTTTTATGTGAACGACGTGTGCGACGGGAAGGGTCGAGGGAACAAGAAATTTAACGCGGACGAAGTCGCGGGCAGAAGCTAGTATGCTTCTGCCCGCGACTTCGTCCGCGTTAAATTTCTTGTTCCCTCGACCCTTCCCGTCGCGTCGAATCGCCTACCCGTGCGATTTTCCCCGTTTTTGCAACATTTGTCATTACTGCTCCGCTCCTCTTAGTTATAGCGTGATGTTATATAACCTATAGCCTTCTTCGATAAATAGGCAACCCAATACAAAAGAATTTTTAAATTTGGACCAGTAGTTCCTGAGAGTAGCGCGTTCAATCAAACAAACAAACAAACTCTTCAGCTTTATAATATTATAATATATATAATATAAAATAAAATATACTTAATAATATAATATTAGTATAGATTTAGTGACAGGTTTGTTTGCCATTGAAATTTCCTAGTTAGCTTATTCCTAAACTTTGGTATTTCTTCTCAGAGTATAAATAGGAAACGCTGACATAATATACACATAGACGTAAAATCATCTGACTATAATTTATCAGCCACATCGTCAGTGGTAGGCGTAGCACTGTAATTACTTATTAGGTTCGTAAGAAAGTCTTGCGACACTCAACATGAGTAAAATATAAAAACATTTTATTTGAACAATAAACAATTATACAGTGTATGCTCCCTGTGTATCTAAAAATCGTGCCCAGCGCTCTGGTAGACTTCAGAATTCTTTAGGTTGTGAATTAAAAAAGTCGACCAGTGTATTTTTGAGATCCGCGACATCATATTTTTTTATCCTGTAAATATTTTTTATAGCTCGAAACAGATAGTAGTCGGTAGGTGCTAGGCTGGTGAATACGGCGGGTACAGAAGAACTTTCCACCCCAGCTGCGAAATAGAGGTCGAGCATTGTCGTGGAGAAGCCGAACTTGAAGACGATCACGCTTTTTTTGTTTTATAAATTCAGCCAGCTTTTGCAATTGTGCAGAGTAAGTCTTTGCTTTTATTACAGTGTTGGATGGGAGCAGTTCGTAGCATGCCCTCAGAGTCCCACCAACAACAGAGTAAAACTCTTCACTTCACGGGGCAGCTTAGGGGTTGGATGTGGTTTGTCTTCTTTTGGTAGCCACTATTGCTTGCGTGTGTGGTTAATATAGATCTGTGCGGACATTGCAGGAGTGAAAGACACATGGTCATGCATGTCGCTTTGTTGGATTCGCTAAGATCGTGCGGTATCCAAGGCGACACAACTTTTCTACATCCCAGATTTTGTAAATGTTGGAGAATCGTGGGATGACTACACCCGAATTCGTGAGTTAACTCCCGTGACGACGTATTAGGCTTTGCCTTTATAAGTGCGCGTAGTTCTTCATCGTTAACAGTTGATTTCTTGTCAGACCTGGGTTTATCTTCAAAAGGTGTATCACTGCACATACTATTAGCGGCTGTGGTTCTTGCGGAACGCCCTTATAAGAACTCGTAATATGCAATAGAAAGAAGTGCATTTTGATCCATCTTCGCTTGTACTGTCTACGTGGAGTTGTTCCACGCAGACAGTAGACTCGCGAAAATACCCTGCGGCATGGAAGGTTCTAGACTAATCTTGCATATACTAACCTCGAATGTTCTAGAACTTCGTTGGAAGAAATACATAAAAAATAAACATAATTCTAATCGACAAAAGTGTCGCAAGACTTTCTTACCAAACCCATATAAATATAAAGTACCCTTAATACCTGCCTATCGATTTATTGATGGTTTTTTTTTTTTTTTCAGGATGGGAAATCATCAAATGACTTCTCCCGCTCTGGGCGGAGCGGGAGGGCGTGTCAGACTTTTACTGACTAAAACCCACCCGTGTTCCATCAGTTGCCCATGTGCCAGGGTCACGGTATCTCTTTCGAACAATCACGTGACCCCGATGGTTACATCGTCATTTTAGGTTGACAATAGAGCGGATTATTTTTCGATGATTTTACAACAGGTAATCGCATCAGTAGATTACACCCGTGCACACGGGCACGGGCGCGTACATATATTTACAACATTTATAATACGCTATAGATCTATATCTTAATGTTATAATGCTAAAACTTTTCATATAAAATGGCTTGTACAGTCAGACATTATAAAATTCTAAGGGACAAAATTCTTCTTTTGCCGTTACGGCAAACGACGCGACGACGCTTTGAAAACTTTTTTTTTACAAAGTTGAAGTGGCAGTGGGCTGGTCATGTCTGTCGAAGGACCGATGGCCGGTGGAGCAGACGAGTTCTGAAGTGGAGACCGCGTATCGGCAAGCATAGTGTGGGACGGCACCCAGCTAGATGAGCCGACGACCTAAGAAAAGTGGCTGGGGCAGACTGGATGCGGAAAGCGGACGACAGGGTTTGTGGCGCAACATGGGAAATGCCTATGTCCAGCAGTGGACTGCGATAGGCTGAGTTGATAACAATCGTGTCAGATAACAGGGCGATTCTGATATGATGAAATAAAACTCACCACCGTGATTGTTTGTTAAACAATGATTTATTGAAATATATCCACACTAATATTATAAATGCAAAAGTAACTCTGTCTTTCTGTCTGTCTGTCTCGCTTTCCTGCTAAAACTACTGAAGCGATTTAAATGAAATTTCGTACACAGATAGTTTAGAGCCTGAAAAAGGACATAGGCTACTTTTTATGCCGGTAGTATGTTCCCGCGGGATAATTTCTGACCTCCACGCGGGCGAAGCCGCTGGCAAAAGCTAGTATTCCATATTACTTGCAATAATAGGTGAAATGCACAGCGCGTAAGGCGGTAAAGTGATATACGGTAATTTACAAATGAAAACAAAATTATTGGTTGGACCACCGAATAAAAACAGGTGTTATTTTTTTTATAAAATTTATTGTTAAAATTATTTACAAAAGAGCCAAGGTTTTAAATATAATCACAGTTTTTTTATTAAAGTTAGTTACATATGAAAGTTTTCACAGACGTGAGTTAATCCAGCTCATGAAAGATGTAACTCTTGCGAAGACAGCAGGAGAACCAGCTTCGCACCCACGGTTAGATCCAAAAGAAGTGACACCGATCTGTTGGAGTAAGAAAGTGTTTAGATCTAAATCATCAAGCCTATAAAATCATAATTTAAACACAAATAATTAAAATGATCTGGTAAATTACACAAGCATTATGCAGCTAAGTAACATAAGCAATATTTACCAAGATACGCCTGTTGTTGCTGTTGACGACGAGAGGACCGCCAGAGTCACCGCGGCAGGTACTTCTGGGGCCTGCACCACTCACGCAAATGTTAGAATCTACGACGAACAGATTAAAAGCGGTCGAGTATTGGCGGCACACGGCGTTGGTGATGACGGGTAAGTTGACGTGTCTCAAAGTTTCACTGACACTTCCATCTGAAATCAACGTAGTTATATTGATTAAGTTTACCCTTAGGCAATCAATATAAGAAAATTAATATTCCTTTTTCTTACCATTCCTGGTGAGACCGAAGCCAGATGCAGTAGCAGTAACACCGTTGAATTGGTTGTTGAGTTCATTACCAGAGGGTAGAGCAATAGGGGCGATGTTGTCTATTTATAAAAAACAAAAAAAAATATTATAGAGCAAAATAATATTAATGTTAGTCACGAGATTTCATATTAAAAGCGCCCATCAGTAACGAAGTTCTTTACGCGATACTTTCCCGCCCATACTCATCATATTATACAAAGAGTCAGAGAGAGAGAGAGAGAGAGAGAGAGAGAGAGAGAAGGCTTCATGGTGGGGGCATAACGCTTTACTATTTCTACTAGCTAACTCCGACCACAAGCCGCGTTGAAGAACTTCGATCCAAACGTCGTTAATTTTGTAATTTGAGTAACTCACTTGAAGTTCCAACAGAAGAAGGTAAGTTGATCATCGCAATGTCATTACGGGTAAGAGCAGGGCTCCAGCTGCCATGGAGGACGATGTTAGAGGTACCCAACCTGGTACCACCACTGAACAGACGGACTGACCCAAGGACAACTGTCAGCCATCTGCCCTGGTTATTACCATCAAACCAGCAGTGAGCAGCGGTTAGCACCCTCCATGAGTTGAGCAAAGAACCACCGCAAACGCTCTGCCAGCTTGGCATATCAATAATGAGTCCAGCCTGCGAAGTAATGATTAAGTTGTACTAGGAACACATGAAAAATATTGTGGTGCTACAGGTGTGGCGTTTAGAAAAAAAATGGTAATGACCTGGAAAGGAAATTGACCGAGATTGGCATTAGAACCACCGACGATTCTAGATGGGTTTCGGTCGGCTTCCTCCTCAGCTTGGCGAATCTCTTCGGCCAAAGGCCCACCAACTTTTCGATGATAATCGTAAGCAGTGATGTCTTCAAGATCAATCACATCCTCGATGTTGACGTTCCTCGCGGAGACGACCGCTGTCAGAGCCAAAAGAGTTACAGCCAAGAACTTCATGTTACTGGTTCTAAGAAATGAATGTTTAAAGTGGGCTGCAATAATAAGGTATTTATATGTTTTGTCAGATAAGTAATGCTCCGATAATGTCAGTCTAATTATTTTGATCCATCAGTGGATTAAGAAAGTTATCAGGGCCGACAGGGTAAAATACCCATCTTATTAAATGATTAAAACCACTTGCACTGTCAATCTGATTATAAATATCGTTTTTAACAATTTTAACTCTTGTTACGCGTTGGCCCGCTAAAAAGTTACACTGTTAGTTGTTTTAGAGTTCAGAGTGCAGTTCAATCGACAAAAGATAAATAGAATTTAGCAATGTTAGAATTGCAATGTTAGAATTGCAACTGGTGGAAAATAATTCGTTACAATGTTTTTGGAACAAAAAATATTTATTTATTTATTTATTTATTTATTTAACCATTTATGTACACACAAATATATTATTAATATATTATTATTATTAAAATTGTTCGGGCCCTTGAGATCCCGCTCTTTTGAAAATCGTATGATGGGTTCGGCCCAACGTACGCAACTCAAAAATAATTTTTATAGCGTTATATTTAACAAAAAATGCCATAAATAATTTAAATATTATTATTTTTAAATTGCTTATGGGCTTTCTACAGGGATAATCGTCAGTTACGTCGTAATCGTCAACTGACCATTATTCCTGTATGCACTGCCAGTGCACCCAAGGACACCTTCTGGTTGGTGTTGCAGTGCAGGATATGAGAACAAAGAAGTTGGAATAAGTATTTCGATGGTTATAATGGAGTTACCATGATCTGTGGAAGAAATTGTCTCTGCCTGATCAATGTTTTGTATAAACTGGGATACAATGGCTGGATGGAACTTGCAGACTCAATAATAGTCCCCTGAAAACCGTCGCTAGCAAATAGTGACGTAGCGATAAGAGGGCAACACGTCCTGAGGTGCTTGAGAAGTGGAGAGGTATGCCACGGCTATCAGAACAATCCCAGAGCCCGGAAAATGGTCAAGAACCCTGCCAGCACTTAGTAGTGGTCCAGTAGTGGACGTCTTTCGTCTGAAATGATGGTGATCATAATTGACTTAAGCGTCAGATAAGGAAAAGTAAGTATTGAGTTTTTATAATTTGTTTTTTTTTTCTTTAAAATATTGCCTGTTGATATAGTCTACCGAATTTACACTTATAACTTTGGACAATATTAAATATAAAAAAAAAACTTTTTAACAAAAAATTAAACCGCCGAAAAAACTGAAAAGCAAAAAATAATAAACCTTAAAATTATGAGTCGTCGCTTTGAGTGATCTTTGTTCATTGATTTTTCAGCGCCGACTCAACATTTTAAGGTTTATAATTTTTTGCTTTTCAGTTTTTTCGGCGGTTTAATTTTTTGTTAAAAAGTTTTTATTTTATAATTTTTTGTGGCTTTAATATACTAATAATACTTGGCAGGGTGTACAATAAAAGAATTATCAAAATAGGACTACTCTGTATAAAGTTATGCGTACCTAGTTAAACATTACAATCAGTGAGTGAACAATCAAACATCCCCCCTGTTTTTCAACCCTTAGGGTTCGATTTTGTTTTCCAAATTTATATGGGACCACCTTCGGAGTATATCCTTTCCAATAAAAAAAGAATTATCACGATCGGACGACTATGTAAAAAGTTATGCGTGGTCATACATTAAAAAAACATTTAAAAAAAAATATACGCGTCGAATTGAGAACCTCCTCCGTTTTTTTTCGTCGGTTAATAAGTTATGAACAATACTTCTTACCTGGAGTGGTGGCCGCGTACCGGAAGACGTAGAGTTGGAACGCCTAAAGCAAGGTGGACCGATGACCTTGTGAAGGCCGCAGGAATCCGATGGATGCGGGAAGCACAAAACCGGTCGAAGTGGCGGAGCTTGGGGGAGGCCTATGTCCAGCAGTGGACGTCTTTCGGCTGAAATGATGATGATAATGATGATGATGATGATGAATACCTCTTAATTATTTTTCTATTACTAATAATAACCCAGAGTTTAGCCAGACATAGGTGGGCTTAATATTTTGTCTGGTTTTGATTATTTACCCCCTTTATATTTTTAATATATTCTCTCGTCTTTAGTTTTTCTAGTATTAATATAGGCTTAGTTTTAGGTATTAATCTTGTATTACCAATAATATGCTTTTCTCATAGTTTTTAACATACAACATAACAATATGTTTATATCACTTTCTTAAAATGTTAAAGTACCAATTTGATACCAGTACCAAATGTAAAGTGATGGCCGAAACACAGGTTGAAAATACCTAGACCGGGCAGTTCACTACCTAACATTCTAATCCAAAACACATCAATGTATTTGTTTTTTTTTTAGAAATTGTTTATCCTTAGGCAATAAAATTTTATGAGAAATTGAGTACCGTTGGCTAAATGTACTGTATTTTGTATTAAATAAATTATTATTATTAATGTTAGGTAGGGTCAATTGGAATTTCCAATCATAATTTGGCGACTTAGACTTAATCGGGTTTTTACATTGCATACTTACAATCTTAATCTATCATATCATCGAAAATCCTGTTATTACGGAAATTGTATAGTAAGTAATCGATAAAACCCACCACTAGTTAATATACAGGAGGGCGATTCTACTAATTTGCTACATTACACGTTCAATTTCTGACTCCATGTCACAGGCACCTACACCTAGCTTAGAAGTCAGAGAATTTAAATTAATGTGACCTAGTACCTAATAAGCCTTAAATGTTCTTAGTTTTAACCTCTAAGTCCCTGAGATACCACATTTGGTATCAGACACAATGGTTTTTAATTGTGTCTGTAATTACGGTAATTGACTGGTTAATGGATATTTTAATGCGATGGCTTGCGGCGAAATAAAGATTTTATTTATTTATTCAATTGTGTTTCCACAACAGTTTGGTTTCGATCGCAGTTCGATAATGTCCTATAGAGTCAATCTACGAATTCTAAAGCAAAAGAGAAACTAAACTTAAACCGAATCGCAACTGAATCGTAACGAGAACATATGGGCGGGCTGCCTGGGTTACCAACATGCCAAATAGTATGTTTTATTATTACCACAAACCAATATTGAATCTAAAAATGTTATTAAACACGAATAAGTGGCACTAAATAGGGATGCACGATCTGAATCGATCTTTCTGAAGATCGATTCATGACCATACGATCTACCGATTTTTTTTGATTGATTCAACAGAATACGATCTTAACCAGATCGAATCGTATGCGGCTATAAGATCGTATGAAAAAATCGTAAGAACTAAAACCTCGTATATGTTAACATTCCCTTCTGACCGTCTGTTTTCTATATTAAATTGTTAATTTAGAAAAGTATAAAACATGTTTTACATTACAGATTCCAACTGTCTACATTTAAAGTTTTCAAAATTATTAATTTGGGCAGACGCACTGGATCTATTCTATTGCATCTATCTGCCAAAGTATTTCCAGCTTGACAAAACAGACGTTTGGAAGGAAATGTTAACATACCCGACAAGTTGTAGTTCGTACGGTAATGATAAATGATAATTGACTTTATTTTTGCAAGTAGGTTTGTACAAACACTTTTACACGTCAATCATATTTTTTTAAACTAGATGAGGTCGGCGTTTCCTATCTGACTACTCTGAGAAGAAAGGCCGAAACAAACTCAGAGGTCACAGTCTCTTTTAAAGTCCAGACATAATTTGGTTAGATCATGTGAAGACCATGTACGTTGTTTAGGTTTTAGTTGATACGACTTACTGGCTGAATCGCATATTACGGCTATCTGTCATGACGGCGTCCGTGGAACACTTTTTAGTTGATCTATTAAGAAGCTTAAGTTAAAGTAAATAATTTTGCATGTATACTGTGCTTTTTATGGAGTTTCTTGACAGCTCTTCTCCATAGGAATCCACAAATTGGAGCCGTGTACCTAGCTTCTGACGTTTTATAAGTGCTCATTAGTTTAGGTGAAATAAATATGTTCTGATTTTAATTGTTTCATTATTGTTATAAAACTACGATACGATCTTCTGCGATCGAGTCAGATCGATTCAATACAATACGATTATGATCGTGAATCATTTCCAGAAGCAACGACTCGTTACGATCCAGAGGATCGATTCAAAGCTAAAAATCGGGCATCCGTAGCACTAAAGGATTTTCTAGATAAAAAAAAGATATTTTGACCATAATTATAGTTTCAGACTGTTTATTTTATTAATCTTCTATATACTTATAATAAAATTGTAGAGAGGTCAATTCTGTCTGTCTGTATGTGCACGCATGGGTCAAAAAATACTGAAGGGATTTTAACCAAACTTGGTACGATTGTAGTCCATACTCCTGGGCAGGTTATAGGCTATATAACATAACGCTAAGACACATAGAAGCTGAGCAATGACGATATATTTGTACCCTCTGGGTATGTGTCAGGTAGAAAACGCTTTATGGCGACGACGTACAGTCGGCCAAGAAAGTGGTGTACCACCCTAAGGTTGAATATCGCTTGCAGATTCATAGGTGATAAAGATTAGTTTCGCTTGCAGATCGATCTGACAACTTCTATTGCTGTCTTTATCTGATTATTGATAACGACTATTACTGTTTGTAACGTGACAGCTGTTCTTAGTTTGAACTTGATGGAACCAATGACGTCGTAAAATCAACGGCGGGGGGCTGTAGATTTTGATGACAAAATTGTATCTACAAATTCAGAATTGTAATCAACAAGTTACATAAAATTGTAAAGGCACAAGGCGAATCCACAAACCTACAATTTCTGTAAACTTGTAATTACAATATCAATAAAAAACAAGCTAAAAATAGATTTATCCTTTTATTAAATTTCTACAATCAATTTTAAAATACTTATAACAAACAAAAACATAGCATATATAGTAATATTTAGAAGATATTGAATTTTTTTTAAAATTAGAAACGGGCGTAACCGCCGTTGGCCTCTATAACCTCTAAAAGACGAGACCTCATTGAACCAACAAGCCGTGAGCAAATATCGGTTCCCCGCATTTCCTCCCAAATATAATTACAGTGACTAATAAGAGCTTGTTTGGTTCTTTCATTTTGATGCGACCATCGTTGGACCATAAGGCCCCAAAGATTTTCTATCGGGTTGAGGTCCGGCGATCTTGAGGACCACTGAATTACCCTTACGTCAGTGTGTGAACGAAACCAGGCTCTTACGATCCTCGCATTATGAATTGAACAATTATCTTGAACAAAATCAAATTGTGGCACTTCGTTCTCCGGGTAAACATTACGGACTGTCGGTAGCATTGCATTCTGAAGCACGTCGATATAATTTACAGCCGTCGCTCGAGGAAGTAGAGAACACAATTCTCCTACACCATCCGCACTCATCCAGCCCCAAATATTTACGGAAATTCGACCTGATTCTCTATTTGGGATTACATGATCATCTTTATACCGTGTTGAATTATATCGCCAAAGGTGAAGACGTCCATGCTGACTGGATTTAAACGTTTTTTCATCACAAAACACTGTATTAGACCAATCAAACTCTAAGTGCTCTCTGGCGAAGTTCAGACGAGCAAGTCTGTGAGCATCCGTCAAATATATTTTCTTGGCGTAATGCCTGTGGTGCAACCCCATGTAATGTAGATGATTCCTTATTGTTTGGGCACTCACATCGAACATCTCCGCAAAATGTTTTGTGGGCTTAAAACCATTGATTTCATATTCCCGTCTCATGAATTCTCTATCGTTATTGGAGAGTGCAGGCCGGCGACCACTTCTTCTGTGATCCAACAAACTTCCCTCCTCTCCTTCACGACGAATCCAAAAGCGGACAGAACGCCTCGATATATTCAAATTCCGGGATATCGCACTGATACTGCTTCCCTCATTAAATTGGGCAATTATTTGTGCTCTTTCGGCAATGGTCAAGTTGGCAGGCATTGAGATGATTTTATATGCAGTTGATTGAAAAAACACGGAAAATATATCGATTTTTCGCATATATTTGACAAAATGTCAATTGTCAGTTTTCTTTTTCAAATGGAATTCGGTTGTCTATTTAAATAGTTTTTATTACTTTTGTTTGGAAACATTTCAATTGCTTTGTAGAAACTAATGTCCTTTTCATTTATACTAAAGGTTAAAATGTCATGTACTTATATGTGACATATGACGTATGAATACTAAATACATAGGTTTACGTCATGATAATGTTGTCTCTTTCAGTAATATCTTTTTATAACGAACCTTGTTGTAATTTTCGATGACCGGGAAACTAAATCAAAACTGGTACACCACTTTCTTGGCTGACCGTACCAGGTTATCATAACTTTGCAGGAGCTTACCAAACAAAGGAGTGTCAGCTAGCTTTATGGCGACGACGTACCAGGTTATCATAACTTTGCAGGAGCTTACCAAAAAAAGGAGTGTCAGCTACATAACGCTTTTTTGCCTTTGAAGTACCAGGTTATCATAACTTGGTAGGAGCTAACCAAACATGAGTTTCAGCTAGAAAACGCTTACCAGACCACCAACGCGTACCAGATTGTCAAACTTGGTAGGGTTATTACAACGTTTATTGAACCTGAGGCGATACGAAGTTCACTGGGTCAGCTAGTACAAAAATAAAACATTTTAACTATAACAAAAACTCAGAAGAACGTAACAAGCCCCTAGCTAGCTGAAGCTGTGAAACCAAACATTTCGTTTATGTAGCTCGCCGCCCGATAAGGACTAGGCTCAGGTTGCTGGCGCGCTGTGTTCCACGCGCGCCTCAAAGAGATGTCAGCAGCAATGAAGGGGTCTGCGAGGACTGATGCCTGCCAGGGTCGCTAGATTGTTTAAGCGAGATACCGTGACCCTGGCATACGGGAAACTGAAGGAACACGGGGGTTTTAGTCAGTAAAAGTCTGACACGCCCTCCCGCTCCGCCCAGAGCGGGAAAAGTCATTTGATGATTTCCCATCCAAAAAAAAAAGGTCTATGGTACGAACTTGCGACTGACATTTTGTAAGTCGAAGCCGTTACCACTGGGCCACTACTGCTCTTTTTGATTGGATTCTTTGACATGGTCTCACTAATACCCTAAAGTTATGGGGTATCAATAGGATTTAGGATTTTTTATTTATTCTTACGGAAAGGGATTTGTCGCTCAGCCGATTTGGTTGGCTTAACAAAATCATATTATTCTTTGACTGGCCTGTTAGTCTAGTGGTTAGTGACCCTGACTGCTAAGACTGAGGTTATGGGTTCGATTCCCACCTAGGACAAATATTTGTGTGATGAGCACGATCATTTGTTCGGTGTCTGGGTGTAATTTTTCTATAATATGTATGTATTTAGAAATATATTATAAGTATGTTTATCAGTTGTCGGGTTGCCATAGTACAGGCTCTTCCTAGTTTGGGATCAGATAACGTTGTGTTGGTTGTCCTAAGATATTATTATAAGGAGAATCTCTATTTAATCTTATCATAGCCAGTTTGTAAAGTACTCTAACTGCATCAGGAAGTAGCACAGGTGAACACTAACCACACACTTATCTCTCTAATCCTACAATCTTATCTATTTTTAAATCCCTCATTGTGGGCACACGATTAATATATGATAAATATCATCAAAGGAATTCATAAAAAATCACAATAAGTCGTCATAGATTTTGTCTTTAGATATAAGAACAATGTTCAGGGGCTTGTGGCTAAGTAATAACAGCCGCACGGATCGATCGATCAAGAGTAGCTACGCTTGCCACGGTTGGTTCGTGAATAAGTGATCATTTTAACACGCTTTATATTAGCTTCACTTGTATGTTTTTTTGTAACCCTCTCCTTATAGCGCGATTTTGACCCACTTTGAACGACCAATTTCATTCAAACTTTGCACACCTGTCAAAGATCGATGACAATGCAATAATTTCATAAAGTGCCATTATCTTTGCCAGGGTCACCAGGACAGCAAAAAACTGTCTTCGAAAACTACGCTGACATACGTCACAAACTACGCTGACATACGTCTCAAAATTCAAAACACCCTAGAAAATAAATAATAGTTTAAAAAAAACTAAAAAACACGCTTCCATAGAAAACCAAACTAAAAAGTAGAAAACAATGAAAAAAAAGCGGGGTGTGCCTGATATCTACATATTAATACGTGCAGCGAAAACTTTGGATCCCTTTTTACGAAAATTGGGTGGACGCAGGAGTATGAAATTTCGCACACTTATTGTTTATACAGAGAAGAAGTGACGAATGCTAATATTTTTTTTTAATTGTGCGTAAAAATACATTATTTTCAATAAATAACACGTTACACACACTGCATGCATAGTGCATTACCGTGTATTTAATACACACATGCATAGATATTCTTTTCTTAGGTATATAATCTAAGCTGAATGTCAAGTATAACCATAGGTAATAAATTAATTTTATAGATGTATAACCTATTTCATTTTTAAAATCTATGATCATATCGAGAATATTTGTTTTTAATATTATTTGTATAAGCGACGATAAGAATTCAGTTTAGATTTATAAGAAATATTTTTTGTGGTTTTATGGGGAGTGTCAAGTATGGCATTAGTAAGTTTCCCATACAAAACTTAGTGTCGTGTGCAAACTGTAGAGGTTGTATGCCTCACGATTGTACAGGCTGGTTATAATTATGACATTTTGAACTGTCATAATTAATTAAAAATAACAGGGAAAATTCTATAAAAACAGAGCTTCCTGTGATAATTCATTCCATATCCAGCAGTTAAGAAGTATTAAGAAAATAAAGAAGAGAGTCCTGAAGAAGTATTCTTTACTCATTACACCTACGTCCTGGTCCTGGCCATCACCATCCCGCCAGCGAACCCTCTCCACAGTAGTACAGCGTCAACACTTTGTCAATAGTGTTACTGAATGTCTAATATAACCGTATTATTTTTTAGATTTATTATTGTATTTTTTTTTCATTTAATAATGTATTTATATTCAAATGAAGTTCGGTCGATTTTCGACCAATGGGCGATCACTAGTTAATAAAAAATACCTTAAAAAGCACCCCACGCTTTTTTTGTTTTCTAGTTTTTTTTAAACTATTATTTATTACATACCAAAACCTCTCCGTGTCTTGGGAACCACGTTAAGTCATTGGTCCCGGCTGTCACTTATGGATGTTTGACAGTTGTTACGGATCGTCGGAAGCCCAAAAGTCTGACAACCAGTCATACCAAAGGATATCGTATTACCCAGTAACTGGGTTGTGGAGGTCAGATAGGCAGTCGCTCCGGCTAGGAAGGTTTTTTAAAATTTAAAAACATGTTGTGCTTTATTTATTATTAGCTTTTGCCTGCGATTTCGACTGCGTGGAGGTCGGAAAAAAACCCACGGTAACGTACTGCCGGAATATAAAGTATCCTATATTCCAATCCTAACCTACATCAAGGTTGAATCGAAATCAGTTCAGCCATTAGGGCGTGAAAGGGTAACCAGACAAGAAGATTTAATTTCTCACTACGAATATTAAATGTAAAAGAAGCTCATTATTATGTACAGATACAGATAAGTGAGTATAATTTGTATGTTTGATGAAAAAATATTCTAATGGTTTAAAGACATTTTATTAATAATCTCGTAAACTGATTTGAACTGTATACCGTCGGTAATGTTATCGTAATCAATAAGATAGGCAGAAAATCAAAAACAATATTATCTTGAATGTCATGGCTTACAGCTAGATTAAAAAAACCCTGACAAGTACCACAAAATCTACGCACGAGCACAAGCTACACGAGGTACGATAGATAGATCCTACCACGTGCAATGTAGGGTTTAACCGTTAGTTTTTTTTGCTTTTTAAAATATCACAATTTATGATACTTTATTCACATAAAAATCTAGCCTATTATCAACTCAGCCTATCACAGTCCACTGCTGGACATAGGCCTCTCCTATGTTGCGCCACAACACCCTGTCCTCCGCTTTCCGTATCCAGTCTGCCCCAGCCACTTTTCTTAGGTCGTCAAATCAAATCAAATTAAATCTTTGATTTAATTTGATTTGATATTTTTATTTCACATAAACCTACATGGGCACTTATGAAACGTCAGAAGCTAGGTGCACGGTTCCAAATTGTTTATTCCTATGGAGAAGAGCCGACATGAAACTCCACGGTTACTATTTTAAAAATAATTGGTTTTTACGATTGTTTCAAATTACAGTGTTAATAGGTATGAGAGGACAGTGCAGGCCAGGGTGCAGGCCTGTCAACAAGTACCAGGTACTGAATAAAATAGAAAATTGTCTACAGTCTACAAGGCCTACAACGTTCTCACATTCACAAAGTATAAGAATATAAAATAATCTACATAAAAATAGTATTTCATAAATAAGACATATTACACTATTTAAACCAAATGTCATTATTGCCTAGACAACCAATATTAAAGAGTACAATTTAGAATTGTAGGTATAAAAATGAGTAGATGTCAAAGAAAAATGTAAAAAAAACTTAAATACAAAATGTACATCGTCATTTGGGAGTAGTTAATAGACACTGGTTATTCTGTAATGAGCTACCAGGGAAGCCACATGTGCAGAAGATATTATTGCCAAACTTCCTTGTCTTCAACGTAGGCTTTTATCTTATAATATGCTTTTTTGATAAGGACTCGTTTCATGTGTGATTTGAACTTTCCATAGCTAAGTTCAGTAACCGACTTTGGCAACTTGTTATAGAAGCGGATACTGTTTATAAGAAATGATTTACTAGATTTAGTTAATCTAAATTTAGGTATCACAATTTCATTTTTACTATGCGTATTTATATGGCGAAAAGGCCTAAGTTTTTGCGAACATACAAAATACATTCAAAGATATAAAGAGAGGAAGTAAGTGAAGAGTCAGTTTATCAATTTCTGTAAATTTGTTTCTAAGAGACTCGCAAGGCCCCATTTTATAGATTCCGCGGATTGCCCTCTTTTGTAAAATGATAACGGAATCTGCGTCGGCTGCAGAACCACAGCAGAACGCCATAAGACATAATACTGTGGAAATAAGCAAAGTATACTAATCGAGCTGTAGCTATATCGGTCAACTGCCTAATTTTTCTTACTGCATATGCAGCTGAACTTAATCTACCTGAAATAGCTCTAATGTGGGGACCTCATTGCAGTTTGGAACCTAGAGTAATTCATAAAAATACAGTTTCCGAAATAGCATCTTGTTTCTTGCCATCAAGTTTTAAATTTAAACCTACTTGGGGAACATTTGGTAATGAGAACCTAATTCATTTCGTTTCGTTCGTAAGAGATTATTAGCTGCAAACCATTTCGAAAGAATAGCTAGACTATCGTTAACATGGAAGAGATCCTTGTCTTTTCTATCTATTTTAAAAATAAGTGAAGTGTCATCAGCGAACAAAATTATATCCGAGATATTAGCCATCATGTAAGGAAGGTCATGAATGTAAACTAGAAATAAGAAAGGGCCAATAATTGAACTTTGGGGCACGACCATCTTAACAAGAGACCCCGAGGACGTCGACCCGTTAATATTTACTTTTTGGTGCCGTCGTCGGTCCATCTAGCTGGGGGCCGTCCCACACTACGCTTGTTGATACGCGGTCTCCACTCCAGAATTCGTCTGCTACACTGGCCATCGGTTCTTCGACAGACATGGCCAGCCCACTGCCACTTCAGCTTGCTTACTCTGCAAGCTATGTCGGTAACTCCAGTTCTGTTCCGGATAATTTCGTTTCTGATTTTATCCTTCATAGCCGGCTCCATAGTGCGCTGATAGCCTGTTAGCTAATTTAAATTTAACTTAAACTGCTAAGTTACTATAAACAAAGAAGTCGTGCAGTAACGTCTTTCATAGACACTGTGATTTAAAGGGAAGACACTAAACTTGATTCACGTGTTCTTTATAAAACTTAGGTATCACTTTCACAACAGCTTAAGTTTATTTCATCATAACCTAACTAAAAAACCCTTTTTAGTCTTCGTACTAATTCAGTGTTGTCAGGGAGTTGGACCGCCTCGAAATTTACGTAATGATGAAGTTTACGTTCATGATGCTACTGCATATTTTTGTGTAACTATGTTTACGACATCCATTTTGAGGTCCGGTGAAAGTCGCTATTTCTTATATATAAGGGCGCGCTGTCTACCTATATACCGTAGTGCTTTGTTTTGAAAACGTTGTATGATTTGTCAAGTCTGGCTGGTGCAGCTCCACAGCAGCTGTATAGATATATATTATAGGTAAAGTTTTGCAGCTCGTAGGTTCAAACCCAGACAGGCGCTTTACTTTGTGTACACTTTTCATGGCCACTCCTCTCAAAACTCATAATAAATAAATAATTTAAATATTTTATCTATCTTCAAAGTTTTTCATCCATAGCCGCCATAAAACATCAACATTGTAGACTTACTACGCTCGTTGTTTATGTTCAGTACCTAGATACAGTATGGACGAACGACGAACAACCAAAGAGGTGATGAAGGTGGAGAGACAGAGCATACCCCTTGTCTCAACTGAATCAGAAGTATCCGTATAAGAAATAAATACTCAATTCATTGGTTACCCATACATAGATGTTAAGGAATGTGTGTGTCTGCGACATTATAATTCTTTTGTAAATCTGTGCAACACTAAAAAAATATGAAGATCGATTAATAAAAAATTAAGAGACGTTAGTAAAAAAATGCATGTGGTGTTTTATTTCTTACAAAGAGCTACCTTGGGTAATAAATATGTGGACAAACAGTTCACAATAGACCTACTAGCTTTTGCTTTATAATATTCGCATACGTCGAAGGCAGTCATCTGCCCTCACTTGTCTGTCTTTTTAGGAAACCACACTTAGGTATATTTCCTCTATTACGCCGCGCCAAGTGCCTTAGTACAAAGTAACATGGTTTTATTTTCGATAATGATGAACACCCATTCAAACATTAATCCCCTACTTCAACCCCTTCATGCCCTTTTTACAACAACAGGTAGCTTATATCCTTTCACAAGGCGTAATCTATTTTTATACCAAATCTCATCAATATCGGTTCTGTGGTTTAGGCGTGAAAGCGTTACAGCAGATAGAGTAACTTTTGCATTTATGATACAGTATGTAGTAAAGATTAAATATAAATAATAAGTAGGGATTAATTATTAGGGATATTGTCTGTTCCAAAGTATCTGACGGAAGTGTTAGCAAGTTAATTTTGAAGTTAATTCTTTCGCAATCAGTCAGTAAAGGGAATTAGTAGGTAACACATTTATGTGTTCATAAAAGGTCAACTTAATATTTCACCACTTTTCACAACAATTTTATTATTGATTGGGTAACATGATGAAATAAATAAATTGTGTTTAAAATCATCAACGAATATGTGAGTTATAAGATTGATCGCATCGAAAGAAATAAAAACTTTTTTTTTGGATATGAAATCATCAAATGACTTCTCCCGCTCTGGGCGGAGCGGGAGGGCGTGTCAGACTTTTGCTAACTAAAACCCACCCGTGTTCTTTCAGTTGCCCATATGCCGGGGCCGCGGTAACTCGTTTGAACAATCTTGCGACCCTGGCAGGTCTCGCGACCCTGGCAGGAAGAGATACATCCTTAAGATGATTTCAAAGTATAATTTCAGGATTAAGGATTCAAATAATCTATTTAAAGCACTGAATATAAACGTGACACTTTTAATTAGCGTACGTACTTTTCTAACAGACTATACGTCCGTGACGTCGACTATTTTTACACGCTTTATATTAGCCTCACTTGTATGTTTGTTTGTATGTTAGTGTGTTTGTTTGTAACCGACTCCTTATAGCGCGATTTTGACCCACTTTAAACGACCAGATTTCATTCAAACATTGCACACCTGTCAAAGACCGATGACAATGCCATAATTTCATAAATTTGTGCCATTATCCTTGTCAGGGTTACCAGGACAGCAAAAAACTGTCTTCGAAAACTACACTGACATACGTCACAAACTTCGCTGGGTGTTTCGAATTTTGAGACGTATGTCAACGTCTCAAAATTCGTAACACCCTAAAAAATAGAAAATAAATAATAGTTTAAAAAAACTAAAAAACACGCAATCTATTTTTTTTTTTGTTTTTGTCTTATTTGCTGGGTTGTTGATATAGGTACTTATCAACACGATTAGTACATATGTAAGATTAGTATTATGGTAAATTTTGTGGCTAGTAGTAAAAATCCCACAGGTGGATGACAGGGTTGAGGTTAGAGGTCAGATGGGCAGTCAGTCCATGTAAAATGCTGATATTCAGCTGCCAGACTGGGAGCTGCCGACCCCAACTTCAGTAGAAAAAGGCTAGCTTTTTCAACATATTGATTCAATAGTCAAAATATTATTGAACTGATAAAAACCGCCTTATCACATTTCCTAAACTATTCTACCTCAACTATTCTACTTATCTGTATCTGTATTTAATCGATTTTCCTTAATTAACATTGATGTTTGTTAATTCCTCATTACGATTGTGGGTACGTAATATAAAAACCCACTGTACGGGGGTTTTTTTCAAACGCTTCAATAATCGCAATTCATCATCATACCATATCAAATTTGAGGAATATCACAGAAAAAATATGGCAACCCGTAGGTGGCAATGGGCAGGATACTTCGTCTTATCGTGTTGATGGTAATCTAAAGAGAACTGTGTTCGAAGTACAGCCGGCTGGGCCGAAAAGTGTGAGCTTTAGACTCCATCAGTAGACCAGCCTTCGACAAGGTGGCGGAAATTCGCTTAAACAGTTTTGCTTGGTCAGTGGAGCCAATATAGTTCAATGAATAAATCTATACCGCGGTGGTGGATTACGGCTCGTTCCCTATCATAAAAAGGAGGCCAGTGTCCTACCAGTGGAAACATTATAGGCTAATCACGCTAATCATAACGTATCTAACCAAGCAGACTTCCCGCAGCTACCATACAATGACTGTTAAAAATATTATCTAGTATCTTCAAATCAAATGATAGAAATAAATGGCTGCCTGCCGGGTTCGCGTGATTGTTCGAAAGAGATACCGTGACCCTGGCACATGGGCAACTGATGGGACACGGGTGGGTTTTAGTCAGTAAAAGGCTGACACGCCCTCCCGCCCCGCCCAGAGCGGGAGAAGTCATTTGATGATTTCCCATCCTGAAAAAAATTATAATTGAAATAAATGGCTTCGTTTGATAAATGAAACAAGCAATTACTAAACTAATATATTATACCTCTTGTATGGGAAAAATATATGATAAGTAGTTTCTTTAATATCGACAAAATGAAGTTCTTGGCAATGGCACTGTTGGCTCTGACGGCAGTCGCCTCCGCTATATACATTTACCCCAAGGATGTCACCGATCTAGAAGAACTCACCGCTTACGGATACTTAGTTATCTGGCGTTTCCAGGATGACTATCTCCAAAATTGCACCGAAATTGGAACGCTCACTTGATCCGTGACGATGCCGTGATCAGATTGGGCTCTGATGTCGGCTATTCAAGGAAATAAATAGTGTAGCAGTTAAAGTTACGATTATTCTCACTATACTATACTACACTAACATTCATTTGTTATTTAAATGTAAACAAAATAATAAATCATAATCAAAAGTCATTAGGCTGAGAGTCAGCACTTTTTGAACGTCAAAGCTACATAAGACAGTCCCCCAAAACGTCAGCCCTTCGACACTTCCCAGTGCTTTAGCTGGGAAGAAGTGGCGGAACAAACTCCCCAGCAGCACAGCTGTCTGTTAGGTCAGAAGAACTTGATTTTATACAGTACTATGTAAGTAATTAATATTATAAAACAAAACATACATCAAATCATTCGCCATATGTCAGCTAGCACACGCCAATATACCAACAAAACATTGAAAACTAAACTCAAGCTGAAATAACAACATCGAAAATAGAACTTAAAACCTAAATAATAGCCTCCAGGTATAAAGCGCGTGCCCGCTTACTTACACAACGATGCAAAATGTTACAATACTATCTGTGTACCTACTAACAGACAACATCGCCTCATTGCTCTGCCCAGAGCAGTAGGTATCCAGCTCAAGGAAATATTCATCTGTGAAATTGTCATTGCATCCGGATTCGGTCATACCAGTAATAGTAAAACGATTTAAACTATGAGATTTTGTTTTTTTACTGAATTCATTTATCAACACGTTTAATTCTATACATGCATCAGGTGCTATCACCATAAACCAAGCTTTGAGTCGCGTTAGCGTGCCTATGATAACAAACATTGTCTGCAGAGCTTCGTTCACATTTCAAGACTCCAACATTTGTACAAGCGGTTATAATGGCAGGAGTATATGCAACAGAGATTCCAGTAGTCCCTTGGCTCTGAACAGGAACGGAAGGTCTACATTATTACACTAAACTTGTTGTAGAATCTTAAGACTCTCATTCATACGGCGGTTTATTCTTTGCAATGTTCTTTAGTTTATAAGCCATTTTGATTGTCATATTGAGAAACATATTGTAAGGAAAGTTTAGAGTATGAATGTGGATAGCTTTAAAAATAGAGGGCCTCCGAAGAAACAATAGATGGATTGTGGGAAAGATGAGATTGTTCGGAAGGGGGAGAGTCCAGAGAAAACGCAGTTATATACTATGTATAAATAATATTATAAAGCAGAATAATTTGTTTGTTTGGTTGAATGCGGTAATCTCAGGAACTACTGGCCCGAATTGAAAAATTATTTTTGTGTTAGGTAGCATATTTATTGAAAAAGGTGATAGGTTATATAACATTACGCTACAATCGAAAGGAATGGAGCAGCAAAGCAAAATGAATGAAAACAGGAAAGGTCAGGGGTGAAAAATTTGATGCGGACGAAGTTGCGGGCAGAAGCTAGTGTAAGATATAGAGCCCCAAATTTTGATAGGTTGTGTAACTGAAGACCGCACCCTCAGCCGTGTCCATTTTAACCTCTAAGTCCCTGAGATACCACATTTGGTATCGACACAATGGTTTTTTAATTGTGTCTGTAATGAAGAATGTTAACTAATTTTGATTATTAGCACTCCATATTCTCTGTTAAAAATAAAAAATACTGGTGAAAGAATTACTTCGATACGTCAATTAGTTTCCGATTTAGAAGTGAAACAAGTTGTAACCGCACGACGCGGGCTGCCGGTGACGGTGTGACGTCATCGTACAACACGCTCAGTCTGGCTCACTCAGTCCGCTCACGGTTGCGCACCCGTGCCATCGAAATTATACCTAAATACTTTTAAAAATGTCCAATCCAAATACTAGGAAATCATGTGTTGTGCCTAAATGTAAAAATACAACTACCAATTCGCTGGAAACGTTGTTTTTACACGCTTTATATTAGCTTCACTTGTATGTATGTTTGTTTGTAACCGACTCCTTATAGCGCGATTTTAACCCACTTTAAACGACCAGATTTCATTCAAACTTTGAACCCTAAAAATAGAAAATAATAGTTTAAAAAAACTAATAAACACAAACTAAGAAGTGGAAAATAATGGAAACAAGCGTGGGGTGCTTTTTAAGGTGTTTTTTATTGATATCAGGCACCCCACGCTTTTTTTTCCATTATTTTCTACTTCTGGTTTTCTATGGAATCGTGTTTTTTAGTTTCTTTAAACTATTATTTTTATAGTTCCAAAGGACGCTAAAATGCAAAAAACAACAACCGACTTCCTTAAAAAAACACTACAAAGTCAAAAATACCGACACCGACTTTCGAAATTAAAGTTATTTTTGACTTTGTAGTGTTTTTTTAAAGAAGTCGGTTGTTTTTTTTTTTTTTTTGTAAGAAGCTTTTATTTTCAACTTTTTGGTTATGGTAGATACTCAGCACTAATCTAATCGCGTTATTCGTTCATTTGTCGCACAAATACTTAATGCAAATTTAAGACTTATGTGGTTTTCACATGGACCCCATTGTCCGAATGGAACCAAATTAAAATGGGACCATTCGGGAAGCACCATTTCAAATAAAAAAAGGATGATTCTTTTTTTATTTGAAAGCTGTGTCAAAATCGGTTCACCCAGTCAAAGTTATGACAAACATAAAAAAAAATATACTTTCGAATTGATAACCTCCTCCTTTTTTTGAAGTCGGTTAAAAATGGATAAAAGCTATGAAGAGGTTAGACTATCCATTTGGAGATAAAAGTACAGTTTGTTGTTGTGAAAACCATTTTGACTTAAATATAGTGATCATATTTTATGTAGGTATGAACATAAATAATAAATATCTGGATGACCGAGCATTGCTCGGTATTTTTTGGTAAATTGTGTTTAAAATAATAAGTTTATGTTCAAGTTGATTATCGATAAAGTTGATCATTGAAAACACGAATAAAACGACATTTTTAACCGACGAAAAAAAAAGGAGGTTATCAATTAGACGCGTTTTTTTTTTTTTTTTATATATGACCACGCATAACTTTGTACATGGTAGTCTGATTGTGATAATTCTTTTTTTATTGGAAAGGGTATACTCCCAAGGTGGTCCCATATAAATTTGGAAAACAAAATCGAACCCTAAGGGTCGGAAAACAGGGGATGATTGATTGTTCACTCACTGATTGTAATTTATAACCACGCATAACTTTATACAGAGTAGTCCGATTTTGATCATTCTTTTTTCATTGGATGGGGTATACCTTGCCAAGTATTATTAGTATATTCAAGCCACAAAAAATATAAAATAAAAACTTTTAACAAAAAATTAAACCGCTGAAAAACTGAAAAGCAAAAAATAATAAACCTTAAAATGTTGAGTCGGTGCTGAAAAATCAATGAACAAAGATCACTCAATGCGCCGACTCAACATTTTAAGGTTTATTATTTTTTGCTTTTCAGTTTTTCGGCGGTTTAATTTTTTGTTAAAAAGTTTTTTATAAAAATGAATCCTAGCTAGATCGATTTATCGCCCCCGAAAGTCCCTGTATACGAAATTTCATGAAAATCGTTGGAGCCGTTTCCGAGATTCAGATTATATATATACATATATACAAGAATTGCTCGTTTAAAGGTATAAGATAATTATTTTCATCTTATAATGAAACAATTTCTAACCGGATTAATTGCGTGTTTATTGATTTTATATTGGCAGGAAAAATGTAAAATCAATAAGTACGCGATTAATCCGAAAATAATACGAAATCACTATTTGTTGATAAATAATGCGCAACCATTAATCCGTCTATTTTAGGTAGATTATCCGACTGCCCTTTTTCGAATCCTTTACTTATCCATTTTATTAATCGAATAATATTTATTATTATTAGACTATTAACGTAATACGCGGACGAAAAAACAACAAAATACTGCGCAAGCTATTACACCTACTATAACCGCTGGCGACTTGATACCAAGCGTAAGCGGGCCACGGCCCGCGCGGCGCTTTGTGATATGACGTCACAAGCGGTCACGTAACTGTTAGCGGGACTCGATATTTTTCGAAAATTTGAATGACTATAAAATCAAAACTACTAGGTATTTTTGACTACAGCAAAAACTAGTGTACTTGTATACATACAGGCTTTACTGAGACAAAATTTCAAGCGATTTGGCATACCTAGTAACATTCTTCATTACGGTAATTGACTGGTTAAGGGTCTAGGTTTCACAGTATAGCTAGAAAAAGGCATCACTTGTCATAATTTTTTTCGAGTTGATATTTTAGCTCAGTAGCTCCACCACTAACAAATTTCCCTAAAAATCATAACAAATGTCCCTAGAACTGTAGAGGGTGGGGCAAGAGTGTCAGTCGAATATATGTACATTATTGATTCATAAATCTTTATGCTTCACCAAGTTAGATAGGACTATACACATACAACTAACTCTTCGTCGAACACAGGACTGTGCTTAAAATGGTGACACAAAATACAAAAACCTTTACTATGATGGCACCACTTTTGTGAACCTGGAAAACAAAAATCGCATCTTTCCATACGGAAGAGAGTTAATGTCAAGGTTGTATATTCTGACCAAAGCTTTTCAACCTCTGCGTGGGAGTACTCGTATTTTATGCAGAGAGCGCTTGATAATTGACACGGCGAAATTGTTGTACACGGGGAAAGATTTCCTAACCTAAGATATTTTGGAGAACCATCTGTCGAAATACCAAAATATGACTAATTCGTGCTCTTGAATTTCTTTTTTTTAAATGGTGCGGCACCGTGGTGCATTAAAAGTCATGAATGATGATGACTGCGAGATGTGGTGATGGTGGCGGCCACTTCGTTTACCATGGACCACCATAACAACGAATGACGCAAATTGAGTACTACCTTTTATAAATGACTACTGTAATTCTTTATTAGTTATGTGAAATGGCACGTTAAATTGTTGCAAGGAAATTAATTATAGAGTGAACTGACACCAGTTCACTATATAATTAAAATCCTTAACTGAAAAACTTTGAATAAAAATGAAGTTTAATTAACCTTTTGAATGTCTTAAGTTACACAGTTCGACATAAGCAATTGTCTTTCTATTGTGTCTCTAATTACGGCATTCGATGAGTTAAGTAAAAACCTTTCTAATACACTACGTTTAGTTGAAGAAAACAATATACATATGATTTAATGAAATATTTTATAATTTGATGTCAGCAATGGTCTGAATTTTAAACATTTCTATACCTAAGTAGCTGAAACCGATAAATTCGTCTTTTCTAAACCAATTCAATTCATAACTTACATTTACTCTGATTTTGTATCATAGTAAAATATATACAGCCATTTTTAGACGGGTAGGTTCATTCCGATTCAGCCCGTCTCGTGCTGCCCGCTCAGTACCCTACACGAAGGTCCGTAAACCACAAGCTAAACCCTGGCTGGAGGCCTTAATTTACTGAGGTAGCCATAGGCAACTCCGGCCAAGCAGTCGACAACCCATGAGGTTGTCGGTTGACCTGCAGGATGTCATTCCCAAAACAAACGACTGGCAGGTCTTGACTGCCCTTCTCGGAGCCTTTACTATGATAGGTAACATAATCAATCCGAATTAAACGCAAACTATAAGCCCTGATATTTTAATAATCATATTCGATTGATAAAACAACTAACTAATTAGGCTTTATCTTTAAATTATCTAAAAACTATACTATAAATACGTACCACGCATTTTTAAGTTAGTTCAAAACATCAATATCGGCAACATGAAGTTCTTGACACTGGCACTATTGGCTCTGACGGCGGTCGCCTCCGCTAAACACATCAACCTCGAGGATGCCATCGATCTAGAAGACATCACCGCTTACGGATACTTGTCTAAAATCGGTGCACCGGCTGCCGAGAGAATCCGTCTAGCAGAGGAGCAGGAAGAGACACATGTTAGAATCGTCGGTGGTTCACAATCTAGTCTTGGACAGTTCCCTCACCAGGTAATTAATCAGGTTGAATACGCTCAGTGATGTCTAAAAGAATTCTTTTTCTTATATATAATTCAATTCTGTAATTGTCTGCAGGCCGGTCTTCTCTTGCAATTCAGTGGTGGTCAGGGTGTCTGTGGAGGCTCTCTAATCAAAGCTAACCGCGTTGTTACCGCTGCTCACTGCTGGTTCGACGGTCAAAACCAGGCTTTTAGCATTACCGTTGTCCTCGGTTCAATTCGTTTGTACTCTGGCGGTACCAGGGTGACTAGCAACAATGTTGTTATGCACGGAAGCTGGAACCCTAACCTGATCCGTAACGATGTTGCCGTTATTAGATTGAACTCAAACGTTGGACTTTCAAGTAAGTTCCTCATCTTATTTATTTTGAAGTACATAGCCTAATCCATTTAGCTAAAATACGGTTAATATTACTAATACTGCACCTTGTAGTTTCACTTGTTCCCTTTAAAAAATAAAGAAAAATCCTAATCCAGGTCACGGTCTACCCATGTGCCAATTTACATCCAAATTGATTCAGCCGTATTAGCGCGAAAGCGTTCATAAAATCAAATCTGTACTCTTATAAAATTATATTATTAGTATGCTATTATTGGTTTAGATTTAATAGGGTTGTGCCACTAGCTATCGATTTTAAAAAATTTTTAATACCTTGAATCATTCAAAAATGAAGTAAAATAATGTCTAAGTAACGTACATATTTACTTTCAAGCAAGTAAAATATCGATATTTATGCTTGTTTATTGTATTCGTGTACAAAGACTAAATATAAAACAATCCCTTCAGGGTTTGTATGATTCTTGCAATTAAAATGCTACCCAATTTTAATTGCAAAAAGTGAAATTCTTCTGTTATTTTTCATTTGACATAAAATTAATACTATTTGTGTACAAACAGACAACATCGCCGTCATCGCTCTGCCCACTGGTAGCCAGCTCAACGAGAACTTCGCCGGTGAAACCGCCATCGCATCTGGCTTCGGGCGCACCGCTGATGGTAAGAAAAAATAACTAGCCGTTCTTAATCTGAAGTTGGTTTTAATTACATATTGAATTGACTTTTCATCACGATTAATTCTACAGGTGCATCAGGTGCAATCACAATCAACCAGGGTCTGAGCCACGTTAGCGTGAATGTGATCACGAACTTTGTATGCAGAGCTTCCTTCCCGCTCATCGTCCAAGACTCCAACATTTGTATAAGCGGCGCTGGAGGCAGGAGCACATGCAATGGTGACTCCGGTGGACCCCTCATTGTCAACAGGAACGGAAAGCCTCTCTTGGTAAGTGTTTTGAAAATAACTATATTTCATTCTAGAATCCTTTGACGCTTACTAAAGCTTAGTTTTCGAAATGTTGATGTTTAAATTTCTTGTTTTTTTTCTGTTGAACTAACATTTACTTTTCCTACAGATTGGTATTACCTCCTTCGGTTCTGCCCGCGGTTGCCAGATTGGATCTCCTGCTGCCTTCGCCAGGGCGTCCTCCTTCGCCAGCTGGATCAACAATCAATAGACATCAAGTGGTTAGCAGAAAAATCTGTTAAACCAAAAAAATATACCTATGTATGGAAAATTAATTTATAATAAAACGTTTTTAATAAAAACACATTTTACTTTTTTAATTATTAGCGAACCGCTCCGGCTTTGCACGAGTTAAATTTATCTGTGGTGTCATCTGTGTTCAATAAACACTGAATTTTTCATAAAATAGTAATTCACCTTCAGGATTAATTGTTTGTTAGGGAATGTGCTCTAAAGGATAACATCTTTAGTAAATATGGGGGTAATCAACAATGCCTGTGGGTTGGCAGATCTAGTCAAGTACAGTGCAGAGACAGAGAGGCAGAATCCCTGACAAGTATCCGCACCCATGCCACGTTTGCGGCCACACTCTCAGCAGGTCAGCCAGTAGATAGCTGTATTGATGACAATCATACCGTGATTAACATAACATACGTTTTTTTCTGACACTTTTGGTCTTGACCAACCGGACGTTACCTAAACCTTGGTTTAGGTAGCATATTTAAGCAGTGTTTACAACAATATGAAATTAGGTAGTGATTGTTCACCCAGTGCCAATTTTAGCCCAATATTAAGTTATATTAGGGCTTGTGGCTTGTGGATAAAGTACTCAAACTGACAGATTTATTATTAAAACTAAGTGAGATAGAGAAAAATAGAAATAATATTCACACAGTCCTCACATTTACAATAAAAAGTTCATTGAACTTTTATCATTCAATGTTTAACAACTTGGCGTATTAAAAGTCAGATGTTTGATGATGACTGTTCAACATTCAGCCAATTGATTAACATTTAATTCATTTGTTTTCGTTGCGGTGGTAGTAGTCACCGAAACAAATTTTGTGTCAATAGCGCAAACCATGAATGTTATTTTTCGTTCCGTGTGTGCATGCTATTTTAAGTGAAATTAAAGTGTGATATTTTCAAAATAGTATAAAAACATGGAGGTGCCATGTAATATTACGTCTTCTGCAAGTTTTCGTGAAATATACGTATGTGAGTGTTTTTCATCTATTTAATTGGATATTGCCGGCGTTTAATGAACGGCTAGGAGCAGTGGTGGCCCAGTGGTAACGATCGCGACTTACGAGTACCTAGTAGGTCGTGAGTTCGAACCCAAGCAGGCGCTTTACTTTGTGTACATTATTTCATCACCACTACTCTCAAAACGGTTAAGGAAAACATCGTGAGGAAACCGGCATTGCCTAGAACTAAAACTTCGAAGACATGTGACATCTACCAAACCGTGCTGGGCCCGCGTGGTGGATAATGGCCCACTCCCTCTCACCGAGAGGAGGCCTGTGTCTCAGCAGTGGGAACATTTATAGGCTGCTGATGATTAAGATTTAGATCTTGAACGTGGCTTTGAAATATATTATAAAGGCGTATATATTGACATCTGAACGAGCTATTTATTTTCTTGAAGGTACAATTTTTTTTATTGTTCCTAGTATTTATTCTATTCAAATTACAGTATTTTAAAATTTTTCGTCCTTTACCAATTCATTAGTTTTGACGTACCTAACGTGAGGTAGCAAAATGTGAGGTGTTGAGATGGCGACGACCTCTACGCCACGGTTAACTCAGTTTTGGTCTTAGGCCTGACTAAACTGGACGCGCAACAATTGCGGGCTGTACGTCCCCTTTTTGAGAAGTGCCTGGGGAGGCGCCACGGCGTTCGCACGTTTTGCCTTACGCAGGTCCTCACCGGACACGGTTGCTACTGGAGGTTCCTATTCCGAATAAGGCGAGAGGAAAGGCCCGGGTGTTACCACTACCACTATGTGGATCACCTGGAGGTCATAGTGGAGCATACGGTAGAGGTGTGCCCTGCCTGGGCGGAGCATTGCCGTGTCGTCGTGGAGGCGATCGGTGGTGGCGATCTCGCATCTGGCCCTGGTCCAAGCCATGGTAGCGGAGCGAGAGGGCTTGGGAAGCCGTCACCTTCTGCAAAGCAGTAATGGAGGACGTGAGGCGCGTGAGGGAAAACCAATCTCTGCACCCTTTTTTTTTTTTTTTTTTTTTTTTTCAGGATGGGAAATCATCAAATGACTTCTCCCGCTCTGGGCGGAGCGGGAGGGCGTGTCAGACTTTTACTGACTAAAACCCACCCGTGTTCCATCAGTTGCTCATGTGCCAGGGTCACGGTATCTCTTTCGAACAATCACGCGACCCCGGCAGGATCTCTGCACCCTCACGTCCCTAGCCGCCGCAGGAGACGCCCCGCGTGTTAGGAGTCCGTTGCGGACTCTCAGCAACTGTAGGTGCAGACATGCGGGTGGCGAGCAATGGGTAGCTCGCCAGCCGGTCAGTACCAGGCCCGTATCGACGTCGCATTGTGTTCCACGCGCATCGCAGATGTCAGCAAAATTGAAGGGGTTCGCTAGAAGTGATGCCTGCCAGGATCGCGGATTCATTCGAAAGAATTACCGTGGCTCTGGCACAGGCAGCTGAAGGAAGACGGGTGGGATAAGTTTTAGTCAGTAAAAGTCGGACACACCCTCCCGCTCCATCCTGAGCGGGAGACGTCATTTGCTGTTTTCTCACCAAAAAAAAAACCACTTGTATTCCTGACATCAAGATCACTGCCTAGAATCTAGGGGAAAAACCTAGTGTATGGCAAGATCTCACATCTTCTCGAAGTGAGTTATAATTCCCTTCGGACAATCAAAACCATAGTTTTTCGGTTCATCAGTAATACTATTCAATGCTATCTTAATCATTTGTTATCGATCGTTAAAGTAATCAGCGAATTGTTTTAGCGAAGTATCTTGACTGGCCTGTTAGTCTAGTGGTTAGTGACTCTGACTGCTAAGACTGAGGTCGTGGGTACGATTCCCACCCAGCAAAATCTTTGTGTGATGAGCACAATCATTTCTTCTCTGTCTGGGTGTAATTTATCTATAATATGTATGTATTTAGAAATATATAAGTATGTTTATCAGTTGTCTGGTTACCATAGTACTGGCTCTGCCTAGTTTGGGATGAGATAACGTTGTGTTGGTTGTCCTAAGATATTATTATATTACTAGCTTCTGCCCGCGACTTCGTACGCGGATCCTGTTGCTTATGCCAGCGACAACGGGGTCGTCAAAATCGAAGATCTGAAACGTCTGATGTAGAATTCTAAGGCCCGGGGACGGGAAAACAACGCGATGAGCGAGACAATTGGAGTCGTTCCAGATCTTTCATTTTTGTATGTCAATAGGTTGTCCAAGAAATGTTTTGACTGTGGATGGCCACCAAATCCTCCAGAAATATTAAGATCACTGCTAATCAGTGATCTTAATATTTCTGGAGGATTTTGTAATATTTCAATATGTACTTTCCCACCTGAGCAACACATACCGATTCTTTCTTTTTGCCATTTAACAGCTTCACAAAATGTACAATTTTGAACCACACCTCCGATGGCGGAATATGTGGCGTAGTCAATTATAGGAGTGTACGTAAATGCACTCCGTTCCTTATCAACCCAAGGAAGGTCGCCATGCCCTACGGCGATATCTTGAGACACATCCGATTCTTCAGATGATATCGACATTCTGTTCAGAGAATGTCGAAGGCGATCAGAATTCAAACGTTCGTTGCGCTCTTCTTCTGTCTCTTCATGCCGTACTCCAGCAATTCTTTCTCTCTCACTTTCTAACTGATTATGAATATTTTGTTGTGTGCGTGTTCGGGACAATGTATGATAATCTCGATCAGCAGTTACTCGCGCATCACGTTCATCACTCGTTTCGAAAGACCTGTTAGTAGATGTGCGAATTCGCTGAGAACTCAAGCGTGATTCTGTATCGGTAAACGTCTCCGACTCGCGAGACAATGCGTGACGTTCACGATCAGCGGAAAGTCCCGCATCATGTTCTGCACTTGTCTCTAGAGACCTAGCAGCATGCGTAGATAAGCTGAGAACTCAAGCGCAATTCTTTATCAGTGAACGTCTCCGACTCGCGAGACAATGCGTAACGTTCACGATCAGCGGACAGTCGCGCATCATGTTCCGCACTTGTCTCTAGAGACCTAGCAGCAGATGTGTAGGTACGCTGAGAACTCAAGCGCAATTCTCTATCAGTGAACGTCTCCAACTCGCGAGACAATGCGTGACGTTCACGATCAGCGGACAGTCGCGCATCATGTTCCGCACTTGTCTCTAGATACCTAGCAGCAGATGCGTAGATACGCTGAGAACTCGAGCGCAATTCTTTATCCGTAAACGTCTCCGACTCGCGAGACAATGCATGACGTTTACGATCAGCGGACAGTCGCGCATCATATTCTTCACTGGTCTCTAGAGACCTGGATGTAGATGCATAAATACGCTGAGAACGCAAGCGAGCTTCGCGATCCGAAGATGTTTCTACGGAGCGAGTTGCAGCCTGATGTTCTCGAACAGCATCAAGTCTATCCTGACGCTCTTCGGTAGATTCTTGGGATCTTATAATCCGCAATCTTTTAGCTCCTTTGGAACGTTGGGAAGGATTTTACCTCTTTCTAGGCATGGTTATAGTTTTATTCTGAAGATACCTGATCAATTAAAATCTAAGTGACTGCTCCTCTGCGTTACCGGGTAGGCTACCGTGTCACGAAGATAAATGGAAAAGGAAATTAAACACTCCAATACCATAAGCCCGAAGCGCCGTACCGCGTGGAGGTACTCCCAGCTTATGTTATTTTATAATTATACAGTGAAATTAGGATAGCTTTGATTTCCACATCAGGTGTTCCAGATCTACAATCTTTATACGTCAACAGAGAGTGCTCATCAGGTTGAACAACTCTTGCTAAGACGTCATTCCTATATATGTTATAGTGTAGCTGGGCTGTTGGATTTCCACATCAGCTGTTCCAGATCTTCAAATTTTATACGACAACATAGAGTGCTCATCAGTTTGAACAACTCTTGCTAAGACGTCATTCCTGTATATGTTATAGTGTAGCTGGGCTCTTGGAGTTCCACATCAGCTGTTCCAGATCTTCAAATTTTATATGACAACAGAGAGTGCTCATCAGGTTGAACAACTCTTGCTAAGACGTCATTCCTATATTTGTTATAGTGTAGCTGGGCTGTTGGATTTCCACATCAGCTGTTCCAGATCTTCAAATTTTATACGACAGCAAAAAGTGCTCATCAGGTTGAACAACTCTTGCTAAGACGTCATTCCTATATATGTTATAGTGTAGCTGGGCTGTTGGATTTCCACATCAGCTGTTCCAGATCTTCAAATTTTATACGACAACATAGAGTGCTCATCAGTTTGAACAACTCTTGCTAAGACGTCATTCCTGTATATATTATAGTGTAGCTGGGCTCTTGGAGTTCCACATCAGCTGTTCCAGATCTTCAAATTTTATATGACAACAGAGAGTGCTCATCAGGTTGAACAACTCTTGCTAAGACGTCATTCCTATATTTGTTATAGTGTAGCTGGGCTGTTGGATTTCCACATCAGCTGTTCCAGATCTTCAAATTTTATACGACAGCAAAGAGTGCTCATCAGGTTGAACAACTCTTGCTAAGACGTCATTCCTGTATATGTTATAGTGTAGCTGGGCTCTTGGAGTTCCACATCAGCTATTCCAGATCTTCAAATTTTATATGACAACAGAGAGTGCTCATCAGGTTGAACAACTCTTGCTAAGACGTCATTCCTATATTTGTTATAGTGTAGCTGGGCTGTTGGATTTCCACATCAGCTGTTCCAGATCTTCAAATTTTATACGACAACAAAGAGTGCTCATCAGTTTGAACAACTCTTACTAAGACGTCATTCCTGTATATGTTATAGTGTAGCTGGGCTCTTGGAGTTCCACATCAGCTGTTCCAGATCTTCAAATTTTATATGACAACAGAGAGTGCTCATCAGGTTGAACAACTCTTGCTAAGACGTCATTCCTATATTTGTTATAGTGTAGCTGGGCTCTTGGAGTTCCACATCAGGTGTTCCAGATCTGCAAATTTATTCTCTTAGCAGAAAATGCTTATCACGTGAAACAATTTTTGCTACAGTACTATTTTTGTATCTCTTGTAGTTTAGCTGGTCTGTTGCGGTTCTGCATCAGGTGTTCAAGTTTCCAAGATAAATTATAGCCTATATGTTGCCCAGACTTAATACCAATACAACAAAAAAAAAAAAACACAGACAGATTTTTTTTTTGGTTTCGTGCTCTACTTCTATTTCTAAACCCCCTTCAATCATTATTTTTTTAATATATTCAATGTACAGACACAGTTTTTTTACTGTTTTATTATATGTATATAGATTAATCTCTTATTTCTATTTAAGGCCTCTGATTTGTTAAGATGTACAGAACGAGACAACGTGTAATTTGATAAAGCTTTGTCTAAATCAGAGAAAATACTTTTTCCGAATTGTTGTGTATGACAATTGATCAGGCTCTGAATTGATCGTGTATGGGTAATTTCTCTAGAAACAAATTGCACAGATGATGCATGGAGATAACTAGCTAGTGTAGGCATATTTTTTTTTCTTCTTGTAAATTTTATTTAAGGTCCTTTTCGTAAATTGCCAATCGGTCTTGTTGTCAAAAGTGAAAATAATTTTTCAATAAGTTGAACATAAGAATAGAGTGGTTTCACAATTAGTCAGGTAAAAATAAAAATAGAAATTAGGCTATAAAAAGAGTCGTTTACTAAGTATTTCATAATTAATAGTGTAGTTCAAGGATTGATGTGTTGGTTGAAGAAGTCCATAAAAGAGGTGACGCGAGAATATGCAGCAGGCAAACCAATCGAGCAGCCGACACCGGAACCAAAAGATGTGATACCGATCTGAAAAAACAACGAGGTAAATAGAATAGCAATACTTTCAGTGAGCTACATATGCTGTAGTACTACACTTTTCACAAATGCGTGTCATGTGACACATAAGCCAATGTAACAGGTTTAAAATACAATAATTGAAGCATATTTGTAAAATGCACCACCTGTGGTTTGACCTCTTTGTTTTGGTACTTGCAACTGCGAATACCGACCGTAGAGTCGTATTTGGGTATCTGTATTTGTGCTGTTGTGAAAAGCAATAGCTTCGCTCTTTGTTATACTAGACCTACTTATTATTGGCGAAACCGGAGCTTACTACCATAATTCTACGTATTCGCTGTGGTACAAGCGTGGTGTTAGGAAAGAAGTATAAAAAAACAACACCTCAAGATCGTCTGCTGAATAATATGACCAATCAGACCAAAAGACGGCTGTTGGTGACTGCAGCTATAAGACACGGTTATATGGTTTTCCGCATTCAATATAACTAGTGGTCGCCCAGAGGTCGAAACTCGACCATTATTCGTTAATATATACAAATATTAGTTTTCAGCACTATTTCTCCAAATAAACTTTAAATGTGCCAAATTTCATACACCGCCGTTCGCACAATGTTGGTACAACGATTTGCAAAGTTTTTGCTTCACGTTTAATACATTATATAGATTATTTCAAAGTATTACATAAGATTACAGTTTTGATAGGTGACAGAACAGCATTTACTTCATTTTGTCATATTTATTACTTATGGTTTTAGTTGACATATTCAGCAAGACTATAGACACAAAATATTAAAGACAGATATTCTCGATTGGACCACAGATTTCGACAATAAACTTTCGTAATTTCGTAATCCATAATTATATTTGACATTCAGTAAGGCTATAGACGAATACAACCAAAAAAAAATATATATTCGATTTGTGCATGTGTGTATTAATTACACGGTAATGAATAGTAGTGTGTGTAACGTGTTATTTATTGAAAATAATGTATTTTTACGCATAATTAAAAAAAATATTAGCATTCGTCACTTCTTCTCTGTATAAACTATAAGTGTGCGAAATTTCATACTCCTCCGTCCGCCCAATTTTCGTAAAAAGGGATCCAAAGTTTTCGCTTCACGTATTAATATATAGATAACGCACTGAGGGCGCTGCTACGGCTACCTCGCTTCTGTATCGGGAATGTTCTCAAAAGTCCGCATTGACTGTTTTTATGCCAGCATGCGCAAGAGGGCGGCCTCTATGGCGAATAGAGTGCGGGGCCTCGGCAATAGTCTTCTTACCGGTATTGCCAACAGGTTGGACGGGCCTTTCTTGCAGCACTGGCAGGCATTACATGCACTTGTCTATCGGGGTTGGGGCTGGTAAAAATTGTATTGTATAAAGTATTTGTGTAAAACTATGGACTACAAATGATGTCTGATATAAATAAAATAAATAATTAAATATGGAGCAAAACTACAAGTGATGTTATCTATTAGTAACTGTCCGGATTTATACATGATACTTTTAACATTTTCCGTATAGGTACGTACCAGAACACGTTTGCCATCACTGTTTATAGCGAGTGGACCGCCAGAGTCACCTCTGCAAACGCTGGTGCCTCCAAGACCACTGGTGCAGAGGTTGGAAGGTCGGAGGTGCAGAGGGAAAGCTAATCGGCAAATATTGTTGTTGATCACTTTCAGGCTCACGTGGCTCAGGCCCTGGTTAACTGAGATGGAACCATCTGAAAAATGAAATGTTGTAGTAGCAATCCCACAGACAGGCCTGTTAGTCTAGTGGTTAGTGACCCTGACTGCTAAGACCGAGGTCGTGGGTTCGATTCCCACCCAGGACAAATCTTTGTGTGATGAGCACAATCATTTGTTCTGTGTCTGGGTGTAATTTATCTATAATATGTATGTATTTAGAAATATATAAGTATATTTATTACCATTGGTTACCATAGTACAGGCTTTGCCTAGTTTGGGATCAGATAACGGTGTGTTAGTTGTCCTAAGATATTTATTTTATTTAATCATAAGATATAATATGTTGTGTCATAAGATAAAATGAGACGAGAGATAAACAGAGAGTGAGAAAGGATGGCAAACAAATATTATTTTAATCATAGATATAATGCATGTGAACATACCGTCAGTGGTCAAACCAAAACCAGATGCAACTGCTTTGACTCCGACATAATCGTTGCTGAGCTGCTCACCAGAAGGAAGAGCGATGGGAGATATAGTTTCTGTAAAATTAAATTCTTGATAAATTCCAAATATTTTGGGAACCAACCACTTACATTATATGGATTACCCTTTATCATCATCATCATCATCATCATCATAATTATTTCAGCCAAAAGACGTCCACTGCTGGGCAAAGGCCTCCCCAAAGCTCTGCTACTTCACCCGGTTCAGTGCTTTCCGTATTCAGCGGATTTCTGCGGCCTCAAAGTCATCGGTTCACCTTGTAGGAAGCCTTTCAATTTTATGTCTTCTGGTACACGGTCGAAACTCCAGCACACCATAAAGATTATTATTATAAAAAAGTGCCGCTCCACAGCATTTTACGCTAAGCTACGCACGCGTACATTGATTTGCTCTCTATGAAAAGATAGGTGACAAGATCGTCCACTTTGACCCACGGTTACGCTACACACAAATATGTTGTTGGCAAACAAAAGAACTGCGCAGCTAAACATGGGTAACTTTTTTGGGTACATTCTACGTAGCAATGGGTGGCCGTCTTAACAAGATACAAATAAGAACTTTGGGTATTTAAAAAACTTGCATAAATCAATAACCAACCTGAGAAAGTGATGTCAGAAGGCAGGTAGATGACAGCTACATCATTGCGGGCTAGTAGAGGGAACCAGTTAGGGTGAAGAGCGACAGCACTGGATTGTGTCCTTGTACCGCCAGAGAAGAGAGTGATGGAACCAAGGACAACGTTGAAGACCCAGGCCTGGTTTTGACCGTCAAACCAGCAGTGGGCAGCCGTGATAACCCTATTAGGGCTAACGAGGGAACCTCCACATACACCAGTACCGTTGATGCCAGAGTACTGGGCGAGGAGACCAGCCTTCGGAAACACAGAAAAAACTCTGGTGTGTTGTTACTGTTAATGAATTTAGATTATTCATAGGTACATTGTCCTAGCAGCAGACAATATATTCTAAAATTAAAATTTATTGTTAATTAACACGTACCTGGTATGGAAAAGCACCAAGTTGGGAAGGATTACCACCAACGATCCTTCCGATAGTCATCCTTTCTTCTGTGTCACGGATTTTTTCAGCCAGTGGGATCGCATAATTCTGGATGTAGCCATAGACAGGGCTCTCCACAACTTTGACTGCTTCAACGTAGGCAAGAGTCACCAGAGCTAGCAAAATTAGAACCTTCATTCTCCTGTTTATAGACCACTATGTTTTGATATAAACATTGTAATTAACCCGATGTTTATTTATATGAAACGGTTATCTTCCACAGACGATTGTATTGATAAAACATAAGTATTGTTCCACAAGGAGATGAGTACTTTATCGTGGAGTTCCCAGATCAAACAGAAACTATGATCGATCCCTAGTCGATTTCTACTCCAAGTTTACATTTTATTACTTTAGTTAAACACCAACTTGTTCGAGCCTTGCTGTTTTTAATAGTATAATGTAATAATAGAGGTTAAAGTATGAAATTGCCGACTTATAGTAATAGATACTCTGAACTGACATTAAACCTTCATGGTGTGAGATTTCGAGTGAAACTTTTTAGACATAATAGCTATAAGATTTTTGTTTTTTTACTGGTCTCACAGAAAATTATTTATTTACTGTTTTAGATTACAAATTTAAATTAAATGAAACAAAATTATAACCTAAATAAACTAAAACTATTTAATAATGAAAATACAGATATTTATAAAAAAAAATATATGCAATATTCAATTTTCGAATATATTTTTTTTTATTCAGCTTAAACGGAAAAAATGGACACTTCAAAAATCCGAGTAATTTTTTAATACCAGTCCTGACGCGAAACTAACGTGGCAGAAACGGCTCGGAATATCAATGCTGCGTTTGGAGACGAGATTGCTAATGATCGCACCGTGCGTTTTTGGTTTAAACGCTTTCGTAATGAGAACTTCGACTTGAAGAACGGACGCTGAATTAAAGGAGATGGTAGAAGCCGATCCGAGTCAAACTACCCAAGATTTAGCAGCATGGGTTAAGGTTACCTCACCTACAATATGATCATCATCTCCTGTATCATTCGTATCAAATCAGTAAGATAAAAATCAGACAAGTACGAGTCGGACTCGCCCATCGAGGATTTCGTACCAAATAGGTACTTGTATTTTTAATTCTTCGTCATAAATCGAAAATTATACATCATAAAAATAATTAAAATATTCAAAATTTTGCGCGCCGTTCCTTGTATTATGACTCTGGTTTTTAGGGTTCCGTTGCCAAATGGCAAAAAACGGAACCCTTATAGATTCGTCATGTCCGTCTGTCTGTTCGTCCGTATGTGTGACATACGGACGAACAGACAGACAGACACTTTTTCCGAAACTATAAGAGCTATGCTGTTGAAACTTGGTAAGTAGATGTATTCTGTGAACCAAATTAAGATTTTCACACTAAAATAGAAAAAAAAACAATAAATTTTGGGGTTCCCCATACTTACAACTAAAACTAAAAAAAAAAAACATTTAATCCATACGTGTCCCACACGTATCTATGAATAGGTTTTTAAAAATGGTATTGAGGTTTCTAATATATTTTTTTCTAAACTAAATAGTTTGCGCGAGAAACACTTCCAAAGTGGTAAAGTTTGTGTCCCACCCTCCCCGTAACTTCTAAACTAAGAAAATGATAGAACTAAAAAAAAATTATGTACATAACGATGTAAACTACCACCGAAAATTGGTTTGAACGAAATCTAGTAAGTAGTTTTTTTTAATACGTCATAAATCGTAAACCACAATTTATTCAATACACATTCAATCAACTCAAATATAAAAATTAAAAAAAAAATAGTTTCATAAACATAAACCTTATGCATAAACTGAGAATACCTACAGGTTTGTACGGAACCCTCGGTGCGCGAGTCCGACTCGCACTTGGCCGGTTTTTATGATTTAATTACAAATGTATAGTTTTAAGACTTTTCCCTATACTTGTAGTATAAGACGGTATTACTTGCCAAATTTCATAGTACTAGGTCAACGGAATATACCCTATAAATTTTAATTCCCTTGAGAGCGTCAAAACACAGTTTTTTTGCGGCTTAAACAGCCGTATCTTTTATTTACGTTACTTTAAAAGTTTCGAGTGTTATTCAAAGCATTTATTCCAAACAGGCATATACAATGTACTAAAGAACGTCTACAATTACATGAAAATAGATTTGATTCCAGTCGCACCTTCCTAAAGGCACTTTGGTATGGAGAACAATGGGCAAAAAAACTCCACCATTACTCTTTTAAAATGTTTTACAATATTTTCGATAAATTAATTACGAGTAAATGTATTATTCTTCGAGCTGTTGTCACCGTCGGCGTACCAGTGGTATTAGAGCTAAACTGCTTGGTATGTGACGATGGGAATTTTGCCAGTGGGTGTATGTTGGGGTTAATTTCCATTCTAACCAGATGTCGTTTTTTTTTTGTAGGGCATTTATAATAAATAAATAAATAAAAATCTTTATTGATACAAAAAACCTTTGACATTGCTTAAGACTATGGTACATAAGTTGTTAAACGAAAGGTCACACGGATATTGTAAACCCTGACTCCTAAACTAAGTGATCCTGTGACTCAGGAGTCAGTGTTATGCTGTCACTGTGATACCAAAAAAAAACCTTTAATTTGGTGATCTAACTTTATAATCTTATATATATAAAAATCTTTTGTCACGATGTATGTTGCTAATAAACGCCACAACTACTGAACCGATTTCAATCAAATTTCACATATTCCCGTATTTTGGTCTAACTTACTGGATAGGATAGTTATCATCTCAATTATTCGCTTATGTCGTGTGTAAACGAATAAAATGTATCAATTAATTGTTTCTTAAGCAATTGTTCATTTACTGTTTAGTTTTATGAAGTTCTCATAGATGGCGGTGTACGTTGATTCATCAATAAAATTCTTCAATATTGTTTGACATCTAGGTTGCAAATACACCCAATAGATGGCGCTGTGTTCTGTTTCTTAGAATATAAATTCTATTACTTTATTTCACGTAATATTTAATTATGTTCAAGATATAACCGTATTATTTTAATGGTTTGTAACTGATATTTTTATAATTATACTGCGTATTATGTTACAATATTATTACCATTAATAACAAAAAAGAATTGTACTATTTTTGTTTGAGTATTATTAAAGTCTTGGCGCCAAATTTTATCGAGTCGCCATCTCTGGTTTGAATGTCCAAAGCTTTGGTATGTCATTCGTTCTCGAGACGAGTGTTCCTCTGAGCGTAAACAAAGCTCCCTCTTGAACCATCGAGACCCACTATTTCGAACAATCGATCAATCGATTCTTCTCGAAGCATGCGAACTAGAACGTTCGGGAAATTCAAGGTTCAGGTATAAATACTGGCACCGAGTGTCACCGCAGTTCAGTTCCTTTTTGAACGAGTGAATTAATACTATCTCCCGGAAAGTGATAGTCTCAGTAAAATCTCAGTGCAAGTCTTAGTACTACTCTCTGCGTCAGTCTCTACGTAAATATACCTGTGCATTTACCAAGTATATAACCTCTGCAAGTATTAATCAGTGCAAAATCATAACTTTATAGACATGTAAGTATTTTTTGCTTGCATTTTATTTTATTTTCTTCATGTATTTTGTAAAGAAGTCATTGTTTATAAAGAATAGTTAAAAATAAGAAAAATAAAATCTACATTTAATAAATTATAGTAAGAAAAACTAAAAAAAAACACGCTTTGAAACTAATTGAACTAAAAATTTAAAAATAAAACTGGAGTACCTACTCAATTGAAAAATTCATATTGTTGCACAAAAAGCGTGGGGGGCTTGATTTTTATTGCTGTAAATATTTTAACGATAGTTTAGTATACCTGTAGTAATTATAATAATCACCCCACGCATTTTGTACAGCAATATGAATTTTTCAATTGAGTACCTACTCCAGTTTTATTTTCAATTTCAGTGTAGGGGTCTACTAGGACCGATGCCTGCCGGGGTCGCGTGATTGTTCGAAGGAGATACCGTGACCCTGGCACATGGGCAACTGATGGAACACGGGTGGGTTTTAGTCAGTAAAAGTATGACACGCCCTCCCGCTCCGCCCAGAGCGGGAGAAGTCATTTGATGATTTCCCACCCTGAAAAAAAAAAAAAAAAGTACTCCAGTTTTATTTTCAATTTAGCTAATTCGATTTTACTGGAAGGGTTTTATTTCCTCAGTTGCGATTAGAGAACTAAAATATGGCGGTATGAAGTTCGCCGGGTCAGCTATTATTAGTATTATATTTTATCAAGTTCTTGAAACATCGTAAGGAAACCGGCATGTCCTAGAACCAAAAATTTGAAGACATGTGACATCTACGAACCCGCACTGGGCCCGCGTGGTATATTACGGCCCACTCCCTGTCACCGGGAGGAGGCCTGTGTCCCGGCAGTGGGAACAATATAGTCTGATTATGATGATCAAGCTCTTCTAAGTGAAGAGACAGTTGAGCTGCTGAAGAGTTTGTTGCGTCAGTTTTTCTTCCCAAATTGTCGGGGGACTGTCTTCTTCCCAACTAAAGCACTAGGAAGTGGTGAAGGGCGGGCATTTTGGGGACTGTCTTATGTAATTTTGTCATTCGAAAAGTGCTGACTCCAATCTGCAGTCCAATCTACGGAACAATGAGATCGCTTCGGAAAGCCTCTGATGCTCCCAGGAAGCTTCTGCGCTTTTAGGCGGAGCTAGACTGGCTTTGTTAGCCAGAATAAAATAAATATAAAAAAGACCCTCATTCGGGGACCCACCCGAATGAGGGTCTAAGTGCGAAAAAGGGAGTCCCATCATAATCGACAGGGAGTCAAAATCATATTCAAAGTTTCCGTTACATAGGCACATCTATACTTAATATTGTAAAGCTGAAGAGTTTTGTTTGTTCGACACAGTTAGTTTATAACCTGGATTAACACATAGGGTACTTTTATCCCGTGAGTATGTTCCCGCGGGATATTTACCGACCACCACGCGGGCGAAGCCGCTGGCAAAAGCTAGTAAATTTATAATTTAAAAAATCACTAGAAAAACACGCTTTTACAAATGCACGTAGAAAAAAAAAACTTTATTTTGGTCAAAGTTCATTACAAAACTTTTCTAACAAGTGCAAACACAGCTATGATACGATGTTCCATCATGAAGTTCCAGTTCATATCTTCCGGCTCCATCATCAGATCAGTCCGACAGTACCATATTATTGTATTGTCATCAGAACTACATACTGCTGCCAATTTTCATGACGCTACGATCCTTGGAAGATGGTTAAATTAGGTACCTTAGATTCCATTACATAGTTAGTTACATACAGGTCGACCTTATAAAAGCGTGTTAAAATAGCCATTTACATTGAAGGTTACGAAAACATGTAGGTATATTAAAATTAATCATTAAGAAATTTTTAAGGAGTTTCTAGTTGTTCATGTGTATGTATGTTAGAGTGAGGGGGTGTATGTTATTAGAGTATGTATGTGAGGGTGAGTATGGGGTGCGTGTGTAGTAGCGTTTAGGTTTACGTGAGGACGTGTTGAAGTGCTTGAGATTGTGTTGTAGATGTGGTGGTGATATGTTCCAAAAGTGACAAAGAATACTGAAAAATTGGAAACAACAAATGGAACAGGTTTATATATATCTACGACTACTGCTGGTGGAGTAGTAGTTCTTCAGTTCGAGCGTAGTCTTGATCCTGTAGCTAATTTTGTAGCTTACTCTTCACTTCATGCTGATTTAGCCCGTCTATCTGGATGGCTTTACATATATTTTTGTAAATTAATGTGCTAAGCACGTGAAACTGGCGCCTAGCGAAAGCAGTTTTATGGCGTGCTGAAGGGCATACATTTTTTGCTTTGCGTTTAGTAGGGTCTGATAGCGGAGTTTGCTTATGCCTTCTGAGAGTAGCTCGAAGGACAAAGAGCTGTCTCACAGAAAGTAATTTGCAGTCCGAATATAATGCAGTAGTAGGGAATCTGTATGGTCTGCCAAGCATCACCTTGAGGACAGCCCTTTGTGCTCGCTCCACTGCAATTAACTTGGTTTTGGCAGCCCCTCCCCACACCGGGATGCAGTAGGTGATAACGGACTGACACAGTGCCAAATAAACCATTTTTAAAATACTGGTGTCTGCGCAATGTCTCAGCGATTTAAAAATATAAATAAGTCTTCTGACTCTTGAGGCAGTATTTTGTATTTGGTTATACCATTTCAATCCGTCAACAATCACTACACCCAGGTACTTCGTGTGATTAACACGGGTAAGCGTCGCACATGAGCAAAAACTGAGACTAGAGCACGTGTGTGCCATGATTTCAAAATCTGGTGGAGCCTTGTTCCTATGATTGATGAAGAAGGGAATGAAGTTGGTTTTGTCCACATTTAGGGTGAGTAGGTTGAGTAGCAGCCAGTTCATAACTGTTTTTAAGCCACAATCGCAGTGTCATCAGCATAGGTAAAGATTTGTGATTTATGTAAAGGCAGCGTGCATAGATCATTTATATAAATGAGGAAAAGTGTAGGTCCCAGCACGCTGCCTTGCGGGACTCCGTATGTGACTGTTTCTTCATCACTTAGGCTCGAATTAATTTTGACAGCCAATTTCCTGTTCTGAAGGTAATCCTTGAAGAGTTCAAGAGGTTTGCCACGGATACCTATACACTCCAGTTTGTAGAGAAGGGTGGGGACAGAGACTGTGTCGAACGCTTTTTTTAGATCCAGGAACATACAGACGCAGTTTTGTTGGTTGTCTAGTTTTTTTGATACAAGTTGAGTTAGGTCGATAACTGCGTCTTCAGTAGAAATTCCTTTTTGGAATCCAAACTGGTTGGGTGCTATAATTTTGTATCTATTTAGATAATTTACTAATCTACCGTTAATGAACCTTTCCATAACTTTAGAGAGGGCCGAGAGTACTGATATGGGTCTATAATTGTTGACACAGTCTCTGGCCCCGTCCTTGTGTATCGAGTGGACTAGGGCCCTCTTGAAAGGTTCAGGAAACACTCCTTTTGTAATAGAGATATTAACTATATGTGTTATTAGAGGGACAAGGGTGTTCCGGAAAACCTTCAGCAGGGTAGTCGGTATTCCATCCCAGCCAGTTGCACTATCCTGCCTGAGGTTCATGATGTTGGACTCCACCTCTGATTCATCCACTTCAAGGATTACAAAGGAGTTGTTAGAGGTTTTTTGTTTGATGGGTTGTTGCGATGTTGCAGGAATTTTAGAGGCCAGCTCAGCACCAATTGTGGCAAAGAGGTGACATGCAGAGTTAATTGCCGCCCCTGGATCAGATTTGGTATTCAGCAGTTCTGTAGGTGGTGAACATATCTTTTTTGTGTTTGTGATATCTTTTATTTTATTCCAAAGTGCTTTGGGGTTATGTTTTGCCTTATTTATTTCGTGTTTGTCATGTAATGTTTTAAGTTTTCTAAGAAGACCATTGCAATAGTTACGGTACCTTTTATAACTTATTTGTAGGATCAGATTATCAGGTGATTTCCGTGCTTTTTTGTGGAGTCTATCGCGGTAGCGTATACACCTCAGTAGACCGGGGGTGATCCACGGTTTTAGGTTTCTGTGTATTTTGGGAACTTGGATTATTTTTGTGTGCACATAAATAATATTTTGAATTGCGCTTATTAGAACGGTGGAGGCGACATTAGGGTCAGCTGTACTTATGACTTGGGAAAAATCCTGGTGTTCTATATCAGTTTTGACACTTGGGTAGTCTATAATAGGAATTTTGTATGCCGGGACTGTTTGTGCTATCGGTTTTATGTCATCAATTTTTACAAGTAGTGCAAGGTGGTCGGTGATGTGACAATCTAAGATAAGTACAGTGGTCGTTTTTTTTTTGTTTTTAAGATAACGTGGTCAATACAGGAGTTAATTCTTGTTGGAAAAGAATGCGCAGGTAATAGGCCATGAGTAGCATTTAGGGTTAAATAGTTGGCTGAACGTTCATCTATACTGGAGGGTCTGATGCTATATTGGCGTCGCCAATAAGACATATATTTTTGTATTTGTCAAGAGAGGTAAAAACGTTATCCAGACTATGTAGGAAGAGCTCATGCCCTTGCTTTGTGTTGTATGAGATCGGTAGATTGCAATTATTGCTAGTTCATTATTTATTTGGCAGGTGAGGCAATTTCCATTTATGAAATCAGGTTCCTCAATTGTGTATTGTATATGATTTTTGATATATAAAACTACACCGTCATTCTGGTTTTTTGTTTGCTTTGTGTAGTGAGAATTATAGCCCTGCAACACGGGTAAGTCAGTTATTTTACTCAGCCAACATTCACTCAGTATGAGCACATCACAGTTAACTTTGATTAATGATAACAATGTTAATAATTCATCAACATGTATATTCATTTGAAGAATAGTAGTAGATCCGTTTAAAACATTAAAATATTTATTGCAATCTTCCGGAATACATGAATAGGCCTTAGCGACTTCAATGTCGTCTAAATCTGAGATCATTTTTTCAACAATATTAGCCATTTGTAGAACAAATAATACTCCAAGTAGTTGAATATGTTTTAAATATAAATAAAATAGACGCATACCTACGAACAGTTGAACTTAGAAAGTGTTTAGGGTTATGTGCAGTTTTGTGTGTTAGTATTATGTTGTTGGTATGATATATGTAAGAAGTAATTTGTGTGTGAGTGGGATTGAGATATGTTGGTGAATGTCGTTTAGTACAATGAGTTTTTATAAATTTCCCTATTAAAAATAGTTTAAAGAAAGATATATCATGCAGTATAGAAAGAGGAATGATGTACATGTTACAATATATAATTTGGCAAATTAACTTAACTGGTATTACCGATAGGGATAGTAGTCATTTGTTTGGGAACCGATTACTTTTCCGATTTTTTTTTTGTTCGAATTTCATTTTACCGAAAACTATTGGCCGACGTCTTTTTTGCAATATGCATCATTTGACATATTTTTAAATCATCGAAGTATCATGGGTATTATTTTACCGAATTATGTTTCGCCGATTTACGAAATAACTTTTTGCTATTGGCCTAAGCCTCTTTTGAACTTTTTTCATTTGCCAAATGGTTTGTTTGCCATATTTTCACCACAGTGAAACAAATTTTTGGGAATATTATTTGGTCACAAATATATAGCCGGTTACTTGGTAGCGTTTTCAATAGTAAATTAAATATATGTAGTGTCATAAAAAGTCAATATATTGTGCTACAAAATTTAGTGAGAAACGAATCGCTGTAAAACCGACTTTACGTAGTCTTGTCTGCCCTACCCCTAGAGTGTAATTTAAGCCCGCGCAGGCGCGGAGGGGTAGGGCGGCCCGCGAGCTGAGGAGCAGGTGGTCTGAAGGCCCGCCGCCGCAGCTGAGGCTGGCCGGCAAAGCCGGCCAGCAAGCCGAAGCTGCGGTGGTGAGCATTAAAACCATCTGCGACGATAAGCGCGCGTGGGGCCGCCCAAACCCCGCAGCGCCGGAGCCGTGACAGAAACAATGCTTGCTGCATGTTGCATGCCTGCTTGCATGTTGCATGCTTGGTTGCACGCTGCATGCTTGCTTGCATGGTGCATGCTTGCTTGCTGCTTGCTGCTTGCCTGCTGCATGCCTGCTGCATGCCTGCTTGCCTGCTGCATGCCTGCTTGCACGCTGTATGCATGGTTGCATGTTGCATGCTTGTAGCAAGCAGCATTGTTTGCATGCTTCTTACTGGGACCCTTTAAAACACTTTTGTTCATAATAAACTGTTTTATTAAGTGCCATTACATTTAAATAAATAATTAATTAAACCAAAGAGTAACATAGGTATAATGAATGTCTGGAAACATAATACTTCGAAAAAATGTTATTTCGGCTAAGTGTAACTTCGGTAAAGAGTTTATCGACCAAATGAAACGTCGGAGTAACGAAAAAAGTCGAATTGATAATAGATCAACTGATACAGTGGCAGACGTGACTTCGATGAAGTAAAAAAAAACGAAACGATAATAGTTGAAAAGTTTTAGGGGAAATGAAATTCGGTCAAATATTTTTCGAACTTATGATAGGTAACCCATTTGTTTTTTTGCAGCTCCTGTAGGGTAGTTTCCGATTTGATGAGTATTTGTTTATGTCCTAGTTGCTTGCGAAGGAAGATGTTGCCGTTAGTAGACCAACAAAACTTATAGTCATACTGTTTTGCGAACTGCCTTGCCAAATAAAAGAGTTTCTTCGCAGATAGACTCAAGTGCTCGTCCACAAATACGGGCTGTTTTTGTCCAGGTAGTCCTATCAGTTGTGTATTGAGCTTGCTGTCTTTATTTGGATTTTTATTATTAAATCCACGAACACGGGAGAGCAGTTCAGTCTTGACTTGTACACTCGCAAACTCTCTCGCAAATGCTTAAAAACAATGTAAATATATTGGTGTTTCTCTATTCGTTCTTGTACCCATCGGTCATCACCTTTTCCTGGCTAGTGTATGCAGTAGGTACGAACATGAGGATTTCCCCACATAACAAAGGCTTAGTCAATATTTATCAAATGCTCAATGCATTCGATATTGGAAGCAGATTAACGACCGATTAATCGGTATTTACCAAGGTGAAAATACCGTTGTATCTTTGTAAGTAGGATCTTCTGTGATTAGTTTAAAGAAATTTTTCGCGTACTCGATTTTCAACTCTGTGTGTCGAACAGAGCAATGAAAATCCAACAGAGTATCAGCGCGTTGGAAAAGCTGTGTTTGATTTTCCTCTCTCGGCACTGAGCTGTGCGTTGAAGATTCATAGTGTGTAGTAGAAAAATTCCCGCCGCGATTTAATGGCGTTCCTGGCTACGTGGGCTTATAAAGACTTTTGTTATTTGACTGTCCCCCTTTTATATATCATTTTTTGTTGATTTGTTAGGGGTAAGACAACACGACACAAAATATATTCTGAGAAAATTGGCTGCACTGCCACTGCGAATCTTGGCTGGCTGCTGTGATAGACAGATAGAGAGCGCTGGCGGTGCGCAGTTTGGACGAAATAATACGGAACCTTCACATAATACTGATAGTTACCTAAATATAAGTAGGTTAGTATATAAGTTTTGTAATTGTGACACACATGTTCTAAACATAAATTGTATATCTTTGAGTATCGAGATCAAGTCCTCTCATTGTATCAAACCAAAAATATAAGACTTGAGTTCGATGAAACCATCACAGCGCCATCTATTGAGCATCTAATAAACTAGTTAGTTTAGTGAACTGAATTAGAATGTTCGTGGTACAAATACTAAATCGAATTGAAATTCTAATTACCTTTCAATGTAAAACTAATAGACTTGGTTTTACTTAGTGATCTCCAGTGATAAAGCCTTTAGGGCCGAGTCACACCAGAATGGCTGCGGCCGGCAGCGACGCGGCGAGCACTTTCATTGTGAAATAATTTTAAACTTTAACTAGATACATACTTAAAAGACCAGTATCGATTGAAAAGCTTGAAAAGGTCGCGAGGCCGCACGCGGTGACACGAGCGGCCGCGCGCCTCGCGCGTCTTGTTGGTGTTTCCGCCTGTGGCTGCCAGCGGCGACGCGAGGCTGCCAGCGGCGACGCGAGGCCGCTCGCGGCACCGCGGGCGGCTGCACGCTCCTCACCCCCGGCCCCGCCGCAACATTGACTGAGCGCACCATTTCTCTGTGGTCTAGCGACGGGATACGTTGCGTCGTTAGAAATAAAATCATCATCATCATTTCAGCCGAAAGACGTCCACTGCTGGACATAGGCTGCGGCCTCACAAGGTCATCGGTCCACCTTGTTGGAGGCCTTCCAACTCTACGTCTTCCGGTACGCGGTCGCCACTCCAGAACCTTTCGGCCCCATCGGTCATCTGTTCTGCGAGCAATATGCCCTGCCCACTGCCACTTCAGTTTAGCAATTCTTCGGGCTATGTCGGTTACCTTGGTTTTCCTTCGAATCTCTTCATTTCTGATCCGATTGCGTAGGGAAACTCCAAGCATAGCCTTCTCCATCGCCCTTTGGGTGACTTTCAGTCTTCTAATAAGGCCCATTGTGAGCGACCACGTTTCGGTTCCATAGGTCATCACTGGCAACACACACTGGTCAAAGACTTTCGTCTTGAGACACTGCAAAATGTGGGACGAGAAGATATTACGTAGCTTCCCAAACGCTGCCCAGTCGAGTCGGATTCGACGATTGACCTCTCTCTCAAAGTTGGACCTACCTTACTTGACAGTCTGTCCTAGGTGCACATATTCGTCCACAACTTCGAGTGTAGCGCCTCCGATCTTCACTGGAGCGGGTATCACATGAGCATTGGACATGACCTTTGTCTTGTCCATGTTCATCTTGAAACCCACTCTTTCGGAAGCTCTACTGAGGTCCTCGAGCATTGTACTGAGGCTCTCCATAGTCTCAGCTATGACAACTATATCATCGGCAAACCGAAGGTGAGTGATGTACTCGCCATTGATGTTGATGCCAGCCCCTTTCCAGTCCAGAACCTTGAGGACATTCTCCAGTGCAGCGGTGAACAGTTTCGGCGAAATAACGTCTCCCTGTCTCACCCCTCGCTGCAGAAGGATAAGTTTCGAAGTCTGGTCCTGAAGTGGGACTGACATAGTGGCGTTTTCGTACAGACACTTCAGCACCTCGATGTACCGATAGTCGATCTGGCACTGTTGAAGAGACTGCAGTACAGCCCAGGTTTCGTCCGAATCGAAGGCTTTTTCGTAGTCCACAAACGCTAAACAGAGAGGCAGGTTATACTCTTCGGTCTTCTGTTGAGAAATAAAATACCTATTTTAAAACACGATAGTATTGTGCTGCGTTAAACAAAAAAAAAAAAATGGATATCGAGGAGAAACTAATTACTACGGTACAGCAATACCAATGTTTATATAATACAAAATCAAAGAATTATCGTGATAAGCACGTTAAGAGTAATGCGTGGGTAAAAGTAAGCACCGAAATGAAAATATCAGGTAAAAAATAAAATATAAACTAGTCAAGAAGATACCAGGCGCGCGGGGTCTGGAGGTCGCGCGAGGCCGCCAGCGGCCGCTGCCATTTCGGTGTGACTCGGCCCTTACTGAATCTGACTTGTTCAAGAGGTTGGAAGTCGTCAAATCTTCGCGGGAGAGGATTCGTGATGACCCTTGAAAGCTGATTAAAACATGGCTCAGAAGTGAAATGGGCCTTTAATAGTTTACTAAACCACTGTCACCCTTCTTACAGAAAAGTACCACCATACCTATGGCGTTTTTTTACCTTCGAATAAGAAGGAATTGAACAGATACTGGAGGGCCTTAAGAACGGGTTTTTCAATAGCGCTTGGATTTCATCACTTAGTTGTTTTTAAGCTGCTTCAGAACCATCGCAATCTAGTACATGTTGACGTTCGGGATGACTTTGTTGTAGTGTCGCATCACTCTGCCCCATGAATCGTTAGCCAGATTCGAATCGGGTTTACTGGTTAACGTATATAAGTATCCATATAACTCCACCAATAAATAGATCTCTTGCAAATACCTTGGAGCTCTTGTTCTGCTCTATCGCTTCTTTAACACGGTCCACATTAAAGCGGCAAAGGTCATTTTTCAAGCTCTTAAGAGATTCGTCTCTTGAGCTGCCAGATTAACTAATTAGTTTAACTTTACCAATCCCCCAAAAAGCAAATCGAAGCAGTAGTGGCGGTCAAAACAGAAATTGGAAGCAGTGGCGGCCCTGTTGAATTGGCCGCGAGTCATTAGTTTGAACCCTGACGGGTACTTTACGTGTAAATTATTTCATAACCACTGCTCGAGGCGAAAGCACATATCGTGAGGAAACCGACATGTACTAAAACCAAAAATTTGAAGACGTGTGCCAGCTGCAAACCCGCACTGGGCCCGCATGGTGGATGACCAGCTCCCTTTCACATAGATGAGGTCTCTGTACCAGCAATGGACTGATTATGTATATTACATAACAAAACATTACATCATGCCTTGTTTCCCCGACTTTAACCGGGTTGGTTGAGGTGTACCTACAGTACCTACATCCACATTTCACTAGTTATGTTTACTAATGACATTGAGTAATCAAACCGGTAAAAATCCAAACTCCGGCTGCTACTCAGAAATTCCAGATAGAAAAACTCAATAACACTTTGCTCTATCTGGAAATCCCAGAAACTCATGCTCAGAAGTAACGCTTGCATACACTAGATCAACGAGGCAATTGTCGTGATTTTGCGTGCATCGGAGTTTTGCACGCAGTTGGACGGCCGAGTGTCGTGAATCACTGTAAATTCTTGCAATATTATGAATATTATCCTAGTTCAGTAGCTGGTTTCAGTTTAAAATTTCAACGGGAGTGTGAAACGATTTACAAATTGTTAATTCTTCATAAAATTGGTGCCTAATTCATACTATGCATTGTACGTATAATTATAAATGATTAGTAAATATTAGAATTGTCAGGTAGTTATTTAAAAAAGTCATGTTTAGTTCGTTGTTGTATTGATTTATGTGACGTTAGGAGACATCCCCACCGCAAGGTTTTCTTGTACAAATACATGTACGAAATAAAGGAGATAGTGGTGCGCTAACAACTAGTTTCATTTTACAATCGAGGCAAATAATAACATTTAAACAACCAATTTTTAAACATTTAAACACTTGTGTTTTCATTGCTCAAATTTGGCTTAAACTATTAGGTATTTATTTCTCCTAAACGCTTTTGACATACCACACAAAAAAAAATCTAAACAGGTAAGTTTATCTTGGATGTTAACATATTTAAATTCGTGCCTGAAAGGAATAGCATAATGTTGTCAAATCATGTTTCACACATTAGGTAGGGACATATGTGTGATTGATGGCGCTACGGTGCGACAGACAGCTTCATCCAACAAGTAGTTTGTAAGTGATTCAAATTACAATAATATCGTTACCGGAAACGCAAGCGCACCCTACCGCTTGGACATGATCGTCGGTATGCAGGGGATGCAGTTAGGACTAGCAGAGGGACGGAGTGTTGCGACAGATATACTCCAAACACGCTCAGTACCAACGTAAGTGTTTGTTTCCTATACGGCCTAGATATAAACAACTTTGTTTCAAAAATCTGTCTCGCGACATTTAAACAAAACAATTAAAACAATAAATAAAAATAAACGTTACTTAAACAACTAACGTTACTTAACGTTAATTTAAACAGTTTTAAAACGACACAAGCTTACTTTTTGTTATTATCTGATTTACACATTTGATAAAAGTTAGCTCTCAGTCAGTCAGCTAACCGTACATTTTTTATATATAAGCTTGCTTCAAAAGACAACTTGCTTTTTAAAACTAACCCATCTGCCAGGGTCGCCAGATTTGTTCGAAAGAGATTCCGTGGTCCTGGCACATGGGCAACTGAAGGAACAGGGGTGGTTTTTCGTCAGTAAAAGTCTGACACCTCCCGCTCCACCAAAGAGCGGGAGACGTCATTTGATGATTTCCCACTCACAAAAAAAAACATGTATGTTGAAAGACGAAAAAATTATTTTCTAAGCAAACTGACTACCAACTTTATCAAACTGGAAATCACAATTCTTTGACAATTGTATGAAATAGTTATAATACCGTAATTTGACGTAAGGTGTGTAATGAGAGTCTTCATCTAGATCCGAGAATGCCCACTATATAGCAGTTCATGAAACATCTTTCGAAGCGTTTCTTTGACTCTGCCATAAAGCTACACTTCCTCCCGCATTCGTAGGATTCGCCGAAGGTAGCATATCATATACATTACCGATGACGCTACAACCCCGCCTCCAGGAGAGTAGCACGCCTTCCAGCACGCTCAAAATACACAGACACAGACACTCTTCCTACCGTCGTCAATATCGAAGCCTGCCGGGCCGCTGAGCCTGAACCTTACATTTTTTCCTATATAATGATTATTCCGATCCTGCCCGTCCCTTGCTGCCTTCCCTCAACGACGCCCTAACGGAAGGCCATACCCCACACAGAGTACTTTTAGCGTGTATTTACTTAGTTTTAAGTTTATAAGCCCTGGCTGGTGGCCTTAGTTTAGTTTAGTCTCAGCAGCCGACAACCTCCTAGACTAGAGAGACGTCCTGAGCGATGAAACTCAAAAAAAATGGCAATCGTCGAGCAGTTGCCATACAGTCACTACTCGCATCCAGTCAGAGGATCGCCTTTCATCACTATCTAATAGATGGTAGGTACATTCCTTTCCAAAAAGTTGATCTTATGAAGTTAGTACGTTCAATAGATCACAATAAATATGAATATTGTCAATTGCCAGAATACGTCACATTTTTCACATCACCATTAGCAACGCAGGTATATGACAAGGCCCTGCCAGGATTGCGAGATTTATTCGAAAGAGTTACCGTGGCCCTGGTATATAGGCAATTGAAGCAACACGGGTGGTGTCTGTTTAGTCAGTAAAGTCTGACACGCCCTCCCACTCCGCCTAGAGAAATCATTTGATGATTTCCCACACATAAAAAAGTTATTTGACAAGGTTCTGTATTCAGAACCTTGTCAAATAACTTTTTTCTTTTTTCTTTTTTAATTTAAGGATTTCACAAACATTTAATGTTATTTTATTAAATAACATTAAATGTTTGTGAAATCCTTAAATTATTATTTATATTCGTTCTTTATTATTGTTTGAGTTTTTACAGGTGCTGGTTGAGGAAGCTGACGTAGGAGGTCACGCGCGCGTATACCCCAGGGAAAATGGCATCGCAGCCCATGGCGGAACCGAATGATGTGACACCAATCTAAAAGAAAATAACGTTAGGTATTAAATAACTACAAATTATTTTTCTTTTTCACAAGGCTTATTACATATCTGACTGAAATATTGCACATTATGAAAGTCAGTTTGTTCAGAATCGTTTGCGAAAGCTGTTTCGGACACATTTATTTATAAAATCAATCAAAAATAACGAATTACCTACTAAACTGGACCTTTATACGTGTGCAACTGTGTTCATGGCTAGGTTTGTAATCAAAATATTCTTCCACAGTCATTATAACTAATTTGATAAATTGAAATGTTTTAAACATTCAAAGTCAAAATTCAGGGCATATATTGTGTTTGGTGGTGTGCAGTAACGCAGTAACATGTTGTATTCGCTCTTATATAACAAATATGCCTCTTTTTGTGATCCTTATTATTATTTTCATTTTTGGTATCCTAATATTAAATAGTCTTTGCCAATTTGGTTGTAACCCTTGGATGTAGCGTTTATAGAAGCTCATAAATGTTCAAATAACGCATTCGAAAGCTTTCCAGAAATCGAGGTAAACTAATAAGGAAAATAATATACATACCAGTACAGGTGAGCCATCAATTGTGAAAGCCAGAGGACCACCAGAGTCACCTCTGCATGTGTTGGCACCAAACAGGCCGCTGGTGCAGATGTTCGAAGTCTGAATGATCAGAGGGAAGGCAAACGAGCAAACGCTGTTGCTGATTACATTCAAATTGACGTGACTCAAGAACTGGTTCGTCGTAATTGAACCACCTGGAAAAAGGAAAAAAGAATTAAGAACAGAATTGTTAACTTAGCAGAAAATGTGCAATAATAAATGTTCTAAGACTTACCATCACTGGTCAAACCAAAGCCAGAAGCTATAGCAGATGCACCGGCGAAATCTTCGTTAAGTTGGCTTCCGGAGGGCAGAGCAATTGGAGAGATAGTGTCTGCAAAAAATAGTTTAACCATGACAAATTGTCTTTCATTTATAAGAGACAAAAATTTTGAAAAAAGTTACGAAACAAAAGTAGGTGATATATTTTTGATGTATTAGGAGACACTGAGTTTATCCAGTTTTTGTCAAAAATTACCATTTATAAAATTTTCCTTCACAACTTACTTGAGAACGAGACAGTTGTAGCCAAATAGATGACAGCAACGTCATTGCGGACTAGAAGAGGCTGCCAGTTCGGGTGTAAAGCAACAACGCTGGTTTCCAACCTGGTACCGCCAGAGAAGAGAGTAATGGAGCCAAGAACAACGGTGAAGACCGAAGCTTGGTTGACACCATCAAACCAGCAGTGAGCAGCGGTCACAACCCTGTTAGAACTGATAAGTGAACCTCCACAGACCCCGGTTCCAGAGACATCAGCGTAGGAAACAAGAATACCAGCCTATGGAACGTTAATATTGAAACGGTCAAAATGGGCATCAATCATATTTTATAAGTTTCAGGTACTTAATGTGCCAATAACAGACATAGAAAGAGATGCATTATTCGTTGGTTAATTTGGAACATAGTAAATTATAAAAATAAGATGTTGTGGCGCAGCATGGGAGAGGCCTATGTCCAGCAGTGGACTGCGATAGGTTGAGTTGATTGATTGAAATGATAAAATATGTTCGGGCTGGAAAGATTATAATACAACGTCAACGTACAAGTTATCAATATTAATAGCAACTTACCTGGTAGGGGAATTGACCACTGTCAGAAGGATCACCACCAACAATCCTTTCTTGGGTCATCTGTTCCTCGGCTTTGCGGAGCTCCTCAGCCAATGGGATCGCATAGTTTTGGATGTATCCATACGCGGTGTTACCCTCAATCAAGGACTCTACATTCGCGTAGGCGAGGGTCACCAAAGCTAATACAATCAATACCTTCATTGTGGTATTATAAAATGACTGAGTCCCGAAGCAAGCCACCAGATTAGTATTTATATGAAATCGTTAACAGATTACAGAACGTACGTGCAGATACCACGTATTTAAGTAACTTTCGTAAAATTAATCACATAAAAATAATTTAAAGAAACAGCCTACAGTGTTTCAGTGATTATAGTTTTGATGTATATTTTTTATTTTGATAAATTCATACTTTTTTTTTAAATCTGAAACTGATACTTAATCTGAAATGAAAACGGTTTTAAATGAATATTATTGAAATAATTGGAACACAATATTCCAGAACTAATTTCATTGAACAATATGTACGTGTTTCACTCAGATATTTTTAAAGACGCAGGCTAATGCACTTTGTGACTTTTTCTAAATTTCCATTTCACACAAAAGAACAAACATTAACATCAGCATAAGCATAGCATAATCAAACAAAAACGTTCCTACGTTTCCATGGTTTCCTTCCGGGCTAACCTTATAACCTAAGAATTCTATTTCCGGCTTACCAAAACAGCATTTTGACAGATTAATAATAGTTATTCCAAACTTTTCGAATCTGCTAAAAACAAGACTTAGGTATTTACGAAGTAGTTCAGCCTCAGTACTTGCAATGATTATGTCATCTATGTAACAGAATAGGTACTAACATTCGCCGTCCGTTCCGTTCTCCGTTTAGATACTCTAATCCCTGTAATACTGTATTGTTCATGAACCTCTGCAATGTTTGCGCTGCATTACGCAAACCGAATGACATTCTAAGAAATTCGAACAGTCCGAATGGAGTAATAATTGCTGTTTTCTCTACATCCTGCGGTGCTACTTGAATATTATGATAGGCCCTATTAATGTCTAAGCGTGCAAAAGTTTTCTTACCTGCTAGTCCATAGGTGAAATCCTGGAGACTTGGGATCGGGTATCTGTCCGGCTTCGTGATCGCGTTGAGTGCACGATAGTCGCAACAGGGTCTGATTTGGCCATCCTTCTTAGGCACGACGTACAGCGCGCTTGCCCATGGACTCTTTGATGGCCTACATATACCTAAATCCTGCATTAACCTAAATTCTTCTCGCGCCATTTTACATCTATGGGTTGGCAACGGTCTAGCGCGGGAAAATACGGGAGGGCCTGTAGTTTCTATGTGATGGTATGTATTATGACTGGGAGGTACTTTGTACGAAATCGGTTTGGTTATTTCTGAGAACTTTTCGAGCAAATCTTTGTTCGGGTTGTCATGTTGAATGCTAGATATGGTAAATTCGGAACATTTCACTATAGTTGCTTCTCTACTTACATTAGTGACATCGTCAGTCAACCTTTTATTATGTAAGACTACGACTAATTGGTGTGCCCTTAAAAAATCTGCCCCTATGATTGACTGTTTCACATCGCAAACTACAAATGACCATTTGTAACTTCTTCGTAACCGAAAGTTTAATTCTATAATCACTACGCCATAGGTTTTTATTTCTGAATTATTCGCTGCGTAAAGTTTACACGTACACTCTTGTTTTTGTTTTGTTTTCACTTTACGTACTGGTATCACTGATACATTCGCGCTCGTGTCCACTAGATACAAAATTCCTGTTTTGAAGTCTTTCACACAAAGTCGGTGGTTTCCCGCGGCACTGCATCTAGTTTTCCTGATTCTGCTGCTTCTTGATCCAGCTACACGGTGATTCACACGCCCGCGCAATGTTCCTATAGCGGTAATGATGTCTGCATAGCCAGTCGGGAGATTCCGGTTTGCGTCATGTTTGAGTTTTGGATATTAAGCGTTGTTGCCATCGTCCGCCTCTTGAGCTGCGTGCCGTGTTTCCACTCCGCTTCCTGATCTCATTTATCTCTCCGTGTAATTCTTTCATTTCCATTGTTAATTCCTTCAAGTGGTTGGCTACACCGTCATTCGTTGACGTGCTTGGTGTTATGGATGCGACTTTGTCATTTCCCAAGGTTTCTGATATTTTATCCGCCTTCCTAGCCACATCCTCCAACTTGGTGTCCTCGCTCATTGCCAGCACTGCGCGCACATAAGATGTTATCTTGCCTAGCCACAGCCTCTTTAGTTTTTCCTCTGTCAGATTGCATTTATTTGCTAAAGCTGTCATTTCTCTGAGTAATTGCGACGGTTTTTGTGTTCCCAGGTCCATTTCATGCATTAATTTGTGAAATTGTTTCTGTGGTGCCATCATTACCTCGAACTGGATGAACCATGATCTTGGTGTTTCTCTCCGAAATTCCGGAATTCTCATTTGCACTGTAACCATTGATATGTCTGCATTCGTAGTTGCCCCGGGGGAGGGGGGGGATTACCACTTGCGAGTTCATTCTGGAAAACGATACACACGCGTTGCTTTACCTTACTTAAGCACGTTGCATTTCACTTTGCACCACGCGGTCCTTATGCCTCTGCCTCGTAAGCTTATTGAGTCGCCTACTCCGTTTTCACACAAATAAAAGCGCGGATTCATGAAATCGTCGAAGGGTCACCCACCAGTGTTGTGCGTGTTCCGTGTATTTACTTAGTTTTAAGTTTATAAGCCCTGGCTGGTGGCCTTAGTTTAGTTTAGTCTCAGCAGCCGACAACCTCCTAGACTAGAAAGACGTACTGAGCGATGAAACCCTAAAAAAATGGCAATCGTCGAGCAGTTGCCATCCAGTTACTACTCCCATCCAGTCAGAGGATCCTCTTTCAACACTATCTAATAGATGGTAGGTACATTCCTTTCCAAAAAGTTGATCCTATGGAGTTAGTACGTTCAACAGATCACAATAAATCAGAATATTGTCAATTGCCAGAATACGTCACAATTTTCGCATCAACATTAGCAACGCAGGTAAAGGTTTTTGACAAGGCCCTGCCAGGATTGCGAGATTTATTCGAAAGAGTTATCATGGCCCTGGCATATAGGCAAATGAAAGAACACGGGTGGGTTTTAGTCAGTATAAAAACTTTTTACAAAAAATAACAACCGACTTCCTAAAAAAAAGACACTACAAAGTAAAAAATAACTTAAATTCGGAAGTCGGTGTCTTAGGATCTGTATTTAAGGTTTTTATGCCAACCGATTTCGGAAATTAAAGTTATTTTTCACTTCTAATTTTGTGTAAAAAGTTTTTATTTCTAACTTTTTAGTTATGGTAGATACCCTGCGCTAATCTAATCACGTTATTCGTTCATTTGTCGCGCAAAGTCTTAACGCAAATTTAAGACTAATATGGTTTTCACATGGATCTTATTGTCTGAATGGAACCAAATTCAAATAGGACCACACGGGAAACACAAGCTTTCAAATAAAAAAATCATCATCAATAAGAATTATCAAAATCGGCTCACTCAGTCAAAAGTTATGAGGCAACAAACATAAAAAAAATACAGTCGAATTGATAACCTCCTCATTTTTTTGAAGTCGGTTAAAAAGTCTGACACAACCTCCCGCTCCGTCCAGAGCGGGAGAAATTATTTGATGTTTTCCCACCCAAAAAAAGGTATTTAACAAGGTTCTAAATAAAATGACATTAAATGTTTGTGAAATCCTTAAATTATTATTTATATTCGTTCTTTATTATTGTTTGAGTTTTTACACATGCTGGTTGAGGAAGCTGATGTAGGAGGTCACGCGCGCGTATACCGCAGGGAAACTGGCCTCGCAGCCGATAGCAGAACCGAATGATGTGATACCAATCTGAAAGAAAATAACATTAGATATTAATTAACTACAAATTATTTTTCGTTTCCACAAGGCTTATTCCATATCTGACTGAAATATTGCACATTATGAAAGTAGTTTGTTCAGAATCGTTTTCTGAAGAAATTTTTGACACATCTATACATACAAATAAATAAAATTGGAGTGTCTGTTTGTAATATTAAGATAACCACTTTTTACTAAGTGTATATTACACGGATGTATACACGGTACATATACCAAAACAACATTTTTTACAATTTTTGTCAGTCTGTCTGTCTATCTGTCTGTCTGTTTCATCATCATCATCATCATTTCAGCCGAAAGACGTCCACTGCTGGACATAGGCCTCCCCCAAGCTCCGCCACTTCGACCGGTTTTGTGCTTCCCGCATCCAGCGGATTCCTGCGGCCTTCACAAGGTCATCGGTCCACCTTGTTGGAGGCCTTCCAACTCTACGTCTTCCGGTACGCGGTCGCCACTCCAGAACCTTTCGGCCCCATCGGCCATCTGTTCTGCGAGCAATGTGCCCTGCCCACTGCCACTTTAGTTTAGCAATTCTTCGGGCTATGTCGGTTACCTTGGTTCTCCTACGGATCTCTTCATTTCTGATTCGATCGCGTAGGGAAACTCCAAGCATAGCCCTCTCCATCGCCCTTTGGGTGACTTTCAGCCTTCTAATAAGGCCCATTGTGAGCGACCACGTTTCGGTTCCATAAGTCATCACTGGCAACACACACTGGTCAAAGACTTTCGTCTTGAGACACTGCGGAATGTGGGACGAGAAGATATTGCGTAGCTTCCCGAACGCTGCCCAGCCGAGTCGGATTCGACGATTGACCTCTTTCTCGAAGTTGGACCTACCTAACTGGACAGTCATCCTAAGTACACATATTCGTCCACAACTTCGAGTGTAGCGCCTCCGATCTTCACTGGAGTGGGTATCACACGAGCATTGGACATGACCTTTGTCTTGTCCATGTTCATCCTGAGACCCACTCTTTCGGAAGCTCTACTGAGGTCATCGAGCATTGTACTGAGGCCCTCCATAGTCTCAGCCATGACAACTATATCATCGGCAAATCGAAGGTGAGTGATGTACTCGCCATTGATGTTGATGCCAGCCCCTTTCCAGTCCAGAACCTTGAAGACATCCTCCAGTGCAGCGGTGAACAGTTTCGGAGAAATAACGTCTCCCTGTCTCACCCCACGCTGCAGAAGGATAGGTTTCGAGGTCTGATCCTGAAGTCGGACTGACATAGTGGCGTTTTCGTACAGACACTTTAACACCTCGATGTACCGATAGTCGATCTGGCACCGTTGAAGAGACTGCAGTACAGCCCAGGTTTCAACCGAATCGAAGGCTTTTTCGTAGTCCACAAACGCTAAACAGAGAGGCAGGTTATACTCTTCGGTCTTCTGTATAACCTGCCGCAGCGTATGTATGTGGTCTACGGTGCTAAAGCCTTGTTCGGGAGGCTGGAAGTCGTCAAACCTGCGCGCTAGACGGTTCGTGATGACTCTTGAAAACAGCTTGTAGACATGGCTCAGAAGTGAGATGGGCCTATAATTCTTAAGTAGGGCATTATCACCCTTCTTAAAGAAAAGTACCACCACACCTCTGTTCCATGCCTGTGGCGTTTTGCCCTCGAGTATGACGGAATCAAACAGCTTCTGAAGGGCTTTGAGAACGGGTTTCCCGCCGGCCTTCAGGCTGTCTGTTTGTTCCGGCTAATCTCTGAAATGGCTGGACCGATTTTGACGGGACTTTCACTGGCAGGTAGTTTCCCGCCGGCCTTCAGTCTGTCTGTTTGTTCCGGCTAATCTCTGAAATGGCTGGACCGATTTTGACGGGACTTTCACTGGCAGGTAGCTGATGGAATATGAAGTAACTTAGGCTTCTTTTATTTTAGGAAAATTCTTTTGTTTTACAAAAAATACCTGCGTTAATTTCCGACACCCACGTAGGCGAAGCCGCAAGAAAAAGCTAGTTTATTATGAAATCAACCAAAGTTAATGAAGTATCTACTAAACTGGACCATTACACATGTGCAAACTGTATTTGTGTCTAGATTTGTAATGTGATCACAATTTTCTCCCACAATCAGTACAACTAATATTTTAAATATTAAAGTAAAAATTCATTGTATTCATATACAGGATCAGTTTTTATCCAGTGCGCAAACTGTAAGCATGAATTCAACATATGATTCTAGACCCCCCAGAGTAAAAATTTTCGTTGGTTATGCATAAAAAAAATCTGCTGTTCCATACATTTTGACCCCGTAGGTATTGTATTTTTCTATGAAACAGCTGATGTTTTTTTTTTGGAAAACCGACGAAAAATTTCTGCGCAAGGGGGGGTCTTGAATTCGTGGTTACAATTTACGCACTGGATAAAAACTTATACTGTATATGTATTTGGTGGTGTGCAGTAACGCAATGACATGTTGTATTCATTTTAATGTAATAAATGTACCTCTTTTTGTGATGCTTATTATTATTTTCATTTTTGGTATCCTAATATTAAATTGTCTCTGCCAATTTGGATTACGTCGCGCATATTTAAATAAAACAACGCATACCGCTTGAAGAACTTTCCAGTATCGAGGTGAACTAATAAGGAACATAATATACATACCAATACAGGTGAGCCATCAATTGTGACTGCTAGAGGACCACCAGAGTCACCTCTGCATGTGCTGGCGCCACCAAGGCCGCTGGTGCAGATGTTCGAAGCCTGAAGGATCAGAGGGAAGGCAAACGAGCAAACGCTGTTGCTGATTACATTCAAATTGACGTGACTCAAGACCTGATTCGTTGAAATTGAACCACCTGGAAAAAGAAAAAAGAATTAAGAACAGTTTTGTTAATTTAGCAGAAAATGTGCAATAATAAATGTTATAAGACTTACCATCACTGGTCAAACCAAAGCCAGAAGCTACAGCAGAAGCACCGGCAAAGTCATTGTTAACCAGGCTTCCGGAGGGCAGAGCAATTGGAGAAATAGTGTCTGCAAAAAATAATTTAACCGTGATGAATTGTCTTTCATTTATAAAAGACAACAATTTTGAAAAAAGTTACGAAACAAAAGTGGTTGATATATTTTTGATGTATTAGGAGACACTGAGTTTATCCAGTTGTTGTCAAAAATAACCATTTATAAAATTTTCCTTTACAACTTACTTGAGAACGGGACAGAAGTAGCCAGATAGATGACAGCAACATCATTACGGACTAGAAGAGGCTGCCAGTTCGGATGTAAAGCAACAGCGCTGGTTTCCAACCTGGTACCGCCAGAGAAGAGAGTGTTGGAGCCAAGAACAACGGTGAAGAGCCAAGCTTGGTTGACACCATCAAACCAGCAGTGAGCAGCAGTCACAACCCTGTTAGCACTGATAAGTGAACCTCCACAGATACCGGTTCCAGAGATACCAGCATAGGAAGCAAGAAGACCAGCCTATTAAACGTAAATATTGCAAAGTTTAAAATAGGCATCAATCATATTTTATAAGTTTCAGGTACTTAATGAGCCAATAACGGTTATAGAAAGAGATGCATTCGTAAGCTAATTTGGAAGATAGTAAATGATACAATCTTTCCAGGCTGGAAAGGTTTTAACCTCTAAGTCCCTGAGATACCACATTTGGTATCGACACAATGGTTTTTTAATTGTGTCTGTAATAACGGTAATTGACTGGTTAATACAACGTCAACGTAAAAGTTATCAATATTAATAACAGCTTACCTGATAGGGGAATTGACCACTGTTAGAAGGATTACCACCAACAATCCTTTCTTGGGTCATCTGTTCCTCGGCTTTGCGGAGCTCCTCAGCCAATGGGATCGCATAGTTTTGGATGTATCCATACGCGGTGTTACCCTCAATCAAGGACTCTACATTCGCGTAGGCGAGGGTCACCAAAGCTAATACAATCAATACCTTCATTGTGGTATTTTAAAATGACTGAGTCCCGAATCAAGCAACCAGATTAGTATTTATATGAAATCGTTAACAGATTACAGAATGTACATGATCAGATAGTACGTTAGTGACTTACGTAAAATTAATTTAAAGAAACAGCCAACTTCGTCTCAAGTGATTATAGATTAAATGTTTTTTTTTTATTTCATAAATTCGAACTTTTTTGAAACCGGAAACCGGATTTTAATCGGATATGAAAACTGCTTCAAAATTTATATTACTGAAAACATTGGAACGCAAACAACATTCCAGAACTTATTTCAGTATACACTGTGTGCGTTTCTTTCAGATATTTTTTACAAGACAGACAGATTAATTTGTGACTTTTTTATTATTTTCATTTTATACAAAAGAACAATCCAAAACTTCCCACGTTTGGGGCAGATCCTCCTTTAAAAGGATAGATAGATAAAATATTTATTTAGTGCATACAAAAACATAACACAACACCTAAATGTACAATTAAATGATAAAAAATAACAATAATTTAGAAAAAAAATAACAAAACACGGTGCCATTAAATTACATCACCAAATAGAAAAACAAACTTAAAATAAAGGTAGTTGAAACACTATGACATAAATCAAATGACAAGGTGCCGCACAGTGGGTCGAAACTATGATTTTAGTGACTTAGGGCTCAACTTTGCTTTTTCACTTTTTTTTTTATGCGGATGGGTAGAGCTCATTAACCTCAATAATAATTGTTCTGATGTATTTTTTCCTAAACTTTATACTTTGGGTAGAAAAATGTGTTTTGTTATTTTTTTGTATGGAGCGGCTCAAATAAACTTAAATTCCTGCTAAGTAGCGTGTGATCCCGCGTTGAAACTTTATTTTTCATATACCTTGTCTGGTCTATTATCATTTGATGCTATAAACAAATGCATAAAGTTGCAACTCTGCCAAATAAATGGATCGAAAAAAATGAAAAAATACATAGAATAAAAAGCTTCATTTTTTACTTTCGTAAGTTATTTTAAGTTAAATTTGATATGGAATAGTAAGTAAAAGCACGTAATAATACACATAATTACTTAGCAACTAACAACAATACATTTAAAAGGTCCCTAATTAGCTTAAATTTACTAATACTACATATATTAGTAAATTTAAGCTAATTAGGGACCTTTATTTAAAAATGTGGATATGAAATCAATTAATTTCTATTTGTGTGTTTAATTACTGTAATTAGCTTAACCTTTTACCTTATAAAAAAACAATGTTTTTCACTTTTAGTCATTACTGTAATATTAATTAGGATAATTAGTTAATGAGGGTAGTAGAAAAATTAGTAAACATTGTTTGTCACTGGATTCTGGAAGTATAAAATGACCATAATTTATTATATACTAACTAGTGTTCGTTTATTCGTACTACTACTAACATCTCGTGATTCTGATCGTCCCTTTTTCGTTATAATGGATAATTTAGTTAACAATTTAGATTTATTTATGATTTTAAGAGAGCAGGTCAAGTCACTGTCGGATAGTCAAAAATTCTTTCAATTCCTACAACATAAAATAAACGTGACCGAAGAGAACAGTGTTGAGCTCCAAAAATTCTGTACGTTCAAATATAAGTGCAAGATGGGAACGAAGTAGTCGCACGTTAGCACAGTTTGTAAGAAAAAATGGTGATTGGTTGGAACGTGCAATAAACTGGCCCGAAGGAATGATACCTGAAGCTGTGAACACTGAACAGGAAAGGCTCGAGATTTGTAATACTGAAGATGTCGAAAATCTACCACCATCTACTACAGAAGCTTCGACATCTACATTTACACCTCGAAAACCTTTCGAGGAATTGGGCTCCAGGCAAAAACGAAGACGCGTTGATCAAATTAACCAATCGCTTTCGTTATCCCCGGATGAACTTAAAGCTACTACAATTGCTAGTTTAAGAAACACCGGAAATGAGGATGTAGGAAAAATTATGAACCATTTACTAAATCACCCCGAAGATCTAGAAAAAGTTAAAGAGTGTTTAAGTACAAGTAAACCGAAAAGTAGTACATATTCACCCGATAAGGCACTGTCTTTATTAGTTTCACTTAAATTAAGTAAGTGGCAGTATATAAGCCTAAGAGAAGCAGCAAGTGAAAATAGGTCTGATTTATACCCTTCTTATTATAAAATAAAACAAGCGAAGGCAAAATGTTATCCAGGGAAAGAAGACATAATTATAACTGAAGAAGGAGCTGCTATTAAACTGCAAGCTTTACTCAACTTGACGGTATCTAGGCTTTTAGAAGTGATTACTTTAGATTTGGATTCGCCAACTGAGTTACTGCTAATAAGCAAATGGGGTTTTGATGGAGCCTCAGGTCAAAGTAATTATAAACAAAAGACTGAAGCAGAGTTTGATGACTCAACTATCTTCATGGCCAGTCTAGTTCCTATAAGGCTTCAACAATGTGATGGAACAATTGTTTGGGAAAACGATCGACCCTCATCAACTTTCTATTGCCGTCCGATAATGTTCAAATTTACCAAAGAAACGCAGTCAACAGTGGTAACTATAAAAGCTAGCATAACCGAAGAAATAGAAAGACTTCAGCCAATCAAGTTCAATCAAGTTGAAGTTAAGCATCAATTGCACTTGACGATGATAGACGGCAAAATATCGTCATATTTGTCAGACACATCTTCAGCTGTCTGTGATATCTGCAAAGCAAAACCGTCAGAGATGAACAATTTAGAGTCACTTGCTCAAAAAGAGAACAACGAAGAAGTGTTCCAGTATGGAATGTCATCTTTACATGCCTGGATAAGAAGCATGGAGTGCTTACTTCATATCGGTAAATATAATTTTATTAGTTCATAATTTTTTTCACGTTATATAGTTACTTGTGAGATTTTTATTTAAGTGATATTTCTTTTTGTTTGCAGCTTATCGTTTGGACTTCAAAAAATGGAGTTGCAGGGGCGATGACAAAGAAAAAATGTCACTCAGAAAGAGCGCTACACAGCAAGCGTTTAAGAAAGAATGCGGTTTACTTATTGACGTAGTCAAGCAAGGAGTAGGCACAACCAATGATGGCAATACTGCCAGAAGATTTTTTAGGGATGCAGAAACAACAGCTCGCATAACAGGAATAGATAAAGATTTAATAGAAAGGTTTCATGTGATTCTTCAGACGGTTGCATCTGGAGAGAGCGTGGATCTTTCTAAGTTTTCCGAATTTTGTAGAGATACTGCACAATTGTACGTTCACTTATATCCCTGGTATTATATGCCTTCCAGTATACATAAATTGTTAGTACATGGGAGTGATATAATTAAGCACTTTGGTGCCATACCTATAGGTAAACTGTCGGAAGAGGCAGCGGAAGCTCGTAATAAAGATTTCCGGAAATATAGAGAGAGTCATTCTAGAAAGGTAAGTAGAACGGCGACAAATGAGGATATTATACACAATCTTCTTTTGTCTTCTGATCCAAAGATCACAAGTCTAAGACCTCGAATGGTGAAACAAAATATAATGGTTCTCTCTCCAAAAGTCAAAGAGCTTCTGCTGATTTTTCCCACAGAATCCGATATAGATTTTATTGATGTAGATAATTTACAAGATAGTCATAGCGATAGTGAATAAGATTTTTTGGTAGTTTGTAAGTTTCTTGTTTTTTTTATTAGTTTATAAATGTCAAACTCATAATTGAAAGGAAATAGTAATGTTTGATGTTGTTTATAGTTAGTTTTTAGTTTGCTTGTGTTAGTTGTAGTAATGTTAGTTTACCTTTACTAATTTGTATTATTATGTACCTATCTTTACTTACTATTCAGTATTAAATCTAACTTAAAATAACATTTCATAAACATGTTAAAGTCATTAAAACAAAGAAATTGAAATTCATAGATCCCTAATTAGCTTAAATTTACTACTACTACATATATTAGTAAATTTAAGCTAATTAGGGACCTTTTAAATGTATTATGATTAGTGTGATTAGCTTTAAATTTACTAATACTACATATATTAGTAAATTTAAGCTAATTAGGGACTTTTTAAATGTATTATGATTAGTGTGATTAGCTTTAAATTTACTAATACTACATATATTAGTAAATTTGAGCTAATTAGGGACCTTTTAAATGTATTATGATTAGTGTGATTAGCTTAAATTTACAAATTTACTAATACTACATATATTAGTAAATTTAAGCTAATTAGGGACCTTTTAAATGTATTGTTGTTAGTTGTTAAGTAACTATGTGTATTATTACGTGCTTTTACTTACTATTCCATATCAAATTTAACTTAAAAGAACTTACGAAAGTAAAAAATGTAGCTTTTTATTCGATATATTTTTTCATTTTTTTCGATCCATTTATTTGGCAGAGTTGCAACTTTATGCACACGTTAATAGCATCAAATGATAATAGACTAGACAAGGTATATGAAAAATAAAGTTTCAACGCGGGATCACACGCTACTTAGCAGGAATTTAAGGTTATTTGATCCGCTCCATACAAAAAAATAACAAAACACATTTTTCTACCCAAAGTATAAAGTTTAGGAAAAAATACATCAGAACAATTATTGTTGAGGTTAATGAGCTCTATCCATCCACATGAAGAAAAAAGTAAAAAAGCAAAGTTGAGCCCTAAGTCACTAAAATCATAGTTTCGACCCACTGTGTGCCGTGTGCGTCTCAAGGTCGCACCAAATGGGATTCCAGCTCAGCATGGGTCAGGCAAACACACCTGACGCTGATATCCTGCTGGATCCCTTCAGTGACATACGGACGTCGAGTAGATCAGATTAAGGGGTAACATTCGTAAATGTAAACACAAAGTGTAACAGTTGCTCAAAGATTACCAACTACATATGCATAATGGGGATGGTTTTTAGTCTATCCGGCAGCAACTGAAAACCAGTATTACATGAAACGACTTTTTAACTAGCTTAGCTCTGCTTTTCTAGCTTCGCTCTGTGCTTATTCCATTTAATTGACATTATTGCAAAAATATACTGATTGTGAGAGTTTACAAAATTCATTGATTCACTAATTTCACTGTATGAGATAGTGATATAAAACTTGGCGCTACACTGCCTAGCACCCAGATTAAAATGATATAATTTCAAGCGCGTGCTATCATGTCTTACATATAGCGTAAGTGGACAGTCAATTTACTGAGGCTCTATCAAAATGCAAACAAAGTTGTGAATTACTGATTGTGTATTTAATTTGTGATTTTGTGATCAAACACTGACCTACAAAAAGTTTTGATGGCACTATTTGAAAATAAAGATAATTATTAAAATTGGGAATATTTATTTACATTTTTTATAATATCAACCTCCTTTTTGTTCCTATGAATAATTTCACTGTCTATTACACAGTTGGACCAATGTTGCATCTGTTTGAGGAATTATTTAAAAAATCACCATAACCCCAATTAGTTTACGGTATTCACCACTTTCCAGCTTTCCCATTTGGTGCGACCTTGAGACGCACACGGCACCTTGTCATTTGATTTATGTCATAGTGTTTCAACTACCTTTAATTTAAGTTTGTTTTTCTATTTGGTGATGTAATTTAATGGCACCGTGTTTTGTTATTTTTTTTTCTAAATTATTGTTATTTTTTATCATTTAATTGTACATTTAGGTGTTGTGTTATGTTTTTGTATGCACTAAATAAATATTTTATCTATCTATCCTTTTAAAGGAGGATCTGCCCCAAACGTGGGAAGTTTTGGATTGTTCTTTTGTATAAAATGAAAATAATAAAAAAGTCACAAATTAATCTGTATACAAAATTAAACGTCTCAATACATTCATTCATCTACTGATCGACAACGCACAACATAAATCGCGGGGTCATATAGCATGAATAACGAAAATGCACACTACAAAGAACGGTTGAAAAATCATCCTTAAACAAATTAAAATATGTTCAATTCACATAAACCTACTTATGGAGCATTTATGAAACGTCAGAAGCTAGGTACATGGTTCCAAAGTGTTGGTTCCTATGGAGAAGAGCCGGCAAGAAAGAAGAAGAAGGTTAACGAGGGTATGTCTATTATAAAAAAGCAGTAACCGTAATATTAAAACCACATTGTTCTGGGTTCAGTTCTGTGTGGTGCCGGACGTACAGAATAGCACCATGTCATTTCTTGCCATGGGTGTCGCAATAGGTGACTAAGGGACTTACTAGAGAATGAGCAGCAGCGTTCTCTATGCATTTTACCACCATACTGCGATCGCCCATCTGCCTGCCAAGCGTGGCGATTATGGCAAACCCCTCCAAATGGGGGGAGGGCTTACGTCCAGCAGTCAACAGGTTGGAATGATGAAGATGAAAACCACATTTGTAGTCCAAAGGCCGATACCTATACTTTTCATTATTATTTTCGCAATATTAAGGCAACGTACGTATCTGTTAATTCAATTTTATCTTAATACTTTGTTTGTGATTTCCTTATTAGCCGATTAATTTTATCCAATATGTATGTGATAATTTGTAATCTGCCTTTATCATTGTAATATCTATTTGGTTTTTACGCAAAATGCCTAGAGTATGAGTTTATACAATCAATTCAAATTACTGTAAGGAAATACAAATTGAGAATGAAATCGGACATTGCGTGTAGTATTCGAAGAAACATCTGAAAAATGCCTAACCTAACCCAACATTCATTGGTAAATTTCTTTTCTTATAGATTTTCTATGACAATACATGGAGGCTTGGTCAAAATGTTTAACTGAGTAAAATGTGTAAGAAACGTGATTAACCATGTTATATTTATTTAATTTATGAATGCATACACTTATGATATTAAATGCTGTATTGATATGAAACTGATTTACATCCGTCACCTCACACTTCAGCACGCGTAGCATTACCGCCATAGAAACGAAATTTGTCGACGGAAGAGAAGACAAAATGATAGATTGTATCGTAGAAAAATCGTGTAAAACTGAAAAGAAGAGATGTTTCTATTCTTCAGTCGACAAGAGTACGATGTCAAGTATGATGATTATTTCTCTGATGAGATAGAAACATTTTTACAGAATTAAAATACATACAAATCGAGGCGGCTCTGAAACAACTTAAAAATGGAAAAGCCCCTGGTGAGGACGGGATTACGACCGAGCTCCTGAAAGCGGGAGGAGGTCCAGTCCTGAAAGAGCTACGGGAGCTCTTCAATTCGGTCCTGTTCTCTGGGAGAACTCCAAAAGCGTGGCAAAGGAGCGTGGTCGTACTTTTCTTTAAAAAGGTGGATAAAACCCTTTTAAAGAACTACAGACCCATTTCGCTCCTAAGCCAATAAGTTGTTTTCAAGAGTCGTCACGAATCGTCTAGCGCGGAGACTCGACGAGTTTCAGCCACCGGAGCAAGCCGGGTTTCGAGGAGGATACAGTACCATAGACCACATCCACACAGTGCGGCAGATTATACAGAAGTCCGAAGAGTATAATCGGCCGCCGTGTCTTGCGTTTGTGGACTATGACAAGGCTTTTGACTCTATCGAGACCTGGTCTGTTTTGGAGTCTATGCAGCGATGCCAAGTCGACTGGCGATACATCCAAATGCTGAGATGTCTTTACGAAAACGCGACAATGACCGTCCAAACTCAGGACCGGCGAACTGAACACATCCCCCTGCGTCGAGGAGTGAGACAAGGGGACGTAATTTCCCCAAAATTGTTCTCTAACGCATTGGAGGATGTGTTCAAGACGCTGAACTGGAGTGGACGCGTATTAACGTCAACGGCGAGTACATCTCACACTTGAGATTCGCAGACGACATCGTCATATTGGCTGAATCGCTGCAGGACTTGCAGTAGATGCTGGACGACCTAGTTGATTCTTCTGAAAGCATTGGTCTCCGGATGAACTTGGACAAAACCCAAGTTATGTTCAACGAACACGTAACTCCGGGACCGATTGCTGTCAATGGCGGTGCCCTCAAGGTTGTTCGAGAATACGTTTACCTCGGGCAAACTCTGCAGTTTGGTAAGAACAACCTTGAGAAGGAGGCTAACAGAAGGATTCAGCTGGGTTGGGCAGCGTTTGGGAAGCTTCGTCGAGTCTTCTCATCGCGTATTCCGCAAAGCCAAAAGACGAAAGTCTTCAATCAGTGCGTCCTGCCTGTTATGACCTACGGAGCCGAAACGTGGACACTCACGATACGGCTGGTCCATAAATTCAAAGTTGCTCAGCGAGCTATGGAACGAGCTATGCTTTTTTTTTTTTTTTTTTTTTTTTTTTTTTCAGGATGGGAAATAATCAAATGACTTCTCCCGCTCTGGGCGGAGCGGGAGGGCGTGTCAGACTTTTACTGACTAAAACCCACCCGTGTTCCATCAGTTGCCCATGTGCCAGGGTCACGGTATCTCTTTCGAACAATCACGCGACCCCGGCAGGCATCGGTCCTATTAGACCCCTACGCTGCTGCTGACATCTCTTTGAGGCGCGCGTGGAACACTGCGCGCCGTCGACCCGAGCTTGGTCCTTACCGGGCGGCGAGCTACCCATTGCTCGCCACCCGCAAGCTCGCGCCTACGGTGGCCGGGAGTCCGCAATCGACTCCCGACGCCCGGGGCGTCTCCTCCTGCGGTGGCTAGGGACGTGAGGGCGCAGAGACTGCCACTCCCTCACGCGCCCCGCCTCCTCCTTTGCGAGCATTACTGCTTCGCAGAAGGAGGTGACGGCTTCCCACTCCCTCTCGCTCCGTACCATGGCTCGCACCAGGGCCGGACGCGAGAGGTCGCCGCATGGAACGAGCTATGCTTGGAGTATCTCTGAGGGACAGAATCCGGAATGAAGTGATCCGGCAGAGAACCAAAGTTATCGACATAGCTCACAGAATTAGCAAGCTGAAGTGGCAATGGGCCGGCTACATTAGCCGTAGAACCGATGACCGTTGGGGTAGACGTGTTCTTGAGTGGAGACCGCGAATCGGCAAACGTAAGGTAGGACGCCCTCAGGCTAGGTGGAGCGACGATCTTCGCAGGGTGGCTGGTAGCAGCTGGATGAGAGTTGCCGAGAATCGGGCTGAATGGCGTGCAATTGGAGAGGCCTATGTCCAGCAGTGGACTGCTATAGGCTGATGATGATGATGAAAATACATAAAGAACTTTTTTTTGTTCTTGGTAGAATAGACATAGAATTGGTCATGCTACGCCAGCAGGTCCAGTAGAAAATAAGCGCCAAGCTCTAGTTATTTGGCATTTTTACTAAACTGGGCGTATTTGGCGCAGCCGTGAGGCACAATACGATATTAGTTTGTTATCGCACCTTTTTTATACTCTGCTGTAGGTATATTGCGTGCCTTTTATTCTGTGCTAAATAAATGTGTTTTCTTTCTTTCTTTTTTCAATATCAGTAACCTTTCTGCCTAATTTAAGAATGATGGCATTATTCCCAGTTGACCATTAGCATTATGTTCCATGTAAATTCCATATAACTTTTTAATATCCTAGCCTTTTAAACTATGACTTTAACTTTTCTCAAAATGGGTTACCATAACATTTTTTGAGACATATTTAGTTCTATAAACCAGGGCTTGAAATACCGTTAAAAATATGGTATCGTTACAGCCTTTTCATGCAGATATCGTTATCGAATAAATAACGTTACAATATTTAACGTTATATCTGGATCATTTTATCGTTAAACATATGTAACGTTAAAATCTACGCTATCGTAAATTTTATCGTTATGAGTTAGTTTTGTTACCGTCGCTCTCGTTCGCAAGAGTGTCAGACAGCAGCGACGCTAAGACTGTGCCGTACGACTATTTGCGTGTTTAATTCTCTTTGCTATTCTGAGTTGTGCTTGTTCTTGTGAATGTTGCTTTCAAAGTGATTTAAATTTAGTTTATTACCTAACTTTGATTTAGGTAAATATCTAATTGTAAACATTTTTAGATAAATTTTTTAGCCAACCTTTAGATTAGAAGACATGGCAAGATTGTTTACATTTAGTTAACTACCTAAACCGACGGAATATAGACTAGGAATTATTTATCTCAGGTCTCCAGCTGTAATATACTTTTGGGACATATAATATTGTTACGTAGATCGTAAAGTCTAGAAGCATCATGCTAACTCCGTCTCAGAAAGGGGTAGTGTGACGTAAATCGAAAAGTCTAGAAACATCACGCTAATTCCATCTAAGGACGGGGCAGTGTTGGAAACTACTAGAAATGATACGCTAACGCCATCTGTTATCGAGTAGCAAGTACTACACGAAATTGTACGTAGACGCTACTGCCATCTATTGTAGAATAGTGGGATTAAACAGTTCAATGGAAGTTACTAGAAGCTTCTATGCTGTGGCAGTGTCGAATGTTCGAGAATGTTCTGCTCGGGATATAAATAACGGATTGTCGGGCCGACAAGCAGTTCGATTTCGGAAGCGAGCGAATACGATTCAAGTGATACAGTACAAGCGAAACAAGTGATTCCAAGTGACGTTTCTTGTAGTTGCGATATTTGTGTTTATTAAATTAAACTGTGTTGTGTGTTTTGGTAAATTGGTTTGAATTGATTTATCCCGAACCCCAACTCGTAACATTTGGTGTCAGAAGTAAGGGATAAATTATGCCACTTTTACCGAAGGAGGATACGGAAGGTATCCGTACCAGGAGTCAGCGCCAGCAGGAGGAGGAACTTCTAGACAGACACCTAGGGGTAATCAGCCAACGATGGAGCCAGTTTCCCAAGCGTCTGGTGTTCCTACAGCATCACCAGCCCTTGGCAATCTTATTAGTCATGGATTTTTCTGCGCTAATGGCGATGCTGCAGGAGCAGGCCCGCCGACAGGCAGAACAGGCCCGCTGACAGGAAGAACAGGCCCGCCGCCTACAGGAACAGCTGCAGCAGGACAAAGAGGAGTAAGCTCGCCGGCAGGAAGAACAGGCCCGTCGACAGGAAGAACAGGCCCGCCGCCTACAGGAACAGCTGCAGCAGGACAAAGAGGAGCAAGCTGACCGACAGGAAGAACAGGCCCACTAATAGAAAGAACAGACCCGCCGCCTGCAAGAGCAGCTTCAGCGTGATAAAGAGGAGCAGGTTCTCCTTTTGAAAGATCTACACGCGACATTTGGCAAGGACATCAAAGCCATGAAGGAGACTGTTCAGGTACATGAAAATCGTATCTCCGAGGCCGAAGTCCAGATCGCTGATATAAGAAAAGCGGTTGGAGTTCTGAAAGCTGGAGATCGGACTACGGCTTCGATAGTTGCTGCACCTTCCGTGCGCGGGTCTAAAGTGCCACCCTTCGACGGAACATCTTCCTGGTCGGCATACAAAATTCAATTTGAAGCTGTCATGGAAGCAAATGGGTGGACAACAGGCCAGGCCATGACCGCGCTTACTTTGGCCCTTCGTGACCAGGCCTTAACTGTGTTAGAGGCTCTCGGCAAAAATGTTACCTACGAGCAGCTCGTTGAGGCGTTAGAGGCCAGATATGGTGACGCGCACCCGGAACACGTTTTTCGTGCCCAGTTGAAGGATCATGTGCAGCGCAGTGGTGAAAACCTACAGCAGTGGGCCCTGGAAATCGAAAAGCTGGTTCGAAAGGCGCGCTCATCAAGGGTATACTAATTCAAACCTTCATAGATGGCATACGGGACCTGAAAGTAAGGGCTGCTGTGAGACTTGGGCACCGTGAGACCCTCAAGGACGCCTTGGTTCATGCGTTGGAGGTGGAGGCAGTGAGGCATGATCATCGAGCCCATCGCATCAGGGAGGTTGCGGCGTCACCTGTTCGTGACCGTGTTAGGTACAGCCCTAGTTGCTACACTTGCGGAGAAAAACGCCAACCTTCGGTCAAGTTGCCCGAAGCGAAGCACAGCTAACGAAGACCAGACCCAGGAAAGAAGAGCGGCTGAGATCACCGCTCAGCAGCAGGAAAACTAATAAACGCCAGGACTGCGGGGCGGGTGCTGGCTGGTGTCAAAATAGCCCCAAGAATTTCGGTCTCACAAGCCCATGATGGGAAAACCCTAGTCATAAAAGGTGAAGTGAACGGAAGACCATGTAAGCTGACATTGGATACTGGAGCTTCTCGCACGGTTGTCAGTTCCCAACTAGCGAATCGTTTTCTTGGGGACTTCTTCGGTAAGCATGACGTCGTAAATTTAGTAACAGCTACCGGTCAGCACATAACCGTCCGTGGTGAGAAGGAGGTGAAGTTAAAACTGGGTAACACAATCTACCGACATAAAGTCATCATGGCCGACATAGTAGACGACTGCTTCCTAGGTTTGGATTTCATGCGACAGCACTGTTGTGAGATTAACGGTAATCAAGGAGTCCTCAAATGTGGGTCAGAAGAAGTCTTCATGGAAGGTGCACCATCAGGGAAAGTTTACTGCTTGAATAAAATTGTTCTTCCTCCCCGATCAGAAACAATACTTCCAGTTAGTCTTCCACATAATTCTGGGCAGAAAAACCGATGTATTCTCATTGAAGGATTGGATGAAAACCTTCCATGGAAAATTGCGCGGACCTTGGTAAAGGCAATCGACGTTGCAGTCGTACGCATACTGATCCCAAGTGAAAAGGAGCAAGTAATCAAGAAGGGTACGTTGATGGGTTCCTGTGGGGAAGTAGCTTGGATGCATGAATGTCAATATCAGCCTTCTTAAAATAATACCCAAACTGCAAGATTTAACGTGTTAAATCTTTTAGAAGACTGTCATAAAGATTTATCAGAAGAAGAAAGAGAGAAGGCTAGGAAGATGCTACTTCAGTATGCAGACTTATTCTCCAGAAATGATGCTGACATAGGGAAGACTGGATTAGTTCAACACAAAATTAATACCGGTAATGAGTTACCAATACGACAACGACCAAGAAGATTACCAGTGGCAAGAGAAAAGGAGGTCGATACCATGATTAAAGAAATGGTAAAGGATGGAGTTATAGAGCCTTCATCTAGTTCTTGGTGTTCTCCTGTAGTCCTGGTGAAAAAGAAAGATGGATGGCAGCATGCGGTTGTGTAGACTATCGTCGATTGAATGACGTTACTAAAAAAGACAGCTATCCACTACCCCGGATCGACGACACACTGGACACGCTGTCAGGAATTAAGTGGTTTACAACGTTAGATCTAAAAAGTGGCTACTGGCAAGTGGAAATAGACCCTAAAGACAAGGAGAAAACTGCATTTTCTACGGGAAAGGGACTATGGCAGTTTAACGTCATGCCATTCGGATTGTGCAATGCTCCTGCAACTTTCGAAAGGCTAATGGAGCTCGTTCTCACGGGACTAATTGGAGACGCCTGCCTTGTCTATTTAGATGACATCATCATCGTGGGCCGCACATTCGAAGACCACCTTCAGAATTTGGAACGTGTTCTATCAAAAATCCGAGGAGCCAATCTCAAGCTAAGTCCAAAAAAGTGCTCATTCTTCAGACAGTAAGTAAGCTTTTTGGGGCACGTGGTTTCGAAGGAAGGAGTACAAACAGATCCTGAGAAAATCGTCGCCGTCAAGGAATGGCCAGTCCCGAAAGACAAGACGCAGGTCAGGGTATTTTTGGGTTTGTGCTCGTACTATCGACGGTTTGTCAAGAATTTTGCTGACATTACCAAACCTCTTCACAAGCTTACTGAGGAGAAAAGACCGTTCTAATGGGATGAGAACTGTGACATCGCATTTCGAAATTTAAAGGAACGTTTGTGCAATACCCCAATTTTAGGCTACCCTGACACAGAAAATGAATTCATAGTTGACACGGACGCAAGTAATACTGGAAATGGCGGTGTGTTATCTCAACGGAAAGGAGATTATGAAGTTGTGATAGCTTACTTCAGCAAATCTTTATCAAAGCCAGAAAGAAATTATTGTGTCACGAGACGCGAACTTCTTGCCGTAGTAAAGAGATTGCAGCATTTCAGCAAATACTTGCTTGGACGCAAATTCCACCTGCGAACTGACCATGCTGCATTAAAGTGGTTGTTGCAGTTTAAGAATCCAGAAGGACAAGTGGCGAGATGGATTGAACTGCTACAAGAGTACGACTTCGCAATTGAACATCGTAGTGGGAAGTCTCACGGTAACGCGGACGCTTTATCAAGAAGACCTTGTCCTGAAGACTGTAAGCATTGTGTCAGGCAAGAAGATAAGGAAACAGTACCTGTCAGGATGTTAAGAACGGACCTTAGTGACGAGTGGAAGGAAACCCTACGGCAAGCCCAGCAGAGTGACACAGATATTAGGCCAATTCTCGAGTGGATTAAAGCTAATGCTCCCAAACCCAAATGGTGTGATATTGCAGCGATGAGTACCACCACAAAAAGTTATTGGGCACAGTGGGAGAGCTTGGTGAACCAGGATGGTGTCTTGTGCCGAAAATGGGAAAATGCTCAAGGGAATAGCTGTTACCTGCAAATGGTAGTCCCAAAAACGAAGGTACCAGAAGTTCTACGGCTCTACCACAATGGTTCTTCAGGTGGTCATATGGGAGTAAGAAGGACTCTGTTAAAGATCCGAGAAAGGTTTTACTGGATCCATTGTCGAGAGGATGTGGAGGACTGGTGTTGCAGATGCACCAGTTGTGCAGCGGTAAAAGGACCACACACACGCAGCAGGGGTGCATTGAAAGTGTACAACGTAGGCGCCCCTTGGGAACGAATAGCACTAGATGTCGCTGGGCCATTCCCCGAAAGTGAAAGTGAATATAAATATTTCTTGGTTGTCATGGATTACTTCACCAAGTGGCCGGAAGTCTTCGCCATCCCTAATCAAGAAGCTTCAACAGTCGCTGATAAATTAGTGCACGAGGTCTTCTGTCGGGGTACCCTTGGAAATCCACAGCGATCAAGGAAGAAATTTTGAGTCTCAAGTGTTTCAGGAAACATGTCGGGTTATGGGTACTCACAAAACCAGAACCACTTCATACCACCCACAATCTGACGGAACGGTGGAGAGATTTAATCAGACGTTGGAAAGATATCTGGCAAAAGTTGTAGCAAGCAGACAAAAGGATTGGTACAAGCACATACAACCGTTTCTTCTGTCATACCGAAGTGCAGTTCACGAGAGTACAACTGTGACGCCAGCCTTCGCGAACTTTGGAAGGGGGTTAAGGTTACCAGCTGATCTAATAACCGGCATTCCCCCTGATTCACAGTGTCAGATACAGTAGTTGACTGAGTGGCGATATCGGGATCTTGACGACTATTATTAATTTCTACGATTTCTTTATGTATATCTTTATGCACATGCTTTAAATGTTTTAGCAAATTTGCGCCAAGCTGCGTCTGCAATAGAAAAGAAAAACATGCAAAACAAACTGGCAATAATAAAGAATTAAAAACACAGAGAAAACAGCATTTTTGTCGTCTCGGGTTCTTTTAGTGATACAGTTTAAAACAGCACCGGCACCAGCAGTAACGGGAAATTCAAATAAAAACCAGTCAAGTGCGAGACGGATTCGTATGCAAAGGGTTCCAAGCAAATCTCATTTTTGTAACATGTTACTTTAAAACTACAGTCCGTCGATTTAGGTAGTTAATTAAACGTAAACAATCTTGGTATGTCTTTTTATTGTAAGAAAGTCGTATAAAAGACATTAATTGATTATTTAAGATCTAGTTTATTACCTAACATCGATTTAGCTAAATACTATAATGTGAAAACTTTTAGATAAAATTTTTAGCCCACTTTTAGATTAAAAGACATGCCAAGATTGTTTACATTTAGTTAACTACCTAAACCGACGGACTGTATACATATATGGTGACTGGTAATTAGTGAACAATATTTAAGTGTCCTTCACAGGTGATTGTACTCATGATTACAAACAACTTTCCTAAAGAAACTTTTTTGTATGCTCATCAGTTTTATTTTTATCACAATAACAAATCAGCTATGGGGGACGTGCCGCTGTCTACTACATTGTTTACGTCATTGGTAATGCTGACGGTAATGATGACGTCGGTCATCTTAGAATTATAACGAAGGACGTCGTAATGTGTGTAAATGTGTTTTGGCCCTAAGATGTAGTTTAGGTAGGTATACTTAGTAGGCAGCCGACCGACGGCGACAGTCGCACCAATTGAAGTGGTTGACTGTGAAATAACATTATTTTATTACAATAAGTTTTAAAAGAAGATAGAAATATAAAAATATCTCATTCTTCAAACGAAATTTTTTATTACATATTTATATCTAATTACAGTCGACCACATGGTAATAACATTTGGACCTTTAACTGATTTAGTGCGGGATGTTTTATAAAAATAAGAGGTCAAGATATAGGTAGGTACATAAGATGGTTATAATCGCCATGCAGTCGACCATATAGGTAGAAAATCGGCACTGAGCTACATAAGTACCTACAGATAACAATTAAGTATTTTAAAACTTACCTTTAATTTTTTTTTACACTCTGGCACTAAACAAGTTGAGGTGTTGTCATCATTTATTTCAAAATATCTATAGACGACATTTTTTTTCTCACGCCCCATGTTGAACTTTTCGTTATCGTTACTCAAAACACAAAAATTAAATCAGCTGTAGTAGCTAATCTAAATGGAAGTAATAATTCGCGAGCGCTGAGCGTGTTCTGTACGCGCGTCCGACGGCCGTGAGAGTTGAGACGACGACAAACGAAATGGCAACAGCGCGTCAGAGGAGCGCGCGCCGCCGGCCGCCACCCGCCGCGCGCCGTGCCGCGCCCGCGCGGCCTTGGAGAAAACGGCAATGTCGCATAAAATAACCAAAATATACCGTTTACTTGTTACCGCTATTTTCACAATAACATTAAAAATACCGTTAATTTTTAACGCAATTTTTAACGTTCTTAAAATGTTATGCTACCTAATTAACGCTACCAAATCATACCGATATGCAAGTATCTCTATGGAAATACCGTTATTTAACGTTATTTTTAATGTGAATTGGTAGCGTTTTCAAGCCCTGCTATAAACTTACGACGATGCTGTGTTCTTCGCCCGGTTTGAGTCTAGAAGTAGTTGGGTACACCTAAATATAGGATAATCTGAAAGTTTTAAACTCGTCTTTAGATAAACTTGTCCTGATTTGTTTCAGATACCCTACCTCTTTAAATACGAGGTAGTTCAATGAGACATAGTTTCTTTAGTCTAAAGCGTGCCTATTGTACATTAGGCACGCTTTAATCCAGTCAAGAGATATAATTAATAATGAGCGAAATTGATTTACTGCGTAATCAGCACGAAAGTACCTACTACTTCAAATCGGTACCTACTTTATCAAGAATAATCGAAAACACCTTATCATGTTGGGCAACGGTGTGTTAATAAAAATACTCGACTTCTGCTTCTCTTTATTGATTTCTTAAAAATAATTGAATTTTTTTTTTCAATTTTTAGATCAGAGCATCTGACATAGTGCTTACATTGAGTGTTTTAACTTGGTGACTCTTGTAAAACTGCAAAATAACCATTTGACAATATTAATTTGGGCCGAAATCTGTAAATGCCACTTAGGACGTTAGTGCTTTGGCTAAGTCTTATTACAGGCACTGTCGCTCAATTGGCAACTACAAGCACACGATAGAGAAGGGAAACATGGTGAAGCCAAAGCCACAGCCAACTTAGTACGTGGCAAAGTAACGTTGCTAGACGCTAACATAGAATATTGTTCTCAAGTATGGTCACCACAGGGGGCTCCTTAGCGCATGCTTGGAGAGGGGCCAGTTCCCACTTCGTTGGAAGACGGGGAAACTGGTCCTCATTAAGAAGCCTGGGCGCCCAGCGGACTCTCCGTCCGCTTACCGGCCCATCGTGCTGCTCGACGAGGTGGGCAAGCTCTTTGAAAGAGTGATTGCAGACCGCCTCGTCGGGTGGCTGGTGCGAGTGGGGCCGGACTTGTCGGACGGCCAGTACGGCTTCCGCAAGGGGCACTCAACGGTGGACGCCATCATGCGCGTGCGAGCCCTCACGACGGGGGATGCAGTGGCCCGGGGTGGGGTCGTCTTGGCGGTGTCTCTTGACATCGCCAATGCCTTCAACACCCTACCCTGGAGTTGCATTAGGGAGGCACTCCGGTATCACCGGATGCCGACCTACCTCTGTCGCGTGGTCGAGGCCTATCTGACGGATAGGGCCATTATCTACCCCGGTCACCAGGGAGAGTGGAACCGGCGAGAGATGTCGTGCGGTGTCCCACAGGGATCGGTCCTGGGGCCGCATCTGTGGGACATCGGTTACGACTGGGTGCTGCGCGCCGACCTCCCTAGCGGCGTCAGCGTAGTTTGCTACGCTGACGACACGCTGGTCCTTGCGCAGGGGAGGTCGTACGAGGCGGCGGCCGAATTAATGACACGCGGGGTTGCGACAATCGTCGATAGGATCCGGCAATTGGGACTCGAGGTGGCATTGCACAAGTCCGAGGCCATGAGTTTTCATGGTCCTCGGAACGCGCCACCCGCGGGTTCCCAACTTACGGTAGGAGGGGTTCACATCGGCGTCGAGTCGACGATGAAGTACCTGGGACTTGTCCTCGACAGCCGGTGGAACTTCGTTGAGCATTTCCGACGTTTGGCTCCCAGACTGGAGCGGGCTGGGGCTGCATTAAAGCGGCTCCTGCCCAATCTGGGGGGTCCAAACGCCTCCTGCCGGAGGCTCTACACGGGGATCGTGCGGTCCATGGCCCTCTACGGGGCACCGGTGTGGGCACCCTCATTGAGACTGCGCCCAGCGCGCCGGCTGTTTGCGGCCCAGAGGGTCATGGCCATCCGGTTAATCCGGGGATACCGCACGGTCTCGTGCGAGGCGGCGAGCCTCCTTGCCGGAGTGCCGCCATGGGATCTGGAGGCAAAGGTCCTCGCGCACATGTGGGAGTGGCGCGAGGAGGCGAAACGCCGGGGCGAAACTCCGCTGCGGACAGAGCTCCGGTGTGATCTCATGGCGACATGGCGGGTACGATTGTCGCAACCCAGTGCTGGGCACGCCACAATTGCGGCGGTAAGTCCCCTCTTTGAGGAGTGGATAGAGAGGCGTCACGGCGTCCTCACCTTCCGCCTGACGCAGGTTCTCACCGGGCATGGGTGCTTCGGTGGGTTCCTGTTCAGGATAAAGCGGGAGGATACGTCCGGGTGTTTCCATTGCGAGGATCGTCTGGAGGACACGGTGGAGCATACGGTGGAGGTGTGCCCTGCCTGGGCGGAGCACCGCCGTGTCCTCGTGGAGGCGATCGGCGGCGGCGACCTCTCGCATCCGGCCCTGGTGCGAGCCATGGTACGGAGCGAGAGGGAATGGGAAGCCGTCACCTCCTTCTGCGAAGCAGTAATGCTCGCGAAGGAGGAGGCGGGGCGCGTGAGGGAGTGGCAGTCTCTGCGCCCTCACGTCCCTAGCCGCCGCAGGAGGAGACGCCCCGGGCGTCGGGAGTCAATAGCGGACTCCCGGCCACCGTAGGCGCGAGCTTGCGGGTGGCGAGCAATGGGTAGCTCGCCGCCCGGTAAGGACCAAGCTCGGGTCGACGGCGCGCAGTGTTCCACGCGCGCCTCAAAGAGATGTCAGCAGCAGTGTAGGGGTCTACTAGGACCGATGCCTGCCGGGGTCGCGTGATTGTTCGAAAGAGATACCGTGACCCTGGCACATGGGCAACTGATGGAACACGGGTGGGTTTTAGTCAGTAAAGTCTGACACGCCCTCCCGCTCCGCCCAGAGCGGGAGAAGTCATTTGATGATTTCCCATCCTGAAAAAAAAAAAAAAAAAGTATGGTCACCACATTATGCTGTGCATGAGCAACGCATTGAGCGAGTTCAGAGAAAATTTGCCTATCACCTAGCGTATCAGAACAACAAAGCAAAGGTTCTAAAGTCGTATAAGGACCGTGCCCTGCACTTCAAGCTTGTAAGTCTAACCAACCGCAGAAAGACCTTAGATCTCGTCTTCCTAAAAAAAGTGGTTGCGTCCATGATTGACACGAATCTTCTAACAAAGGTTGCAATTAACGTACCATACAAACTGCCTCGTTCGCACACCTATAAACTTTTCAAGGAGGTATCATATAAGTCCAATTTAGGGCGTAACTCCCCCCTTTCTAGAGCCACCAAACTATACAATGCAATTTGTCGAACGGCGGAGCTCGACATTTATCATGACAACCTGACAATGTTTAAAAGGAAACTAAATTCATACTTTTCAGCCCAGGGTTTTTGATTGCGATAGTTTTAGTTGTTAATTATTCTTATCTGATTGTTTTAATTATGTTCTAATTAGTTAACCACATTATGATTTTATGATTATATGATTTTTTAAGATATTTTTAGGAAAATTGTTTCAAATTGTATTTTAACCTATCTTATTGTGATTTATTTAAATTAAATTAGTATTAAATCTTAGTTTAAATTATTTAATGAATTTATTCGTATGTTAGTTTATTATTATGTAATTGTCTTTATTAATATTTGATTTTATGAATGTTTGATTAATTTTTATTCGATTATTTACTATTTGATTTTATCTTAACGGTCTTGATGTATGTTTACTCATTTTTAATTACAATGTGCAAGCTGTGGTTGCCTATAATTGAATGTGCATTTAGTGTATGTTATGTTGCTGTTATCTAATCTGTGTAATTGTTGAATGTAACATTTGTTGGCGATCCTTAAATAAATAAATAAATAAACATCGCCTAATGCCCAAGTCTAAGACTTGCATCAGAAAATAAATTATTCGTGAAATAGCATGGTAAGAAAAGAAGAGCTGATCTTCTAGCATCATTTTGGGTTGGGTAGATACCTAAAAGCTCCCAAACCAACTACTAACATAGACCTAGTACTTATAGGCCACTTGAAGGATTCATAATTTTGTTGAGAAAGGCCAAGGATCCACGGCAGTCCAGTTTTACCCTAATGGGTCTATCGGCGGCGGCGACCTCTCGCGTCCGGCCCTGGTGCGAGCCATGGTACGGAGCGAGAGGGAATGGGAAGCCGTTACCTCCTTCTGCGAAGCAGTAATGCTCGCGAAGGAGGAGGCGGGGCGCGTGAGGGACTGGCAGTCTCTGCGCCCTCACGTCCCTAGCCGCCGCAGGAGGAGACGCCCCGGGCGTCGGGAGTCAATAGCGGACTCCCAGCTACCGTAGGCGCGAGCTTGCGGGTGGCGAGCAATGGGTAGCTCGCCGCCCGGTAAGGACCAGGCTCGGGTCGACGGCGCGTAGTGTTCCACGCGCGCCTCAAAGAGATGTCAGCAGCAGTGTAGGGGTCTACCAGGGCCGATGCCTGCCGGGGTCGCGTGATTGTTCGAAAGAGATACCGTGACCCTGGCAGATGGGCAACTGATGGAACACGGGTGGGTTTTAGTCAGTAAAAGTCTGACACGCCCTCCCGCTCCGCCCAGAGCGGGAGAAGTCATTTGATAATTTCCATACCTGAAAAAAAAAAGAAAAAAATCGGTCTAAATCAACTCCTTTCGATGGTTTAAAAATGATTTGATCAAGATGCTTATTAAAAAACTTAAATTCAGTCCATGACAAGAATTTGGGGATGATAGTTCTTCATTTTTGCCGAAAAGAAATTCGATCAGACACACGGTTTGTTATATAACAATGATGTGAAGATTACAATCAAAAGAAAAAACAAAAGAATATAGGAATATCATAAATTTGTATTTTCTTAATTATTAACAGCGAAAGCTCAACATCATCCTTGACTTGTGTCTTGGCTATTTTTTTTCTGGTCTTCAGGGTCAAAAATACAAAATATATAAACCGACAGATATTTTTACTCATATAACATATAAATTCCATATAGTTTCTATATGCTTTAATTTTCAAGATGTTATATTTATAATTATTATATAAATTATAAGTGTTGGTTGAAGAAACTGACGAAGGAGGTGACTCGTGCGAAAACTGAAGGCAGGTTGATTTGGCAGCCGAACGCAGAGCCGAAAGATGTGATACCAATCTGTAAAAAGAAATTTAACAATAAAAATAATGACTGGTAAAGTTTCAATGTTTGGTATAAAGTGAATAATATCTAATGAAGTATGCTGTTTATTTTAGCCTTAAATGAATGAACTATTTTATTGTTTAAGTGGTCGTAAGTTCATAAGCAATCAAATTGCTCAGATGATAATTTAAAAGCAAAATAGTACCCTCTAGATACATTTTCTAGCTAGTGTATGTACAGTTCGTATTGTTTTTGTTGCTTTTTTATATGGGAATAATATTTTTTGGATTTTTGTTAATTTTTAATGTTATTAAAGGTCATTCCTTAAGCTGCCTGGTTGGTCTAGAGGTGGCAACCGCTAAAACTGAGGATAACTGGGTTCGATTCCGAGGTCGGACAAAGTGTGGTGATTACCCAGCCCAGAGTCTGAATTTGTGATAAGCGATAAGCCGCCTCTTATTACACGGGATGTAAACATAACTGCGAAATGGTATACACCAATCCTAGTAGGGTATTTTATGACCAATTGGAAAAAAGCTCTCGCACGTAAGTGTTATTCAAATATCACTATGTTTTGTTTGGTAATTACAATTAATAACCAATTGCCTCATGAAAAATAAAAAAATACTGCGGATCCAAAGGTAAGGCATCTCAAGTACCATTACTTTCTGTTTCAGGTTTGTCAAACGAAGTAGGATAGTGGTATATGAGATCCCAAAATAAGTGTACACAAATTTTCAAAATAATATTTGTACGTATGTAAGTACGTTTTCCATTATAGCGGATAACAGCATGCAAAAATACAGTCATGTCGTAAAGACAAAATTCACTTACCAAGACATTCCGTCCGTTCTGCGTGGCAACAAGAGGGCCACCAGAATCACCGCTGCAGGTACCAACACCACCGACACCGCTGGTACAGAGGTTGGACGGCTGGACGACGAATGGGAAAGCAAAGCTGCAAGCGCTGTTAGCGATCACATTCAAGCGAACGTGGCTCAGAAACTGGTTAGCTGAGATGGAACCACCTGGAAAATGTAAACAGAATATTTAAGTAAGTAGACACTTGTTTGCAGGATTAAACAAACATGTGCAATTCTGGTAGTTTTTTTATGTTAGTACTTTATTTTAATTTTTTTTTTCAGCCAAATGAACATAGAATTAGAGGCAATAATAATAAATAATAAATCAATCATTATCTGTATCTGTTTACTAAAAGAGAATTTGGTTGAGTTAGCAATCGCTTGCTTGCACACTTTTATATTTTTTCTTATCTATGATTTAAAAAATACTGTCAATTTATTAATTCAGTTAAATTTGCGGAACCAAATTACAAAATAACACAATATTCGACAAAATACCTTCACCTTGTTTATAACAATTTAATTGTGTTTTGACGTTCCGTAAAATTTATTTTCTTTATTCATTTCAAATGTCACCACTTCAGCCGAAAGATGTTCACTGCTGGACATAGACCTCCCCCAATTGAGGGGGGCTTTGCCATAATCGCCACGCTTGATAGGCGAGTTGGCGATCGCAGTATGGTGGTAAAATGCGTAGAGAACGCTGCTGCCCATTCTCTAGTAAGTCCCTTAATCGTACATTTGAATTATGTAAACAATAACTATGGGTACTTAACCCGTTTGTTTTAGTTTGCCGCCAAGATTAGATACTAAAGCATTTGTGGAACACTTCAAACGTGTCAAACACAACACAAACACAAACAAACAACTCATACAAACCCATACATGCCCACTTCTTAAAATAATGGTACTCATGTATTTGTTATCTATGATATGAAATGCCTGAAATGTATTTTGCGAAGGAAAATCAATTCCAAAATATGTCTATGTTTATTATAAAACAACCATACGATATGTTCGAAAAATAAAGATCCGTAATACGATTTATTTAAAGATATATTTTGCCTTTCTCAACATTATGGTTTGTTTTCAACCGACGAAAAAAACGGAGGAGGTTATCAATTCGACGCGTATATTTTTTTTTTATGTATGACCACGCATAACTTTTTACATAGTAGTCCGATTGTGATACTTAATTCTTTTTCTATTGGAAAGGGTATACTCCCAAGGTGGTCCCATATAAATTTAGAAAACAAAATCAAACCCTAAGGGTCGGAAAACGGGATGATTGATTGTTCACTCACTGATTGTAATGTATAACCACGCATAACTTTATACAGAGTAGTCCGATTTTGATTATTCTTTTTTTAAGCTATTGCATAGCTTTTATCGAGGGCCTTGAGCGCGGGGACCGAATCCAGAAATTCCGTAACGAAAAAAAACCTCACGCTCCCCACTCCGACGGGCACGGAGGTGTGGCTTGAAGGCCGTACATTATGCTTAGACCTTTAAAACTACGCAACGGATTTTGATGCGGATTTTTTAAATAGATAGAATAATTCAAGAGAAAGGTTTAAATGTATTTAACATGCATAATATAGTAAAGAAACGCTGATAATTTTAGGGGTTTCTAATGTGATGTCATAAATAAGCTCATTTTTTTACGCTTACATTGCGAACGCTGGCTGAACCCTATGAAATAGATCAAAATAATATACTACAGTATTGTACACCTTAGAAAGGTCTACAAAAAAGTCCGCGATGGTATATGTCTACCTCTTAGGGATAACCCACAATAACCATTTTTAGGGTTCCGTTGCCAAATGGCAAAAAACGGAACCCTTATAGATTCGTCATGTCTGTCTGTCTGTCTGTCGGTCTGTCTGTCTGTCTGTCTGTCTGTCTGTCTGCTCGTGTATGTCACAGCCACTTTTCTCCGAAACTATAAGAGATATGTTGTTGAAACTTGGTAAGTAGATGTATTCTGTATACCGCATTAAGATTTTTACACAACAATAGAAAAAAAACAATAAATTTTGGGGTTCCCCATACATAGAACTGAAACTCAAAAATTTTTTTTTCATCAAACCCATACGTTCAGGGTATCTATGAATAGGTCTTCAAAAATGGTATTGAGGTTTCTAACATCATTTCTTTCTAAACTGAATAGTTTGCGCGAGAGACACTTCCAAAGTGGTAAAATGTGTGTCCCCCCCCCCCCCGTAACTTCTAAAGTAAGAGAATGATAAAACTAAAAAAAATATATGATGTACATAACCATGTAAACTTCCAACGAAAATTGGTTTGAACGAAATCCAGTAAGTAGTTTTTTTTTAATACGTCATAAATCGTAAATCGCAATTTACCTTCCATTCAATCAACTCAAATATAAAAAAAAAAACATTTAATTTCAAAAAACATAAACCTTACGCATAAACCGAGGATACCTACAGGTTTGTACGGAACCCTCGGTGCGCGAGTCCGACTCGCACTTGGCCGGTTTTTTTCCTTTGCTTTTTACGAGAACTAAGGGCTTATTTACGAAGCGATTTTAACCAATACAGCATTCATTGTTGTCCAATTAGGTACCTTAAATACATTGTGCATTTAATATAGATCAATATGATCATTACAGCATGTAATTTAAATGAAGATCTTAGAAGATATCAGAGATTTAAAAAGCGGGGGCAGTAACTTCTCATTTATTCTATAAAAGAAAAAAAAATGTTTTCTTATCGGTCAAATAAAAAATAAATAAATAATTATAATTGCATAAGTTGATAAAAAATGCTATGCAATAGCTTTACCGCGGCAGTCCCCGAGTGCAACACGTCAATTTTTATTGGATAGGGTATACCTTGCCAAGTATTTTAAGTACATTAAAGTCACAAAAAATTATTAAATAAAAACTTTTTAACAAAAAAATTATGAGTCGGCGCTTTGTTCATTGATTTTCAGCGCCGACTCAAAATTTTAATGTTATTAATTTTTTGCTTTTCAGTTTTTCGGCGGTTTAAAAAGTTTTTATAGTTCACAATAGTCGACAACAAGTTTCTTTTTGTTTTGCTTGCAGTGCAAAATTAATATATTAGGTTCTGCAATAAATGTTTAGTTTTTCTTACTTCAGTGGAAACAAATAATTAGAAATAAATACCCATGGACGAAGGAAAGCAACCAAATTATTGAACTAAAGTCGTTAAATAAATACACAATAACGATTAACTGTTTCTTGATACCATAAAAGTGTCTGTCTAGGAAAAGAAGACAAAATCTGTTCAGGCCAGCACAATATTTTTTTTTTTTTTTATACTTTATTAGTAAGAACAAAATTCTTAGTAATTAATTACGATCTAGCCAAAAAGGCTAATAAGCAATTTAACTCTAACTTAATATGTTACGTAATAGATTATGTTAAAACTAAGAATAGTGTCCAATTGCACTTATATTCAAGTCCGTAGCACTTTCTTAGAGTCTAATACAATTTTTAAAACACTATGTTCATGTGTTATATGTATAGCACAATACTGTTACTATTTTAACTCACTTTGTACACTACACTAATTCAAAAGGTTTAGTTCTTTTTAGCCTTCGCACTAAGTCTGTGTTGTCTAGCAGCTGGATTGCCTCAACATTCACGTGTCGGTGAAGTCTGTTTTCGTGGGCTTCAGCAAATTTTTGGATAATGGTGGTGACGAATTCCATTTTTAGGTCACGGTGAAGGTCGTCATTTCTTATGTACCAGGGTGCATTGACAGCATCCCTGAGTACTTTATTTTGGAATTGTTGGATTATTTTGACGTTGCTTTGTTTAGTACAGCCCCAAAGTTGGATACCATACGTCCATATTGGCATCAGAATATGCTTGTATAGGGTTATTTTATTATGTAATGATAGACAGGATTGGCCAGCACAATATAAAATGTTCCACTGAGCTAACACAGGAGTACCACCAGTTAGTACCTATGCTTACTCACAGATGGCGTTATAATAAAAAAAACGTGCTAAAATCCTAGGAGTACCTATAAACCAAATTTTGATCAGTTTTATCAAGTTCGTGACTACTAAAACTCTTTAATTGTAAAAACTAAAAGCAATAGCGGTTTTAAAATATAACAATCTTAAGTTAATATAGATTTTTACTACCTAGGCAATAATCCATTGTGCCATTGGTCATGTGCACTTTTATAAGTAAGTGGTTTGTTAATAAATAATTATGTAACTCACCGGAGCTTGTCAATCCATAGCCGGAAGCAATAGCTGAGGTACCGACGAACTCTGAGGATCCGGTAGGCAATGCGATAGGAGCGATGTTTGCTGAAAATATCATAAAAAAACTATGTGAAAATCGATTTCCACCTGCTTCGTTAGATAATAGGTGGTTAGACTTAAAAATCCCATTTATTAATGTAAGTCAATTTTAAAATGCCAGTTTAGGGAGCATCGTGGCATTTTCAAAGATATCAATGTGTTTGAGCGTTTGTTCGACAATGTTTCAGACTTTTAGTCAGTTGTATTTGAATTGTTGCTTAAGCATAATATTAAATATTAATTATCTCATCAAACAAAAAGTCAGATAAAAGGTTGTACACTATATATTTTTTTACTATCAGTCATTTTTATATTTTCGTAAATTACACAGCCACACAAAAAAAAAATGTACTTGTTATTAAACCTCATGATATTTACGTATTTTGAGCTGCCGAATCCGAATCTGGACACAGAATTAACTCTACACCCTCCAGTTTTTCTCCAGGAGCAAAAAAAACTCTTGAATTTTGCAGGAATGATCAACCCCACAAAAAAAAATGTACTTGTTATTAAACCACATGGTCTTTACGTATTTTGAGTTGCCGAATCCGAATCTGGACACAGAATTAACCCTACACCCTCCAGTTTTTCTCCAGGAGCAGAAAATGCTTAAACTCTACCGTAATGGTAATATTAAAAAGAAAAGATTATTTTTCTGATTTTTTCTCAGAATTCCTGCTGCAAAATTCAAGAGTTTTTTTTGCTGTGGTTTAATAACAAGTACAATAATTTGTTTTTGTTGGGCTGTGTTATATTTATGTTACTCTACGTCTTTACTATTTATGCATTCTTAAAAATTACAAAACTATTGTAACTTACCAGACACCGAAACAGAGTTGGGCAAATAGATCACACCGACATCGTTACGAATAAGTGCGGGTGTCCAGTTGGGGTGCATGGCAATGACGCTGGAATCAAGCCTGGTGCCTCCAGAAAAGAGAGTGGTGGAGCCGAGGACTACTGTCACCCTCCAGACTTGGTGGACACCATCGTTCCAGCAGTGGGCGGCTGTGACCACTCGGTTGGCGCTGATCAGGGAACCTCCGCACACACCAGTGCCATCGAAACCGATGATGGAGAGGAGAAGACCAGCCTGGTGAACGACGAAATGGATTTAGATAGGTGTCACACTATTTTTGGTGATTGATTGTTACTTTTAAGCGGTTATAGGTCTCAAAGACGTGACATCAAAATTGCAAATATGTGGGTCCGAATGGGTGCGTAAACGGACAGTTGTGTGTATGGACAGTAAATCAGTTGAATCAGGTTATTAGCAATGGGTACAATATTTGTGGAGACTACATCAATTGTAGTCTATTTTATCAGTAACATTTTAAGATAAAACGTCAGTATTAATATAAAATATTTAATAACGTACCTGGTACGGGTACTGTCCTTGTCCAGCAGGTACTCCACCGACGATCCTTGAGCTCAGGAACTTCTCCTCAGCCGCTTTGATCCTTTCGCCTTCAGGGATACCAACATTCTTTAGGTAACCATATGCGGTATTCCCGTATAGGGGTTCTTCTGCACAGGCAAAGCTTGCCAAAGCCAAACACGCTATTATAAAGGTTTTCATCGTGGTCCCAGCCAAAACTAGTTGCTAAAATATTTTTTAGATTGTTATATAGAGGTGATATTGATAATCAATTGTACGTTGATGCAATTAATCTACAGATAGGAAAAGTTACCGACAGTTATCTTAATGATAGTGCAGTGATTACTGATTTTAATATTAATATCACGTCTCAATCTGAAGTTATTGCGGATTAGTAACAGCTACTGCACTAAGTTTATCATATGATGGTCATGCCAACAATAAAATATGACATCATCGTTATAATGAACGAATTTTCTGTAACATTACAAACTAACAAAATATGTAGGTACATATACATCATATATGGAATTTACATGATTTTTTTTGCCTATAATGCCGTGAAAATACAACGCGTTGGACACTGCAAAGAATTTAAAAACGACTTGATATCGTTGTTTCCAAACACGACAAGAAAACAAAACAAAATATTGCTCACAAACTAAAAGTTATTGAGTCATTAGGAAGAGATTGGGATCCACTAATAGAACTTTGGTCACCTCAGCTTTTTAACCACTTTCACAGGGATGTAAAAATATCAGAATTTCAACTCTCTGTGTTGGTCATAGCATTGAGAATCCAGCAGAGTGCAGCCCAGTGCGTCGAATAAACACACTGTTCAATTTCTAAATCTCAGTACCCAGCGCGACTTAGTCATAAAACCCACTACATGCTAGTGTTAATTTTCAAACAATCCTGTTTGTAACACTACAAACCATAAATGACATCAGAATTAGGGATGGGCTGAATATTCGTTTTATGCTCGGTATATTACGTAGGTTCGATTATTTGGCAAAAATGCCGAACATTGTACAGAATAAAATTGAACTTAAAAACTCTATAGGCATAAATGAAGCAGCACCATTATAACTATAAGAGCCCTTTTAACACAGAAAGCCAAAAATGAATGATTTCTAACATACGGACAAGATCTATCACTAACTAGCCAGACTAGATGATGCATTAACAGTCCGGACCGTTGCTGTGTCGTAGGTAGCGGCTTTAACGGACGAAAGGGCAGTGCGTTTCAATGCGATTTACAAGCATTTTTGAGATGCGCGAAAAAGCGTGCAAATTCCTGCCGAATATTCGGTTCGGTAAAGTTTGATCCCAACATTTAGCCGAATAATCTATTCGATAAAACCCTACCAATGACTGATCAAATCTAGCAGTTGCAATATGATTCTTGAACAGAAAGACTCATACAAGTTTCCTTTAACGGCTAGGTTTAGGTATCAATATCAGCAGCTATACAGCGTATTGTAGTAGATGAAATAGTTTGATGAAAATAGGACTAAAATTATTCAAATCCCCTATAATTATTCCATTATGATCATTATTCTTTGTGATTAGTGATTACCAACACAAAACATACACTAAGTAATATAACCTGAAATGTTGTTTTAAGAGACCATACGTCACGAAGCCCACTATAAAAATGTAGCGCCAAAGCGATAAGAAGATATTTAGGATATTTCAAAACATCTTACACGAAAGTACTGACAAAATATGTATATTAAAATCGTTTCTTACCTGTGAAACGTCAAAAATAGCTGCGTTTATTTTAGACAAGACGAAACACTTATTAGATTGTTCAATAAATACTAAAAGATTAAAATGTTCCGCTGTATCAACAAGACCTAGTATGTATTTGTTCTCGTTTCTTACAGGAAAACACTCGTGATAATATTTATCTCTCTATTGAAATATCTTTTCAGTTTTATTTGTAAAACACTATTTATCGAAGATTATTATCGGTCAACTATTCAGTCTATATTATTGTATTTTATTAAAAATCAGTATTAAGTGTACTCTGTAAATACTATATAATACTGATTTATTGATTCAGTAAACACTCAACGACTTCGATTGTATTTTGTAGTTCGTAATGAAAAGATAACTCCATGTGCAGTATTTTATTAAACAAATGAAAAATACAAACGTTTTGTAAGTTATTTCAGCCCCAATATGTCGGTTTATGAAGTCCATAAACGAAGTGACACGGGCGTATGCATTTGGGAGGCCGAATTGGCAGCCAATAGCAGAACCGAATGATGCCACACCAATCTGTAAGTAAAATAATTATTACAATTTATTCGACATTTTAAATATAATAATTTATCATGACAGTACCAATTTAAGCAAATGATACATAATTGCATTAAAAGTGGATTAAAGTGTACATATGTTATTTACTTCACTATGTGGGACTGTTAAATCAACAGCGAATTAATTATGTAACAAGTTACGCCAATTTGTACAGTTCATTTTGCTTTGCGACGCAATTCAAAATTTCCTACAAAGTCCATATTTCTGAATAATTCATTGGAATCTAATACAAAACGAATAGAGCGATTCTAAGACTATGATATACTAAACAATAACTTTTAAAATCGTTTTTTTTTCACGTGGAAATGTTTGTAAATATACCGGGTGACATTTTTTAACGTCTTGAAAAAATATGGGTGTAATAGGTGAATGGAGTAGAAGCCTTTGGCATAGAATTTTTTATTATTTTGATTTTTGAATAACATGTAATGAAATTGATCTAGCAATAAATACTACACATTTATAGTAACATTCTCATACTAGACCAACAAAAACAGAAATTTGGAAAAAAATAAACAATTAAAATCTATCAAAACTCAAATCATACGCACCCTACCCTACTCAATGCGCGGCATGTATCAATGATTTCGTAGCGCGGTCCTACCCTTTGAAGCCGGCCGATAGACGGCCTCATTGATCTTTCGCAGGCGCACAAACCGCACACGCATCCCCGTCCTTCCGCGTCCCGTGCTCCTTTAGTCACTTGAGATGAATCTGAAGGCCTTCCTGCCTTCTATTCTAGTTACACAACACACCATTTGAAGGTCGAGACGGTAAAAAATGTCATCCGGTATATATTTTCATAGGTATGTCATATTTATTTTAAAGCTATAAGTACCAATAGCTGTCTGTTGTTCCTTTTGATGATGAGAGGACCACCAGAGTCGCCTCTGCAGAAGCCTACGCTTCCAAGTCCACTGGTGCAGATGTTGGAACTTTGTATGAAGATTGGGAATGCCCAGGAACAATCACTGTTAGTAATCACAGACACACTGACATGGTTCAGAAATTGATTCGAAGAAATACTGCCGCCTGAAAATAGAAAATAAATATATATAAAAAGTATCAACGTGAATCGATACCGATTTTATGTTTTTGATAAAACTGATTTATCTTATTACTATAAAGTTAAAGATAAAGACACCTTGGTATTTGTAAAACAAAATTTTGTAGAATGTATAATATCCTATCCTACTAATATTATAAATACGAAAGTTTGTATGTATGGATGTGTGGATGTTTGTTACTCTTTCACGCAAAAACTACTGAACGAATTTGGATGAAATTTTGAACACAGTTAGTTTATAACCAGGATTAACACATAGGCTACTTTTATTTCGGTAGTAAATTCCTGCGGGATATTTTCCGACCTCTACGCGGGCGAAGCCGCTGGCAAAAGCTAGTCTTAGATAAATCGGAAACATAGAGTTTGTTACATTACAATATTGGATTGTCACTTACCATCACTAGTAACACCAAAACCAACAGCAATAGCCCTTTCTCCAGCCAAAGATTCGAAGAGTTCCGATCCACTAGGCAGAGCAACTGGAGCAATAGTGGCTGTACAAGAAATATCGTTTCATGTATGCTCACCGCATCTTCATCATCTTCCTGCCCATATCCAAATTTATTTGGTATGGGCTCAGATGGCTTTTTTCTACACCTAAATCTTAAAAATCAAATTATGTTTGTAGAAAGTGGATACTTTCGGGAAATATAATTTTCTAACTTCTTTATACAATATTTGATAATTTCGCATTTGACCACAACCTCAGTTGGTTAAAAACACCAATAGATACTGTGGACCCTGTGATACATTTCTTGCAGTTTGTAAGTTATGTATTGCACGAGTGTGTTTCACAAAAATAATTAAAGCACGGACCTGACAGTGAAACCGGTGACGCGAAATACGCTACAGCCACATCATTACGAATTAGTATTGGACTCCAGTTCGGATGCACGGCAACCGCACTAGTCTGAACCCTTGTACCGCCACTAAACAGGTGCACAGAGCCAAGAACTATGGTTAACCGCCATGCCTGGAGGACACCGTCAGACCAGCAGTGAGCCGCGGTGAGAACACGACTGGCTGAAATGAGAGTGCCTCCGCAAACGCTCCCAGCGACTTGATCACCCTGGATGATTTCGTCGATAATACCAGCCTGCAATCAAAAAACATGTGCAATATTGGGTATACTTTTATCGTCATAATTGGATTCACAAAGAATTTGTTAAAATGCCTTAAAACTATCACTACTGGTCTTAACCTAATGCGATTGCCAAGTCACACACAAAATTAAAATTAAAGCGCAAAACACATGTCAGGAATGATCATATAGATCATAATTTGTAACATAAAAATAACAATTGTCAGAACATCTTTTAACATAGATGCTCATTGCTCACCAGATATGTACAAATACGAGTATGTCGGTATGTACTTACGTACGTACGCATTACTCTGCTAATATCACAAGGGAATATTGCAACTTATCTATATCTGTACCATGCACAATACGTAACTACGTTCGAAGACAGTTCACAGTTTAGATATCAAAACTAACCTGGAAGGGGTACTATCCAAGAGCGGCGGGCACTCCTCCAACAATCCTTAAGCCTGCTTTCTCCGCCTTCAGAATTCTCTCCGCCTCCGGAATTCCTATGTTCTTCATGTACCCGTATGCGGGGCTGAGTTCGGAAATTTTTTTCTCATCCTCAGCGAATACAAGTGTACCAAACAAAAAAAATGCTATTAAAAACTGCATCGTAAGGCCAACTTATGCTTCGTCACTAAAAATATAGAGCAAATTATTTATTTTATACAAGAAACAAATAAATTATTAGTTATTGTGATCGCTCTGATTTGAGTTCGTTATCATTTTTCTTTTATCGATTTCCGATTGGTTATCAAGATATGAATCGGATGTTTTTGTTTACGTCACTGTCAGACTAATCACTTTAACCCCTTTGAATATTACATTGGTAAACATAATGTAGGTGTGGCTTCAGACTAATACAATTGAAATGAAGATCTTTGTAGCATGGAGTGACAGCGGAACAAGAGTGACCGATATGAATAAAATGATGGGCTCTTGGAGATACCGATGTCCAAAACATGATAAAATAATCTTATCAACACTCAAAGGCCTATTTCGTAATACTGAGCTGAACTAGATTAGTAAGGAAAAGTAACTGCTGATACAACCATACATCAGATAAAGAAGAATGTATAGTTATGGCTCCATTTTAGTCAAACATGTACAAAAGGTTTAACCAAAAATTCGTGAATTTTGCAAGGGGTGCTCACGAAAGCTATGTTTATAGTTGATGGGCCGGCTCTCCCGCAATGCGCTTCTACAAACAATTTCAGTCTCTGCCTTGCACAGGGGACTGTCACTCAAGCGCTGACGCGGAACAACCCAATGATATTAGCTACCCATTTAGTCCAGACCCCGACATTGCTTACCTATGACCCTTTTTTACCGCTCAACTGTGACCAAGAGGGGCACATGGGATATCAAGTTAAAGTGGACGGTCGTTTTAGTCTAAAGTCAAACTCTTTAGTTATGCTGACATTGTATTCAGATGCAATTCGCATACACTTGTGTCAGTTTGGTTATCTTCCATTTTTGGTAAAGGTTGAGGTTTATTTGTATGACAATAGAACAGAATAATTGGCTGCATTGTGGTCCCTTCAATGTGGTTTAATACTGTGACAAGTGTTCTTACAAACGATAGAAATAAGGAGTATTCAATGAAAAACGACGCAAAATAATTTTATTCTTTTAAATTATTTTCGGTAAATATCTTGTTGCAGGTGCATATCAAATAGTCGATACGAACTTTACTCCAGGAATACGTTTCGAGTCTGTGTCGAATGGAGATTCGATTAGTCGTAGCGAACTTGAAACGGAGTGAGTAGCGGCGGGCTCAAACATTAATCGAATTTCGGTCTTCGGCAGGCGGACGATCAAGTGCGCGTTAGTTCACATTACGAGGCCTCTCGACTCTCACTCGATACTTGCTCTCGAGTGTTCGATATACGATATCGACTCGAGATGTCTGCCACGAGTGATTGCAGGATGTCAAGAGGTCGTAACGGAGGATCACTGCAGTACAATTCACTAAGGTCCACGGTAGGTATGTACAACACTTAATTTCGGTGCATATGTGAGCGAGTCAGTTAAGATGAGAGAATCAGAGATATGTATTTTGCTAGATGTACCACTTCGCTTTTATTATTTTGTCTACCTAAATTAGAATAGGTTCCAACTCGTGGGAACAACCTCATAATATAGGTAGGTAGGTATATACTAGCTATATTATGAGGCCGTATACTAAATTCTGCTTTTAAAATTAAAATATTGTGTTCTCGAAAGTTTAAATGCACAACATAAAATATCGTTTCAGTTATTTTTTTACTGAACCCTAAAACGTAAATGGTAAAAAAAACCCTTGTGGTGAGACTCAGTCTATCTGTCCTTCTTTTTGTCACAGCTGGATATCTCAAGAAGTACTAAATCTATCAACTTGAAATTTGGAATAGTTTTAGATGACGTTTGTCCAACTATTCTGCAAATAAGAAAGAAATAAAAATATTTATCCATTTTATTGCAACAGGGACTGAACGAAGGTCTTAAAAATGATGTGGGGCAACTAGTAGGGTATCATATAAAAGAGATTATAATTTTTGTATACCGTGTAGATAAAAATGATTCTTAAATTGTGTTACTAAACCTTTTACCGCAAAATTATCAAACTTCCAGTACAAATTTACAATAATCGGTTTGGGGTCGATTCATCATGGACACGCCACAATTGTGGCGGTAAGTCCCCTCTTTGAGGAGTGGATAGAGAGGCGTCACGGCGTCCTCACCTTCCGCCTGACGCAGGTTCTCACCGGGCATGGGTGCTTCGGTGGGTTCCTGTTCAGGATAAAGCGGGAGGATACGTCCGGGTGTTTCCATTGCGAGGATCGTCTGGAGGACACGGTGGAGAATACGGTTGAGGTGTGCCCTGCCTGGGCGGGGCACCGCCGTGTCCTCGTGGAGGCGATCGGTGGCGGCGACCTCTCGCGTCCAGCCCTGGTGCGAGCCATGGTACGGAGCGAGAGGGAATGGGAAGCCGTCACCTCCTTCTGCGAAGCAGTAATGCTCGCGAAGGAGGAGGCGGGGCGCGTGAGGGAGTGACCGTCTCTGCGCCCTCACGTCCCTAGCCGCCGCAGGAGGAGACGCCCCGGGCGTCGGGAGTCAATAGCGGACTCCCGGCCACCGTAGGCGCGAGCTTGCGGGTGGCGAGCAATGGGTAGCTCGCCGACCGGTAAGGACCAAGCTCGGGTCGACGGCGCGCAGTGTTCCACGCGCGCCTCAAAGAGATGTCAGCAGCAGTGTAGGGGTCTACTAGAACTGATGCCTGCCGGGGTCGCGTGATTGTTCGAAAGAGATACCGTGACCCTGGCACATGGGCAAATGATGGAACACGGGTGGGTTTTAGTCAGTAAAAGTCTGACACGCCCTCCCGCTCCGCCTAGAGCGGAAGAAGTCATTTGATGATTTCCCATCCTAAAAAAAAAAAAAAATGAAACAGTAGCTGATTGATTAAAGCAACATCGAATTAATCTTTTATATGATCATTACAACTTATAGAAATACAGTATTTTAACTGCAAAGAGACGTCTATAAAATCACATAAATCAGCAAAATTCGAAAAATTTCGTGTACGGCTTTTTAAGTAGGTGTCTACTATGTTTTAGCATATTTTCAGTGTGAGTTGCTATATTTTTGGGTAGTTTAGTTTTATTATTAAAGTTTTAGCAGTGTTTGCTGAAAAATGATGAGAGGATAAAATAAATTAGTCCCATGTTTTATTTCACATATTGAAAAGTTGATAAACCTTATTTAAATATAACGGCAACAGATGTAAAAACGATCGGCCACGTCACACAAAACACCGCGATTAAAAAGTAATCTAAATTAAATTTGAAACGGGTGAGTTTATATGTGTGCGTGCTAGTGTTGCCATTCCATAGATTATCGCAGAGCGTTAATCCGGGCTTAACAACAGTTTGCACATAACTAGCCAATCGATCTTGTTTGATTGACAGGTGGGACGGGCAACAACTATATTGTGAAAACTATTTTCAGTATCGATAATCATCGCGATTCATCGATATAATTAAGTGTACAACATTTTCGAGGCTGACAGCACTTTATTTGATGACAATGGATTGTTAAAAGCCTCGAAATTGGGTCCTCTGATTTTAGGCCTGTTAATTAGTAGTGATTGGTCGGGTTGTAAAAGGACTTTCTCGATTAATATTTTAGGGGGAATAACACGTACAATTTTATCGATTGCATTTTGATTATTGTGTTCATTGTCATTTGCACGTACCTAAGAAAAACAAACTTATGATTGTTTTGATTATCTTCTATAATCTCGTTCACTGTGTTTGCTTACAGCCATTTGACAATTGGACATAAACGTCTATGTATGTATACTTGTTCGTCACTATTTCTTCGTTCTAATCGAGCTTTTCCAATGAACTTTTTAAGGGGGGCACTCTAAGGTATTTCGCGAAATTTCCTTACGTTTTTTGCAATTTGAAGGTCAGTGTCAGGTTGTAAGTTGATTCAAATATGATTTGGGATTTTTAATTCTGGATAGACACAACACTGCCCAACGTGGGAATCGAATCCAAGACCTTATGCTCAGCAATAGCGCTTGCGGCCACTAGACCAACGAGGTAGTCTGTTTAAAATCTTCGCTCAAAAGCTCGAGTAGAGGAATTTACAAAAAATAAATAAAAGAACATAAAACGCATTACCGACGCCACTTTAGCGTCTCATAATATTACTTGCCACCCATAAAAGTAACAAAAGCGTGTATTGGCAAATAAATATAATTAAAAGCGAAGTGTGTTCGGAACGTGACAGCGGCGGGACGTTAATGCGACCGGACTAAATAACGTTAGAGCACCCTCGTTACTGCAATTACGCCCGGACCGGTTAAAATGTCGGACCATTTTAAAGTTTTCATCCGGATTTGACACGACTGACTGTAACATCAATCAGGGTTGGCCGCTGATGCTTTTTGATTTTATCTGTTTTATCTTCGTTTTTGTTCTGCCAACGCACTATATTGTTATCACTATAAATATAGTGATAAATTGTGTAAAACAGGCTGTTTCTCTAAAAATTGACAAATTTGAATCTTAATAAGTAATTGATATTATCTATATTAATACGTGAAGCGAAAACTTTGGATCCCTTTTTACGAAAATTGGGCGGACGGAGGAGTATGAAATTTCGCGCACTTATAGTTTATACAGAGAAGAAGTGACGAATGCTAATATTTTTTTAAATAATGCGTAAAAATACATTATTTTCAATAAATAACACGTTACACACACTACTATTCATTACCGTGTATTTAATACACACATGCATATATATTCTTTTGTTTATGGTCCAAATCTGTGGTCCAATTGAGAACATCTGTCTTTAATATTTTGTGTCTTTATTCTTACTGAATGTCAAGTATAACCATAGGTAATAAATTAATTTTATAGATATATAACCTATTTCATTTTTTAAATCTATGAGATTATTTGTATTAGCGACGATAGGAATTTAGTTTAGATTTATAAGAAATATTTTTTGTGGTTTTATGGGGAGTGTCAAGCATGGCATTAGTAAGTTTCCCATACAAAACTTAGTTCGTGTGCAAACTGTAGAGGTTGCATGCCTCACGATTGTACAGGTTGGTCATAGATTGTACAGGCTGGTTATAATTATGACATTTTGAACTGTCACAATTAATTAAAAATAATAGGGAAAATTCTATAAAAACAGAGCTCTGTAATTCATTCTATATCCAACAGTTAAGAAATATTAAGAAAATAAAGAAGAGAGTCCTGAAGAAGTATTCTTTACTCATTACACCTACGTCCTGGTCCTGGCCATCACCATCCCGCCAGCGAACCCTCTCCACAGTAGTACAGCGTCAACAATTTGTCTATAGTGTTACTGAATGTCAAATATAACCATATTATTTTTTTATATTTATTATTATATATATTTTTTTTAATTTAATGACGTATTTATATTCAAATGAAGTACGGTCGAATTTCGAGCAATGGGCGATCACTAGTTTATATAATTACGTAACATATTAACAGTTAGAATGGCTGTCATTTTGACAGCTTAACTGCCATGTCGGACTATGTGTCCGACACTTTTTAATCCATAATCGACTTAAAGTCAAATAACACTACGTACATTTTTGACTTTTTCTGATTTTACCCATGGCAGTTAACGTGTTAACATAATTCATCACGTGATTAACTTTGTTGAACGGACAAAGTTTCTAACTTAAGCAGCAATGGACTAACAATAACCTTGATATATTCTGATTCTGATAATAGTGTGTTACGCAATAAGCGTTCAGGTCTCAGAAGATTACGTTCACAATCACAAACATAGCATTTAGAAGACTTTATGCCTCTTCTAGTTCCCCAAACTCCACAAGTTTTAAAACGCTTCACGCTGACATATTTTCAAGAAACCATAAAAGCCAAAAATAAATCCAACTTTCCTGTTAATAGTATTAAATCTGAACCATTAATAATGTTTAAGTAAACACCTTAAATATTGGGCTTTTCACGTGCGCTTTTATTTAAAAACATATTTCCGGATGAAACGTATTTCACTGTCATTGGCCAGTTACGGACTATAATGCGGAATTGATGTCGCATCAGTGGATAAATACTTTAAATTGACGGCGAATAAATGAGTCAATCAGGCGTTTACTTTTTAAAATGTTTTCGGTACTTATTTGTTCAGTATCAGATTCATAGCTGATATTTTGCGGACAGTGGAATTGAAACTTAATAAAGGGTTAAGGTTTTTGAAGGGTTAAGGTTTTTGAAGGTTTCTACAATATTGGCCAATTTATCATCGTTAGTTGGGTCATTCCGTCGTTTCGTGCAAATAGTAGCGTTCCGCGGAATGATTTTTTTTTAACTTTTTTTTATTTAATGGCGTTTAATTTGTCACCAGACTCATTAAAACTGGTAGGCGCGAAATTATCTTGTTTAGCCTTGGAGAAAATAACAACTGAAATTTAGCACCTGGAAGGCGATGAAAAGTGAGAGGATTGTATTGAACTAGGGCGCTATGGTAATGATATGAGTCGGGATGGTAATTATGTATCGTAAAATAGTTCTGAAATATGTTAGGATGGTAATGAACCGTAAAAGAAGGTAATTTAAAATAACGAAATAAAACAATTAAATTTTAATAATCATCGTCTTTTATTAAAATTCAGACTGTCATTTTAATCAGTCTCATAAATCAACTTTGTGGAAGGAAGCACGATAATTTTTTTTAATAATTAAAGGCTCTTAAACATTAGTCAACTCCATCTTTCATTTTACCTATACTGACTGACTACAACCTAACAATAGTTAATACAATAATAATAGTAGGTAAATATATAGGTAGTTTTTGGTCTCTGCCGCAAAATTACATATTAATTTTAAACAAATAAAGACTTAAAAAACTATAAATAATCATACTCATTATTATTAATATGGAATGGATAATCAACAGTAAACAAAATATAAAAGACATGTAATTTTTAACAAACGAAAACGTAATAAAGGATTGCTTACTATTATAAAAAAAGTAGAAAAGAATGTAGGTATTCAAAATGTTCAAACAATCTTAACACGTCTACCGACAATCATTCTTCAATATTATTCTAGTCAACCTTAAATTTAGGTCGTAAAACAGATTTAGTAAAATCAATCATAAATATTATAATTAAAAAATATTTAATTCGTTACTATCATCTGAACCATCATATTTATTGTAGTCTTTGTTTTATTTTTCAGATTTATTTGATTGCACATAAGTTTCAAATTGCCGTTGATGTTCAGAATTAAATACTTCTATTTTTTTTGGGATAAGTTTTTGATTTGGAATCTTATAATATTTACGGTTTTCCCAACTTATTCGTACATCTGATGAAATCTTGATTTAAGGAGATTTTAAGACAGTCGAAGTTGTAGGTGGAACGTTCAGTAAAGGCGAGAGCTGTAAATCGATTGGACCCTCTAGAGGTTGTAAGTTTTTGATAACATCTGCCTCATCCATGTTATTTAAGAAAGTGGACGTATCTATGCTTAATAAAGACTGATCATCATTGATATAAGTGCCTTCATTTTGAGGGCACTGATCAATCTCATCAACATCAACTCTCTCCTCTTCGCTGTAGTCGTAGCTCTTAAAATGAAGGAAACCCAAATGCTTGTTATGAATGCACGGAATGCCGCAATCTTGACACTCGAAACAACTTAGACTTCGTAAAGTAATAGTCCTAATATTATCAGCAGTCCAAATTACTTGATATACTTTCATTGTTCCTTTAAATCCTGAAATATGTGTTGGAAATATTTTTTCTTCAATATCGCTCTCTGTTACCATCTCAAAGTTTACGTTTGGTATATTTTTGGTTACTAAAGTCCAAAAATCTTCAAAAGTGCCAACGTCTCCACCATATTTCATAAAGTTATCAGCAGTTCGTTTAGCAACTGCACCAACCATCCGGAGCTCCTTTACCATGTCCAGATTCTTGGTAGTTCCATGTCACCTTAGTTATATTATTGTACATATTTTTTAATTTGGTAATCATATAAAAAATGTTTTTATTTCTATACTGACTAGAGGGCGAATAAGATAAGAAATGTACTATTTCATATGGTACTAGTTCTTGTGCCATCTTTAAAATAGGACACAAATGAGCCCATATGGCTCCAGCGTCATGTTTTAAGCAATTACTAATGGTACAAAAAGATTTAGATTTTGCCAAGTTTTTGCTAATGGTGCCAGATTTAACTTACAAGCTTGTAAGTCGCGTAAATCTTGTATTGTTTATTGTTCTAAAGAAGATGCCCATTGTATTTATAATTGTAAGGAATCGGAGTTACATTTTAATATGAGGGTCCGGCTTTGGGCTAGGCGTACTCCGAGGTTCCGTTTTGATGATCCATTTGTTATTGAGCACCGTTTTTGTTATCGGTTTTTGCAGAAAGTTTTTAGTGATATAAAAGAACCAGTTGTTGATATTCGCTTGCGACCAGTTTATGAGTGTTATGGTAATTGGACTATGGAGGTGTGTATGTGGTGGAATCATTTTTTGAAAACCGTGGGTTTTAAAAGGAAACAATTGTATTTGTTTGGACCTTCGAATGTTGGTTGATGAAATCAACGTTTGTTGAGTCTTTGATTGGACGTGTTAATATGAAGTATGTTTTTTATCCTGGGGTGGGTAAATTTTTTATGCAAGGGTTTCGGGAAGGATTTCATAAGGTTATATTATTCGAAGAGTTTTCTTATAAGTTTTCTGTTCCTAGTATGTTGAAGAGGCTTTTAGAAGGACGGAAGTATGCTTTTCCTGTTAAGTGTGAGAGTGATATGGTCATATCTTTCCATGGTCCAATTATTTTTGTTTCTAATGATTTGGATGGTGATATGGATGATGCTTTAAAGAATCGTTTGTTGTTTGTTAGTGCTGCGGAAGCGTACTGGGAGGCGATTCGGACGTGTGTTCCGAAAGTGGAAGCGGAGTCGCCTGCGTGGTCGCAAGAGAGTGTATACATATCGTCGGAAGATGAGGCGTTCCCGTCGTAGTCGTCGTTATTTGACTAGTAACGCACCTTTGCGTTGTAGTATGCCAGCACCTGCTCGTATTATGAAATATGTTTATTCTGGTTGGGCAAATCAGCAGTTAACTTGGCAGTTTGGTTGTGGAAATTATGAGAATAAATTTCAAGAAATGCCTTTTTTACTTTATTTGGTATGGGTAATAGTAATGCCACTGCTTTTTTGCAAAATCAATATGGAATGTTTATTTTGAATAAGGTTGAATATATAATTAATAATATTGAAGTTAATCGATATTTTGATATGGGTAAAGTTGAGATAGTTAATAAGAGGTTTGCTGATTTGCGTGTTGATCCATTGTTTACTCAAGATACTTTTCCGTTGTGTACTTATTTAGTTATCAGGAAAATTAAAGGAAAATTATCAGGATTTAAAGTAGTAAAAGTAAAATGACACTTATAAACTATATTATAACGAATTACATATTGATAATAAAAATTTTGATCAGATGATTGGGGTAGACCCAAAGCCTCAAAACCCATATAAGCTTTACCAGAATGAGTATTATTAACTACATCTGGACTGCCCATTGCAACACACAATTCCCCAATTCGCACCTTAGAATTTAATAAACTAGTTTCAACACGTTTTTTGCATCTTGGATAATAATTCCATTTAATCTGACAATTTCTATGCACAATAGTACGACGTAAATTTGGATATGAACCAGTAATTTCAGGCGTCCCAAATGATGCATGATTATTAACTAAATAAGTACACAACGGAAAAGTATCTTGAGTAAACAATGGATCAACACGCAAATCAGCAAACCTCTTATTAACAATCTCAACTTTACCCATATCAAAATATCGATTAACTTCAATATTATTAATTATATATTCAACCTTATTCAAAATAAACATTCCATATTGATTTTGCAAAAAAGCAGTGGCATTACTATTACCCATACCAAATAAAGTAAAAAAAGGCATTTCTTGAAATTTATTCTCATAATTTCCACAACCAAATTGCCAAGTTAACTGCTGATTTGCCCAACCAGAATAAACATATTTCATAATACGAGCAGGTGCTGGCATACTACAACGCAAAGGTGCGTTACTAGTCAAATAACGACGACTACGACGGGGACGCCTCATCTTCCGACGATATGTATACACTCTCTTGCGACCACGCAGGCGACTCCGCTTCCACTTTCGGAACACACGTCCGAATCGCCTCCCAGTACGCTTCCGCAGCACTAACAAACAACAAACGATTCTTTAAAACATCATCCATATCACCATCCAAATCATTAGAAACAAAAATAATTGGACCATGGAAAGATATGACCATATCACTCTCACACTTAACAGGAAAAGCATACTTCCGTCCTTCTAAAAGCCTCTTCAACATACTAGGAACAGAAAACTTATAAGAAAACTCTTCGAATAATATAACCTTATGAAATCCTTCCCGAAACCCTTGCATAAAAAATTTACCCACCCCAGGATAAAAAACATACTTCATATTAACACGTCCAATCAAAGACTCAACAAACGTTGATTTACCAACATTCGAAGGTCCAAACAAATACAATTGTTTCCTTTTAAAACCCACGGTTTTCAAAAAATCATTCCACCACATACACACCTCCATAGTCCAATTACCATAACACTCATAAACTGGTCGCAAGCGAATATCAACAACTGGTTCTTTTATATCACTAAAAACTTTCTGCAAAAACCGATAACAAAAACGGTGCTCAATAACAAATGGATCATCAAAACGGAACCTCGGAGGACAAGGACCTCCAAGGACTGTATTTCCTGATTGTACTTTAAGCAATAGTTTTCACTGAAGTCCATGTGCACTAGTATCTCCATATCTTTTAAATTTTGTTTCAGTTGCTTGATAACCTCATACTGCACAGTCATATTTAAATTGTGCTTGAGGAATGTATCCAAAGTTGACTCTAATTTGTGAATAACGTTGCGCGGATAACCTTCAAATCTTTTTTTTTACTGATTAATTTAATTTTTTTTTATTCCCTCTTTTGCGGTATACGGCTTTTTCTCTACAACTCACTGATAAAACATAATTTTTTTGTCGTTTTAAAATTCATGATAGTTCAAGAATTTACTTGCGCAACGTTCACATGTACGTTCGAGACATTTTTGCTTTGACAACAGAGACTATTAATAACATGTGTTCCCGTACTTTCAGTGATGATCTCCGCGTTTTTGAGTGCCATAATTAATAAATTTACACTTGAATGCAATTTGCATTAACAGGTTTCTCGCTCTGTTTTAGGAAAAACCACCCAATATGGTCTGTACTTACAGAACGTCGAATAACTTACTTTGCATCGCTCCTTCAAGAATTTCACATGTAGATTTTTTAAATTATCATTCAGGTATCTTTTCTGTTTCCTTTCATCTAGCTTCTTAATAAACTCTCTTTTGCCCGCTGCAACTCTACTGTTTGAGTCTTCTTCAAACAATGATTGGATTTGATTTATCAATATTTGTTTTTTGTCTACAACGATATTTTTCTTTCTTCGGGAAAATGGTAATTTATGAAGCAGCTTATATTTTCTCAATCTTTCGTCATCTTTGATAACCGTAGCCAGAAATTTCCTTTTCTCTTTTTTTGGCGTAGTTTTATAGCTGTGTTTCAAATTTCGAGATATAGTTTCACTAAAGATCAGTTCTCCAACAATACTTCATCAACTTTTTTTTCCTATTGAATCACACACTTTTTTAGTTATATTACTTCTTTTACGTAACACATATTTTTCGCTTTCTAGTTTACTAATCTTATCTTTTAATTTCTTTACCGTCTTCATATGATTGTAACGCATACGCCTTAATATATTATTAGGCCTTAATAATCGTACAGACATATTTTTATTGATTGTACTGGGACCTGGTTCTGACAGCATCAGGGGATCTGGTCTGGTAGGCTCTAGATTTACATAATTTTCTGACTCACTCTGGGGTGGTGAGTTTCCTAACAGTATTCTCTGTAATCTACTTTCTTTTTCCTTCCTTTCCAAGTAGTTTTGCGAGTTTTTTCGCCAACGCCTTCTTTGTTCTCGTTGTGCTCTAGGAGTTATGTCTTTAATGCTACAAATCTTATTCCTCTCTTTTCTCAATAAATATTTTTTCCTTTCTTTTCCTTTCTGTAAATTATATAAATCAGGATCATTTTTTATTTGTGCATATTTTTCTCGTTTACGTAGCCTATCATTTGCCAGTTTTTCTTCTCTTGATAACTTTTTACGAGTTTTCCCCATATTAGTACTGAAAATAATAAAATACGGCATATAAGAAAATAAAAAAAACTTGGAAAACCATGTGTCTCATGTTGTTAATACATTTTAATAGTAAATTAATACTTTCCTAATTAACCATGTTGGTAATTAACAAAATAAAATCATATTTTTCATTTCCTTCCAAAACAGTTTCATTACCTTCCCGCAAAAAAACGGAGGGAACGGATGGTAATGAAGTGGAGATGAATGAAAAAATCTAAAATCTAAGGTTTTGTTTAACAATTTCATTAACAAAAACATTAGAAACTCAATAATAAAATACGATCAAAATCAATTTAAGAGATAAACAAATCAAGTATTTACAATAATTCGCTTACCAAAGTACTTTGTGAAATAGCAGGAATGTGATGAAATTATTTCTGGACGAAGCACTTTTTATAATGCGAAGAACGTAAATAATTATTATAGCGATAGGCGTACGTCCGCCTTGTTTTGTTACTCGCGTCTGACTGACCAGTGGCAACACGTTGAGACCTGATCTATATTAGTGACCGAATAAATCATCTCCAAAATTATGAAGTTTCCCAGTACGGATGGTGATGAAGTTGTTATTGTGACAATTAGAAAATACAGTTTTTTTAATACTATTACTGAGTTGATTGTAACATCAAAATAATTAAACAATAGGTCAAAGGTTTGGTTTAAATATACCGTATTAATTTAAATCGTCAATTCGAATGTAGACGAGTAAACATCAAAACATCCGCCAAGGACCCTAGTTGGAAACAGAGAGGAATGATTTTACACGAAGTTTTATTAACTTTTTGATAATATTAATTAATAAAATTGTGATATTATCGATACTCCTTTTAAAGTAACTGTGTTTTTACCCATTCAGCGTAAAAAAATTAAAAATAAATTAAATATACATAGGCAAATTAGTCTGGATATCTCTTTTGCACGAAACTACGGAACGACCCAGTTATATTATTCTGTTTAACCTGTATTTTGTGACTGTATTAGTATCCAAGGCTATCGATACCGTAAGACATAAGCAGAAGCTGTTGGAGTACCTTCATAAAAAAATTATATATGATTAAATAAAAGTTTCTTTTTTATATATTTTTGCTTTGCTTTTGCTTAAAATCATACCACAATAATGTGTTTCTAATTCCTACATTTGTAACATAAATTAACGCACAGCATATTTTGCGGAACAAAATCTTATTTCCGACTCTAAAAAGTCAAAAGTCAGTCAGTCTAAAAAGTCAGGGCTGAACTATGGCAGGTTGTTGGTGCTTCTCTAATTTTTTCCCGTCATTTCGATCGTAATTAATGAGCATGAATTAAGAGATAGATAACTCTGCTATTATATGTATGTGACCTCATTTCAATTTATCATTTCGAAAAACTTAAATAGAAATTGGAGATACAATATTCTAAGTGAAAGAACAGCTTCACGCTTTATAAGTTTGGTTATTTGTGCTTGCACACCGATCGACGTGTTCTGTCGGCTTATGACTGCGACATGTTCATTTCCTACACGTCTAGCTGTAAAATATTTCCGAAATGTTACAATTTTTATGAATAAACCTAAGCTCGACAAAATTTTACTGTTTGTGTTGTAAACAATTTTGTATAAAATGGACTATGAAGTTTAATTTTGTACTCTTAAAACATTTAACAGCAGTAGTGTGTCGAGCCGCGGTGGCTCAGCGGTAATGGCTGCGACTTACGAGTTGTAAGCTGTAGGTTTGAACCGTTTTACTTTGTGAAAAATTATTTCATAGCCACTGCTCTCAAGACGGTGAAGCAAACATCGTGAGGAAACCGGCATATCCTAGAACAGAAAATTTTAAGACATCAGACATCTTCTAATCCACACTGGGCCCGCGTAGTGGATTACGGCTTACTTCCTCTCACCCGAGAGGTAAGTGAGCCGGCCCAGCAGTGGGAACATTATAGGTTGATTATATTTTTTTATATATATGTAAAACATTTAACAATAATTTTAATATCTATAAGATTAAATCACACCTCAACAATACCACATACCGAATCCGAAATCCATGAATATATTCACCACAAATACGTCACATGAAAATTATCGTTATAACTAGTTGTATTCAGGCCTTCAGTGTGCCATCGGTAGTAAGTGCTACTACCACCAACTTACTTCCGAAGTACTGACTTCCTGGGATGGCACGGCAACTGAATTAAATAGTTTCCCCCTGAAAACTGGGTTGTCGTAAACAATTTGCTCGACTTAGATGGACAGAGGGCGACACTGGCGCGAATATTGCACCGCTTCACGAACGTTAGTTGGTATACAGTTCTCGTCTTCACTAAGTTTTAAACAATTAAGTTTTCGATGTGATTGGGGCGCTTATACATAGGGTGTGGACGAGAGCATAGTGAAAGTAAAGGGACATAGCACTAAGACTTTTATAATCTTTCGCATCGTAAAGAATTACCAGGGCACTATCATTGCATCATCATTACTGGGACACAGGCGTGCAAATAAAAAAAAACAAAATAGCCTATTTTCGTCTCACAGCTGAGAAGGCAGGTTCTACAGAGACTGACTTACTAAGACGTAAATAATGGTTTTCAACCTGTAACTTTTCCACTTTTCAATCACAATCTAAATCATTTTGAAGATTATTTATAATCTATTGCGTCTTATGTTTGAAAAAAATGTCTGCTCAACAACGTAAATAACGCAATGAATGTCCGCATTATGGTAAAGCAATAAAGATATTGAGTATTGAGTATTGAGTAACTGTCAAAATGAAAGCGATTCCTACCAATAGTATGTTACGCAATTACCCCTCTGGCTAGTTCGGATTAATAGTATCTAGTCGTTGGTTAATGGGAACCATTAAATTAAAATAATGTTTTTTAAGGTTGCATGTAGACCAGAATAAATACTAGAGTAGACTACACTAGACTAATAGACAGAACAAAACTCTCCACCGACCAAAGTTTTGCACATTAATCACAATTTGTCACAATTATTTCATCAGAATAAATCCCAATTTAAACGGTCTAGACGGACATAGACACTATTTGATGAAGAAGGTAATAATCCAAATCTATGCAGTTATAGGATAGACACTACTTCTATTAGTCTTATTTTAAAGCTATGCGCGGCTAGTACATAATCGAGCAATATAGCTAATCCTACTAAGTAGACACCATGTTGACACAGACAAAGCCAATCAAGCGAACTAACACTATTAGCTACGTCTCCATTCAATCGTATTATGCACTCCGACTGTCAAATCATAATAGTTCCACTTTGAAAGGATGCACCGTAATCCCGATGTCCCGGGCTTATTCTTTCGACAGATCAAAAGTCCCGGGAGGGTTAAGCTCTTATGTCTTGCCTATAATAGTTCGAACCCATTGTCCGAACCATTAGCAGAGTTAAACCCGAGGTTAGCCAACCTGCCACATAAATCACCCTTGGGAAAATGTCTACACATGGTGCTCATATTTGTTGGATATGTATAATTGGGAAGGTTGTGTATATTTTGCTAATAAATATTAATATTAGTTCAGATAAATGTGTATGTGAAAAGGGTAATACGGACGAAGACACAATCAATTATACTAACGTTTTATAAGAAGCATGAAGACTCATCAACATTATAATCATTTCAGCCGAAAGACGTCCACCGCTGGACCAATAGGCGTCTTACAATTTGGAGGGGTTTGCCATAATTGCCATAATTGCCACGCTTGGCTTATTCGCACTAGAGAACGGGCAGCAGCGTTCTCTATGCATTGTACCATCATACTGCGATCGCTATCAACATCAGGTCCTTTAAAAACGGTGGACGACCTTCGAAAACGAGATCTATTCCTACAGACAAAGAAGACAAGTTTATTGTAACACACCCACAATCATTAATGTTCATTCTTGAATCTGAATCCTGCCACAGATTTTCTGCCGCGATAGCACAAAAAGTTCTCTTGATATACAATACGTATTAATGATTTTCAAAAGTAACCCTCCTCTGCTCTGACAAAACTATTTATCATCATTCATTAGTTCACTCCTGATGGATTAAGCACGCGTGTCGTCTCTTGTGGCCAGATTAGCGAAAGGGTTAAGTTCAAGGGTTGGTACAAGTTTGATGTGTTCACTGTTATCTCTGTTGTTAAAAGTTGTAGGATGTAACGGCTAATGGATTTGTTGCTTGGGACTGGAAATAACCCAAGTTTTGGAATTATTGGTGCAGTTGCTAAAGTTTATTTCATAGCATTTGGTCATGACCGTAGGTCCGTGGTCCAATGACCGTAGCTGCCACTAAAAATACAAAAAAAAAAAAAAATGTAGATTTACATTTTAACATTGATAGATTTAGCGTATTGAACTGTATAATATTAGCATTTTAAAACACATATCTAGGGCACCAAAATTGACATTCAAAATACATCACTCGACCCAACCAATTTTCATTCCACACCATTGCTGTATACCATCGATTCGGCTCCACTCTAACAACGGGAAACGCATCAGCGAAAAATTCAAAGCAATAAATCGTTAAAGGAACAATCGATACAAGCAAACCTCATTCGAGTTGCGTTGTTATTCGATGTTCGCAAACAGGGTGTGGGCTCGCATGACTGGATGTACCCGAAACACCACTTAGTCTCGTATAATTTTCAATGAGTAATGGTTGCAGCGGTCGCAAGGAGGCCGACCTAGGTCAACGCATTACTGCCCGGAGGAGTTGCTTCCGTCACGAACAGCGATGGCATGGAGCCGACTATGCACTGTTATGATTCCGGATGCCCATGCCGTCCGATAAGGTGGATACCTTTTGTCGTAGTATTTTCCATAGTCTATGCGCAAAAAGTTTGACTGTTTTATAGTGCCAAAACACGTGGTTGTGGGTCATATGGTGGTCGTAAATTTCAGAGGTGTAGTTACGTCGAAACAATTGTAATATATTGGATTGTCGACAAAATGTTAGCTGGGTAGCTTTTGAGTTGAATTTTAAATAAAGATTATGGTATTTAAAGTAAAACTTAACGTAGTTTTTGCAACGGAATAAAAACAAAAAGGTAACACAGTCGAGGTAATTCTAGCGTTAAAATTGAATTAAATATCCATAATGGCCGCAACGCGGTACTTGGAACAATTTAATTATAAGTTGATACTGTTGATATTGTAGAGTTGCCGATAACATAATATTAAGGAACGAATGTTGCTCTCTATAAGATACAATGGCTTTAGTTAATTGAAATCTTAATTGACAATATGACACGGTCTGTAAGTTGAGATTTCAATTTCTGATTGTATTAATACTGTTCATTAGTTTTATTTAGTACTACACAATTTATTTGCATACTCAGATAAATTATTTCAGTTTTCCAAGCATTCGCTCTTATGTATTAGCAGTAACTATATGAGAACATGTGCAAAATAAAGCCAATGTGCTATACTGAATCCTATAAGGAAAATAGTAATTGTTTCGATTTAATAAAAAATTTAAGGGTGTACTGATTCCATTTCAATTTCTAATTCGATTTATTTAGTCTTGTTTAAAATGCTGTGGTCTCTTATAACAAAAGTTAGGTATAGAAAACAATCAGATAATACCCAATGTTACCCATTATTTATGTGTTTTTTGTTGCATATTTTGTTGAAATACTGAATAAATAAATAAATACTCATATTTATTTCCATATTATTTACAACTCACAAGCTCCACGATACTCTGTTCGTCACTTCCTGCAAGGGTGTCCAGAGATCGGTCACGCTTATCTCGTTTTGCAAACATCGGCCGATGACGCTTTGTCAGATGGCCGATGGCCGGCAAGATAGTTGAGTGGTTACATAGGGATGATGGTTTAAGTCATTTGTAGAAGATTGAAACTGATTTGAACTACCACAGAGACGATGTTAAGAATTGAAGTTAAATTAATTTTCGTTTGTGATTTTATATTTTACTTAGAGATAATTAATTAATTACATTGACTGCAACTTATTAAGAAACTTATAAGTTGTTTTCTTTTAAAGTTTTATCAACCGCCATCTTGAAATTTCGTTTAGACCTCATACCCTCAGCCGGCTTCAGTACCCTCGAAAACCGTAAAAACAACATCCACAATGAAAAATTTTAAAATTTGCCTGCCGCAATCTTAGATGTACATTTTGACCACACTATTGATTCCAGTACCTTCAAAAAACTTAAATTGCATAAACATAACACATTTTCGTTACATGACGGTATCTACCAGTTTACTCCTACTTCAGGCTTCGTTAAAGAACTTCGTTCCAAAGACTTAGTGACCGCTGATACATGTTGGCTACCTCCAGATACAACGAATAGAAAACTCTTCGAAACATTTTAAAACATAACATCCTACCGTGCAGTGCCTTCTGGCGTTTGCCACAATATTCTTTCAGTGAGAATACATAAAACAATCCATTGTCTTTAAATGCACGAGTATAAAGGAAGTTAATGTACAAAGCTGTAGTGAAAATCCCGGCTCATGTTGGTGTACTAGTCTATACCCTCTAATCTCTACTGTTTCAATTGTATGTGGTACAAGTCATAAGCATTTTGTGACTTTTTGATATTTCGTTTCCAGGTTGAGGTTCTAACGTTTGCTAGCCGTAAGTAACCAGTAACGGTTAATTGTCTATTTAATTAAATAGAAAAATAATTTATTGACAAAATCAAATTTTTAAGATCCAACAAAAAAGAGATTTTCGTCTGATCGTAAACAGTCTTCACGTCATATCACTATATATAATACTAGCTTTTGCCCGCGGCTTCGCCCGCGTAGATGTCGGAAATTATCGCAAGAGGACGTATTGCCGCGGTAAGAATGTATTAATCCATGTTATACATACATCTCTTCTGGGGCTCCAGTCTTGAGAGAGCTCGCGAGTCTCTTCAACTCCGTCATCCAAGAGGGTACAACGCCCGAAGCGTGGAGCAGAGGTGCGGTGGTTCTGTTCTTCAAAAAAGGTGACAAAACCTTGCTGAAGAACTATAGACCCATCTCACTTCTGAGCCACGTATACAAGCTGTTCTCGAGAGTCGTTACGAACCGTCTCGCCAGGAGACTTGACGAGTTCCAGCCACCAGAACAAGCCGGTTTTCGAAAAGGCTTCAGTACCGTAGACCACATCCATACTGTTCGGCAAATTGTACAGAAAACCGAGGAGTACAACCAGCCGCTGTGTATGGCATTTGTGGACTACGAGAAAACCTTCGACTCTATCGAAATATGGGCAGTTCTGGCCTCTCTGCAACGATGTCGAATTGACTGGCGCTACATCGAAGTGTTGAGATGCCTGTATGACGCTGCCACGATGACTGTTCAGATCCAGGATACGAAAACCAGTCCAATCCAACTGCTCAGGGGGGTGAGAAAGGGGGATGTGATATCCCCGAAACTGTTTACCAACGCGTTGGAGGACGTATTCAAGACGCTGGACTGGACTGGACAGGGTATCAATGTGAATGGCGAGTACATCTCACACCTTCGCTTTGCCGATGACATCGTCGTTATGGCAGAGACGCTGGAACAGTTGGACCAGATGCTGCACAGCCTGAATGGAGCCTCCCGGTGGGTTGGCCTCGGCATGAATTTGGACAAGACGAAAGTCATGTTCAACTCGCACGTCATGCCGAGTCCAATCCGCATCGAGGGTTCGCTTCTCGAGGTTGTGAAGGAGTACGTCTACTTAGGGCAAGTCATCCAGCTCGGTAGACACAACTTTGAGAAGGAAGCCGACAGGAGGATCCAGTTGGGTTGGGCGGCGTTTGGGAAACTTCGTCAAGTCTTCTCGTCGCCTATCCCGCAATGTCTGAAGACCAAAGTCTTCAACCAGTGCGTCCTGCCCGTAATGACATACGGTGCCGAAACATGGACACTGACAGTTGGGCTGGTCCACAAATTCAAGGTCGCTCAGCGTGCTATGGAGCGGGCTATGCTCGGAGTTTCTTTGAAGGATAAGTTCAGAAATGAAATTATCCGGAAAAGAACTGGAGTTACCGAAATAGCTCGCAGAGTAAGCAAACTGAAGTGGCAGTGGGCTGGCCATGTCTGTCGAAGGACCGATGGCCGATGGAGCAGACGAGTCCTGGAGTGGAGACCGCGTATCGGCAAGCGTAGCGTGGGACGCCCCCCAGCTCGGTGGACCGACGACTTAAAGAAAGTGGCTGGGACAGACTGGATGCGGAAGGCGGAGGACAGGGTGTTGTGGCGCAATATGGGAGAGGCCTATGTCCAGCAGTGGACTGCGATAGGCTGAGTTGATTGATTGATACATACATAAAATTACGCCTTTTTTCCCATGGGGGTAGGCAGAAACTACGGAACGCCACCTGCTACGATCCTTACATATCTTGTGTGTTTGATGTACTTAAAATAATCCTAATAGTATTCAGAGTAAGAAGACTGCGACATAGGGCTGGATTGAATTGAATATAAGTCTTCCTGATTTTTCTTAACGCTCCTATTCTACCTATATAAACACTCAGTTATTTACCAGACACCAAATTAACCATAGTTATAAGAATAGTACTTTGGCCAGTGGCTTTGCCCGGATAGCTGTCGGAAAATATCACCCGGGAAACCACTACCGGGATAAAATATCTATGGTATGCTATATATGGTAAGTATCCAGGATAAGCAAAAATCCAAATCCATCCATTGGAATAATACAATTAGCTTTATTTTGGGTACTTCGAACACACATGATGATATGCATTTACTATGAAACCCAAGTAATATGAATTACAATCCTACTAATCCTGCACTACCCAACCGCTACCAAGCGAGATGGCCGGACGCGGAACGGCCCACTAGCCACTCTGCGGCTATTTTATTATAATCTCTGATATCTTCTAAAATATTCATTTTAATGATATGCTGTAAAGCGCAATTTTGATCTACATGAAATGCACAACATATCTAATGTATTTAATTGGATAAGAATTAATGCTATATTGCTTAAAATCGCTTCGTAAATAAGCCATTATTTCTCTTAAAAATTAAAGGATAAAAAATGGTTATTGTGGGTTATCCCTAAGAGATAGACATATACCATTGCGGACTTTTTTGTAGAACTTTGTAAGGTGTACAATACTGTAGTACATTATTTTGATCTATTTCGTAGGGTTTTGCCAGCGTTCGCAATGTAAGCGCAAAAAAATGTGTTTATTTATGACATCACATTAGAAACCTCTAAAATTATCAGCGTTTATTTACTATATTATGCATGTTATATACATATAAACCTTCCTCTTGAATCATTCTATCTATTAAAAAAACTGCATCAAAATCCGTTGCGTAGTTTTAAAGATATAAGCATACATAGGGACAGACAGACAGCGAAGTGACTTTATTTTATAATATGTAATGATAATGATAATGATAATGATGATGATGATGATGATTTGACTGGCATGTTAGTCTAGTGGTTAGTGACCCTGAATGCTAAGACGGAGGTCGTGGGTTCGATTCCCACCCAGGATAAATCTTTGTGTGATGAGCACAATCATTTGTTCTGTGTCTGGGTGTAATTATTCTATACTAATATTATAAAGAGGTAACATTTGTTTGTAAGTTTGTATGTTTGTAAGTTTGTATGTAGGGGGTAATCTCCGGAAGTAATGAACCAATTTTAAAAATTGTTTTACTGGTAGAAAGCTACATTATTCGTGAGTGCTATAAGCTATAAATTATAAAGATATCATGCATATTAGCCGAACTATCTCAATTTTTGTCCAGCCAGGCGGAAAAAAATTGCTCTTACATCAGAGTTATTTGCATGCGCTGCCTTAACAGTTGTATATACAGTGAAACCTGGTTAAGTGGGACCTGGATAAGTGAGAAACCTCTATTATTGAGAGTTGCAATGAGGTCCCGGTACTTTTTCATTGAATTACCTCTGTTAATGAGACTTTTCGAACCTGGTTAAATGAGATTTGAATTTTAAGATGTGTTCGATGTTTACCTCTGTAATTCGGACTCTGTAGCTCAATTCCCTGTCTATGTGAGACAAATTAATCAGATTGGGATTGGGAGGTTTTGACACGTTTGTTTACAAACATTTGAATGTCTTTCGCACATGCTTTGTTTGTCAGTACTATCTCAGGTTTTGCCCTAAAAACAAGGCAATAAAAGTATACAAAATGTCCAAACGTAAATATAAAATGTTATCAGCATCTGAAAAATTAAAATTAACTTCCATCAGAAAAATTGAATAATGGTACATTTTGACCTCTATAAGCAGGGGGGCCTCTGTAAATGAGACAGCTATAATTTTAAACCTGCTTAGTTGGAAAACTGGATTAATGGAAACCCTCAATAATTGGTACATAATTCTTGGTCCCTCGAGATCCCAATTAACCAGGTTTCACTGTAATTCAAAACAATATATAGCAACCTTGTCCGCTTTGAATAGTTCTACAAAAGGGTCCGAGACACCATATTTCTATCTTTTATATTTTAGCAGATATAGTAGCTTTTATGTGTTAAAAAAAGGATTTTTCGACGTACTTACCTTTGGACGATTTTTTACACAACAAAATATTAAACCTTATCGAAAAAAATATTATTATGATCACAAGAACATCACAGAGATACGATTTGCCCCAAACAGTATGTCAATTGGTTAAATAGTTTCGAAGATAATATAAAATTACTAAATCGCAAAAAGCCGCCGTCCATTCACGAACCGCATTAGAACATGCTTTGTACGGACGTTTTATCCATTTACCATAGATGACAAGCTTTTGATGCTATTATTGACAGTGTTATAAATAACAGGGGTAAAATATTTTTTCTAGATGCCCCAGGAGGCACTGTGAAAACGTTCCTCGCAAATTTGGTATTGGCAAAAGTCAGAAAATCCGGGAAAAACGGGCTAGCTGTTGCCTCTTCAGGGATTGCCGCAACTCTATTAAATGATGGGAAAACAGCACACTCAACCTTTAAACTACCACTGACAGTATCATTGGAACAACACTCAGTATGCTCCATAAGTAAAAATGGACCGCTCGGGAAACTGTTACAAGAGACATCTTTAATTATTTGGGACGAATGTACCATAAGTCATAGAGCACATGTTGAAGCAGTAAACCGAACGCTCAAAGACCTCAGAAACTCAGATGCTATTATGGGTGGTGTTATTTTTGTTTTTGCGGGTGATTTTCGGCAAGCACTGCCGGTAATAACAAAAGGAACACGCGCCGATGTTATCAGGGCATGCTTAAAATCATCTTACTTATGGAGTTTCGTTGAAAATCTCAATTAACGAACAAACATGAGAGCTCATTTGAGCGACAACTACGATAACGACTTTCCGCATCAACTACTAAATCTTGGAGAAGGAAAAATTAGCTGTCTTAGCACCAACAGTACTAGCGATGACATTAAACTTAACGATAGATTAGGTCACATATTACATAGGTTAGAACATCGGATAGACGCTATTTATACCGGTCTTGAAAATTTATTGGAAAGAGATTATCATTTGGCTTTGTTCCAGGGCAATAGTGTCTCCTAGAAACGATACAGTGAATGAGATAAATAAACTGATTTTAGAGAAAATTCCCGGTCAAGTCAAACACTATAAGTCCATTGATATGATGTGTAATATTGAGGATACAGTGCACTTTCCTCAAGAATTTTTAAATTCTTTGAGCCCTTCTGGCTTACTTCCTCATGACCTTATGTTAAAAGTTGGCATTCTTATCATGCTATTAAGAAACTTGAGCCCCCCAACATGTGTAATGGCACAAGGCTGCTTATAAAAGAGTTGCGGGAGAATATAATCGTGGTGACCATTCTCACAGGGCCAGCAGTGGGACGACTGGCTTATATTCCGCGGATTCCCGTGATTCCGACGGATTTACCCATAACGTTTAAAAGGCTACAGTATCCCGTGGAAATCTCCTTTGCCCTCACTATAAAAAGTCCCAGGGTCAAACATTCTCTCTGGTGGGCATTGACCTGAGAAAGCAGTGTTTTTCCCATGGACAGTTATATGTTGGCTTATCTCGGGTTAGAACTACTGAAAGACAATATATTTTGGTACCAAATAATAGCATTACATCTAATATAATGTACAGAGAAGTTTTGAATAATTAAATTTAACATAATTTATTCAATCATAATCATTCGTACATACATACATATGCAATAAAAACAAAATCCTCTTTTTGGCAGTCAGGAAATATATCATAGCACTCAGTACTAACCGAACCACACTCATAATTTCATCACAAGTTAAAATGTTTACTGCCCAACGAAGTGGGCACGGGTCAGCTAGTCTATAATATGTATTTATTTAGAAATATTTAAGTATATTTATCAGTTGTCTGGTTGCCATAGTACAGGCTCTGCCTAGTTTGGGATCAGATAACGATGTTGGTTGTCCTAAGATATTATTACTATTATCACGTGACCAGGGCTGGGTCGGTCTATAGGCAAAGAATTTACACTGTTATGCAATGTGCCAATTTTCTGGGTACTTTTCCGGATGAGTACTGCGACGCTTAAGTGTCCGTTATTTTTGTATTTATTTATATAGATAGTTAGTTAATTTAGACCTAGTGTAAATATTAAGTTGTGTAATATTGTAAAAGAATAAGTAAAACATAACACAGCATCCAATTTTCTCAGTTGTATAACCCTTATAGGGGAGAAAATTTAAACGACTATTGATCACACTGTTTTAGGTTCCTCTGCACGCGTAGCATGGGCATTTATCTAAATCGTATTCTATGAGAACAAAGTGTTTTTTTTTTTGGAAATTTTTGTCTTAGTGCCTAGAAATATTTCTACGACCTTTAGTTTTTTTTTACGTTACTACGGTGATGAAACGGTACTACATTCATTCTACCTACACACATGCAAATCGCTACAGTCTGTATTCTGTACCAGTCTTGAGGGTAATGCACAACACACAGCACTCACGCGCCGCGATTGTTCTTTTCTGGCGAGGAATTAGCAAACATTTCGAAATGCTTTTTAATACCGCACTCAGAATATCTTAGCAGATTATGTATGGAAGCTTTTAGTCGTACAATGATATAGATAAATAAATAAAATAATTAAAACTGTAATTATTAATAATCATTATTACCGGTACCATAATAGTGCTACGCTTTGCTTTGCAAATTTTTCATTAATTTTTTTACTGGCAGATAGAAGATGGGAGACTTGTGGCTAAATAATAACAACACGTGTCGATCGATTAGGTTAAGCTACGCTTGGCGCGGTTGGTCGTGGATGGGTGAGCATATTTACATACCAATGATCCTCCGTGCCTCAGAAAGAACGTTAAGCTGTTGGTCCTGGCTACCATTCGTGGATCTTTGATAGATGTTACGAGTTGTCAGAAGCCCGAAAGTCTGACAACCAGTTTTACCAAGTGTTACCCTGAAATTGAATTGTGGACGTCAGATAAGTAGTGGCTCCATGTAAAATAGTATTTTGTTGCAGTCGGTTAGACTGAAAGCCGATCTCAACATAGTTGAGGAAAAGCTAGGCAGAAGAAAAATTACTGACAGAAAGACGCCTGTTGTTATTTTGGCACGCACGGCACTGTCCATAAATTAGTAAGCAGTTTTCAACTTAACAAAATGTTTTCAGTCTCCGGAAGAGGTAGCAAAAAAAACCGGCCAAGTGCGAGTCGGAATCGCGCACCGAGGGTTCCGTACAAACCTGTAGGTATTCTCGGTTAAAAAATAAATGTTTTTTTTTTAATTTTTATATTTCAGTTGATTGAATGTAAGGTAAATTGCGGTTTACGATTTATGACGTTTTAAAAAAAAAACTACTCACTCGATCTCGTTCGGTGGTAGTTTACATGGTAATGTACATCATGTATTTTTTTTAGTTTTATCATTCTCTTATTTTAGAAGTTACGGGGGGGGGGGACACACATTTTACCACTTCGGAAGTGTCTCTCGCGCAAACTATTCAGTTTAGAAAAAAATGATAATAGAAACCTCATTACCATTTTTGAAGACCTATTCATAGATACCCCACACGTATGGGTTTGATGAAAAAAAAACATTTTTGAGTTTCAGTTCTATGTATGGGGAACCCCAAAACTTATTGTTTTTTTTTTCTATTTTAGTGTGAAAATCTTAATGCGGTTCACAGAATACATCTACTTACCAAGTTTCAACAGCATAGCTCTTATAGTTTCGGAAAAAAGTGGCTGTGACATACGGACGGACGGACAGACAGACAGACAGACAGACAGACAGACAGACATGACGAATCTATAAGGGTTCCGTTTTTTGCCATTTGGCAACGGAACCCTAAAAAGCGATAAGGCCGCCAATTTTATATTTTGTAGTGTAAGTATGATTTGTTTTGTATTTTTCGATGATAACTCGCAAACCTACTTAGAGTTTAAAAACTTTCTGGTAATTATTCGATTTTTATGTTGTGTTAGGTATAGATAACAATGAAGATGCGTTCTATCGCATAGCAGAAATACAATTCCTTTACATTTTAAATCAATATAGTAACTCTAAACAAATATATCTACAGTTCATGAATGACAAACTGTCTTAGTAATCTCGCATGCAAATGGCCAAGTTACAAAACAAAACGATATCTATCTTTGCTCGAAGAGGAACTTGGAATCCTTTACTTGGCACGCTTGGGAATGGATAATACAAAGTAATTTGTTTCACTATATCTATTCGTAGAATATATTGAGTTGAGACTCTTGTCTTGTAGCCATCTTGAAGTTAGGTACTGCAATCTTGTGAGGATTTAAGCATTCCTAGAAAAAATGTGCGCTCTTGCAACTATTCTAATGGAATTATCTTGGAAGTAGGTTAAATTAAGAAGTAATTTTCCTCTGTTTAGAATGATTGCGTATTCTACGCTGACTGTCACAGTGAATTTAAAGTTTTATGTTTTGCGTTTTTTTTTCTTTGAATATGCCTCAGACGTAATAAAATAACATTTCAATTATGTCTCGTTCAGTGTCCGTCAACCGTGTCGCTAGACATTTTAAAGATACTCGTAAATAGCACTCTTTTTTTCTTCTTTATATAGTTTTTTTTTTCTGGATGGGAAATCATCAAATGACCTCTCCCGCTCTGGGCGGAGCGGGAGGGCATGTCAGACTTTTACTGACTAAAACCCACCCGTGTTCCTTCAGTTGCCCATGTGCCAGGGTCACGGTATCTCTTTCGAACAATCACGCGACCCCGGCAGGTCACGCGACCCCGGCAGGCCTTTATATAGTATTAAGTAATGTCTCTTTCCGCGTTTGTACGCTTAGATCTTTTAAACTACCCAAAGGATTTTAATGCGATTGTCATCAATAGACAGAGAGATTCAAGGGTTTTTATGTATAATTCGCGGGCAAAGCCGCTGACAGAAGCTAGTTTAACCATAATTTTCTTGCTACTTGCTCATAGATTATTAACCTACTAGACAAATAAGATGTCTAAACGCCCCGTTACACTTACATTCCCAAAACCAAAGCGACAATTCCAATCCTGGACTAATGCGGTGAGAATGCAGCAATGACAGTGATGCAGGTGAGTACCGGTGGTCCGGCAGTGGTCCGGCACGGCGGGCCGGTGGCACGGTGTCGCGCGGGACGCTGCGGTCGGCACACGCATCGCTCAGCAACCGCAAATGTAACCGGACACCCGTCCGGCACGTCTTGTGTGCATTGCTGGTGTCAAGCATGCGGTTTGGATGCCTGAATGATGCTGTTTAGCTGTTAGCTTAGGCTTTTTGCTTTCGATGGTTGTGTTATAATATAATACGCAGACCAAAAAAACATGGCACAAAAGAGAGCAGGCATATTTATACCAAACACCAGGTGTTCGTCCTTGCCCAAAGATGAATGCACACTCGGTTTTCGCTCCAAAATCTAGACTCGCTAACCGATCTACATATATATCTCTGGCAATTTGCTCAATTCCTTACGTTATCTGTTCTGTCCGTAAATTGCCATTCGCGAATTCTAGTTAAATAAAACCGCTAACACGCTATTTTACTTTTTTTACCTAAGTTTTAATTTTAGTTATTACTACACATAGTTAATTTATTGGTTCACCCTTATTTGATAGAACAACGTTTGATATAATATTACTAAATCGAATTTTAGTTGCAATAAAGTCATTTCGAAGAATTATTCATTTGACCGAATAATTCATTGGTAAATTTTTATTTAGCGTAATTATTTATTTGAACTAATTTCATTTGAACTAATTTCATTTCGCCGAATTTTCAAATGCACTAATTTTATTTAAACTAATGTTTCACTACACTAATAATGATTTAGTCGAAAGATCGTATTGAATATTTAGTTCATTAATAATTCGTTTCTTTCATCGTCTATAAACTAACATTGTTCTTCACCTATCGAATTAATGCCACGTAATAATACGTTAATATAACGTTCATTTGACCTAATATTCTTTTGACCTAAAATTCATGTTTAATGGGCACAGTTTTAGCCTAACTCAAATGGCACTTAACCAAACCTTAAAATATTCTATGCATGGTCGAGGGTGGGCTTGGTAGACGGAGCCCCGCTTCGCAGGGCTCCTACTTCTGGGTGGTTTATAAAAAAGTATCCACGAAGGGGATGGCGGGGTGTATTCTAACCTAACCTATCCGAGTCGGGGGCCCTAAAGTCCAGATTGCATCCAGTTTCTCCTGGTAACAATAGTTGAGACGGTTTCGGGTAGCTTGATATGGGGTGTGTAGGTTACCTATCATAAGTTCGAAAAATATTTAACCGAATTTCATTTCCCCTAAAACTTTTCAACTATTATCGTTTCGTTTTTTTTTACTTCATCGAAGTCACGTCTGCCACTGTATCAGTTGACCTATTATCAATTTGACTTTTTTCATTACTCCGACGTTTCATTTGGTCGATAAACTCTTTACCGAAGTTACACTTAGCCGAAATAACATTTGTTCGAAGTATTATGTTTCCAGACATTCATTATACCTATGTTAAGATTAACCTACTCTTTGGTTCAATTAATTATCTATTTAAATGTAATGGCACTTAATAAAACAGTTTATTATGAACAAAAGTGTTTTTAAAAGGTCCCAGTAAGAAGCATGCGAACAATGCTACTTGCTACAAGCATGCAACATGCAACCATGCATGCAGCGTGCAAGCTGGCATGCAGCAGGCAAGCAGGCAAGCAAGCATGCAGCATGCAAGCAAGCATGCAGCGTGCAAAGAAGCATGCAACATTCAAGCAGGCATGCAACATGCAGCAAGCATTGTTTCTGTCACGGCTCCGGCGCTGCGGGGTTTGGGCGGCCCCACGTGAGCTTATCGTCGCAGATGGTTTTAATGCTCACCACCGCAGCTGAGGCTGGCCGGCAAAGCCGGCCAGCAAGCCGAAGCTGCGGTGGCGGGCCTTCAGACCACCTGCTCCTCAGCTCGCGGGCCGCCCTACCCCTCCGCGCCTGCGCGGGCTTAAATTACACTCTAGGGGTAGGGCAGACAAGACTACGTAAAGTCGGTTTTACAGCGATTCGTTTCTCACTAAATTTTGTAGCACAATTTATTGACTTTTTATGACACTACATATATTTAATTTACTATTGAAAACGCTACCAAGTAACCGGCTATATATTTGTGACCAAATAATATTCCCAAAAATTTGTTTCACTGTGGTGAAAATAGGGTCCACCCTTTATGGCAGAATTTTTTTCGTCATAATATTATTTTGCATAACAGCGGATGGCATAAACTTCATTTCGCAGAAAATCGTTTGGCATACACTCATTTATCATACATTCACAACGCATAATTTTATAAGTCAGAATCATCTTTAGGCATAAATTTTATTTCATAATAATTAAAAAGTAGAACCATCATATCGCATAAAGTTCGCAGACAGAATCGTCTCTTGGCATAATTTCATATCGATAGTTATTAAAAGGCAGAACTATCATATCTCAGAAACTTTAAACTTAGAATCATCTTTTGGCATACATTTCATATCGAAGAAGCATGCAGCATGCAAGCAAGCATGCAGCATGCAAGCAAGCATGCAGCAAGCAAGCATGCAAGCAAGCATGCAGCATGCAAGCAAGCTTACAGTATGCAGGCGAGCATGCAACATGCAGCATGCATGGTTTCTGTCACGGCTTCGGCGCTGCGGGGCTCCGGCGGTCCCACGCGAGCTCATCGTCGCAGATGGTTTTACGCTCACCACCGCGGCTTCGGCTTGCTGGCCGGATCCGCCGGCCAGCCTCAGCCCCGGTGGCGACCGTCAAAACCACCTGCTCCTCAGCTCGCGAGCCGCCTCGCCACTCCGCGCCTACGCGGGCTTAAATTACACTCTAGGGGTAGGGCAGACAAGACTACGTGGAGTCGGTTCTGCAGCGATTCGTTTCTGTCAATAATTTTTGTAGCACAACATATACTGACTTTTTGAGACACTATTTCATTTTATTTAAGGTTAAAATGCAATTTAATAGAAATGAAAATATGCCTAACAAAATTATTCTAAATGAAATTCTGCCATCTTCATAGTATGCCAAGTGAAATTATGCCAAATAATCATTGCTCTAAATAAATGTTATGCTAAACGAAATTATGCGGAATTTTAAGTCTGCCAAAGGTAATTATGCGAAATAAAATTCTGCCATCTTAAAAGTATGCCAGCGTAAAGTCGAGCATATAAACATTCGGCCAAACAATGTTTATGCTAAACATTTTTTATGCCTTACAAATATTCGTTTAAATAAGATTATGCCAAGTGTGTTATGCCAAATAAAATTCGGAGCATAAAGTTTCTGCCTGATAGAGGGAACCCGTGAAAATATGGCAAACAAACCATTTGGCAACTGAGAAAATCTCAAAAGAGGCTTCGGCCAATAGCAAAAAGTTATTTCGTAAATCGGCGAAACATAATTCGGTAAAATAATACCTATGACACATGACACTTCGATGATTTAAAAATATGTCAAATGATGCATATTGCAAAAAAGACGTCGGTCAATAGTTTTCGGTAAAATGAAATTCGAACAAAAAAATTCGGAAAAGTAATCGGTTCCCGGGGTGTGTAATGTTAAAATCGTAATATTTCTTTCATAATATTTTTTTTTTTAATTTTGAAACGTATACAGAACTGGATTTACTAAAAGCAATTGCAAGTAATTTAAGATTAGTTTAACTGTTTTCTTGTTCAAAATAAATAATTTTTCAAATATTTACAATGTTTTTTTTTCTGCATTACATTACACCAATTGAATATTCGATAAAATACATGGTTATACCATCTGAACATTACATCAAATGAACATTATACCTTTTGATCATTAGCGCAAATGTTGTTATAGCAAATAAATATTCGATGAACTGAAAATTCTGTCAAACGATAATATACAAAGTGATGATTTTCTGAAACGTTGTTCGATTTAGTAATATTATATCAAACGTTGTTCTATCAAACAAGGGTGAACCTAATTTATTACATTAAGAATTTGTGCTTTTGTAGCCTGAAACACAGGCTCTACCTAGTTCAGGCAAATTAGCAAATCTGCTCTACTTTAAATTGTTTAAGGTATCTGTTGTAAATGTGTCCCTTTTTATTAATAAACAATTTATTATTATTTTTTATTCGTCTTTGCCGATAATCTGGAAGGAATTTAAATTAAGAAATCACTGAGGTAAGAAATAATATAAGTCTATTAGTTCGCTTGATAAATGATAAATGATAAATGATAAATGATAAATGACTTTATTTTTGCAAGTAGGTTTGTACAAACACTTTTACACGTCAATCATTTTTTTTTAAACTAGATGAGTTCGGCATTTCCTATCTGACTACTCTGAGAAGAAACGCCGAAACAAACTCAGAGGTCACAGTCTCTTTTAAAGTCCAGACATAATCTTGATCAGATCATGTGAAGACCATGTGGATTGGTGTCTGAAGTGGTCTTTTAAGGAAAGAACACACAGCTTGAGTGGACCTGTCCAATCAGTGCACGCATTTGTCAGTAATCATGCAGCCCCACTCAGAACTTAAGGAGGTCAATGATTCGACGAACAATACCAAAGAAAGGACATTTGTGAAGGTCGCACAAATTACTCAAACTGCCAGACAATGTAAAAAATTAAATTAGAAGAAAAGGAAACCAAAAAAAAAGAACACCCACTTCGTCTTCACATTTACAATAGGTAATTAAAACAATATAATACTTAAAAGTAAATATTCATGTCATTGTATAAGTAAAATTCCTCAGTGTTAATGTGTATATAAAATCAGGAAATAGTCCCGGTCTGATCATTTGAGGACCATGTACATGGGGGTGTCTGAAATGGTCTCTTGAGGAAAGAACCATACAGATTGAGTGGACCTGTCCAGTCAATGCACGCATTTGTCAGTAATCTTGCAGCTCAACTCAGAACATAAGGAGCACAAAGATTCGACGAACAATACCAAAGAATGGACATTTTGGTAGGCCGCATTAAGTACTCAAACTGCCAGATTATCATTAAAATGGAATGAGTAAGAGAGATATAAAAAAAAAAAAAACAAACATCACCTACATAGTCCTCACATTCAAAATCACTTAAATAATAATAATAATATTATACTTCTGAAAGTATAGGTATATTCATGTCATAGTGTAAACAATAATCAAATGTCAAAGTGTATAAGCAATAATCAAAATGTCAAAGTGTATAAGCAATAATCAAAATGTCAAAGTGTATATTCCCAATAAAAAGTTAATAAAAAAAAAGGAAAGTAATTAATAATAAAAATAAAAAATATCATTCAGTACAATAATAATTTAAAAATTAAAATTAAAAATTGGAGCAGCTTAATCCCAAGCTTTTTTGTCCTCAATATAATCTTTAACAGTGTAAAAGGCTTTCTGGCACAACTTACGTTTAATGAATGATTTAAATTTATTGAGACTTAGATCTTGAACATGGCTTGGAAGTTTATTATAAAAGCGTATACATTGACATCTGAATGAGCCACCTATTTTCTTGAGCCTTGTTGAAGGTACAATAAATTTGTGTTTATTCCTAGTATTTATATTATGGATATCACTGAATTTTTTGAACAATTTAATATTCTTATGGGCATATAAAAGATTTTCAAAAATATACTGTGAAGGCACAGTCATTATATTAATTTCTTTAAATTTCTCTCTGAGTGAGTGTCTCGGGCTTAATTTATAAATTGATCGAACAGCCCTTTTCTGCAAGACAAAGATAGTCTGAATGTCGGCGGCATTTCCCCACAACAGAATACCGTACGACATTACACTATGAAAGTAGGCAAAATACACTAAACGGGCTGTCTCTATGTCAGTTAAATTCCGAATTTTTCTAACAGCGTATGCAGCGGAGCTTAGCTTTTTCGACAATTTATCTATATGCGGGCCCCACTGAAGCTTGGTATCCAAAGTTAGGCCCAAGAATACAGTGCTATCTTCAGGATTCAATTCTTCGCCCTTCACCAACACATTCGTTTTCACTTGCCTAACGTGAGGTAGCGTAAACTTAATGCATTTGGTTTTTTTTTCATTAAGAAGCAAATTATTTACATTGAACCAGTGAACTACTTTTGAGATCGCGCTATTAACATCGTCAGTATCCACTTGCTGACGTTTAAGTTTAAACAAAAGTGAAGTATCATCCGCAAACAAAACTATATTATGATTATCTTTTATAAGGTAAGGCAAGTCATTAATATAAATAAGAAACAAAAAAGGACCAAGAATTGAGCCCTGTGGGACTCCCATTGTTACGATAGATCCGGGAGACCTTTTTCCATTGACATCGACACTCTGAATCCTATTACTCAAATATGAAGTAAGAAGATCCAGAGCTCTGTTCCGGATCCCGTAGTGGCGGAGTTTCCTGATTAAAGTTTCATGAAGAACGCAATCGAATGCTTTAGATAAATCACAAAAGATGCCCAAAGCATCGCATTTATCTTCCCATGCATTATAAATATGTCCTAGGAGTTCAACACCGGCATCGGTAGTTGAACGACCCCTTGTAAAACCGAACTGTTTGGTATGTAATAATTTATGTTTATTAAAAAATCGTTGCAACTGATCTAAAATTAATTTCTCAAAAATTTTACTGAAGGTAGGTAGTACTGAAATAGGTCTATAGTTAGTGGGGTCTGATGTACTACCAGATTTAAATAAAGGTATTATTTTACTATTCTTCATAAGATCAGGAAACTCCCCACACTCAATACAATTATTAAATATAAGAGCTAAAGTAGGTGCTACAATGTCAATAATAGACTTGGCGACTTCTACAGAATTACCCCACAGATCTGCAGTCTTTTTTACATTTAAAGTGTGGAAGGTTTTAATTATATCTTTACAAGTAATATGTTCAAAATGAAATTCCGAATCGCAAACATTAACATTTTCAATAAGCAAAGACTCAGCAACAGAAGGTGATGAGTTTAGGGATTTTGTAGTTGAAACAGGAATATCTGAAAAGAAATTTTCAAAAGCCGCAGCGACTTGTGAGTCTGATTTTATTATGTTGTCGTTGATAGACAGGCTGTAGTCATTATTTCGTTTACTAGACCTTCCCGTTTCACTATTAATAATATTCCAAGTCGTTTTAATAACATTACTACTATTTTTAATCTTAGAACTCAAATAACGCGACTTGGCCATCCAACAGACTTTTTTAAATAATTTCGAATAATTTCTAACATACAAATTAAATTCAGCAGTGTTGACAAAAGCCCTTTCATTGTACAGCTCATAAAGCCGTGTTCTACTTTTATGAATACCAATGGTCGCCCAATCACTGAAAGATACGTTACTGTTAACTGAGATAGTCCGGGGAATAAAAGTCGAATTAAAGCTTTTTATTTAATTACCCCGAAACACTTCATGGTAACGATGATTATAATAATTGACTCAACATTGGGTCTCAGTAATTTCTACTTCTTCATTCTTCAGACATGAGTATCACGATTGTAGAAATTACTGTTATAAGCATAGCGAAAGTATGAAATTTAAATCTATACTAATATTATAAAGCTGAAGAGTTTGTTTGTTTAGTTCGTTGAACGCGCTAATCTCAGGAACTACTGGTCCAAATTGAAAAAATATTTTTGTGTTGGGTAGCCTATTTATTGAGAAAGGCTAGACTGTATAAAATCACGCTATAAACGGCAAGGGTTAAAGGGAGCAAAAATTTGACGCGGACGAAGTCGCGGGCAGAAGCTAGGTTTTAATAAAATGATATACTAGATATTTTCCTTAATTGGAAATCAAACGAACTTTTTGTAAAACTTACAAAGTTGCTAAAAAAAATAGACCTCATATTTTTCGTTGAGTCATAACCATTTGTCCAAAAAGTTATGAAAGGGGTTAATGGTTGCCTGAAGAGCAACATTAAGTGAATTATCTATTTGGAGACCTATCAGCGGTCACTCAGGTGCTTTTAAATACTAAACTCAAGCTCAAGTACTTCAGTATTTCTCTTCAAACCACTTACTGTAAAGTTTTCATTATTTCACTTTGAATAGGCGTTTTTGGCTTATTTAGGGTGAAGATTAGAGGTTGTATTTTTTTGTTGAATTAAGTTTGTCTACGAAATAATCAAAGCACAATCGGAGCTGTCTATTTATATGAGTATGGTCATTTTAACTTTACAATTAAATAAATAAAGATATATAATATGTATATACCAAACAATGTTATGAATGAAAACACGTACAGACGCCAACACATCAAGCTACTACAATCTGTCAGATTTCTTTGATAGATTTTCGACTTTATGTCTAGAGCATACGGTTCAAGGTTCATTGGGAAAAATTGACACTTTCGGGTAGCTTGACCTGGTGGCGTCTGTACAACTAAAGGGATAAAACCACTGACATCTGAGGACACGGAGGCCCTCCTGCAGCACACATCATAACTCCCTCTTTATGCGTACAGTTCTACACATACACATACACCCCATACACATATCACACATACTCAACTAAGCTGATATACTTAAAAAATATTAGTCTTTTGTCTCTTTATAATTTTGTAATTTGCCTTCTCAAAACGATATGAATAGTAAATATAGGCATATTTGTTGTATATAATATTAATAATCTAAGTTGCGGAAGAGTGGAGTGTTCTAATACAGGCAATTGTTTGCTTAAAATGACACTTGTATCACTAGCTATGTAGTACAAATGTTGCTAAAGACAATAGACTAGGTATTTGTATGTAATAAAACAAAATCCCACGAATGTGGCGATAGCCGCCAAATGCTTGGACTTTTCTTTTTTCAAAACAATGGCAGGAAATATTGGAAACAGGCAATCTGGACTAATTAGAATTTAAACCAATACGTCACGCTCTCTAAACTAAACATAACTTCAAAATTCTAATGGTATCGAGGTTCTTTACTTTTAAATCAAATGAGTACGTTTTCGATTTTTTTTCCAGTCAGTTTAGTTGTTAAATTGAGGAGTGAGAGCAAATAAGGAAAGGTTCAAAATGAACTTTTTAGAATACACACAACTTGTTTCCCTTATTTTATTTACCAAATAATTCAAACTATAAATATATCATACGGCCAAATAGTCAATACCACGACATCTATGGACACGTTTCAAGTCTAATATAACTGTTATACAGTCGTTTATATCTTGACCATAATCAGTACCAGTGTAATCCGTGGAATGGAACGTTGGGCTCAATTCGACTGTGACAGTATTTCCTATAGAAAAGTAGTATTATGTGAGTTGCTTGTGGGTATGTTGAATTTAGATTGGTGTAGTTACCTAAACGGATAGATATACGACCAACACGTAACAAAGCGATGCGGGATCGCAAAAATCTGTATCTTAAAGAAAAGTCCAAAGATTTTGCTATGTGAGTGAAGGGGAGCGGAAATAGCATTCTGTAGGTTTTTCAGACAGGTTAGAAGGGTTTATCAAGCTGCATCGTCGTCAAACATGGGGTTTGATAAATCTTCCTCTTATTGGATACTGTGTTTTGTTTTCTTTTATTTTATGTTTCTCTGTTTCGATATGGGCCTTCAATGCTTGAGAAAAACCGTTTTTTTTATGTAACGGCGTCTCACTACCATTTCATTATCTCTTTCCATAGCAGGTGCAAATAACGAAATCGCTATATTCCTTAAAATTTTCTTAGGACTACTCATGATTATTTCTATGTTAACTCAGTAATACTCTATTGTATTCGATTACAATTTGGCATTCAAACATACGGACGTGCACATCAATGCATTTTAATCATTAAATAAATTAACGTTCGCATAAATAGTGACCTAGTTTTAGTGTATCAGCGTGTTGTACAGAAAACATTTTAAGTGACAAGTTAATATAATGAACTGACTGGACTATTTTTCAATCTTTTCTGGTTTATGGAAGGCAGCCCCTTTAATCGGAGCGCGATGATACGTCGCAGCCATCCACCGACACTAACCCCGATCCCGGTACCGGCCCCGGTACCGGCCCCGGCACCGACACCGCCGCGACAAACAAGAAAGGAACAAGATGAGTGTATTGAAGTAGTGTCCACTCCGGAGATCCGGTCCTGAATGGGATCTATTGAACAGTGCCTCAATGAGGTATGTGCTATTACTTCTGAAGGAAAACTGAACACTGAGCAGAAGTTAAAAATTAGCAATCTCTGCCGCAACATTGGCCATGGAGCTGCGCAAATGGCTGTTCAATACCAGTCGCTTAAGCAAAAAGCCATACAGGCCCATGCCTCTCTAAAAACAATGGCCGAAACTCGAGACCTGTCTGACTGCCTAACCGAGATGAACCGGACAATTCAAGAGACCTGTTCGAAACAGGGTGCGGCTACTACATCTTTTGCCGATATGGTGAAAAATGGGTCCAACAGCTTTGTTCGCCCCAATAATTTTAGCTCCGTGGCGATTTATCCATGTGACAACTCGAAGACCAGTGATGAAACCAAAACCATGGTCCAGAAAATTATTAGTCCTGGAGAAATGAAACTGAAAGTTCGAAGCGTGCGCAAAATAGGAAAAGGAGGCCTGATAATCAGCACTGAGACCAAAGATGACCTCGATAAGCTAAGGCAAACAGTCCAACAGGCTTCGTCAGGGCTTACCGTAGATGATCCTCAAAAACGGAAACCACGCATTGTAGTCATAGGAGTTCCCACTTCAATGACTGAAAATGAGGTTTTTAAATGTATTTTTGAACAGAACTTGACTGAAAAACTGCCGACTATGTCCCAAGATATATTTTTGTCCTCTATAAAACTGAGTCACAAGTCTGGCAGGAAAGATGCAGAGAGCTGCAACTTTATTGTAGAAGTTCCAGCCGTAATTCGTAAGGCCCTCATCACACAGGACAGACTATTTATAAATTGGACGTCCTGCCCAGTACGAGACTTCACTCTGGTAACTAGATATTACAACTGCCAGCTGCTGCTGTACGGTCACGCAGCCAAGACTTGCAAATTAACTGTCCCCACCTGTGGGCATTGCGGTGAAGAAGGGCACTCAACACAAGACTGCGCAAAGAAAGCCAACCCGCCTAAATGTGCTACATGTTCTTGTTTTAAAAAACAAGCAAACCACAAGACGGGAGACACAGATTGTCCAGCTAAAAAAGCAGCCGAATACAGGTATATAAATTCTATAGATTATGAAGGCGCCTAAGAGCGCCGCATACTTGATTATTTTTTAGACTTAATTTTTTATTATTATTTATAGTTAAATATGAATGATAATTTAATTACAGATATTGATAACACATTTTTAACAGTATCAAAGACATGTGTCGTTGAGGACTGCATAAAATATATTTCCGACTATCAAAATTCACTAACTGTACTAACTCAAAATATTCGTAGTATTTTTAAAAACATAGATAACTTTAACATTTTTCTTCGTAGACTTAACTTTGACTGTGATATAATGGTACTTACCGAGTGTTGGCTAGTTAACCGCTACGATAATATTCCAGTTATACCGGGATACAACGTATTCCATACCACAATCAACCATAATCAAAATGACGGTATCGTAATATTTGCTCAGGAATCACTAAAGGTCACAATCGAGGAACATAGTCTACAAGGGATTATGAGTAATTGTTTAGTCATCAAAATTGGTACAACCACAGCGATAATCGCTATGTATAGATCCCCTTCCGCCAGAAACTTAGATTCCTTTAACAAATCCTTAAACCAGATTCTCCTAGCACTCAGTTCATTTAAGAATGATAAACTAACAGGTGATTTAAACATAAATATTGGTTCTGAGTACTGTGATGCAGGGATCCAGGATTACCTTAATATCTGCTTATACCATGGGTTTCTTCCTGCTCACACATTGCCTACACATCAGAGCGGTTCCTGCTTAGATCATATGATGATCAAAACAAGCTTATCATACATTACGCTTGTTACTAACTCAACAATTACTGACCATCACGCAGTTTTACTGACAGTAAATTTATCGCTACCTAAACTAAATCGTCCTCCGACTATTAGCAAATTAAACACAAACAAACTCGAATATGATTTATGCAACATAGACTTTATCCTAGTTTAAAATACTGCTGACGCTAATTTGGCTTTATCGTACGTAATAAAACATGTTCAACAAGCAATATTACAAAACACAACAGTTTCTACAGTAAATAAGAAACTTTATAATATTAAACCGTGGATTACTTCTGGATTAATTCGCTGTATAAGACACAGAGATAAACTTCATCAGAAAACTAAGAGATATCCTGATAATGTTATAATTCAAACCACTTATAAAAGATACAGGAATTTCTGCAACAATCTCCTAAAGAATATAAAAACTGATTACGATAAAAAACAATTAAATAGAGCAGGTAAAAATAGCAAACAACTTTGGAAAAGTATTAAAAATATCACCAATATGTCAAAACAGCGTGAATCAAGTTCGAGTTTACTACTTGCAAATCCTTCACCACTCATAACAGCTAACAATGTAAATAACTACTTTATAAATGTTGGGAAAACTCTTGCCGAGCAGATTCCACCACGTCGCGACCAATCATCTGTCCAAAAATCAATCATTAGTCGTAATTCAAAATCTTTTGCTCTGCTGGACACTGATGAAGATGAAATATCCCGAATAATTTCCGGGCTAAAAGATGATTGTGCAGCTGGATGAGATAATATAAGCAATAAGATTCTTAAACTCTTTAAACATATTTTGATACCTCCCTTAACCCATGTTTTCCGAATCTGTCTCTCCAAAGGAATTTTCCCGAGTTGCCTAGAAAAGGCAGTTGTAATCCCTATTTTTAAATCCGGAAGTAAAGACGTAGTTAATAATTATAGGCCGATATCCTTACTACCATCGATTTCAAAAATACTAAAGAAAATTTTAAACACCAGACTAGTTAATTGTCTAGAAAAAAACAACATCTTTTCCCCTGCGCAATTTGGTTTTAGAGCCAAATTATCGACTGCCGATGCGGTGCATAGCCTGGCTGATCATATTTCTCGAGACCTTGGCAAAGGACACCAGACCCTGGGAGTCTTTCTCGATCTAGCCAAGGCATTTGACACGGTATCTATTTCTCTTCTTCTGAACAAATTAGAGACTATAGGAATAAGAGGAACGCCGCTGAAACTCTTTACTGACTATTTAGAAGACCGGTACCAATGTGTTAAAATAAATAATATTACGAGTGATGAGCAGAAAAATACTAGTTTCGGTGCACCCCAGGGAAATATTTTGGGCCCTACACTATTCCTGATTTATATTAATGACTTGGGTAATTTAAATATTAAAGACGGGAAAATTATATCATATGCTGACGACACTGCGTTAATATTTACCGCAAAAAGCAGTAGCGAACTGTTCGAACTTGCTCAGTTAGGATTAAATTCTGTGACTAATTGGCTTCAAAGCAATTTATTAACATTAAATACCGACAAGACGAAATATATCCACTTCTCCATGCGCAAATCTCAACCTAACATTACTAACCCTTGTCTATATGCCCATCAATGTCGAAACTGTACAGTCAGCACGTGTAATTGTCCTTCTATCATCAAAACGAGCAACATTAAATACCTGGGGGTTATAATGGACGAAACACTTTCTTTTAAAATACATATTGAAAGCCTTAGTAAAAGAGTGCGCAAACTGATATATGTTTTTAAGAAACTGCGAACATTAGCAGACAAAAAATTAATCACACAAGTTTATTTGGCCCTATGTCAAACTATTATTCAATACTGTATCATTTCTTGGGGCGGTGCACCAAAAACGAATTTGCTTCCTCTTGAAAGAGCTCAGAGAGCAATTTTAAAGGTAGCAAACTTCCATCCCTTCTTTTTTCCCACAGATTTACTCTATAAAACCTGCAACGTGCTGACTGTTCGGCAGCTTTTCATTATGCAATTAGTATTAAAACAGCACACCATGCTTACCTACACTGCTGACAAGACTAACAAGAGACGGAATGATATAGTATGTGTAACAAATGCAACCTCAAAACATGTCTTTGTAGAAAGATTCTCTACTTTTTTAGGCCCATTTCTGTACAATAGATTAAATAGAAACTAAGTATATATAAATTAAATTACTATAACTGTAAAAAACATATACTTCAATATTTACTAACCATAGATTATGCACAGACAGAAGATTTACTAGTTGTCTGCAAATAAAACCGCTAACACGCTATTTTACTTTTGTTACCTAAGTTTTAATTTTAGTTATTACTACACATTGTTAATTTATTACTTTAGGAATTTGTGCATTTGTAGCCTGAAACACAGGTTCTACCTAGTTCAGGCAAATTAGCAAATCTGCTCTATTTTAATTGTTTAAGGTATTTATTGTAAAAATGTGTCCCTTTTTATTAATAAACAATTTATTTATTTTATTTATTTATTGTACTCCATGGTAATAGACATCCATATGTCTATTGCCCAATGTGCATCGCTATTGTTTGATATGTTTACGACAGTAATTATTATTTCAAATTTGGCTCTTCATCGGATGACGTTTTGACGTTTGTGCAGGTACGATCGTAGTTCGATTTTTCACGGAAATAAAATAAAATAACGACGATAAAGTGTCTAAAAAGTTTTTAATACAGTGTATAAAACCTCAATAAAGAACATACAGTGTAGTGAGATCTCGGGATTTCTACAAAAGTGCATAATTCGTACGTAAACAATAACGAGATCTGCAAGTCATTTTTATGTACCCACAATTTTTTTTGATAAATGTCAATGTCTGGTGTGTTGTGACTGTCAAGTGTCAACTTTTATATTCACGCCAGATCAGACGTAAACAAACTTTGCGTACCTGTTATAACTGAACTGTTACAAGAATGCCGGTAAAGTGCGGTGGATGCGGCAAATTTTTGTCTGCAAGTGAAACAGCTAGGTGCACAAAATGTGCCGTAGCATATCATAGAGTGTGTGTCGGCCTCCCCCCGAAAGGTCCCCTAGTCTCTGCCTGGCATTGCCCTGAGTGCAGAAAAAATGTTCGTAGGGACAACAAGGCTGAAACACCGGTACGAGGTTGCGTGGCGGGACAAGGTGAGGAGCTGGCGTTTGCGTCAGTGCCTACGCCTCCAGCTATGGCGACGCTAGAGCCCGTGACGCCCATGACGTCGACAGTGTTGGTGGATCCGATGACACCTTTGCCAACTGCTGCGATGCCAACGCCTTTGTCTACTGCCGAATCACCGACGCCGCTGTCCGCTGCCGCACCGTTGACGCCTAAGGCTGTTACTGCCCCACAGTCGCCTCTGGTAGTGGAGACGCTTTCGCAGGTGTTAACGCCCCCCCCAATCGTGACTGCTTTGGAGAAGCCGGAATTCCCGCACGACGTAGGCTCCGCTTTAAAATTAGTAGTTGAGGAGCTCCGCACGTTGCGTTTTGAGGTCATGGAGCTGAGGAAAGACGTAGCAGAGCTGAAGGCATGTAACGACTCGAGTCATACGCGGATGGACGGGATAGAGTCCAGATTGGAGGCGCTTGAGAAGCGTCATGATGCCGGATCCATTCCAACAAATATAAATGCGGTGGAGAGTGTAGTTCTCCAGCTTAAGAGGGACCTCAATGATAGGGATCAAGAGCTGATGGCGAATGATCTTGTTATAGCGAACGTACCAGAATCGCAAGCGGAAAACCCGACACACTTATTGCAGCTAATTTCCACGAAGCTAGGGGTCACTTTGGAGGATCGCGACATCGTGAGCGCGGAACGAGTCGGTGGTAGACATATAAAAGCGTTAAGCCCCTCAACATCAACAGAGCCTCGCCCACGCGCTATCATAGTGCGCCTTACTCGACGTGACCAGCGTGACGCCGTGTTGAACGCAGCCCGCGTGCGACGAGACGCTACAACTGAAGGCCTTGGACTCTCTGGAAAACCAGTTCGCTTTTTTGTGAATGAGAGGCTAACTAAGTTCAACCAGCAGTTATTTCGTCAGACCAGGGCTGCTGCAGCGATACATGGATGGCGCTTCGTGTGGACGAAGCGCGGTCGCATTTTGGTTCGGCAAAAGCCTGGAGAGTCCACGCACAGGATCGCATCTGGGGAAGACATTCTCCAATTTATTGGACCATACGCGGACATTAACTAATATACCTCTGTTCAATTCTGCACAATATCTTAGTCTTATTGGCTTTTCTATTTTTAAACATATATTTAACATGGAGTCTGTGTGTCGTATCTGTTGTGATATGAGGAGGTACGAGTTTTACAGTGAGTACTGCTATATGGTGGGGCAAATAGTTATATTATTTACACATATTATTATCTACACACTAACTACATTGTTTACAAAGACTATAATATGTATATTATTTACAATTAATATCGTATGGGAGCATTATTTTAAAGTTAACACAGTTCTTAATTTACTACCGGAGCTTAAATTTATGTACAAAAATTATTTACACAGAAGAAATTCACAAAACTACAATAACAAATATATAAATAAAATACTACTATTACTATATACATACACCTATACAGCCATTACTCTATACATATCATGACTAAGACAAAATTATTAAAGTTTGGTTTATTCAATGCGGGCTCTCTTGCAACTAACCAGGACGAATTTCTGATTGCCATGTCACAACACTCAGTAGATATAATGGCAATCAACGAAACATGGTTGAAGCCTGGGGGGGAGGGGCGCGCGCCTAAGGTTCCAGGATATAGGCTGAAGCACGTGCCGCGCCCTGCGACTATACGCGGGGAGCGAGGCGGTGGAGTGGCGTTTTATATAAAAACGGGAGTTAGGGCACGCGTTCTTCCACACTCAGACCAGTTTGATGTGGAACAGATGTGGCTGAACCTCTCTATCAATGGCAGAAAACTGTTGATTGGCACTGCATATAGGCCACCCTGGTTTGAATTGTCAAAATTTCTAGATGGAATGGCTGACAGTATCGGTGCATTGGCGCCTTACGATCATTTGGTATTACTGGGGGATTTCAATGTCAACCTTTTGGATACAAACAATGCAAAATATAAAGATATGATGGAATTCCTAAATTACACCCATCTAAATCAAGTAGTAAAGTCACCAACTCATTTTGTAGGGGATAGTAGTACTCTTATAGACGTGATCTGCACCGATGTGGGGGTTCGTAATGTGCAAGTCAATCATATCAGTGAACTTGGTCATCACTCCTTTATTGTTTGCGAAACTGTAATAAAAAAGGTCAAAAGTAAACCTAGGCTCGTTGTATATCGGCCTCTAAGAGACATATTAGCGGATTACTTTGCAATAGATCTGGAATTAATGCCATGGCTTGAAATTGGCTCACTGCCAGATGTTAACAGCATGGTTGAACTTTTTAATACCTCCATCATCCAATTATTTGACTTACATGCCCCCATAAAAAGTAAAATATTTAAAGACCGCCCCACGCCGTGGATCACGGATAATATTAAATTAATGTTTAAGCTGCGAGACGAGGCAAAGAATACTTATCATATGAATAGGCTAGATTCTACAAAAAAATATTATTTGGACTTAAAAAAAACAAGCTATTACAGTGCTAATGCAGGAAAGGAAGATATACTTTGACAGACATATTAATGGCCAGATAAAAAACCCCAAAAAGCTTTGGAAAAATCTCAAAACAGATGTGTTCTCAGAGCATAGTGAAGGCATGCTTCCGGTACAATTTAATGACCCAGATGAGATCAACAAGGCATTCCTGAATGTTCCAGGACAATGCATACTGCCTGCATCGCAGCTTTCCTATTTTAATACGCATAGATTTGGACCAACACAATTTAGGCTGCGAAATGTAAATGAGGAAGAAATTTCTAAAATTATAAAGAGTTTGGGGTCAAATGCTAAAGGGATTGATGGAGTTACCCTGGATATGCTAGCACTGACTTTACCAACCACCCTTCATGCTATCACTAGAATAGTAAATAAGTCTATAGAAACACAAACTTTCCCTGACTTATGGAAATGTGCGATTGTGCGTCCTTTACCGAAAACTAGTAACCCTAGTACTTTTAAAGATCTGCGCCCCGTTAGTATTTTGCCTTGTTTGTCAAAGGTCTTGGAGAGGGTGGTTTATAACCAAATGTTGGCTTATTTGGAAGAAAACAATATGCTACCCGACCTGCAGTCTGGTTTTAGGAAGGGCCGTGGGACTGCCACCGCTCTTTCTGATGTAGTGGGGAATATTCTAGAGGCACGGGACAGAGGGGAGGGAACAATCCTTGCACTCCTTGATTTTTCACGGGCCTTCGATGCAATAAACACCACTCTATTACTTTCAAAGTTGGCCTATTATGGTTTCGAAGCGGAAACAATAGAGTGGTTTGCTAGCTACTTGAAAAATAGGTCACAGCTCGTTGAAATACAGAAGGAGGATGGATCGGGGATGTCATCCCCCCCTCGCCAGGTGCTACGCGGTGTGCCACAGGGATCCATCTTAGGGCCCCCCCTGTATATTCTTTATAGCGCTGACATTGTTAAGTCCTTCCAGTATTGCCGGTATCATATGTATGCCGATGATATTCAATTATATATACACTTTAAACCAGCTAACACATTAGAAGCAGTAGAAAAAATCAATGATGATCTGGAAAGAGTAGTGGCATGGTCAAAGAATAACTCACTGGTATTAAATCCACTGAAATCTAAATTCATGGTATTAGGAAGTAGGAAAATGATCAGCGCAATACTGTCAGCCAATCCAGAAGTTGTGATGGGTGGGGAAAAGATTGACAGGGTAGAGATAGCATGCAACCTTGGGTTAACCATGGATCCAGAACTAAGATTTGAGAAACATATTAGTAACTGCATGAGGAATTGTTTTTATAGACTGAAACTCTTATATTCAATTAGAGACTACCTGAGTGTTGATCTACGGAAACAATTAGTGGATAGCCTAATTTTATCAAGACTAAACTACTGTGATACTGTGTATGGCCCGTGCCTATTATCAAGGACAGAAAAGCTGATACAACGCATTCAAAATGCATGTACACGGTTTTGTGTAAAAATACCTCCTAGAAGTCATGTTACTCCTTATATAAATGAAAATAATATTTTGAAAATGGCTGCTAGGAGGAAGTTACATATGGCTAGTTTACTGTTTGGAGTAGTTAATACACAAAAACCACACTATCTGTTTGAAAAGCTAAGTTGGAGACAAAGTAAATATGAACCACGATTTTCTACCAAACCTCTTTGCTCCTCAAAGCATAGAACCGCGGCATTCAGGGGGAGCTTCAGATATGCCGCCACACACTGTTGGAATAACATTCCTCCACCAGTCAGAGTCCTGAGGACAAAAAAACACTTTTTGAGTATTTTAAAGGTGTATCTCATGAAGACACAACAATCCACATAGTACAATACAATATCTAATAACAATTACTGCTTTTCCTGTTCTTACCTCGAGGGTCATGGCCTATGGGCAATGGATTTGCCTTTCCAACAGTGTGAATGGCCTCTGTCTGATTCCTCCCTGGCTGGGTCCGGTCTACATCATTGCAGATGGAAGGGAATTAGAGCAATGGTAGTGCTTGGTTTGGTTTTGAACTCCTTTAGATGTCAGTAGATCTTGCCCCTGCGTACATCGATCGATCCATGATCTGTTGGGCCCACTAAAATAATAATCCAGTTTTAACACTATCAAGTCGCACTAATGTTGCTAATTTACCGCTTTGATCGAAAGCTTGGTAGGCAAACGCCATGCCATAATGCAAATGGCCGCCATACCAACGCAATTCCCATGGTATAGCTTGTCTTAAGTTATTACTTATCATGTTTAATATCGTTGTACTTACTATAATAGGGTCTTAATTTATGTACATATTTTTTTTTTTTTAATTATAATATTATCACGCATAATTACAATTATATTAACACATACTATCTTCAACTAGAATCACTTTTATTTTCGTGAAAAAGCATACTTACCAGTTTATTAGCTCACACAGACGTCATTACGTCATTTTCCAAAGGTAGTTGCTGAAAATCAGCGCTGTTGACACTAGGTTCGTCTGAAGTCACAGCATATTGCTGAGCAACGACCTGTTCTTGCACAGATGCGACGCACAGGTTATTGGTTTTTCATATTGTGGTTTATTCGTTACAAGAGTAGATAATTAATGCAATCTACAATCGGCATTTTGTTTTTGTTTTGTTTATTTATGTGATGTAATTGCCAATGTCGTAACATATTCTGTTTTGTCTTTGGTGACTAGTCCACAAGCAATGTCAATATTGCTAAACTGTAAATTTTTTATTGACTTAAATACGGGGCTTTTGGCTACGTTGCATTTAATGTCTTTTTTTATTTTAATTTTATAATGTGCGTTTTGTTTGTGCAGAATAAACAATTTTTCTTTCTTTCTTTCTTCTTTCATCTATATTTGCATAGGAATCTAAACAACTGAACAGGTACGTAACATTAATTTGTAACCTGTTTAGGTATCTATCTAGGAATGATGTAGCTGCATTGCTATGGAACTTATAATGACTTAAATTATTTAAATTGTAACTCATCATCTACCTATGCTTTTCTCAACTACGAGTATGTTGGGGTGGCTTCCAGTCTAGCTGAATGCAGTTAAGTGCTTGAGTGACTTTTAGCGTTTTAATAAGACCCATAGTGAGTGACCACATTTCAATGTTACCACTGGTAACACGTACTGGTGGACTTTCGTCTTGAGGCAGCAGCGTGGAATGCTAGTTTCGCAGAAGAACCAAGGTAACCGACATAGCCCGAAAAGTTGCCAAACTTAAGTGGCAGTGGGCAGGCCATATTGCTCGCAGAACAAATGGCCATTGGGCCAAGAGTTTTTTGAAGTGGCGACAAAGTACCTGAAGACGTAGAGATGGATGGCCTCCCACAAGTTTGACCTATGACCTTGTGAAGGCCGCAGGAATCCTCTGGGTGTGAGCATAGAACCGGTTTACGTGGAGGTCAAAGGTCGTCTATGTCCAGTCGTGCATGTCTTTCGGCTGAAATTATAATGATGAGTTTATTCTGTAAATAATACATCGGTAACCATACCTAATATTTTTTTTCTTTTATAAAACTTTTGTTCTAATATAGCACAGGCAGTAAAAATAATTTGGAAAAAAATTAAATGTTTATTTTTACCTAGCGAGCGTTGAAGCTAATTAGGTAAGGTAATTAAGTGGATTTGTAGTTTCGTTTACGGCGCTATTGAAGAAAAATTATACTTTAGAAAATATTCCTTTAATGCTGCTTTATATTCATGGTTCAGGAATGAATGGAGGTGAAACATAACCTATAAAATAATTTCCTAAAGAGTATTATAAAACTTACAGAAAATATATTTGTTACAAAATTTGGTAGGCTTTATTTAGTTAGACCCATTGCTTTAGTATTTTTGTCTTAGCGAGATTTTTCAGTAGTTGGGTTTAAGTTTTTACACTTACATTTTTGGTTTAGCTAACAATATATATTTTTTGTTAGAAGACTAAGTGAGCGGACTCTGCTTGGAGTTTTTTCTACTTGATCGAATCATGATTGGAGGGATTCGCAGGAGAACCAACGTAATCAACATAGCTCGAAGATTTGCTAAACTTATGTGGCAGTGGACAGTGCACATTGCTCATAGAACAGATGGCCGATGGGGCAGAGAGGTTCTGGAGTGACGTCCGCGTACAGGTAAACGTAGAGTTAGCAGTTGGACTGAAGACCTTGTGAAGGCGGCAGGAATGGGCACGCCACAATTGCGGCGGTAAGTCCCCTCTTTGAGGAGTGGATAGAGAGGCGCCACGGCGTCCTCACCTTCCGCCTGACGCAGGTTCTCACCGGGCATGGGTGCTTCGGTGGGTTCCTGTTCAGGATAAAGCGGGAGGATACGTCCGGGTGTTTCCATTGCGAGGATCGTCTGGAGGACACGGTGGAGCATACGGTGGAGGTGTGCCCTGCCTGGGCGGAGCACCGCCGTGTCCTCGTGGAGGCGATCGGCGGCAGCGACCTCTCGCGTCCGGCCCTGGTGCGAGCCATGGTACGGAGCGAGAGGGAATGGGAAGCCGTCACCTCCTTCTGCGAAGCAGTAATGCTCGCGAAGGAGGAGGCGGGGCGCGTGAGGGAGTGGCAGTCTCTGCGCCCTCACGCCCTTAGCCGCCGCAGGAGGAGACGCCCCGGGCGTCGGGAGTCGATTGCGGACTCCCGGCCACCGTAGGCGCGAGCTTGCGGGTGGCGAGCAATGGGTAGCTCGCCGCCCGGTAAGGACCAGGCTCGGGTCGACGGCGCGCAGTGTTCCACGCGCGCCTCAAAGAGATGTCAGCAGCAGTGTAGGGGTCTACTAGGACCGATGCCTGCCGGGGTCGCCTGATTGTTCGAAAGAGATACCGTGACCCTGGCACATGGGCAACTGATGGAACACGGGTGGGTTTTAGTCAGTAAAAGTCTGACACGCCCTCCCGCTCCGCCCAGAGCGGGAGAAGTCATTTGATGATTTCCCATCCTGAAAAAAAAAAAAAAAAAAAAAAAAGGCGGCAGGAATCCGCTGGATACCTCTAGCACAGAATCGGTCGAAATGGCGGAGCATGAGGGAGTCCTTTGTCCAGCAGTGGTCGTATTTCGGCTAGAATGATAATGATGATGACTTATATTTTTGAAAAAAAAAACATAACTTTATGTCGTCCATCTTCACTTAAACGTGAGTGTGTGTGTGCCGATAACTTATATCCAGCGGATAATGAAGACGCTTTTTTTTCTGGATGAGATATCATGAAATGACTTCTCCCGCTCTGGGCGGAGCTGGAGGGCGTGTCAGACTTTTACTGACTAAAACCCGTGTTCCTTCAGTTACCTATATGCCAGGGCCACGGTATCTCGTTTGAACAATCTCGCGACCCTTGCAGGCATCGGTCCTAGCAGACCCCTTCAGTACTGCTGACATCTCTTTGAGGCTAATTAAGACGCTTCCAACGATATCTCAATTGTCAAATTATAATAAAGAGTTTAGAAGCTATTCATGGAACACATGTACATACTTATCGGTCTAAATTATAACCCGCCATTTTGCTTCACCGTATTCAGGTAAAAATACACATAAGTTTTTTTTTATTACAGGAGTAAAAAATATGGTCGGTATATTTTTTAGAAAATTATTAAGCCAAATCTTTGGCAGTCAGCCCTCTCGGATTCGGTCGTTGGGCGCTCCTCTCTACTAAATCTGAGCGAACATTCAAATAAACAAAATGAACCCCTACGCTGGAGACTGATTAACTGACTCCCCCTGAAAGTAGGTAGGTAGGTAGTAAGTTGATATAGATATTTACGAACCGGAATAGCTTGGTAGGTAGGCTAAGTATTAAAATAATTTTGGCACCTATTCCTATTTCAGTGTATTTACATTATTAATGAATGTGTGAAAAATAAAATAAAAGTTTCACGCAAGTCGTCAAAGTTTCTTTTGTCCCTCATCTTACGGATTGTCACGTCTGATTTAAAAAAAACATACACTATTGACGACTTCAGGTCGAAAAAAATATGGAATTTGACTTGAATGTGGATCATACACATAAAAATGCAACTTTCCTTAGTTAAGTAGTTTTTATTTATAACAATATAGTGGTCCTAAGTACTAGTGATTGATTATGTTACGCGAATTCATGAAGTTTTTTTTTCGACTTGATGTACACAGATGTTATGAATAAAGAATAAATAGGAATGAAGGTATCATTTGAATAGCACATAAAAATAAAACACAATGTCTTCCTCGAATCTTCAAATTATGGTTTCGACAGACAAATATTGTAACAAAAGATAAAATGTTTATTTTCATCAGCTTAGACTGATAGGCCTATTGTGACGTCACTCTTCCTTTTCAGGCATTTTCAGACATCTTTCGGCACGTGCCTGTCTAATCCTAGTCGTCTTGTTTTGATGTCATAAATTTTGAAAGATATTTGATACAACGACTGTTTAATAAACTTAGTTATCAAATTTCTCGCTAAAATAGAAGCCTATTTTGAGAAGATTATTCTGAATTGTTCGTTTAGTTTTTGGATAGCAAATTATGGAGTTTGTTCATAGTAGACAAGATTATTGTAAGACCATCTTCTTCTGCCAGGGTCGCGAGATTGTTTGAAAGAGACACCGTGACCCTGGCACATGGGCAACTGAAGGAACACGGTTGGGGTTTAGTCAGTAAAAGTCTGACACGCCCTCCCGCTCCGTCCAAGAGCCGGAGACGTGATTTGATGATTTCCCACCCACAACAAAAAAAAGACCATCTTCTTCCTGCACGGAACTGGCAGAAGATTCTGTAATAGTTTCGATAACAATTTAGATCCAAAAAACAGGACTTATAGACTATAGCTTCAAAAAGATACCACACTTCCAACCTGCCAGGTCTGCGATATCTTTAGCAAATATATAAGTAAACTGAACATTAGCGTGGCGTGAGACGCCCCTCAGCTGATGGCCGATGACCTAAATGAGTGGCTGGGAGAGACTGGATGCGGAAGGCGGGCGAGAGTGTGTGGTGGTGCAGCCCGGGAGAGGCCTATATCCATAACTGGACTGTGATAGGCTGACTTGTTTAAACATTAATATAAAAAGTATGGATTTCAAAAAATCCAAGCTAGGTACCTAATTAAGTAGGTACGTAATGAATGCATGGTATCTACACAGACTCATCATCATCAATACCTAGCCTTTTCCTAACTATGTTGGGGTTGGCTTCCAGTCTAACCGGATGCAGCTGAGTACCAGTATTTTACATGGAGCGACTGCCTATCTGACCTCCACAACCCAGTTACTGGATAATACGATCTAATGGTAATCTAATGGTGTCTACCCTGACAAATCCACATAATTGTTGTAGGCACTTAATTGTACCTAATTTTTAAACTTTTATTATATGGTAAATTAGGCAGGTCGGTAACAAAGGCAACGCTTAACCCTGGTTAATAAATTCTCCTACAAACGAGCTTGAAGGTACTATCTAACTTTTTCGCAATTACCAAAACTAGTTAAACGTCACAAAGTTTTACCGACGTGAATGTACGGTACCTCTACCTACCTTTGTAATAAGGTACATTGCTCGCAGGTCCATGCTACCGGCGTCATTAGCAGGCGTCCACGATGCGTGACTCTTTATGGGCCGTGACTCCCGTTTCACCCCTTCGCCCTAATCGAGGACACGTGTGCGAATTAATGGTGATTTTTTCCCAATAAATCTTTCCCGGCTACGAAGCTAAAAGGTCCAATTGTTATACAATTCAATTTTGTTCAGCGCTCGTATGAATCGGATATTTTTCTAGCGACTACGCTGCGGTCGCTTTGGTTCGTTCGCACTTATTAAGTTCACTGGTTATTCATCCGGTGATACGAATTTTAAAGACAATCTTTTGAAAATAATACGGCACAAAAATTTCGGGAAAAATCTTGTTGAACAATTTTGATGCTGTTTTTGCTTAAAAAAAATACATAAAAGAAACGCGAACGTGTATTTTCGTTTGCAGCGTAATGGCATTACTCTTCCCGTAAAGGGTGAAAATAGGTGTTGATGTATCTCAAATTATAATCCCACATTTTACGATAGCATAAATTACAATTACGACGTAAAACCAAATTCACTTTTGGTGTTGGGCGGGTAACGTTGTGTGAACACATTTGCCGGCCGCGAATTCTTCATTACGCCGATTTAAGAGGAGCTAACACGTTTTATGGCCAACAATACGTGCTTATAAAATTTGCATACCTTCATTCGCACTCTTCCTCGACCATTACCTTTCCATTTGGTAAATAATTTAGGAGCCCTCTAGGACTCCGACCAAATATTAAAAGTGATGGGTCCCCGAGGTTTAATATTAGACTCCCCTCGTATTAAATTTTCTGTCACGCGAAATTCCCAAATGCATACGCCAGATATTTTTTGCACATGTTCGTATTCTCTCTTTTGTGCTATTATTCGACACAGAATGTCATACTTTGCCATAGTAATTTCGATTGGGATTCGGGGAAATTTGCAATAGATTTCTTGTTCGATGCACATAACTTTAAAATCCTCATGGTTTATGTTGATTGTTAGGATTAATGTTATTAAAATGTTGTGAATACAATTTGTATAGCCCAAATATTACCCAAACGCAAACCGTACTCCCATTAGGAATCGCTACAGGATAATACATGCACGGTGATTACTGATTGGTTTTTGTTAAAGAATTCTGATTAAGTTCATCTTTTATAAAGGTTTTGAAACCTGATGAAATGTTCCTACACATTTCTTGATATAATCAAAGTACATTCCTCTCCCTTACAAGATGACAAACTACCATATGGCTTCATTTCGAATTCATATTTGCACTGGGCATAATACTAGGCAAGTTGTGGAGGGCGTTGAATAATCGAGCTCATTTTATATGCATCAAATTCACAGAACAAAACTAATCTAGAGCTTGGGGGCAATAAAAATGTCCCACTTGCCGGCGCAGCATTAAAAATAGATGAGCACAAGGTGTAATCTCGGCGGTTCTTATTATAAAATTTTGCATCTTAAATATTTCACATTTTTCAACACACTTTGCGACGACGCCCCGAAAGAGGGTAATGCCGCTATTACGTCAGACAAAGTAGACTCGAGAATAGCGCTGCTGGCTTACCTATATAAAAAGCTAATTGGACGGCTTGAGATATTGTTATAATAGCACACAATATTTTTTACTCCCTTACAAAATCTTGTGCTAACTTGATTAAGACGTTTATTCAAGAGACATTATCTTTCACTAGATTAGTACGACTTCAATTCTATTGAAAAGGCTGACATCACAGAAGCAAATATAATAAATCTCTGCTAACAATAAGCGTTGATTTATCAAAATTAAATCTCTTTGTGGAGTGGAGTAATCAAATTTATCGCTCATTTGAATCTTCAATTCATTTCAAAGGGTCTGTTTGGAGACTTTAAAATCATCACTGTTTACATTCTCGTGATGCAATTATGGTAATAAATTTTCTCTTAATGTGTTTTCGTTGGCTTTTAGATATGAGTTTTATAACGATATAAAAAGTTAAAGGAAAGCCCTCGTTTACCTGCGTTCACCTACTTAAGACGTTTCGCTGCATCGGCATCTCCGGAAAGGACAAATATGCTTCGACGTCCCCTCGTCTCGGGATACCGGTAACATTGTTTGTTCTTCGTATTTTTATAAAGCCCCGCAATAAAACGTTTGCATTTTACATTTTTGGGGGCCATAAATAAAAGTACTCACGTAAAAATTGCATTTTAAGCATTTCTAAAAGCGACCGTCACCTTTGGCCGGGATCACGGTGGGTTTGTATAGGGACATTAAACTTTCAGGATAACGATGGGCCTGCACGTAGTGCGTATTGTAATTTTGGAAATTTATAGCGTACCTATTATAAAATACGCCACTGTAGCAGACATAATTTCTATCAGCTCGGTTTTTAGTCGGAGCCTTGAACTTTATTACCCTTGTTTTGTTGTAGTTCTAAAATCGTTATATAAACAGACAATAAATTAACAACATAAATTGCTGTTTCCCATGTCCTGTGCCGCCTACCGTTGAGTTGCTGGGGTTCAAGTGAAATTAAATTACGAGTTGACAAAATGAGTTACGCCCTTTTCTGTAGATTAACAAACAAAAACTGATGGTATGAGGGTCAGGCTGGCATTAATGTTGTTAGAGGCAAATGACTCTATTCTTCGCGGACGCGTCGGCTACTGTTCGTTCACAATGCTACAATTTAAGCCGCCATTGTTCTTGTTTATTCCGGTTTCGATTTAGTTTCGTGCTTTTATCACTGCCCATTTGATTCATGGGACGCGAGCGTATCTGTCACCGCTCCAATGAACGTCGCCCGTCATAACGTAGTCACAATAAGTTAATAACGAGATTACGTTCCGATAACACTGATTTTTTTAATGACGTCATTCGCAAATAATGTGTAATGATGAACGTGCTATTTACTGCTGTTTCAGTAATGATATGAATGGAGCTGGACATTCAGATTTACTGAAAAATAAAAGCATTGTACAGGTCAACAGAATAGAACTTTAAATGTGAATGCAACAAATTCTTTTTGTTCTGATTTAGGAAGCTTTGTTTATGCCATACTAGTTAAACAGAAACATATTATGATATTAAAGTGTAACTCTACCAAGTGTTTATCACGCTCACGATCTTTCAATCAGGGGGTAGGTACTTCAAAAAGTGCATACTTTCAATGCACATCTGCAAACTTCGAAACCCATGCAACCCTGTCCAATTTTAATTACACAAGGACGCTATCTGTGAGATAAAAGTCGGTCTGTCCAGTTTGCCAATACATTTTGCTCAGTTCTGACCGCGTAGGGAGCAAAGCCCACAAATTCTCCACGGTTCCCGATCCAATTAATTTAAAAATCGCCATAACAAACCGTGGGTGTACGAAGGGCTTTATTGTTATGTAAATTTGTGCAAACTTGGGCAGACGTAGGCATGACTAATTGTTAATTCGACTAATGCGCTTACGAGAGTGGGACACCACGATCCATCCCGCGCCGATGTAATAACGGATTAGCCGCCTGACCTCGCTTCGTAAGACCATTTCTGGTTTTTGAGGGTTCGGTTTGGAATCTTCTGTTAAGGTTGGAAGAGAACGAAGTACATGGGCTAAAGTTTTGAAGAGATCGGTAGAAGAATTTTGAAAAAAACAAAAATTCAATTAACTATTTAAAATGTAGATTATAACATTTTAAATAGTTTATTGAATTTTTGTTTTTAATTACCGACAAATGGAGCGTAGCATTTCAGGCGTTAAACGAATAGACAGAATATGAAATACCACGCTGCCCTCCAAAATGGGACTTCTAGACAAAAATATGAGATGTAGGCAAAAAGGCTGCCAAGCTAAAATTGCTCAAAAAGACGTGGCGAGACAATTTAAAAGAGTATTGCAAGAATTGGATCGAGCTGACCCTGGAAAAGGATGCCTGGAACGATTTGGGTGAAACATTTGGTCAGCAGCGGAAAAGTGTAGGTGAGCCCTCACTTTTAAAAGAAATCTTGGCTAATCTCTGAGTAACATTTGTCATTATCATCATTTCAGCCGTGAGACGTCCACTGCTGGACATAGGACTCCCCCAATTGCGAGGGATTTGCCATAATCACTACACTTGGCAGGTGGATTGGCGATCGCAGTATGATGGCAAATGCATAAAGAACGCTGCTGCCCATTTTCTAGCAAGCAGTAGTTAGTCGCCTTATTCGCCTTTTACGACACCCACGGGAAGAATGCTTTCAGTGTATCTAAACATGATTGGTCGCATGTTATTGATGGAAATACTAAGTGATTGCTGTCTGGCCCTTAACCTAGCATAGATTATTAGAGAGCATTTAGAGTTTAGACAGTTAATCTTTATTTGAAGTTATTCTTCCCGCGACAGTTACAGAATCATACACGTCTCTTATATATTCGAGGTTCATTTTTTTTTTCAGATTTATTCTTGCTAAAATATTAGCATCGATTTCCAACATAATTTTCATTGATATTTTGGTATTACTCACGCCAACATGATTTTATTAAGCATCGCTAACTGGTAACCACTTTCTGTGAGGCTACAAAACCCATCCATCTTAAACGTCCCTCTATTAATAATTGCTCTCCGTTTTACGCTGTGCGTAATTATTTAATGGAGACGAATTCCGCAAGCACGCGGCGGCCGCACCGTGAAATGAAACGTTACATGCTTCAATGATGCCATTGAAGACACGGTTTTTATGCAGCAATGCTTCGGAAACCACCCTTTATAATTATTTTATTTTTAACGCGTTTTTATTCTACGGTCATAATTAATTTTTGGGCCCTGTTCCGGATGTTTTAATTGAGCTTTCGTTGTTTGTTTTTGATGTGCGTTATTTATGACTAAAATTAGTTACGGGAGAATCATTAAATTCAAAACTTTCCCAAGTGATCGGGGGAAACGCTAAACAGACGTTATAACGTCTATTGTCAAAAGTGATGATTGCACTAAAATGTACGAAATACACTCACATAATTATCTTCTACTAAAAAAATATAACAAAATACCTATCTTTATGTGCTGGATAAGTTCATAAATGTTGCATCTCCGACATGAAGAGACCATACATAAGTTGTCCTAGTCCTCCACCTCAAAAACAGAATCACATAATTTCTCTTAAGAAGATGCGCGCTCGGGCTTCAAGCGGTTAAATGCCAAACTTACCACATAACAACTATAACAGAACATTTGATAAATATGTTAGCTCTCGGGTAGGTTTATGGCGCAATCTGGAATCTAATCTGCAGAACACTTCCTGAGACGAAGCACCAACTTGTCACAACTCGGTTCTCGCTTACAATGCATGTGCTTCACTTAAGCCCCCCGAGTCCTAAGCTAGCCCAGCATCCTAATCACTAGTTTGTAGAACTAATCAGTTTTCTGTACCTCGTTTGTGAGAGTATTAAGTGCTCACTTAGTGGCTTTTTGGTGTGTTTAGTGTCCAAACGATGTAACGTGATTAAAATTTTATATCTGATTTATTGTTCAGATAGATATTTTGTGAGGGCATGACATTCGACTTACACAGATTTTGCAATTATTTTTAGCGTATCGGTAGCAAAAAAGAGTAAATATTTTTTTAGGAAACTATGACGAATGGATTGATGGATTGATGATTGCGAAGGTAGGTATAGTCAGCATCAATAAAATCAGGATGAACAGACCGTTAAAAATTATATAAGCAACTGTCAAAATTAAATATTAACTCGATAACACAAGAAAGGTTTCAGCATGAAGACAGTACGCGATAACTATCATTCTGAAAATAAATTGATTAAATTGAGATAAAGTTTAATTTTATCACTTGTTGAGATCATTTCGAAAAGTCTGTTCGTCCCGATATTTTAACGTTAACTTTAACGTATTTGAATTTAGAAGCCATATTTATTTATTTATTTTTTATTTTTTTTTGAAGCCAATTTTGTGGGCTGATCATAGAAGTTGTAGTAAAACCATAAAAAAGTGAATTAGAAGTTGCGCGACGTCTAAGGTTCCTCAAATCAAGCGATTATATTAACATAACGGTAACTAGGAGCAATTTTTGAAGCCCAAATTTTTTTGTACAGATTGTGAATAGAAACAACTAAATCATATAATATTGTCAAAAATATCTATCGGCTACTTTCCGAGTTCTTAGTTCAAACGTTTGAACTGTGAAGCTGCCTTAGAACTTGGTTAGTACCGAGGGATTTTTTTGAAAAATTGGCAATAGAACTTAGATATTGTCAGTACATTGAAATGCTGCTAATCTTGTGACATTGTCCCAAGTCGCCTTGGAAGGTAGCTAGGGAAAAATTAGGGCAGATTTATTTTCCATTTATTGCGAATGTGCAAATCCTTGGTTTGTGTAACGAATTCATCAGTTTTCGGTACCTTGCTTATGATACTGTATAACTCGTTGCAATTTTATATCAACCGACAGTGGGATTGCTAATTGGCATAAGGGTGAGCGCATTTGCTGATTTCGAATCGGTAAATAATCTTTACACAGAGGGTTGGCTAGACACTCTGCAGTTATACTAGTGAGCAATTAAAAATTGCAACATTTGGAGTCTGGGTCTGGTCTCTGTTGCCAGTCGTGATATCGTGTGGTTGATATTAATACATACCTATGATTAAGGCTTTTATTTGGCTATTAGCTGTAGAAACAAAGGATACCTAATTGCTTTTTAATATTGATAGACGATAGGATATAAGCACGTAATTCAAAGCCTAAACGATATTACGATATCCATCTATGACGAACCTACTAAGCGCTAATGAGAAATTAATTCAAGGCCTAACTTCCCTTACATTTTCTATGTCACCAGCGATAAGCACATGTACATTTTTGTAGGTATAGATTACAATATCACACTCTTAAACACGGTTTGGCATGACGTTAAAACTCTGTAATTATCGAAACGACTACCCAAATAAGCACGCTACGAGAACCTTGAAAGCCAGAAGGTCAAAACAATTCGGGTCCCTTCATCAGCTTATTAATACGGGGGCCAATTTCACCGTAAGCACGTTGCCACCAACATTAGCAATTCATACGAAATAACACATAACAATAGTAATCAGGCGTTTGGTTATGAAAGAAAAATCACATTTCGTCGTCAGGCGAGGCGGTGCCAAGCACAGATTTCGTCGGCAATGTATCGTGAAATTAGTTTAGTGGCACTATATAATTACGCGCCCTCACTTTTTATAGTCCCTCGGTCGTTGCTCGAGGGGCCGGCCCTCGGGCCCCCGGACTCCGGACCGGCCTGTTATGACGAAAATGTCAACCCGGTATGCGACTTGATGAATCGACACTATTTTAAACATTTTCTCTTGTTTCTCTGATGGCTCTATAACAACAACAGTTAGTTTCAACAGGGTTCAACAAAATGAAACGCCAACAAAGTGAAAGATACATTTCATAGATTTATTATATAAAATCTTAACGCTACATTTTGAATTTTTTAACTTAAGTATAGTAACATGTGAAATTTACAGAGCTATTACATTAGTATAGATAATAGTAATTAGTTTATAATTATTGCGCAAGATATTCCCAAGAGGAGGGAAATCCTTAGATTTATTCACTAGAATACTTAAGTACTGAGTCTTAACTAATACAATAAACGACAAAGCTCAGATATTTCTTACGAATTTTATAATCTATTTCGATTTTTGTATGTACATTATGATATGAGAGAAGTTTGAAAAATATTTGTATTATAATATTTGCAAAACGAAAGCTTATTTAAGCACCTAGTAGGCTATATTAATTACTACTTTAGCAGATATAGCGAAGAGCTCATTGTAAATAACGGTCACATTAATTTTTATCACTTTTTCTACAATAAATACAACAAAATGCAATTTAGCTTTAGTAACTAGGTAGGTTAATGAGCAATCGAATAAATTAATACCCTTAAGTACAACTTTATGTTAAGTGAGGATGAACACATAATTATTTTAAAATAAAGATATTTTATGCTAGGGTACCTATATGATTTAAAAAAAAACTATAAAAGTAACTTCTATACGATAGAATAATAAAATTTCATACTGATGGAATTTAAGAACGTGAAAGAAAAAATAATATTATTCATTCAGATTATAACGCCTAAATATTTTTGTTGTATTAAAACATAAAAATACACTACAAAAATTCTGGCAGCGGAAGTTAAATGGCATTATTCGAAAAAATGTTTAGAAAAAATATATATAATTTAGATACTTTTTTATATTTTGACCACTGCGAATGTAAATACATTGGTGTGACAATGAATAATATGTACAAGCTCTTAGGTACAATTGTATGATATGGAATTGAATAACTTGAGTAGGTACTAGTTGATACTTGATTAGTTGATAAGTGAGCTAAATGGGTACAGGACTTTTGTACAAAAATATTCAAAGATACTTTTCTAAAAATGTCTTAAGTTTTCTACTTTGTGTACAATCTATATTTACTTATTAGTTTAAATAATATCTTATAAATAAACTCTCATAAAACTGTAGTATTGAGGGTTTTGAAAATGTCTCCAAATACTGAAGAAATGCAGTCTGCTCAAGTAAAGATAGTTATAAAATTGCATAAGCAATATTTAATAAATAATTCCAAGTACTTGCTTAAATAATATATTTAAAACCTTAATTTATAAATCAGTACAAAGTTTTATGAGAGTTCTTGAAGTCGATGTAGTAGTTTCTATTATATTGCTGTGATCATAAATGAAACGTTAGCTTGTGCTATAATACGTGTTTAGAATTCATTGCTTCACAACGTTGTATATGGATACTGTCTAATTAAAATTAAATTCAGTATAAACTAACTATTATAGCACTATTCGTGATCTTACAAAAAATAAATGTTGCAGCTATATTAATGAGTGATAATTTTGGTCTTAATAAGTCCACGATCAATACTTAAAAATATATTTCCTAAACGAGTTTCTTATATATCACAGGCTTAAATTATACTCATTACCATTAGGGACGTGCATACTATACGTACACTTATTATAATAGATACAGTCAAACGAAATTAGGTAACTATTTACACAAATAGGGGAAAAATAATGAGGCGAACCCTCCCACAACCCTCGGAGATTTCAAATTACAACCGCGGTACCAACACACGGCAATACGTATCTTTGTATTTGAATCGTTAGTTTACGACAAATAACGTGTCTTGATCTGTTTGCAAAACTCAAGGTCAAGAAACATTATCTGCACACACTAAACTTGACTAAACAGACAGGATTAGAAATACATAATTTTGAATGCGAAAATAGGATCAAAGTATAGTAAAACAAAATCTTCTGCATACATTAAAATAATACCATCCCATAAATCTAACAATTGTTCTATCACTTAGCCAACGAATGAAGCGTACTTATAATTTCGATTACTAAATATTTTACATTCCATTTACCAACAAAGCAACGCACAACGCTTTTTATATTCGTTCCATTTAATTTTTAATAATAAAAGTGTTCGTAAAAATTTCGAGTGTCCAATAATCACCTATTCATGTTCCCGCCGAGAGTTTGGAACGATGCACTATTGCATAACTAGTCAGTTTCACTACACTTTAAATACGTCTTTACAAAAGCTAGAGGAAGTCACATTCGGTCGACTGCACTAAGTCTTGAGCTTGACGTACACAACTATGGAGTCACTATGAGATCGTAATGGAGCGGATGATATTGACGGATTTCCTCACGAGAATATATTGAAGTACTTCAGGCCGGCCGACACGTAAGGTATCGGTATAGCTCCAGCATAATAATTAACAGACTGAAACATGAGATAGGCGATGTTCAGAAGCTATCACACTATTTCGTTTGGATGTGTGTTCTGATTCGAGTCATTCTGTCTAGCGCACTGCTGAAAAAAAAGAAGGAATTAGTGATCATCACAGTTAAAAATACGGTGGAAATTATTAGTTATCACCAGTGATCGGATATTCGGATGCATATTTACCTAATGTTACTATTTAGCTGGGAAGACACGGAAGCAGCTTCGTATTTTTTATTAAATCCGGTTTTCTTGGATCATCATATTTATTTAAAATTAATGTTTAACCCCAGATGCAAATACATATGTGTGTAGGGTGGTATGTATTAGTTAAAACAATACACAAATCACGGTAAAACGCGCATTCCATATTAGCCAACATTTCAACTTTAGGTGAATATGTATCTGAATATCCGATCTCTAGTTATCACAGAGTAATAAATTAAAAAAAAAATATGTATTCAAAATAAGACGATTACCTCTTGTTTTCGTTCCCAAGTTTTCATCGCCGTTTTATACTTTTCGAATTCATGGCACCAATTTGAATATATTTTCTGGTACTCGTTACTCTTTTCTGGAGGAGAGCACCTGCAAAATAAATACATTTTAATTAGAAACGAAATTTCCTTTACTGCGAGACTCATAATGTACGGATTTAACATAGTTTTTTTCTATACCTGTGAGTATCAACGGTGATGTTGTAGGAGCATAACAGAGATCCTCCCAACCAACAGTCGTATCTTCCAGCATCGGCTTCGTTTACTGAAATAATCAGCAAACCATGTTCCGACGTCTCAATATACTTTTCCGGTTTACTGCAAACAAACAAGCAAAAAATGTATTAATTTTTATCAAGGATCAAGGTTCTTTACTCCTACTACAAAGTATTAAATATTGCGGTTTGTGGATTTGATGTTTTTGTTTAAAATTTTAATGAGACGTCCAGCGTTGGGGAATGCTTTCAATATTTATGAAGGATAGACTCACTTTGTGATTAATCTATATTTGAAATGAATCTGTTCATTATGAGTTCGTCGATTCTAAAATAAGGGGTTGCATTACGAAGAGGTCGTCTGCGAATAAATTAATGTCTGGTTGCAGAAAAGGGGATCAATATTATTGTTTTTGAACTTTTAACTTTGATGACTTGTAAATAAGTGAGATAAGAATTTACTTAAGAAAAGTTACTAAAGCTTCAACAAACAGTTGGGAAATAAAAAGAGGCCCAAAGTTATCTTCAAGAAAAAAATATTTTCTCCCAATTGAATGTCCCACACAAAAGGATTACTTTCTATTTCGCCTCTGCCATCGGGTGGCTTAACGAGTCCGTGGGTGAATAAAACATGGTAAATAAAACCCTAATACTGAAGTTTCCCCTTGCATTTTAATTGTACGGCGGAAGTGCGATAACCGAAGATTTGGAAGCCCTTTAATTAATGTTGTTGCATGCGTGTTCACTTACAGTATTTTCTGTATAACTTTAAAAGCTATCCAAATTGTATTTATCTTCGCGACTGTACGAGTGAAAATTACTTTGCAGGTGTAGGCAATTAAGTTGTTGGGGGCTTAAAGTGGAACGTTTAAAGTTTTTGGGCTCGAGGGATGCATTAAACAAGAAATGGTGGTTTATCAGGCAAATATATTAGATTTAGTTGGAGTTTCGGTTCACGGTTTACGCGTTAATTGAAGAGAGCTCGTGAATTTGGACTGAAGTTTGTGTTCGGAAGTTTGGGGTAACTAAACTTTTTAGCGATTTTATGTTCAATGTGAGTTTTTGCGCTTTATCGTGTTCTGTAGCGATTAATCTTAGTTTAGTTTCTGCTCTATAAACTTGTCACCCGTCTTAAATAAGATTTTAACTTTATAAGATATGTGTATCACTAGTTTTTGCCAGCGGCTTAGCCCGCGTGGCGTTTGGAAATAATCCCGCAGGAACGTACTATCGGAATAATGCGGTAATCCAGGCTATAAACTACCTGTGTTTAAAACCAAGTTTTTAGAGTTGGAGCGAGCACAACGCGCACTCATAAAGTGCATGTACTTTAAGAAAAAACGACATCCAACTGAAAATTTATATGAAATTAGTAACTTGTTCTCAGTGAGAAAACTTTACATCATACAAATTGTTTTAAAAAAACATAAGTCAGTTGTTTTTCATGCCAGCATTCAATCTAAAAGAAGAAAAGACCTTATAGTAAAAGTCCCTCAAACAAGGACCGTGTCTGCCAGTACACAATTCAGCAAACGATCTGCTCAATTGTATAACAGAATCAATAAACACGTGTATATTTACTCAAAAACCTATTATGACTCTAAAAAAATAATTAGCAATTGGTTAAAAACACTTACTTATTGTGATACTGAGACACTTTCGCTACACGTACATTGACGCACATACACACACCCTCTCACACACACATATACACCCCCACACACACCGAAACACTCCACACAACCCACACACTTCAAATATTGTAATTGTTGTTCTTTGTTTACTTAGCACCTAGTTTTGTTTACTATTTTAATATTATAATGCATGTCCTAGATTAAGTTTATTTACACTATCGGATTATTAATACTTCTTATTGTGGAAGAGCGGAGTCTCCTAACACAGGCATATCTTGTCTAAAAGGAGGCTTCAATCACATATTGTTACTATCAAAACCTGTAAGCAAATAAACGATTTTTATTTTTATTTTTTATTTTGTGTATCAAATTTAATCCAACTCCTTATGTAGTTTTTGCGTGAAAGAATGACAAACATCCTAACTCAATATTTTCACATTTATAATATTAGTAGGATAGGATTGGTTTTCTCCTTTAAGGTATGAATCATAAATAGTTTTAAAAGATTATTTGGCTAAAATAATAATTTTCAAATGTATAAAAACCGTAAATGGCACCAAAATCAGTGCAACTCACTTGAAAGTAATCGGATGACGTCCCTTTTCTCTGGAGTAGTGGTACCACGTGACTGCCCTCGGCTGCAGAACCTCTGGCATCTTGACAAAGCTGCCGAGGTGAAGACTCTGACCCCACGTCGCTGACACGCTTTTACGAGCGATGGACGAGTCACAGATATCTGCAGTCTCGTTGGCTACGTCTTGTATGAGCCTGTGTAGGAAGGAAGACATAGTTTTAGAAAAGGCATTATATTTATGGTGGTTATACCATTGATAAATTAACGCTCTTTTGTTATTAATTAGTATAAAAGTTTTACTTTTTATTGCACATGGGTTGTGTTGTACGAAACAACGTAGTGTAGGCGACTACGCCGTAGGCAAAAAGCGTTTTGGCTACGCTCTAGGCGGCTACGAAATGCCGTAGCAAGTACTGTAAAATTTTGCTTCTCTTTTGTAACAACAGTACATAAGATGGGAACAATTGTTAATTAATTTTTTATTTCGATACAAAAAGTGTATATTGAAAACTGTTTTAAACATAGACACTAATTGTGCTGCTCTTGGTAAGACCCAGAAATGTATGCACGTCATACTCTCCAACTAAAAATCAAAAGCTAAATTTTATAATCGTAATAAATCTCATACATTCTTAATTTAAACATACCCTGGCATGTACTCCCTACAGACGCCGGTGTCCCTGTCCCAGCCGCAATAGGGGTCGCGTGCGCACCTCACGCATGCGTCGTAACGACGGGCGCACAACGCAAGTCGGAGCTGAAGTACTCGTCGGTCAGAAGCTGCGTAGAGGGAGCCGTGCATTCGGGATATTGCCATAGCCTAGAGAAAAGAAAAATAGATTAGTAGGAATGGTGAACAGCATTATCACTTATATTGACTTTTGTTGTTGATTCTCCATCCAAGTTGGTGATGAGCACTAAACTCTCGATGGTAAAAAAGAAGTCAGCTGACGATATAGGTCTTGTAATTACTACTGTTTCAAGCTTATTCCGATCCAGCCCTTGCAGCCCTCTACCAGCGATGCCCTAAGCCGAGGTCCGTACCCCACAGGGGGTGCCCTTAGCGAGTAGTCGCTCTAGTTTCAAGCAATTTTTTTAAGCCCTGGCTGGAGGCCTTAATTTAATTAATTTAAATAAAATAATTTAATAAAAAAACTGTTTTAAGCCTATTAACAAATTACTCGTTTGTTTTTTATTTAACGGTTGGCGTTAAATTTCAAATTAAAATACATCAAATCATTTTGCATGACAATCAAATTGTTGAAATCACTTTGATCGTTATTCTGTTATGAATTAAATAGTAGATATCACTTCAAACACAGTTGAAAGACATGTCAAATTCCTAGAAAAAGACAAAGTACACATATCCACTATATCCGTTGGTTGTAACAAAGACATACCTGTATCGGCTCCCCGGGGGTGACGTCAAAAATATCCAGCAGAGCTGATTGGCTGTCACCGTTGCGGTTCCATTGCACTATCTTGTGAATTTTGCCTTCGTCTGCAATAAAAAGTGGTACAATTGATTTCACGTTTCTGTTTTTAAAATTCCAGTTGGATATAGGTTGTTTCAACGAGTTAATATTACCGAGAAACCTCATTTTTTAATTAACATTTCCGTGAGAAAATGTTTACTTCAGCTCAGCTTCAACACCAACATGTGATGATGTGTCGAGGTGAACTGAACTATTTCAATACTCAGCTACTCATTGGGCTCATACAATTAGGCTGAAGATAAAAGAAAAATCCTAGCAGCACCTATTCTGCTTTACTAAAGGTAACTAGTGTATCTTCTAGACACTCAAACAGAATACATATCAACATAATCAGGATACAACATCCATCTATTATTAGTTCCGCGACAGTGCTCGTCGAAAACGCTCAATTACCTAAATGTCATTTACGAAGCACATACACATAGGTATTTAGTTAATTAGCAGTATCAGCACATAAGTGACACGTATCAGGAATTCCGGCGCCACCGTGTGTTCCGGCAGACAACAGATAGATGCAAAAGTTCAACTAGATATAACGAGCGAGAGCTCACTCATACACTGACAAAACACGCGTTTACCTATGGCCAGCAAGTCCACTTTCGACTGGCATTTGTTTTACATCGCCATACGAACGCGTCTGTGTGCGTGTGCTGGGTTTCTCCAGTTGTTTGTAGCTGGCCTTCTGTATCTATCTGTTATGTGATTCCGGGTTCTATTAGCAACATCTTAGATGCCGATGTTTGCGTTAATCACGATTAATATTATAATTGGGAGCTGATTATTAGTTAATGTATGGGTACGCTTGATTAATGGTACTAATGAACTGAATTAATCTATTAGGATTCGAGAGTTTTTCTTATGTCCGAATTCTGAATCTATTAGTGATATTACAGATAGTCTTCGGAATCGTCAGGGCTTACTTTGGCATTGTAACCTGAAGATCAATAAATGAAATCATCAGTTATGCTGCGAGTTGTTATAATAATTTTACTATTGACAGCAGTACAAGCAGACTACATTTATAAAACTTAGATCCGATTCTAGAATAAAATTGGCGGAGATTCTCAGAACCAACATAATAGTTCTCCAACAATGTTTCAACTGGGCCAATAACGCGAAGATTTGGTCCATAAACTGTAATATTACTTTAGTGCCCCGCAACTTATATTATGACTCTCAATAAACAGGGACTAAGTAACAATTCAAGGTGGAAATCCAGCGGTTTCGTGATTGTCTGCAAACGTGTGAACTCACAAATGCCAAGCGAACAGAACGTTTCCAACAGCTTGTTCAAACTGTCTGATAAATGGTGGGGACAACTCAAAGTGATGGCCGCAATTAATTCCCCTCCCTACAATAGTCACGAAACGTCCAACCCATTGTTTTGTTTATCTAGATTTCAGCTACTCCAAAACATAAAAGTAACCTGAGAACTTCGTCTTTTGTCTTGAAGTAACTTTAATATTCTATTGTTGGGAATGATTCAGAACGACAACGAAATTCTTGACGCAACTCTGAGTAGCCTAGCGACCTTTATATCTAATACCAGCCAAAGTCATGTACCAGTCGACCTATCTGACCTTCCCTGACATAAAACGATATCGGTCCAATATAGCTAGAAAACGGATCACACATCATACATACAGTATTCGACAAAAAATCTAGGCCTATTTTTCGAAGGTCAGAAAATACAGAACAATCTCTGTAAACACAATCAATGAGCACAATCGCAATCGGCACGTGACCACGGCCTATGAAAGCCTCCATTGTACATAAGGTCACAGTCCCAGCTTCCTTACAAAGCGGCCGAATCAGGAGCGAATTAATATTCGGGCCACGAATCTTAATAGCTAATTGGATTAGAGGCATATAGCGAAATTACCTAACCGTGTTACGTACAAGGCTCTAGCTACGTGTCTCAGTGTGTCGCCAAAGACGGAATGGTTCGGGCCCCGTATTATTGTGTTCGTTAAGTTATAGCTGCTGAGCTATAAATCAGTAATTATATTGGGGCCCTTGTCGCAAATGAATGTGCTACATTGATTGTATGAATGGGCTTGCGTGTTGTGTTCCAACTTGATGTTAAGTGTGCCATATTTTGTGTTGTTGATTGGCGCAAAAAGGCAAAAAATAGCACAAAGACATAAATTATGATAAATACCTAAGCAATAAAACAAATTACATCAATAATATATGTGATTTATATGACACCTGCTAATGGGATCTTGCTAACATTTACGTGCAAAATATTTCTATTTTAATTAAGGGATTAAAATCATTTAGGTTTAAAATTCTATGTCCACAACGTTGGTCACCCCTCGGCACCTGAATTTGAAATGTTCTCATCAGCAAGTCTAAACTCTTAAAATCCATAGGTAAGCTCATTTGTGTCCGAATATTTATGGGGATGCAGGTTCACCCTTAATGTTGCTTTATGCGCCATAGATACTTTATTTGCTTGTATAAAATTTTGCTACATGAACGCTAAATGTTTTAGTTGAGTGTTTTTATATATCCGCACTAATATTATAAATGCAATAATATTATAAATGCAAAAGTAACTCTGTCTGTCTGTCTCGCTTTCCTGCTAAAACTACTGAACCGATTTAAATAAAATTTGGTACACAGATAGTTTAGAGCTTGAGAAAGGACATAGGTTACTTTTTATGCCGCGACTTCGTTTGCGTCCGCGATAACCGACATTTAGGCAAACGAAGTCGCGGGCAAATGCTAGTAGATCATAAATACAAGAAATTATTGAGTAGCAAATAAATGGGTGAGATTTAATTGCCATTGAAATTGGTACGAATGGAAAGCGTTAATTAATTGATTAAATAATATATTATTTCACAAGTAACTTTCACTTATATTTTTATTTACGCCACCACTAAACTATGATGTTCTAATGCCTTAATTTTCATGAATAATATAATACCTAAGGTGTGAAGTGATGACTTTTACTCTAGCAAACGCCCCAATATCAGCTTTAAAAATAATTATATCTAACACAAAACTCAGATAAAGACAAGAAAACCAGACAAAGCTACATAAGACAGTCTAACAGATACACAGACAGACTGCAGCCGACACAAACGACATTATAATAACCTACCCTCAGCCGACTCTTACAAGTGGTTTGACACGGCAAACAACCGCTCTCCATGACACACTCCATTCTCATTCCAATTCTATTCAAAGCTCATATTTTATTCCACTATTTCAGTATCCATTGTCTGTTTGAAACGGGTTAATCTTTGGCATCGTAATTTTAACTGATTAATGTATCCAAATATAGCATTGCATCGATGTTGTGGAATGTAGTGGCGCGTAATTCCTTGATAGCACTTCGAGAAAGACACCAATGCATTCAGAAATTTGGTTCGGTTCATTCTAATTTACGTGTGGGTTTAGATGATTAGAAGTGCATAATGGAGACGAGTGATAAACATTTGTACACAATTAATTTTCGGAGTGGAATGTGATATTTTTCACCAGTATCGTCACTTGTGTTATTATGAGTAATTCAATTTCCTACCAGTAGCAATATCGTCTGAACCGTAGTCCTACGATTTCTACATATATATTTCCAATTAATCGTTCTCCTTTGTTAAAGTCTGTAGAGCTTAGTCCCACACAAAAATATCTTTATACATTAATTACCTACTCGTATTAAATATCAACACTATCTAAAGTCTGTGCGAACCAGACCCATGCTTATAAAAAGCCAAATTCACCACACAGCTTTTAAAACTGCTAAATCGACAACGACCCCTATTTTTGCGATGCGGATTTCGAATTTCCAGTGGGAATTGAAGAACTAACAATATACTACCCGGCACCCCATTCTACTAAAGAAAGGATAATAAAGTCGGGTAAGTGTGTAGCATACGCATTAGTTTTATATTAATAGTAATGTTCAATTCAATGGGTAGGGTTTTGATGGAAAAATAAATCACGAATCACTTATTTTATAGTTGGTAATTTTTAGAGCTATTTTGTTATAAAGGAGTTAATAATACATCGGCGTTATAATAGTCTTAAAGGTCTCAAATCTAATGAAACAGCCTTCAGACAACACACAGCATATAGGTATTAAAATACGTAGCAGTTCGAAGCCCATTCTTTGATCTTTGAAAGGAGCATACATTTTTGGCTTGCCGATACAGATTCATTTGGTCCCTTTAATTTTGAAATATTCCAGTAACACTATCATTAATTTCAAACATGAGTCAACATAAAAATTAATAGAACGAAACTATTCCTCAAATCATTTATTTTAAATAAAACCAACTACGGGCACCTTTTAAACGTCAAGATGGATGAGTTAGTTGCCCATTCCAAAGCTGATGTTGATGTAGCTAGATGTTAAAAAAATTGACTGTGGTAATTATCTTGTTGAAATTATATTTGACAGAACAATGTGAAAGACGAGCACAATAAAAGTGTCCGTAATAATATAAAACAAAAAAAAAATAATTGAGAAATCAAACAGTCACGAACATGACGTATGGATCTCTGCCACCGATTTTGAAAGGAAACTTAATGATCCAGCACACACGCCACCAGCAGCAAGATATTTCAACAAACACCAATTCGAATACTATCTCAATAGTGCAATTTCCTAATCCGTTGAGCTCAGGGCAGAGGCACATTTTCGCATAGAATTAGCGGGATTAGAGCAATAAGTAACAAGGTAAGACATCAGCGTGACACCGGGACCATTAACGTCGTGTGCGCAGTTCCAGTGAGTGACAGAAACAACCCACGGTAATTATGTTTCCTGAATATCGTATAAGGAACTCCGTAATTGGAACATGTTGTCTGAGGAATTCGTGGCGACGCGTGATTTCTAAGCGATAGGATTGGTTTAGTGTGGTGTCAGCATTTCGTTCAAGGTGACTAGGACGCGGCAGTTACGTCAGACACGTTTATTCGTGACTGAAATGTTTCGGTATTCCGATTTTGAAAATATATTATTCTTAAATAAGAAGGAAATATAAAGGAAGTGTTTATGAGAAGGCTAGTTCGCTGTCAGTCTTTGGGATATGATAGAAACTATTTCAAGAAATAAAAAAAAATGATTTTTAGATAAGGAAGTAGGTACCTTTAAAACTCTGCACTAAAATAATAGATCATTATTTGAGTAGGTCTTCAAGAAAAAAATAATAAGAGATCTTCACCTTCAATTCGTTTATTGAATACTAGCTTCTGCCCGCGACTTCGTACACGGATCCTGTTGCTTATGCCAGTGACAACGGGGTCGTCAAAATCGAAGATCTGAAACGTCTGATGTAGAATTTTAAGGCCCGGGGATGGGAAAACAACGGGATGAGCGAGACGATTGGAGTCGTTCCAGATCTTTCATTTTTGTATGTCAATAGGTTGTCCAAGAAATGTTATGACTGTGGATGGTCACCGATTAGCAGTGATCTTAATATTTCTGGAGGATTTTGTAATATTTCAATATGTACTTTCCCACCTAAGCAACACATACCGTTTGTTTCTTTTTGCCATTTAACAGCTTCACAAAATGTACAATTTTGAACCACACCTCCGATGGCGGAATATGTGGCGTAGTCAATTATAGGAGTGTACGTAAATGCACTCCGTTCCTTATCAACCCAAGGAAGGTCGCCATGCCCTACGGCGATATCTTGAGACACATCCGATTCTTCAGATGATATCGACATTCTGTTCAGAGAATGTCGAAGGCGATCAGAATTCAAACGTTCGTTGCGCTCTTCTTCGGTCTCTTCATGCCGTACTCCAGCAATTCTTTCTCTCTCACTTTCTAACTGATTATGAATATTTTGTTGTGTGCGTGTTCGGGACAATGTATGATAATCTCGATCAGCTATTAGTCGCGCATCACGTTCATCACTCGTTTCGAAAGACCTGTTAGTAGATGTGCGAATTCGCTGAGAACTCAAGCGTGAATCTGTATCGGTAAACGTCTTCGACTCGCGAGACAATGCGTGACGTTCACGATCAGCGGTCAGTCGCGCATCATGTTCCGTACTTGTCTCTAGAGACCTAGCAGCAAGCGTAGATACGCTGAGAACTCAAGCGCAATTCTCTATCAGCGAACGTCTCCGACTCGCGAGACAATGCGTGACGTTCACGATCAGCGGACAGTTGCGCATCATGTTCCGCACTTGTTTTTAGAGACCTAGCAGCAGATGCGTAGATACGCTGAGAACTCAAGCGCAATTCTCTATCAGTGAACGTCTCCGACTCGCGAGACAATGCGTGACGTTCACGATCAGCGGACAGTTGCGCATCATGTTCCGCACTTGTCTCTAGATACCTAGCAGCAGATGCATAGATACGCTGAGAACTCAAGCGCAATTCTTTATCCGTAAACGTCTCCACCTCGCGAGATAATGCATGACGTTCACGATGAGCGGACAGTCGCGCATCATGTTTTTCACTGGTCTCTAGAGACCTGGATGTAGATGCATAAATACGCTGAGAACGCAAGCGAGCTTCGCGATCCGAAGATGTTTCTGCGGAGCGAGTTGCAGCCTGATGTTATCGAACAGCATCAAGTCTATCCTGACGCTCTTCGGTAGATTCTTGGGATCTTATGATCCTCAATCTTTTAGCTCTTTTGGAACGTTGGGAAAGATTTGACCTCTTTCTAGGCATGGTTAAAGTTTTATTTTGAAGATACCTGATCAATTAAAATCTAAGTGACTGCTCCCCTGCGTTACCGGGTAGGCTACCGTGTCACGAAGATAAATGGAAAAAGAAATTAAACACTCAAATACCATAAGCCCGAAGGCATATTTCTTCGATAAAATAAAATAATAATTGGGAGTTTTAGCCAGTAGAGTCAAATTTTCAATGATTCATAGAATTTTCATCGAAAGTCAGTCCTAAACTGTTACCGCCTTCACCGCGTGGAGGTACTCCCAGCTTATGTTATTTTATAATTATACAGTGAAATTAGTGATAGCTTTGATTTCCACATCAGGTGTTCCAGATCTACAATCTTTATACGTCAACAGAGAGTGCTCATCAGGCTGAACAACTCTTGCTAAGACGTCATTCCTATATATGATAGTGTAGCTGGGCTGTTGGAGTTCCACATCAGCTGTTCCAGATCTTCAAATTTTATACGACAACAGAGAGTGTTCATCAGGTTGAACAACTCTTGCTAAGACGTCATTCCTATATATGTTATAGTGTAGCTGGGCTCTTGGAGTTCCACATCAGCTATTCCAGATTTTCAAATTTTATACAACAACAGAGATGCTCATCAAGTTGAACAACTCTTGCTAAGACGTGATTCCTATATTTGTTATAGTGTAGCTGGGCTCTTGGAATTCCACATCAGCTGTTCCAGATCTTCAAATTTTATACGACAACAGAGAGTGCTCATCGGGCTGAACAATTCTTGCTAAGACATGATTCCTATATTTGTTATAGTGTAGCTGGGCTCTTGGAGTTCCACATCAGCTGTTTTTAGATCTTCAAATTTTATACGACAACAGAGAGTGCTCATCAGACTAAATAACTCTTGCTAAGACGTCACTCCTATATATGTTATAGTGTAGCTGGGCTGTTGGAGTTCCACATCAGGTGTTCCAGATCTTCAAATGTATTCTCTTAGCAGAAAATGCTCATCACGTGAAACAATTTTTGCTATGGTACCATTTTTGTATCTCTTATAGTTTAGCTGGTCTGTTACGGTTCTGCATCAGGTGTTCAAGTTTTCAAGATAAATTATAGCCTATATGTTGCCCAGACTTAATACCTATACAATAAAAAAAAAGTTAATCAAATCCGTCCAGTAGTTCCGAAGATTAGCGTGTACAAACAAACAGACAAACAGACAGATTTATTTTTTTGTTTCATGCTCTATTACTGTTTCTAAACCCCCTCAATCATTATTTTTTTAATATATTCAATGTACAAACACGGTTTTTTACTGTTTTATTATATGTATAGAAAAACGAGAGTAGATAAAACTTGACATACGAGAAGCGCTCACATAGCCACCACTAACAAAATATCTTACAATGATAATATTCCCAACACGGCAGTGTCTCGTTTTGACGCACAAGTATCTTGATGCGATAATAGCTGGAACACGAGAAAGCATTCAACAAACTTGTCGGCAAGCAAATGTGGGGAGGCAGTACAAGGTACCCAACTCAAATCTGTTTACGAGAAACACTGTTACATGTTTTAAGCTTTACTTGTCACACTATCTGTGTGAAACAGCAATGAGGGGGGATATTGGACGACTAAGTGGGTTAAGAAATTTTCCTTCCAGTTCTCGTGTTAGAATTTAATGGGTAATTAGGGAAGAAAGCGCGTTCGTGTTTTTGTGATTGGCAAGATTAATGCATGTGTACCACTGGGACGTCAGAGACGTAGATTAATAAAAAAGTGCTATGGTAAGGGAGATTCGGTATGGTAACCAGCGAAAATTTTCTTACGTTATTCGCGATTTGCCGTTCAGTGTCAGGATGTATATTGTACAAAATATGAATCGCGACAGCAAAAACTATGTATTTACGGAATTATAATCATTAAAGTCATCAATATCGCTCTCTGAGTTGGAATTATAATGAACTTCACTAACTGCGAAAAACGTAACAATATTTGCATATCGCGGGATACCCCTACCAGTGCACTCTCACCTGAATGAATTCAAGAAGAATTGAAATCGAATGTGAGAATGATTATGTTGATTACTAACACGAAGAAAAGTAATAGGTAAGCATCTCATAAACCCAATTTACTGTCCAGTAAACACTGAAATTAGACAGATAATTTATTCCCCTACGGCGTTCAAGTTAATGAACTTAATTGAAACACATACATAATTGTATATGTAGGTATGCACGATCTCCAATCCACTGGTGGTCTATAAATAAATTTACTTCTAGTGATTAATTCCGATCACGGTTGGGCCGAGCAAAATAATTAAACAATCCCACATTGGACGTGGACGGACGGGTCCGCTCCCCGAAGACCACCCTCGCCTAAACAATAACGAATTTCATAAGGAAACGCCCGAAAATGCCAAACAAGGAAATCTTGTCTAAAATGTCAAAGAAAACTACCGAAGCGTAGTCACCGCACCGCTAGCGGCATGTGAAACATACAAATTAGTCACATATTAAGGCCAAATGCTTTTTCTTTTGCAAAGAAATTGTTTCTTTCTGTTAGGCAAAGACCTCTCTTTTCTGCGCCTAAACGCAAAACCACAGGTTTTTCCAATTTTGGTTCTGGTCCATTTCCTTGTGAAGTGTAATTAATTTACTGACTGATCGATATCAATCTGAACAAGTCCAAAGTAATCCAAGGTAAGACAACTCTTTAATTATCTTTCATATTATTTTCCTTGCGAGCGATCACGACGTCTCCCGACAGCGGTCTGAAAAGAAATAATCCCGCAATCCAATAAAGATTTCGCTTCGACAGGCCTAAGTGAAAACTTTTTTGCGATCCCCGAACAATATAAGTTTTATTCCTCCAAGTGGTATAAATTCCCAAACACAAAGTAGCTCTAACATCTTTATTGCTTTTCATAAAAAAAGTCTCGTTTAACGTATAGATTTACCAGTTAGAGATCGGTCGGGTTCCCCTCATCTCAACGTTTACACCGTGACGTTTTTTACCTTTTGTATTTTATACATTACAGCACCTGCAACTAAATTTACTGCATAATATTTCAGGGTGGCAGTGTATTGTAAATTCCGAGGGGGAGTGTCGCTAAGAGTTTTGTTACTGTGTAATCTTTTTCCTGTTTTACTTCCTATAAATTTAGTAAGTAATGCTGACATTTTTTGCTGCTAATATTTGCTTTAAATGTTGGAACTGCTAATAAATATTTCAAGATCATTTCGAAGCGCTGAAATATTGATATGAGCGGTATTCAGCGCTGCGGCTATTGGTAACGATGGAGACTGCCGAAATGTATTTCATAGACAGGCCAAATAAATTCAGCGATTGGCGGTATGAACGAATTCGGCAAGGACTTTTATCACGAATCGCAATATGTATTTTATAGGTGCCGTAAATCGAGAGACGTGGGTTTTTTAACGTTTGCCTACGAGCGCTCTGCTGACTTTTACGAGATTCGTCCCAAGAAAATGTTATGTTCATGAATCTCCTAAACCGATTTATTTTTTCAATCGATATGCATAATTGGGTCCTCACACTGTTCACGTAGTTATAACTAGAACGTCAAACATTCAATAACACCCATTCTAAAGTTGTTGTTTCCCTGTAGTTCGAAAGCTGTTTCCAAGGACGCGTTCAGTCTCCATTGCGAGGATCGTCTGGAGGACACGGTGGAGCATACGGTGGAGGTGTGCCCTGCCTGGGCGGAGCACCGCCGTGTCCTCGTGGAGGCGATCGGCGGCGGCGACCTCTCGCGTCCGGCCCTGGTGCGAGCCATGGTACGGAGCGAGAGGGAGTGGGAAGCCGTCACCTCCTTCTGCGAAGCAGTAATGCTCGCGAAGGAGGAGGCGGGGCGCGTGAGGGAGTGGCAGTCTCTGCGCCCTCACGTCCCTAGCCGCCGCAGGAGGAGACGCCCCGGGCGTCGGGAGTCGATTGCGGACTCCCGGCCACCGTAGGCGCGAGCTTGCGGGTGGCGAGCAATGGGTAGCTCGCCGCCCGGTAAGGACCAAGCTCGGGTCGACGGCGCGCAGTGTTCCACGCGCGCCTCAAAGAGATGTCAGCAGCAGCGTAGGGGTCTAATAGGACCGATGCCTGCCGGGGTCGCGTGATTGTTCGAAAGAGATACCGTGACCCTGGCACATGGGCAACTGATGGAACACGGGTGGGTTTTAGTCAGTAAAAGTCTGACACGCCCTCCCGCTCCGCCCAGAGCGGGAGAAGTCATTTGATGATTTCCCATCCTGAAAAAAAAAAAAAAAAAAAAAAGGACGCGTTCAGTCGATAAATTGAACCGAATGTTTGATTATATTATGTTTGCTTTAAACATTATCATGATTCACATTTGATTCAGTAATACTTAACACGTTGAATAAAACATTAAACTTTACTCATAAAAACTGTAAATTGAACAACTTTAGTTAGTAGTAGATAATCCAAAAGTTTCAAACTTTATCTTCAAACACATTTTCGATTTACTAAATAAACATACTTTAGTTGAACGAACGATTATTCCAAACACGTTCCAAAGGTGTATTTTTAAAGAAGGCTTTCACAGTGGCCGATATTAGGGCTGCCGCGACCGCTCCACCTCCCGAAACTTTCTCGTTCGTGCACCTTTTGATATTCAATATACTGCGGGACCTAAGCAATCCTTTGATGAGATGTTTTATGCAAAAAACGTTGGGCGTTAGCGGGGCGCGAATAACCGTTCAAAAGTGAACACATTAGTATTCCCAATCTCATCCGGAACCACGGCCCCTCCATTTTGGGGGAATAAAAAATCAATGTTTATTCCCGGTGAACGCGATTCGAATGCTAATTATAGGTATAACTAATTGCTTTGTGTTTGTGTGAAGGCGCAATCGTTTTATAAATGATTCTCAAATGCGGTGCGACGAATCCAGATTGAATTTTCCCTTGTCTGTGATATATTCGTAATGGAATAATTAATGTATTTTCAATTCGATTGGACCTTTCCTCCCGGTGACACGACACGAAGATTTCCAAAGTTTTTTATACGTACTCTGAAAATAGCGAATGGTTTCAAACTAGCGTGTGATTTAGAACAATTTAAAGAATTTTCCTCTATGCTCGACGTGAAATCAAAATTGTACCATGGCACGAGTTCGGAACGGAGCAACGAAGGCAAGGTGTTGCGAACTATAAATTACTTCGGAAATTCCGTTCCGGCATATCGTACCGCAACTTGGCAATAAATATTGTTCATTTTCGTCCTGTGGGCAATGCACGTCGATGAAGCACGAAGCTATGCCACGTTGGGGAGACTCCGCACTAACTCCTCACGGTTGCCGTCGGTACGGCAACTTGCTCTATATAAACCCGGCTTGTCCGCCATACCTCACCTACACCTTAACATATCATTTTGCATGGACCGCATTTCATGTTTATGGCAAAACTTGGACTTCATGCACTTAGGCAAATGGGTTTCCGATACTTATAAGAGCGATATACGCTTCGTATCGCTACATTTTATGCAAGGTAAGTTATTTTAGAATTATTACTGGTGGTAAATAAAGCCGTTCAGAGCAATTTATTAGTTTGATCGGGAAATTGAGCAATTCATAATACGTATTACTACTTAGTATCAGACTAAATAATGCTCTTATTTTTTAATTGGGTAACACTGGTCAACAAAAAAAACACTTTTTGTAAGTAACATGAAATGTTTTGTTTAATTATGGTTAGAACAAGAATAAGGACATTAGAAATAAAATTAAAATGTATCAAATACGAATAGTTTTTTTGAAATTTGATTTCAAATTTCACTTTTATATCATAGTCATTTGAGCGGTGTAGCTGTAACACAAAAACGAGACCTAATCCAGTCAATATTAATATGGTGTTAGAATGAGGGAAGGTAGGTTATTCAAAATTAGTAAACACCTTACTTGTTACAAAATTTTGTTGACCAGTGTAATTTGTAATAGTAATATACATTACTAGTAGTGAGATTAATTTGAAAATCGCCAACTGAAATCTCAACATACGATGAAAAGAGACGATATTTTAATCAAGTTAATTCAGAGTTTCATGAAAAGTGGTTTTGCTAACTCGAATGACCGCTCTACAACCAAAACTACATATCTATCAAAATATCAAAGGGTTAGCGTTTTGTGACTCTGAGCTTATAAAATTACGTCATCAAATTGCTGTGACGTTTCCAGCGTGGTTCGGCAGTTGAGCCTTCTGTGAATTTTAAATCGTTTTTAATAGCAGTCCCGTACCACAGCAGCCGCTATCAAAGCTGACCCTTACTTTGCAATTTGATTTCCTATATTCAGTGTTTCCTATGTGACGCAATTTCTCCATGATAGCCAGCTAAAAAAAAAGCAAAGACAAATTCTTGCGTTTTTAACAACAAACGCGCCGTAATTACGTTTCGAGTTGGTTGTTAACTAAGCCTGTATTCATGCGATACGTAAACATTAATATGTTCGTTTGTTTACAAAGGCGCCCTTGATACTAAAGAGTGGCGGCGTCGACGTCTAACTCGGTGAATTTAATTAACTTCGTTAACTTCTAAATACTCTTAACGTCTTTGATACCTCCGTTCCCTTTCATTGACAAACACGATCCCTGGTGTGTATACGACAGTCGCTGTCAAACTTTTATCAACCTCGGCGGGGCGTTCAAAAGTTGTCTGGCAACAGTGATTTAGGCGTGATAAAACAAATGGAATGAGGCGAGACGTGGGGCCCGCATTGCGGGAGCATCATACGCTCATTTCTCATTGTCTGCTAGCACCTCGAGCGCCGCTACAACTTTCTGCCAGTGCAGTTTAATGCATATTATAACGCGGTAAGTACTCAAAATGGAGTAAGCGGCGAGGCAATATCGCCGTGGTAGACGCGAGCGCACGAGCGCTCTCTTTATTGAAAGAGTAAACTGTCCTTTTTCACGGACGCCTCGGGCTCTTTGTGACGGAATTTCGTGCAACTTATTTTGCGCTCGAGTGTAAATAATAGTGAACTAAGAGCGCTTCGGATTTTCGGACGCTACCCTTTCCTCTGTGGTTTTGAATATACACCGACGTATATTGTGCACTGTGCAACACGCTGTTGCATAAAACTATTGCGTTATAGTCTCTTTGTTCCCAAAACGTTAGCATTATTAATAGTGCTCGGGAAAACAGTCTTAGTTAGTCTTGGAGCACTGGAACAAAGTTATATTGTGTAGATTAAGTTAGAGTAATTATCATGCTACGTGGCTATGCTACGGGTGGGGTGCGTCAAAGGTAACGTTTAAACAATTTAATATTCTACACACAAGCATTTCAAACGCCAACTCAAACGTAGCTTCTCCTTTTGTAAAAGTTGTTCCGTAAACGAACCCCCCCTTCGTTAGATATCTACGTGAGTTTAATCCACTCGACAGGGTGGTTCGGCTGGGAACGGTTTTCGAGAAAATTGGTGAAAATTGCAATAACATAGGCGAAAATTACCACTTGGAGGCGTTGTTTAGAGAACGGCGGTGGCGGGTCGAATTTATGCGGCAATGGAAATGTGACGTTGACTCTCTGTGGTCTACAGCAAACCGCGCGCACATACCGACGGCTACGACGCTACGGCGTAGCACACGCTACGAAAATGCGGACGGAATATACGTCGAGATACGTTTTCGTGAATGCGTAATGCCTATTACAATCTTAATTGTTGCCTGTTGTTCGTGGAAACGACGCGATAAGAATTTAAAAAGCTTCCAGAACATGTTAGACTGTTCGTAATGATGTTAGCTTTATTGCCTATTTGTTTGTTTTTTAACCAACGAACCGCCTGTACTATAGATATTCACCTGTACTATAAATATTTTGATTGTAGCGCAGGGATTTACAAGCTTTAGCGCGAGCTTTTTAGGAGTCAATAAAATTGAAGTACCAAAAGCGCTTAAACTATAGAGATTCGCACGCCATTTTGCTACAAACAATGAACGTATAATCGGTTTTTCATGTTTTGAACTAAATCCCCTGTTTCATGGTATGGAGGGTGAAGCAGCGATGGCATCCAGACGGACATACAGCCGTCATGGACGAGACGAATTATGGCCTTTGTGCCACTTTCACTCGCCACCACTTTTTAATTTCCCAGTGGAAGGCATTTTTTAATCGTGAGCTTTTATGAAATTTTATGTCCTGGCGTATCCGTGCACTGATTGTTCGTAGCGTTGCTTTGCGTTTCGGAATTCGCTAATTGTTTCAACCATTGGTCGTCTACGTGTCTAATGTTTTATTTTTCAGATCCATAAAAGTGCCATTACTCTTTGTTAACAAAGGAACGGAATATGCTCCGATATAAGCGCCCATGTATTTTTAGGTATCAGGTTTTTCCATTAGGACGAGTAAAATTTGCATACATCGGATGTTTTATGAGTTCTTGTAAAGATTTTACGCGCGGTCTGGACCCTTGCTTCGAGTTGCCTGATCTTTTCACGAAAGAGGTGACTAAAAGATTATAATATTTGGCAAATGGGAAGTCGTATTTAGTCCCTACGACCCACAAGGGTTGAGGTGACGCGACATGAAATAAAATGAATCTTTAATTTATTCTAATGGACTAACGAATAAAATTGTCAAACTGAACATTTATTTTGAATTTAATCGTGTTTGTGTACTTATTTGAACGATCTCCCAAGCGAAACTCATTTTGATTAGAATTTTGTGCAAATTTTCGTGTTCATAATCAGCCTATATTGTTCCCACTACTGGGACACAGGCGTCCTCTCGGCGAAAAGGAGTGGGCCTTAATCTACCACGTGGACCCAGTAAGGGTTGGAAGATATTTGTAGATTTCCGTATACTTCCTGTCAAACTAAAAAAAAATCTTAAAAACGAAATTGTACTTACTTGTGCCTGCATAATATACGGTGTACTCAAGAGGGTGTCCCATCATGTCGACTTTGACTTTATCCACCACCAGCCTCGTGAAGAACAAGTCCCGTTTGTAATAGATAGGCTTCTCGTTCTCGTGGGAAACCGCACTGTCCATAAGTGGGTGAGATCTGTTAGAAGAAAAAAAATATGTTAGCTAAGTTGTGACTATTTCCATACTATTCTGTGGCCCTAGTAGAATGACGCGCGTTCATATTGAACTATTAACATGCAGCTGTTTTATACCTTACTAGCTTTGGCCTGTATCTTCGCCATCATATTAAACGTATAAACATTCCTCTTGAATCATTATATCTATTACAAAAAAACTGTATCAAAACCCGTTGCGTAGCTTTAAAGATCTAAGTATACATAGGGACAGACAGAGAGAAGCGACTTTGTTTTTATATTATGTGGTGAAGAAGAGCCAAACTTTGAAGGTTAGAAAGAAACGGCAATTTATCGACTAACTAGTTATATGAAATTGCTCTCAATATTTATTTATTTATCGGTCTACCTACAATCGTGACACTGTTAAACCAAATAAACACAATCTATATATATAAAAGAAAGTCGTGTTAGTTACTTCACTTATAACTCAAGAACGGCTGAACCGATTTAGCTGAAAATTGGCAGGGAGGTAGTTTAGAGCCAGGAGAAGGACATAGGATACTTTTTATCCCGTTTTTTTTTTTTTTTTTTTTTTCCCCTTTTTACGACCGCGTTCCCGTGAGACGTCACATAAAACGTCAAAGAGAATACAAGTCACTATAAAACGTGGTACTATGACAAAAACGTTGCCTTCGAAGTACCAGGTTATCATAACTTGACAGGAGCTTACCAAACAAAGGAGTGTCAGCTAGAAAACGCTTTATGCCTTCGAAGTACCAGGTCATCATAACTGGGTAGGAGCTAACCTAACATATGAGTGTCAGCTAGAAAACGCTTACCAGATCACCACCGCGTACCAGGTTGTCAAACTTGGTACGTTTATAACAACATTTATTGAATCTGAGGCGATACGAAGTTCGCTGGGTCAACTAATTATCTATACTAATATTATAAAGCTGAAGAGTTTGTTTGTTTGATTGAACGCGCTAATCTCCGAATCGAATCCGGTCCGAATTGAAAAATTCTTTTTGTGTTAGGTAGCCTATTTATCGAGGGAGGCTATAGGCTATATAACATCACGCTACACCTCAGAGGAGCGGAACAGTAATGAAAAATGTTGCAAAAACGGGGAAAATTTATTCCTTCTGAGAGTTTCCGTTGCGTGCGCTGCGTAAACGGTTAAAGTAACGCAAAAATCATGTATGACGGGATTGTTATTTTTAAAAAGTTCAAAAAAAAAGTCCCAAGAGCATATGTCTATCTTTTAAGGTTGACTCACTATAACTCAAGGAGCGAAAATGGACGAAAACTAGCAGGCAAATCGATGCGACGGGAAGGGTAAGGGGAGCAAAAATTTGACGCGGACGAAGTCGCGGGCAGAAGCTAGTACAACATAAAATGTGACAATTATATACAGAAAACCTGATTCAGGACATATTTTTGCAGACTGTTCTTGGCGATTCTTTATTATTTAATAAAATAAGTTATAATAGCCCACGTACATCTGCTTGCATAGCTGCTCTTGCGCAGTACTAATTTTGAAACTCAGTAACGCTCATTTGGCAGTAAAAGCCATCTGCACTGGCCCTAACGCACTTCATGATTTTTAAGTCGATTACGTAAGACCACTACAGCCTATATCATATTAGGTAGTAGTTTATGATAGTATTGCATAGTGAATGGTTGTGTTTTAATACCTAGTAATGTGAAGTTCCGTATACTACTTTATCTACTCTCTTAAAATGGAGTTGAACCTACGAAATAAAAAATCAGAGTTAAAAGAGTAAGAGATAGTTTGGTAATGACATAAATATGCCTTCTATTATAAAAAAGAAATATGAAAACTCCTTGGCGATTTTAACTTTTTAGATTTGTCCCGTAACGTATTGAAAAAAGTGTTTTTGATATTATTCGTTGAAAAAAAAGGTGTTTTAAAAATAGAATCATTTAACCTCTAAGTCCCTGAGATACCACATTTGGTATAGACATAATGGTTTTTTAATTGTGTCTGTAATTACAGTAATTGACTGGTTAAGATTATATTTTTAATATTCGAAACAGTGTTTATAAAGTATGTCAAAATAAACTCGTTTTGAATTTTGTAATCAAAATTTTACGATATAAGAGTAGATAAACTACAGTTTTAGTCCTCGGAATGTCGTTTATGAATAAGCGGGTGAGTACTCCGCTACTGTCGGGTGAATTATGAAGGTTATATAGCAGTCGTTGTGACAGCAGACTTCAAAATTCGTGTCTAAAAGCCAATATCAATCTTTGTTACTTGTGTGGCCCATGGTGGCATTGTAATAATTTGTAAGGTGCCTTTGTCTATTATTTGGATTTGTCTCTGATTATTATAGCCAATTCATTCTACAAAGTACGTTCTCAGCTTTTATGTGAAACGACTTTCAAGATGTTTAGAGGTTAGCAGTGGCGAGGTGTAAATTTTTCTAAGAGAGAAGCCGAAGCGAATTCGGCTTTAACTTACTGACTCATCAATAAAGAATACTTACTATCATTCTTAAATTAATATAGGAATGTAATTAATTAAATACAATTAAACTGAACAGCTGAAAACCGAATAAAATGTGCAATATTCCTCTATCTCGTTCTCGCTGACGCATTTTTCTATATCTGTCTCCGTCATAACCCGTTGTACAGCGGCTTGCTCTCGTACATATCAAGCGGTGCCACGTGACCTAAAGTGACATCATTACGGGATCACTGTTGTATGAATTTTTAGTTCCCGATTATGACGTTTTGGCGCCGGGTTAATTTAGAACATTTCTTTTTGTTGTAATACAAAGCTATAAATAACCTTTTTTGTTGTTTGAATGTTATGGTGAATTAAATACCCGTAGTATAACTATATTTTTTGGCAATAGTAGGCACTATTGACATACCATTTTAATAGCGATAGAGTTACCGATGCGAATTCCCGAAGGTAACCCGGTAGGAATCGTGTTATATGGTGCTTTCGCCACTGGAGGTTAGTCATTGTTTTCTGAATACACATTCAGTGACAACATTCAAACTCATCAAACTAAATATGTATTTCGAAATATATTTATTCGAAAACAATGCAGCGTATAAAGGTGTCTAATAAAGGAAAAGTCACCGGAGCGTAACGACGGAAACATTACAAGCATGTTGATAACAATAAGGTTGCGTCGCGGCGGCGACGTCGTCCGCGACAATCGCGCGCGACGATAATGTCGCCGGCACGAATGTCGCACAATACAGTCTTTGCTTCGACGCCAACAACAAAATACCATTCATTTAATTAAAACCTCCACTCGTTATGAATAAAAAATGTTACACTATTTTCAGCAGACTGGTTCAGGTGAAGTGTTAAAATCTCAACGTTTCCACATGAGGATCATGGAAAAGCGGGAAAAAAAATAATTGAACGCTCTCGGGGTGAGAGCGTCGGATAATTAACAGGACGTGTCGCCAGATAAAAGTGCCTGTGGATTTCAATGAGCGTGGAATTCTGGAATCGCTAGAGACCTCGTCGGCGACAGGTTCGTGTTTCGCGTTTTTAAGTGACGATTTTCTACTTTGTTTACGTCCGGCGCGCTTGTTACAATAACGACAGTCTCGCCTTTTGTCCTTTTTTCGTATCCGGCTGCTCGGCCGTTTTGAAAATAAATTAATTCTCTGCTTCGTACGGGGCGATTTTTAAATGAATAAATTGAACAATGCGTTGTAAATTCCGATAATTTGTAAGTGTGGGAAGTGGATTTTATTTTGTTTTAAATTTGCTGGCGAAATTCAGTTAATTACTTAATTAGTGTCAGAATTTACTGATTTATTTGAATGGATATAAATAAAATCTATGGCTGGACAATGTACAATCATTTCACTTATTAATTTTTTTGAGTAGTCTAAGTTCTTAGAGACGTAAAGCATTAAGGTCACTCACCTTATAAAATTGAGCACCGTATCAGGCAAAGACGAGGTATCATTCACACAAGTCCCCGGCCTGGGTTCAGGGACCTTACTGCTAATAACCGGCAACCACGCCGAGCTTGAAGAGGCCTGTTCCTTGAACTTCCCTTCGAAAGCCTTCTGTATGTCCCCGATGGTGAAGGTGCAGATAGCAGAGCCCATGAGGCCGGTGGAGGCTGTCGTGAAGACGCCATAGAACCGGCTGTCGTCGCCAGGTACTTTGTAGATGCTCTCTGGTGAAATAGAACGGGTTTAATGTTGTTATTATTACATTAACTTTTATTTACTTCGGTGAATAAGTGTAAAGTGTTAGTTTAGTTTATTCATGATCTCATACATTGGTTTTGTAGTACTTAACAGATTAAAACTAAACAAATTTACATTGTGAGAGTTGGCACATATAAAAAAAAACCTGCATAAAAGATCACCAGGTCCAAGTAAATATATTCTTTGTTGAAGTGGAATGGGTAAGATGTAGTTTTTAAGTATATTTATATGTAACTAGCTTCTGCCTGCGACTTCGTCCGCGTAAAATTTCTTGTTCCCCCGACCCTTCCCGTTGCGTCGAATCGCCTACCCGTGTGATTTTCCCCGTTTTTGCAACATTTTTCATTACTGCTCCGCTCCCCTTGGTTGTAGCGTGATGTTATATAGCCATAGCCTTTCTCGATAAATAGGCTACCCAACACAAAAATAATTTTTCAATTCGGTCCAGTAGTTAGGTTTAAAGATACTTTATTCTCAATAAAGACATATGTCACTCACTTGAGAACAATATTAAAACATATAGGTACATAATTTACACAAGGTTCGTCGTGATCACTTACACAATACTAAAAATACAATAGTCGTTATCAGTTAAACACTAGATATATATATAAACATACAATGCTCTCATTTCTCCAAAAGTGATCGATCCGCAATTATATACTCACTAAGTTGGGTTTTGAACACATTCAAAGAATGTAGATTTCTTATATTAGATGGTAGTCTATTATAAAGTTGTGCTCCTTCAAAAGTTAGCATTTTTTTGCCATAGTTAGTTCTAGTTTTGGGCAAAACTAGAGTTTCTGAGATTAGCGCGTTCAATCAAACAAACAAACAAACAAACTCTTCAGCTTTATAATATTAGTATTGATTGTGGTGTCTAGGCACGGGTAAATAATATGTGTAGTTCTACCAGAACTTTTACCGGAATGATTTCTAATAATAATCAAAATGTAAGTTTAATTTTTTTTACAAAAGATTACAATGAAGCATAGTGTGACTTCTAAAACGTTTTTCAATATATTTACGTGAAATAAAAAATGCATTCTGCATGTTATTCAAAAAGGTCGGGTATCGTCACAAACGTGCCTGTAAAAAAGGTTCAAGTATTTGGGGAAAGCAAAAGGAGTATTTAAAGATGGTACCACGTGTCGTCCTCTAGTTTGTGTTTACTCCTATGGGGCAAGTCATGATGTTACCTATGTATGTACGTAGGTTTCCACGTAGTTTTATGAAAACGCACTGTGGTAGAATTTGTTTTGGTTCATGCATAGACTATGTGCTACTCCGCATGGCTCACATATATTTAGTTCGAGTGTAGAAAGAAGCAACAAAAATTTATTTAAATTTTTCTCACACAAAAAGGTACAAAGACGGACGTAATTCCTAAAGAAAGATTCGACGCAATCTTATCTTTGAGATTAATTGATTTTAGGCGAATTTACTATCAAATTGGAATATTATACGCTTAAAGTCCACAATTTGGTTTCATTTTCATTTCAAAACATTTCATATGAATTCGAATTGAATAAATATTCAATAAAACTTCTAAATTTAGATATTATAATGTAGATTTTATCAAGCAGACAAAATAAACTCCAGAATGATTGTTTTCATCGTGATATGGAAGATTAAACAGAAATCTGTCGAAGAGTTCTAATTTTAAAGTTTTATTTTAATAAAACTTAATGCCTATCCAGGTGTTAATATCAAAGAGGCTGTAGAAGTAATTTAAATTTAAATTGAATCTCTAACTATTGGACAACTGAAGCTAAAATTTATCAAGCGCCGTCATGATGTCTAATCTGTTCTTTAGTTGTTGAAACTTTAGGTAACGATCAAATTGTTATAATTGTGGGCTTTCAACATTATATCTCTCGCAAAGTTGCAGCAGTTTAGTACGCGCCGATGCTATTATTATTAATAGAATATGCGCTGCAATTTGCATAACAATAATGTAAGGCGATTCATTTTATAATGGCGGACTAAACATACTTTTGTTCATCTCGATTTGTCCTCCAGCTATTGGAATGTCAGTAACCATTCTATACGGCTTCGTATAAGGAAAAAATCATTGTGTAGATAAGCAATTTCGGCACAACATTTTATGTCTGACAAGAAAAATAAACACGAAAGGAATCTTTATAGCCCAAATTCTTCCTATTGTACCTTCGAATGGGACCCTATTCAGAGAGAAACGATCGTAAACTTCGGTGTGAACCTAATTGCTCGAACAGACATGTAAATAACACACCTATACAGTAAATACTGAGCACTTGAGTACCTATTACATTCTCATGAGTAATGCAGTGGCGGGAGTGGGTCCGCGTGAAAAACCGTGGCATGGCGCGAACCCGACCGTTAATATTATATGAACACAGTCTGGGAGGTCCCGTGCCCAAGTGCAGTGCGGAATCGACTAGACTGCCGTAAAATCGTACTATGCACTTTTGAATTTGGTACTCTAAATGTTTGCTCGGGACTGACAGTCAATATTTGTTTGTGTACCTAAGGAACGGTAAGTCGAAATCCGACGAGGTTCCCAAGTCATAATGGTGGAGCTATATGTGTATGTGTGCGTGGATAGTGAATATAAATAGTGTACTTTGGCTACAAAGTTCTTAGAATAGTTTTTAGTATGGTAACCTTTATTTAATACAGTTCTTACGCATAAAATATGTAAACTATATGACTATACATCGACAGTGTTTAAATCAGTGGTTTGATTTTAGGAACTTAGATAGGTATATACTTAACTAACAATAGAAAAAACACATATTAAAACTTACGTATTTCATTGAAGTAGAAGGGAAACTCCCCAGGAATGCTGCAGTTCAGTCTTGCTTTCAAATAAGTGGCCCAGTTCTGACTGAGAATATTCTTGCCACCGGTATCTCTCTTGCAAACTCTGGCTACCCTCGAGTACACTGCCTTGCCACAGTTGATGTACTCTACAGCAGTCTCCCGGAAGAAAAACAGCACGTAGTCACCAACGTCGAAGGAACCAACGAAGTTCGGTTCTAGAACAAAATAATACCAACTTAATAACATACTTCATGAATATAACCTGGACACTCAAAAACTTTTGGACACTTAAAAGTTGAACGTAATTGATATACGGAAGTAAAGCACCTTAAATTATTCTAGTTTTAAACCGACTTCGGATTTGGTTATAAATAAATAAAAGCATTATAATTCCTATTTAATAGCGAGTTGTCAAGTTAAATTACAATAGTCACGTTGCGGTGTAATAATTTTGTTAATTATGAATATATATTTTGTAGGTATATTCTGGGGAGCGTGCGTTCCCACAATCAGAGTTAATTCCACAATATCAAATTGCTGTTATTCCATGTGATATGCAATAAATATTAGATGAAGCCGTGGGTGACAATTATGTCACACGGGACGTTTATACCCGGCATTAATAAGTGCTTATTTGTTGGTCCTATAATGAAAACGCCACGTGGCTCGGATTACAGAATACGGACGCGCGCCTTACATCCAATATCTCTATTCACATTGTTGAATAATATCATCCACAGCATACGGTACAATGGCAGTAACATAAGCTTTAACTTTAATAAGTAATAAGGCTTCGGAACTTTTAAAATTATTACGCCTATAAATTTGGCTTCATTTAATGAATAGTGGTGATAAACCCTCGTTTGATGAATATGTTGAACGTGGTGTTAATAATAATGCCACATAAAATGACTATAAATAATCGATAGCGAAGTTCATTGCTAGTGAGTTTCCCTCAAAATAGTAACCATATTATTCATCGTTTCGGTAAAACCCTGTATTAGGTTTAGTCTTATCTCATCAATTCCGACATTTCATTAGGACAGCATTAAAATAAATAAATGTAAAAGGTAGTTTTTTTTATTATCGTAAGTAGTTTAAAAAAATACATTAAGTTGTCCTGTCTTGGCTACGATATAATTGGGTATAAATTTCTTCTTTGCTTCTTTCTTTGCTGTAAACTCTTTTTATTAATATTCATCCTATTTCTAAGTTCTTAGAAATAGGATGAATATTAATAAAAAGGGTTTACAGCACAAATGAAAATTAAATGAAAATAATTAACTGTTAGTGGCATTCGAAACGTTAGTAATAAAGGGCCAAGTGTAATGAACAGAGCAATATTAACGAAAATTAGGCAAATTTGTACACAAGCGTAATTTCTATTTCGCTGCTACCGTGCCACACAAATTAACGGGCGAAAGGGTTGGTCCCAATTGTTTCAATATTCATTTCGTAGTAAAATCAGAACAATTAAAGCATTTACTTTACAAAGTGCTGCATATCAAATATTAATTTCATTTGATGTCAGTTTTTCTTTGGAAACCTTAATTTTTTTTTTGAACACATTATAAAAAATGAGCATTCTAGTGGAAGACCTAATATTTTATAAATTCAAAAAACATTTTAGCTTTAATGATTTAGTAAAATGTCTGCAATTTATTGTCGAATTTGCAATTATTTTTGACAGTCTTTTCGTTGAAACTTTGTAATTTCTGTGCCAGCAAATCGAATGATCCGACATCAAGTATGTATATGAAAAGTAGATACATATTTTTTTTTCGAATCAAAGTTTTATTAATAATGCGTGGGCAAATCAGCACTGAAAACAACTTTATCAAAACTCCGACTTTCAAGTCTTTTGAAACAAGTTTGAGATGTTTTTTTTTTCTATATAATCACAGATACCTTAATACTATAATATCAACTTTGCTGTTTATACACCGTGATATTTTAGTCGCCTTACAAAGGTTGTCCACTCAAAATATCCGACGTAGTATACCTCTAGGTGTGATTAAAATTGTTACCATTAATTAAGATAATAGGTTCTTAGAAAAATAAATAATGCATTAGAATCATGAAACATCCTGTTAATAATGTTTACGTATCATGCGGTAGAGAACATACCTATCCAGTATCCATCTTCCATGAGACAAAATATCAAATTTCAAACTACGTCATGCGTCATCATAAATAGTCATAATATAAGAAAAGTGTCAAGAAATCCGTTTGCTAAACAATGATTGTTTTGTATTAATCGACCGTGTATTATTATTTTATTTCAATTTATGTATTTTGTTGCCTATTCCGTTTTTTTTTTAATTTTTATTTATCATCGGAAACTTGTAAATGGTATATTTTCTGAGAAAACTAAAATAAGTCACCTGTAATTTACCCGAACAGAAGAAAATAAATGAAGGTGAATTAAATCAATTTCAATACAGAACAGGCAAACAATAATTGGCTTAAACAGGAATATCCATGCCATAGAACCGAGACATTGTTGCTCGTTAGACCGAACACAGTTTAATTTCGCTTGTTTAATCGCAAACAGTCCAATTTCCGTGTAAATCGAGTAAGCGTCGATAATTGTAACATTTGTCCTTATTATTACCGGTTCGCTTTCAACCTAATGGATACTCGCCCATTGTTAGGCTGCAATGATTACGCTCATTTCGATATTGATTCAGGGAAATATTATCCAACTATATTGGAAGACTGATAGGTGAGCGGACTCCCGGCCACCGTAAGCGCGAGCTTGCGGGACCAGGCTCGGGTCGACGCACTATGGAAAATATAGGTCGGTATCGGATCAAAAATCTGTAACTTCATGAATTTTTGTTGTATCGTGATGAAATTTGGCACAAATATGCAGCAAGGTTCGGAGATTCGAACGATGTGTAGTTTATAGGGTTTTCTTGTATATCTATGTATGTTTTTTTGCATAGAATGAAAAAAATGGGAAAAAATCACGAAAAAAATAGTTAAAAATTTATTTCAAGTGGAATACAAGTTTATAATGACTAAAAAGATTAAACCATGGTTAATTACAACAAGCAAAGTAAACAAAATATATATACAACATTAATTTTTGTTTATGCGAAACCCGAAACACGGGTCTAGTATTTTTATGTAAAGAATCTATGAAAAAAATTTCAAAACTGTATCATTAATAATCACAAAGTTATAAGCTTGATAAGTTACCTGGTTGTCCACGCAAAAACATATGCAGATCACCGCAAACAGCTAGTCTACGTACCATCTCCGTGTAATGGACGTTTGAATACGAGAAAGACATGATAATTTTAAAATCGAAACAAAACACTAAGGCCCGCGACTTGGAAGCGTAATTAAATATTTTTGGTACAAAATACAACATGGTGTAAAAATTATTGGAATCGATTCAGTTACTGATTCTGAACAAACTATATTCAGGTTTCGCATATACAAAAAATAATCTTGTATATATGAAAAAAAAATACTAAATTAAAATCATATTACTAATAGGTACATCCTATACTCTGGCTTCAGGAAATGATGTAGCTAGGTACAAATATAAGTAATAACTAAATATAAATATTATTTTTAACTTATACCACTTCAGGATCAGGGTCAGTAAATGTGGGTTCACTTTCAGGTGCCACGTTTAAAAGACTTAGTGCCTCTTCTTCAAGTTCTTTCACATTTCTTACGTACGGTTTTCTCAAACTTGTTATATATGGATCTGACGTGTATAAAAGCGTTTTAAAGACATCTTCATTTGTAGCAGATCGGGAACATTTTCTGGCATGATGAAGTCGTATGTTTCTGTAGTCTTTGTTGCGAGACTCTTGTGCGTCTTCCGATAGCTGTCCAATAGGAAGCACCGCAAAATGTTTGATAACGTTTTGCCCGTGTATGAGTATTTTATGAACGGAGGATGGCATATAATACCAATCGTAATTACTTACATAGATTCTTGCAGTTTCTATTGCATATTCCCCAAATTTTTCAGGGTCGATCATCATTCCAGAAGAAAGAACTTGCAAGATAATGTATAGGCGTTTAATCAATGCCTCATCTACACCTGTTATTTCCGATGAGCAAGTGCTATTATAGAAGAATCTTCGTGCGGTATTGCCATCGTTCGTATTCCCGCTAACTTGCCGAGGTTTGTCGACGATTAATCCCAACTCCTCCCTGAAACGTTTTTGAACAACTTCTTTCTTTTCTTTTTTTAATCTCTTATTTTCCTCTGTTGAAGCAGACCAAGTCTTAAACGAAAGATTATAGGAAATATGCAATATCATTTCCATGCAGCGAATCCAGGCGTGTAAGGTGGACAATCCGTATTGGTAGGCGTTTTCGTTTTCGGGTCTGGCAGTTACTTTCGATAGGTCATTCATTAGCCGTGGAGTAGCCCCACATATCGTGCATGTGGAACCAGATGGAGTATCTGTAAGGACCTGAGCCACCTTTCCATCGATCATCGTTAGAAATAGTTCATGCTTCACATTTACTACAACACCATCTTTGTTTATAAGTGATGCTTGTGCAGCCCTAATTTGTTTTTTAATATCATCAACAACTGCCTTGGTTTTTTCTGGAGTTTCCTTACAAAACTCAATAGAAATGGGTCTGCAAAAACGGACAGATGAAGGTACCGGATTTTGCCAAACAACGGATCCCGATTGCACATCAACTAATCTGATGGGGACTAATGAAGTGATGAACAAATTGGCATCTGAAATTGTTTCTGACTCTTCTGCAAGTATTTGCTTGTATTGGCTTTGACCAGATGAACCATCACATCCCCATTTAGAATAAAGGATCAATGTTCTATGTTGTTTTTGGAAAACAGAATCGATTTTTAAAATTCTAGCAGCAGTATGATCCAATAAATCTTGTATATTAATCACTTTAGCATAAGTATTCGTGATTTCGATTGTAGAAGATGGTGGATAACAGGATCTTTTTATTTCTTGTATTTTGTAGTAAGGCGGGAATATACAACACTTTCGTTCGTTGGTTAAGTTTTTCAGGTACATATATTGTGCTTTTGTTAGATCTAAATCTATAAAAGCACTCAATGCTTCCGTATCGGAAAGAATCTTCATCTGGTCTGAGTCGTTCCACTTACTTGAGATATCTAATTTCTTTTGAGTGTCAGCGGTTCTTAATTCTTCGACAAGATGAGCTTCTGTGTACTCACGTAAAGCCCGTAGTCCCTGCAGATAGGCGTTTTTTATATGCTCGAAGCCATAGTCTTGGAGTAGAAGAGTGTTTTTCCTCTTCTTGGTAGATTCTGAGGAGTCTCCATAAGCCACGCATGCTCGTCCTCGTTGGCCAGATGTTGATGGCGTAGAATATTGTTCAGAATCCGGTAAATTTAACGAATACCTTGAGTCCAACCAAGTACAATACTTCTGTAAAAATGTTTCTTTTTTCCGAGATGCCAGGGCCCAGCGTTTGTTGAAAATAGGAAGAATGTGCCTTTGTATGTCACTAATTATAAAACACAAGTTGTTTTCAGAAACATTCAGCTTTTCCACTAAAACTTTGGATAATGATTCCATGGTCTTGCCGCCCTCTATATAGGGGATTATGAAGTCTCGTTTGGTACAGCTGAAGGAAGACATTTTAACACTTCACAATCTGCAGAAATAATAGGCGTAGATGAGATTTGCATCACTTGAAGTTACACTGATGTAGATGGTTCGAATAGTTTTTGCTTCCCTTTAAATACTCATTTTACAATATCGAATTGGTACCTACATCATTATTATCTTGTAATTTCCCACGCAAACCGAGTGCAAATTTGATAAGGTCCCTTTGTTATCACGAAATAATGAAGAAAATATCCAAAAAGTTCTATATTGTTCATGTGAATGGTGTCAGTGGTAAACCGCAAAAGATACAAATTTTCGGGTTCTGACTTTTATCAGTTTTTTTCTCATATCTTCTAAAACCGCAAATATTCGCAGCTGATTTTTATTGCATTCTATTTATGAATAGTTAGACTACTAGTCGACGCAAAAAGTAGCGCTTGGGCAAACGTGGGTAATACTGAAAACCTTCGACGAAAAAACATACAAGTGAAAAAAAAGGTATGTCACTTTTTAAGTAATTACTGAAATATTTTTCTTTACTTTTAAAATCATTAAGCTGTATCGCAAAAAGCATAAAATAACCTTTCTAAAAATGTATAATACTGCATATCTGTACCAACTATTTTTTTCACAATATGGTATTGAAACATGTATACGCAAAGACTTGAGTTTGGCACTTCTGTTTTCTATGTATTTCTATCTAAGAAAAAAAAAATAATTTCGCGTATTAAGAAAAAAAATCGTAATGAATATTATAATTTGACTATTAGAAAACCTAAAAGAATAGCCATATTAGCCAAATTATGATATTCGTAAAAAGCATTTTTGATATGCGCTTGTTCTACCATTTTCCATAGTGCGACGGCGCGTAGTGTTCCACGCGCGCCTCAAAGAGATGTCAGCAATACTGAAGGGGTCTGCTAGTACCGATGCGTGCCAGGGTCGCGAGATTCGTTCCAAAGAGTTACCGTGGCCCTGGCATATTGGCAACTGAAGGAACATGGGTGGGTTTAGACAGTAAAAGTTTGACACGCCCTCCCGCTCTACCCAGAGCGGGAGAAGTCATTTGATGATTTCCCATAAAAAAAAGACTGGTAGGTGAGGGGCTTGTGGCTTAGCAATATCAGCCGCACGGATTGATCGATCATCTTTACATACTAAGACCCCTCTGTGCCTCAGAAAGCGTGTTAAGCCGTTGGCTGTCATTAGTAGATCTTAGACAGTCGTTACGGGTCGTCAGAAGCCCGAAAATTCGACAACCAGTCTTACCAAGGGGTTTCGTATCTGCCAGGGTCGCGAGATTTGTTCGAAAGAGATACCGCGGCCCTGGCATACGGGTGTTAGATATTTCATTTTGGTATTTTATAATTGTTGGTTAGATAATGACATCTGTCACATTAAAGAAGCATTGAACCAACATAGAAGTACCTTATTTGACTAGATAAAGTGTTTACAAAAACTGACTCGTCTTAAATAGTAAAAATAATTATGATTTTAGTACTAGAAATAATTAATAATTATTTTATTATAGTTGTAGTATATTGTAGGTTTTATATTACCATTTTACTTTATTAAGCTGATCCAAACGACTGGTACAATGCTGTCAGTTCATATTGATATTCTTTTAATGATTCGTAACTACGAAGAAGTTACGAATCAGTCCTTGTTAAATTGCTAAATTACCTTAAAATGTTTTTAAACTGTTTCACTACATAACAATGGTTTATTATTATCTGTGTTAGAAGTTATTAAGCCAAAATGTGTAATGATCTGTAATTTGTTCTAAATGGCGGTAGATGTCTGACGATTTTGTTAGATTGAAGTCTGTAGGATATAAAAAGGATTGTAATTACTTTATCGGGACAGTTCCTCGGAAGATGTGTAGTTGGTTAGTTCTAGTGCTGAGGTTGTGTGGAAATATCGAGCAGAGGTCACGTAAGTTAAGTAATTTGATATTATGTTACACTTATTGCTTATTATGAAAATGTTGTTGTACCTTTTATATTGTTGCCGATATTGATAATGTTTTAAATCATATAAAATGGAATGTTCATACTCTTTCTTTGCCTAGCTGTTGTTATTGTGTGATTATGTTGATACTATTCTGAGATCTCTTGGACAACGGTCCAAGAGATAGAATGAAATGTGTTTAAGATAATAATAGTTTATGGCAATGTAAGAAGTGAGTTGATATAATAACTTAATACTGTTTCCATGGAGTTTCTTGTCCTTCTTCTCCATGAAGACCTAGTTTTGGAACGGACAACTAGCTTTCTGATTAATTACTGACAAGCCTAATTGAAATAAAAGTCTAGTCTTGTCTTTCTGTGCTTTATTTAGTGAAACCCTTTCCCAACAAACCATATTCATAAGAACCTTCACACACAGTAAATAAGCCGTAACCATTCTGATACACAAAGTTTGATATTAGGTATATATACATAATACTTATAGTTATATACAGATATAGATTTTTCTATTACGGGCATCTGAAGGAACACGGGTGGATTTTAGTCAGTAAAAGTCTGACAAGCCCTCCTGCTCCGCCCATAGCGGGAGACGTCATTTGATGATTTCCCACCCACACAAAAAAAGGGAAAAAGGGGTTTCGTATTACTCAGTAACTGGGTTGTGGAGATCAGATAAGCAGTCGCTCCATGTAAAATACTGGTACTCAGCTTTGTCCGGTTAGACTGGAAGCCAACCAAACATAGTTGGGAAACGGCTATGCAGGCGATAATGATTGGAAGACTGGTAGAAGAGAGAAGAGGAAGAAAAACGAAGCAGAAAGAAAGAAAAGGGAAGGACCAAAGTTTTGAAAGTGGCGAGAGTTACGGAAAAGTTGAAAGGGAGTCATTTATTATTTAAGTCAAAGCACATTACTAAAAGACTGAGGAGTATAAATTTTGATGGTTGGCGAGGTAGAGGAAAATCAAAGAAAAGATTGATAGGTTGTGTGAAGGATGATTTGAATGAAAAAGGAATGAATGATAGAGTGACAGCTGACAGAGGAAAATGGAGGAAAAAACATGTTGCACCGACTTCAAGTAACATGGGACAAGGACAGGACGAAGAAAAAGAAGACTAGGACACCATAATGTCCTATTAGAAAGAAATAAATAAAATACGTTTATTTGCGGCAAACATGACGCACAGAAAGACCAGAGGTATACACACATAAAAATTAAGGTGTGGGAAAACATGCGGCACATCCACGCAAAACGGCCATCACTCAGCATAGTGCTGTGACCCTATGCGAGACAGAGTCCCAGCGCTGGTTTTCAGTGACAGCCGACACCGACCCGATTAACCGGTAACCAATATAACCATGGTGTCCCATACCTAGCTCAGCTCTTAATTTCGGAATCGGCACTGATTCGGTTGACTGGCCCAATGAGAGCCACTCAGACAGAAAATATCGATCTGGTACTTAGAAAGGAATGTTGGGTTCGCTATAACTCATTAGTCATTAGTCTAGTTACATTAGCCACACAAGACTGCTATAATAACCTTTTTTATGGCAGCAAATGTTGGCCTAAAAACGTTAAGCGAGCACATTGTTGTATAACAAAAAATATTGCAAGTACTTTTTTTATAACTGTACTTAACAATTTCTGTGCCTACCGTCCAGTTTCGACTTAATGCTGTAATAATTAATACTAGTGATCACCCATTGGTCGAAATTCGACCGTACTTCGTTTGAATAGAAATACATTATTAAATGAAAAAATATGTATACTAATAAATATAAAAAAATAATATGGTTATATTTGACATTCAGTACCTAACACTATAGACAAAAATATTCTCGATATGATCATAGATTTTAAAAATAAAATAGGTTATATATCTATAAAATTAATTTATTACCTATGGTTATACTTGACATTCAGTAAGACTATAGACACAAAATATTAAAGACAGATGTTCTCGATTGGACCACAGATTTGGACCATAAACAAAAGAATATCTATACATGTGTGTATCAAATACACGGTAAAGAATAGTAGTGTATGTAACGTGTTATTTATTGAAAATAATGTATTTTTACGCATAATTTAAAAAATTATAGTTAGACTTATAGTTTATACAGAGAAGAAGTGACAAATGATAATATTTATTATCATTTGTCACTTCTTCTCTGTATAAACTATAAGTGCGCGAAATTTCAAACTCATCCGTTCACACAATTTTTGTTAAAAGGGATCCAAAGTTTTCACTTCACGTATTAATATATAGATAAACATATATAGCAATAATTTCCACAATAAAAACCAAGCTGGTAGAATTTTACAGTGAAAACTGAGGAGAACTTTGCATGAGGAAAACATTATGTAGAAAAAAAAAGTAATACTCACTGTCAAGCCACTTCGAATCATATTTTAGGGTCCTCTTGAACGCAAACTCGCGCCGCCCCGTCGTCAAGTTATGGAGATCCGTTCTGAAGATGACGGTATCCGCTTTGGTGAACTCTGCATTAGTGCCAGAGTATAACGCAGGCAAGCTGCCAGGGTTGCCCCTTTCCACCCATAGGGCAGTGGAGTTGTCGGCAGGGTCGTACGGGCACTTGGCGACACCCATGCCTATGCCCGGCACGTACTCATGACGAGGCAGGTGCGTCAAGTTGGACTGTAACAAAAGAAGATTATTGTCTTCAATGGGCACTTAAAATAGGTATATTTTTCCCGAAATTACGTAAACAGGTGCTGTATTTTGAAATGTGACTGCAATCAAAGTAATAATAGAGTTTATTGTGGTACAAACGAAAACTTTTGCTTTGGTATGTGATGCAGTAAATAACTTACCAAATTAGAGCTTTAGTTGGAACCCAGTAATGCAATAAACGCAAGTTACACAGTCAGCACGACGCTGTTATTAAATCATAACTCTACTTAACCTTACCTACCTACATAATTTCATTTTGAAAGTGTAATTATTTTGCTACTAATACCCCTCTGATTTAAACTGCGTATAAAGTACCTATCTCCACAATTGTTTGTGCATAAGGGTGTGCGTTTTGGTAAACACGTTAATTAAAGCTTCCAAACACCCCAATTTCCGAAACACCAAAGTAGGGATGTTGGTAGAGGGTGAATAAAAAGTTTCCAAAAATATTAAAATTTCCACGCGTGAACGTTTCGATTTTATGCGCCATTAATCAAAAATATATCTAAAAAACAAAACGTAACGACTGAATTTATGCGTTTCAAAGTCAGTAACAGCGCACTGGCCAGTGGACCGCCCCCGGCTCGTCCCCTGTGCAACTCAACAACACATCTGCTATTAATTTTTCCAAAAATTTATGTTCGTTTCGCGCTGAACGCGATTTATTAACCGAAACTTATTATTTTGAAGGCGGTCGAATTTTTCGGCGTTGCGCCAGGCTCAGGAGAATTCCTCTATTAGTATAATGCGATGGGTGGCGGTACGGTTTTCGAAATTATCATAAAATTACTAAATGTAGCATAAACGTGGGGTGGGCAGCGGCGCCCGTCGTCGTGGATTGAGACTTTATGTAAATTTTAACGACGCTGCGACCATCGGGGCCACCTGTGACCCTCTCCCCGCGGCCGTCGCCCGCGGCACCTGTCGAAAACCTATGTCGTTTTTATTTCAATAAGCCGAGGATTAAATTAGGCATGCCAAGACGTGCCGGCCCGACCGCCCGGGGGTAAGATTTTCCTCGTACCTTACTTGTATTCTGACTTATATCGGAAAACCATTTGTAGCTTTACACGTTATTTAAACGGGACACGCGTAAATCGAGTTTGATAATGAAAATAAACCTGCCTCAACCCACGGTTAACCTATTTGATAGTCTTTGGTTCTATTAAACGTATACCTACTGAAATGATGTTTTGCATGATCATACTAATAATAAAACACCTACGCGTTCTTAAAAAGGCTAGGAAATGTCAAGTAGGTAGAGCACTATAAAAACTGACGTATTGGTTTCAATCTGTTGGAAATAGTAGAAGGGTTGATATTTTTAGCGATACGTGCTCATAGGATATTAGACGCCCACAGACACTGAAATTTACTCATAAAGTCATGTCACATGCCTTCCTCTTTGTAGAGTTAGGTAAGATCCTTTTTATAAATATACATTAAGAATACAGGGATTCTGTTAGCTTTATCATCGCCACGTAAAAAATCACTAGAAAACGGAAACTACCAAATAAAATTGTTTCTCAGATCTTTAGCACTGCAAGTCTTGCTATTGTACCCCAAGATTTCTTATACGCCGGCGGCACCCCAAGACATTAAACGCATTTGTTATTTTTGGTAGGTCCCTACATGATTATGATCTTTAAGCCATAAAGGCAATGTAATACTTTGGTACCGACACTTTTATTACCTATTGATATACTAATACGAAACCTGAATCCTCCAAGTATAAATAGACAGCTGTTTCAATCAATAATAAGAAAATATGATAACAGGCGTCGATAAAAGCTCATTGACACTATTTGAAGAACTTTAAGGTCTATTATAACATTAGTGTCATGAATAGGACAATCAATCAAGAAGGCAAAATAAGTAAGTAGTTATGTATGGTAAACTGTAAGCGATGACAGGCTAAAACGTTTTACATGAAACTTTATGAGTAACTTAAGAATTCAAAATTGGTCCTTATACGCACAATTTCAACCATCATCTAACTAAGGTGTTTCCGTACCATTGGCACACAAAACCTTAACGAGTTGAACTCACCGTGAACTTTGCACCAAACTGTGAAGCTCTTTGCAACATTATTTTCCCTTTCAGCATCGAAGCGCGATCCTAAGTCCAGGATAAACAAGCAAATGGTCCGGGCGGAAGGGCCCGCGGGCCCCCTAAGGTTGAATAAGAAAGTTTGTCTAGGGACCCGCAAGCGTCCCTCATTAGGCCTTAGCTTTTGTTTGCCCACCAAATTAGCATCTAGAAGGCTTTTCATTCACAGAATGAAACGGTGGCGGTCTAATGATGCGATTTGAAACTTCGGAGGCGAATTTTGGTCTTTGAATTTATGATGGCAATCTATTTTTGTTAAAGATATTACATTTAATATCGTCCGTGATATTTATGTTTTATTCAACATTGATAGTGATGTTTACTCCGTGTCTAGACTGTATATTATATTTAATCGGGCTGTGTATTCAAGTGATCACATTTCGATAAATGTTTGGGTCTAAATCTTGCTAGAACATCGAGTTTGGTTCAGATTGTCTAATTCAGTGTTCTTAATTTATCTAAGTTAAGCTGAACTGTCAAAAGTTGTTATACCAATACTGCTTGTTACGATATCAAACTTGTTTAGACACTGGGGAATAGATTTGTAAATGGAAATTTGTGGGCACGACTAAGAGACGTTAATGTCATTTTCAATATTTGTGAAACTTTTTCACTCATTGTTTCCTGCCATCAACTTCACCGATCCTTCAAATAACTACAAAATTACCGAAAACGACCTACTTATTAAAACTTTTCAATAGGTTGTCTGTTCGTCAGTTTTAATTGACGTATGGCTAAGTATTAAATTGCGTTTGATGGTTTTCTCTAATCAATTTTTCATGATGAGCTATCAAGTTTTGGTGGAGTCTTCAATGTTTTGTATTTTATAAAGTAACTTCAAAAGATGTTCCCAATATACGTCAAACAAACTTTGCAAAGATACGACACAGCCGGTTAAAGTTTACAACGTTACTACAAAGTAAAACACGGTATCTAGACAAGAGAATAGTTGGCACCTAAAGATACGCGGTCGCATGATATACGACAATGGCTTCCCGATACATTGTGAATACATACGTTACGTACGTAATATCCTACGGAAAACTTTCGAGACATTCACTACGAGTTTGTAGAGGATAGGTAATGTGTGAATATTTATACAAGAAAGTGGATGTTACTTCTGTGTTACTTCGCTTTACTTTTTAAATTGGTACTGAGTAAAAGTGCACGTTTACGTCGTCGTCCATGACGTCTACGGAATATAGGATGGAAAAACGAACGATAGGATTTTTCTAAATTTATTAAACAGATTTCGCCTTGACATGATCTTTTTAATTCATGTTATAAAAATATACGTGGTTTGAATCGAAGAACAGCAAAGAAACTATAAAATGGAGTGATGCTTATTTTTGTTACTAAAAGATTTCTTCTAACATTACTAGGTACTTTATAATATTTAGATTATTTTTCCTCCAGGTTCCATTTGTGCTTACGAGCCCTATATACCAACCGGTTGTTTGTCGACGATATTTCATTCTGACCTGATTCTGACGTGATGTATATTCTCATCGAAGTTCTAATAGCACAAATTTAGTTGATTGGGTGATTAACTACACATATCGGATCTTACATAACCATGCAATAATGGCGTACGACAGGGGAAATTTGTTAAAGTAATTACTTGAATTATGTCGGATAATCAAAGACAAATTGTTTGAGGAATTAAAAGGCTTGGTAGACGAAGGTCAAATAAGTGTCCTTCCAGAATAGTCTATAGGTATCATCAAGCTACAAGTATCACATCACATCGTTAGTAGTAACGAAGATGAACCAATAGGAAATGAATCCAGAGGACTTCTGTAAAGCACTACAACTCCTGATACCAACTAGTTACATGTTTAAACAATAATTATACAAGTTGTGAATATGTTACGAGTTGCGACATACATTACGAAAGTTGTCTTTGTCAGTGCGTATATTAGAAGGAGTAACTTTCAAACGCATAAGGGGTCTCGGGATTGTAGAGATTGTGGGGGAGGCAAAGTTTTGACAACCACGTCACTATCAGTTAATAACCTGTAGGGATGATCTGAATTTATAACGACATATTGCTCTTGATACAGCAAATATATAGCACTTGTACAAATATTAATTTAAACTGAGTTTAATTTAAATTTTGACGAGTTAAGCGAAATTGATCCTTTAGAAAATGTAGATGGAGCATGTGGTATTATAAATCTAATATGAAATAATTAATAGATAGTGACTGCCATGTAGATGTAGAAATTAATTAAATATGTATTACAACAACCGAAGTAGATAGACCTAGAGATATTATGGAGCAATATTTGAAGTGACAAACACCATTTATTTCAGCATCATCACATCACAGTCAACTTAAAATGTTCCCACTGCTATAACACAGGCCAATTCTCTGTGAGAGGTTGTGGGCCATAATGCACCACTCGGGCTCAGTGCCAATTGATGGATGTCACATGTTTTTGAATTGTCGTTTCTAAGACATGCGTCGGTTCCTCATGATCTTGTTCTTCACCAATTAGAGAACAGTGATGAAGAAATAAAATCTATACAAATAGATAAAACTGAAGTGTCTGTTTGTAATTTCAAATTAACAGCTTTTCACTAAATGCATATGAAAGTAAATCCGTATTTACTTTCATATGCATTTAGTGAAAAGCTACTGTTACCCTGTTAAGTACCGTTACATACACCAAAAAAACATTTTTTTAAACTTTTGTCTGTCTGTGAGTTTGTTCCGGCTAATCTCTGAAATGGCTGGACCGATTTTGAGGGTACTTTTATTGGCAGGTAGCTGATGTAATAAGGAGTAACTCAGGCTACTTTTATTTTAGAAAAATTATTTTATCTTAGAAAAATACCTGCGTTAATTTCCGACCTCCACGCGGGCGAAGCCACGGGCAAAAGCTAGTACACTATAAAAACTTTCAACTTCATCACTCTAAAAAATTTAATTCATTAAAATAAAATAAAAAATGTCTTTAATTACGAACGACTGCCTTTACTCAAAAGTAAACACCATTCTACTAAATATTCCGCAAGCAAGTCTTTCAAACATTACCAGAAGACAAAACCCAAGCAATGTGCAAAGTCAAAATATCCAAGTTACACTTGAAGTTCGCTAGCCGCATATCACTCACAGAGACTGAACACATTTCCCAAGCTTGAAATAGAAATAAGCAGAGTTTACGTGAATGGAGGAAAAGTTGGACCAGACTTGCATACGGATGATAGCAATATAGGAATATTATGTATATACATGCAAACAAACATAAGTAAAGAAGTTTCGATAAACGTAATAAAGATTATGAAGATATTTAAATTTTAAAGAGTTTTCTAGCTCTTTAGAATTGAAATGATCTATCATTTTCTTGAACGTAAATATCTTTCAGCTTTCAGTATGAATGATTAAATAAAATGGCCGAACTTTACATTTATATTTTAAAGTAAGTTTTATTTTAATTAGATACCGAAGATATAAAAAATGATTTCATTTTAAGAAATTTGATTTTTTGAAGATTAAAAGGACCAAGACGCAAGGCTGAACAATTTCCGAATCATAACCTCTAAAATTCCTTAAATAGAAAACGAAATAGCAGTATCATACTACTTTACAAAGCAACAGACGTAGGCAATCGTAAAGTACACACGATATTGGATACTAATTCCGAATGAGATAGCTATTGCACCTGTGCACCGACTGGTGCCATGTGAAATACGACTATGGGTTTTAGATCAATAAAAAACGTATTCATTTCACGTCATACGAGACAAAATGCTTTTGAATGACAAAGTAGTTTGAGTATTCCATTTTATTTCATATTTTGCACGGAATTCGAATAAAAATATTCACTAAAGCATTTCAACAAGAATAAAGACAGTAATCGTACTAAGCTTAGTATTCATAAATAAACTATCCAAGAACTAGCTTTATTACCAAGTCACAAGTGAAGTCCTAATGATTACAGATATTAAGAAAAATCCTCCTTGTGAAGAGCGTAAATTAAATATTTAGACTTAATTTACTGAGGGGTAACGTCAGTTATAGGCAAGAACTAAAGTACTTGGTAACAGTTCTAAGTAAATAATAAGCAGTTGCGTTAACTGTCATGAGGATACAAATATGCCAGTCAAGCGAGGGAGAATGACAGGTTTCAAATAAATTAGCCTGTCATGTAACTTGGAAGGGAGACAATAGTTACGAACATTTAATTGAGTGAACACACAGTCGGTGGGTTGACGTCACAAATTATAGACTCGGGTAACTCGATTTGTGATAAAAAATTTCGACTCAAAGGACCAGTTCCGTGAAAATCAATTTGTCAAGAAACGAACGTTCGCTTAACATTTGTTTCTTGTCGTAAATATTAAATTGATTTTGACATATAGGGAAGGAAAAAGATTTCCAAAGAAAAGCATACAATTGTATTCTGCGTTGAAGTAGATCCATTTTGAATTGACATAATTGCTTCAAAGGAACCTAAACAATTACTTCAAAAGGTTATACAAATAACAAGTCACGTATCCAGAACACAAATAGCTGAGTTACATCAGTTCTTTGCGTAGGATGTAAAGGATCATCCAGATCCCACGTATGTCATTGTTTTATGTCCTCCAATTAATTGAAACCTCCACCCTACTTAATATCATTTTAGGTTTAAATCTGTATTTCATGGATCTCTCGGGATCTCAAGATCAACGTTCTTGTTTACATCAATAGTTTTTGTACGAAAGTATCTTACCTCCCTTAGTGCATTTCTGTTAGAAAATATTTTACCTCCCTTAGTGGGAGTTAAAGGTGTGATATCAAAGTAAAGTTTCATCAGTATGAACACGATAACATGTGAGAATTATAAAAGAAAACTCCGAAACACAGTAACCGTTCATCGTACTCTAACACATATACACACTTTGAAACTAAGTCAATTTCCACATACAAAATAAGCACATTTAGTTTCAAAGTTGTTTGTATAAAATTTTACGGCTGCATTCATGTAATGCACAAAAATGGTTATGCGGCGTCGGTGTTCAGCCGAATGCGGCGTTGCATAGATTATAAAGTGATTTTCCGAAGTGCACTCAGCGATGCGGCGCGAGAGTTGAATTTGCACCATTATTATGCCATAAACATTATTGTATAATGACACAAAAGCTTGTTGATCTATTGACATGAATAATAATATTACAAAGTGGGAAATGACACTGAAATTTTGATTGTGCTTTCTGCGTTGGGCGAAAATCGACATTGCAACAGTAAGTGCTTTGTTTTATAAATTGATAATTTTCAAAATCATTAGAAGGTCTTTGTTTAATGCTATTCATGATAATGGAATGTTGAACCCATACGTTGTTCTTTGTAATTCCCGTGAAGTGTAAAGATAGATAATTTAAGTATAATAGCAGGTTGTTCGCACCGACGCTCGACGGTGTATGCCTAACGCGGGCCCGCCACTTATCAAGCATTCTAGACCATTTATTACAGACTTTTAGAATCTATTATTCAATATGTGGGTTGTTTCGCGATAGTTTCCGTCGACTTTGAACGTAGTGATATTACATTGTGTTTATGATATTTATTGTATGGTACCTACACAGCTGGTGTTTTCGACATTAAGTTTGTATCGCTTTACTTTGTGAACTGAGACGATTATTTTGGTGTTTTACGTATTCGATTATAGGTCATACTGAATTAGAAATTTAGAGTAAAACTTTAGCATATAGACCGATGCACGATATGCTTGGCTTTCCGACGTTTATGTTTAGTAACGTAAGAATGCAGATTTATCTTGTCGGGTATCGTATTGCTATTGATTGGATTTCTAGAGGTATGTTTAAAAATGTTGATATCACAACTAGCTCTTCTTGGATATTGCACTTCGTTTTTTTATAGCTAACCTAGGTTTTCTCACTGCTGGGAAAAGATAAAAAACCGAAATCAAAAGTCATTTATTGAAATTAGGCTGACGATCAGCACTTTTCGAACGTCAAAATTACACAAGACAGTCCCCCCAAAACGTTCCGCCCTTCACACTTCCTAGTGCTTTAGCTGGGAAGAAGAAGTGGCGTAACTAACTCCCCAGCAGCACAGCTGTATGTCCAGTTGAGATACCTTTTTTAGGGTTCCGTTGCCAAATGGCAAAAAACGGAACCCTTATAGATTCGTCATGTCTGTTTGTCTGTCTGTCTGTCTGTCCGTCCGTATGTCACAGCCACATTTCTCCGAAACTATAAGAGCTATGCTGTTGAAACTTGGTAAGTAGATGTATTCTGTGAACCGCATTAAGATTTTTACACAAAAATAGAAAAAAATCAATGAATTTTGGGGTTCCTCATACTTAGAACTGAAACGGAATTTTTTTTTTCATCAACCTATACGTGTGGGGTATCTATGGATAGCTCTTCAAAAATGATATTTAGGTTTCTATTATCATTTTTTTTTGTAAACTGAATCGTTTTAGCGAGAGACACTTCCAAAGTGGTAAAATGTGTGTCCGCCCTCGTAATTTCTAAAATAAGAGAATGGTAAAACTAAAAAATATATATGATGTACATCTTTATCTTTACATATTATAAAATAAAGTCACTTCGCTGTCTGTCTGTCCCTATGTATGCTTATATCTTTAAAACTACGCAACGGATTTTGATGCAGGTTTTTTTAATAGATAGAGTAATTCAAGAGGAAGGTTTATATGTATATAACATGCATAATATAGTAAAGAAACGCTGTAGAGGTTTCTAATGTGATGTAAACACATTTTTTTGCGCTTACATTGTGAACGCTGGCTGAACCCTACGAAATAGCTCAAAATAATGTAGTACAGTATTGTACACCTTAAAAAGTTCTACAAAAAAGTCCGCGATGGTATATGTCTAACTCTTAGGGATAACCCATAATAACCATTTTTATCCTTTACTTTTTACGAGAAATAATGGCTTATTTATGAATGCGATTTTAAGCAATACAGCATTAATCCTTATGCAATTAAGTACCTTAAATAAATTGTGCATTTCATGTAGATCAAAATTGCCCTGTACAGCATATCATTAAAATTAATATTTTAGAAGATATCAGAGATTATAATAAAATCGCCGCAGAGCGGCTAGCGGGCCTTCCCGCGTCCGGCCGTCCCGGTTGGTAGCGGTCGGGTAGTGCAGGATTAATAGGATTGTAATATTGTAATTCATATTACTTTGGCTTCATAGTAAATGCGAATATCATGTGTGTTCGAAGTACTCAAAATAAACCTAATTGTATTATTCCAAGTAAGAGACCGCGAAATATTGCTTAGATGTTTAGATTTTTGGATGGATTTGGATTTTTGGTTATCCTGGATACTTACCATATACATAGGATACTTTATCCCGGTAGTAGGTTTCCGAGTGATATTTTCCGAAAGCTATACGGGCGAAGCCACTGGCAAAAGTACTATTCTTATAACTATGTTTAATTTGGTGTCTGGTAAATAACTGAGTGTTTATATAGGTAGAATAGGAACATTAAGAAAAACCAGGAATACTTATATTCAATTCAATCCAGCCCTATGTCGGAGTCTTCTTACTCTGAATACTATTAGTTTTATTTTAAGTACATCAAACACACAAGATATTTAAGGATCGTAGCAGGTGGCGTTCCGTAGTTTCTGCCTACCCCCATGGGAAAAAGGCGTAATTTTATATATTTATAACATGGTTTAATACATTCTTACCGCGGTACTACGTCCTCTTGCGATAATTTCCGACATCTACGCGGGCGAAGCTGCGGGCAAAAGCTAGTTACCATATAAACTTCCACCGAAAATTGGTTTGAACGAGATCTAGTAAGTAGTTTTTTTTTTAATACTTCATAAATCGTAAACCGCAATTTACCTTTCATTCAATCAACTCAAATATATATAAAAAAAACATTTAATTTCATAAACATAAACCTTATGCATAAACCGTGAATACGGTTTGTACGGAACCCTCGGTGCGCGAGTCCGACTCGCACTTGGCCGGTTTTTGTCCAATAGCTCAGAAACGAGTCCAAATCAACTACTTACTTATTCCCCTACCACCATATGCTAGCCTTATTTAACGCACCATTTAGCCATCACCTCATAGTATTTAACGAATTCCACAAAGATTGCCATAAAATAAAAGAAAAAGAAAACCTAATCGAGAGGAATCGGGGGCCCAACTTTTTAGATCAACACGAAACCCTTATGATAACTACAGGGATGTGTACAAAAGTTGTAAAGGTCCGTATGAAAACCTCCCCTAGTTTGTGTTCGCGGTAAAGTTTCGAGTAAACAGCACTGGAAACTTGGTCAACTTATTTTAGGACACAAGTTTTGCTAGTTTCAGCTTTTGTGGGGTATCGTCGGAAAAATGTTGCGCGGCGACCGCTGATTTAAATCTTTACTATGCTGATACCATCTAGGAGTTGATAGGTAAATTTTTAAATTATGACAATATTTTAAGATAATTATCATTCAGTTTAATTAAACATTAAGTCAACATAAATTATACAGGGTGTTATTGTAACATAAGAAGAAAAGATAAAAGAAATGAATAATCAGGACAGGTAAAGTGCGAAACGCTCGATGCGTAAAGAATATTTTCAAAGTTGGAATAAGATCGAGTTCCTATGGGAACTGTACTTTATGTTATTAATAGTCAAAGCTAGAATTAACTATAATGTTTAGATACCCATTGGCTTGGAGTAGGTAGGTACTTAGATTCCAGTACCGTTGGTACTTTCGGATCCATAAATCACGGTCGCAACTGGATACAATATGTTTGTCCCCTTGCGGAAATAGAATCTGTAACCCTTAGCACAAAATATGGTCACTCCACTGCTACGCCAGTTTGACCCATAACTGCAATTAAAGTAGTAAATACAAAACAGTAGTGAGAGAGCGAAGTAAGTTATAGTGCATCTTTTTAAAGTGGCTAAAAAAAAAAATCTTTTGTATCAAAATTACTGGTATCCAACCTCGTATACATATAACTAAAGCGTGAACCAAGTAATTATAAAACCCAATAAATCTAACAACAATACCGGTAGAACGTTATGAGTATAAAGAATGAGACACAAAGACAATTTAGCGCGCCCGTTGGCAACACCGGGGGTAAAAGAACAAGTGTGATCAGACTAAAAAATGAAATAAAAGCACGAGCCGTTTGTTACCTGTGCCGTACAATACAACCATTTGTACTTACCTAATAGGAGATTTAACGCACATCGTATTCATCTCGTAAAAAATGCGATAAGCCCACCTTATTGATTGTATCCATTTAAAATGAAAATGTGAATCTGTTTTTTCCTCACAGTTACCAAATGAGGTGGAAAAATGAAGCGTAATCACCATAAAGCTTCTTGTAACGAGTATTGGATAAAGATAAAACATTAAAAGGTAATTTGGAAATTATTTGTGTTACTGATATAAAGTAAGATTTTTAAGATAAAAGCTTTTGTTGCTCTTATTTTGTCGTTTCTTAGCTGAAAAACTATTTTACTGTTTGTATATTACAAGAAAAAAAAAAAATTGTGTGCGATGACTAAATACTTGAGCCAATTTAAATCTTTGCTTGTGATATTATCAATTTTCTACTTTATTGTAGGTCCCTAGGGCGTTCTCAGTGATGATCTATAGCACTGAAATGTGGTCACTCAGAATAGGTACTTAGGGGGTACCTATACCCTCCATAAGACAACTTATTAGAAGGTTAAAATCACCCAAAGGGCATTAAAGGCTATGCTTGGAGTTTCCCTACGTGGTGGAATTAGGAATGAAGAGATTCGCAGGAGAACCAAAGTAATCGAGATAGCCAGAAAAAATACCAAACTTAAGTGTCAGGGCACATTGCGCGCAGAACAGATGTCCGATGGGTCTGAAAGGTTCTGTAGTGGCGACCGCGTACTGGAAGACGAAGTAACTTTGGAAGGCCTCCCAAAAGGTGGACCGATGATCTTGTGAAGGCTGCAGGAATCTGCTGGATGTAATATGCACAAAAATGATCACAGTGGCGGTACTTGCGGGAAGCTTTTGTACAGTAATGGATGTCTTTCTACTAGAATGATGATGATGATAATGATGATGACGAAGTAGGTATTGCTTTGAAAGGCTTATTTTGTATCTATTTTTAAGTGACAAAGTTTAAAAAAAATAGAACCATAAAATAAAACAAATCCAAATGCCATAATCCCGATCCCCATTTTCCGCCACAGCCTTTAAGCCACAATATTGAAAAAAAAACCAAATACCACTACAAACAAACTACCGCGTCATTTGTTTCCAATACCCGTCCAATCCGCTACTGCTATTTGTTACAGAATAGATATAAATTGGTGGTTGCAACAAATATGAATCGTTCGGTCGATTTCGTCCAAGTCGCATTCTCCCTATCAATCGCGTACATGTGATTTCACTCAATTTTTGAAACTGACGCGCCCTAAGAAGAGGGAAACATTACTCATAGTGCAGATAACGCGCGACTTTGCACTTTGTATTTATTTTATTTATTGCTCTGTGAAAGCATTGAGCTGTAGTGTTGCTGGTTTCAGTTGGGTATTCGCTTTTGAATTACTCTGAAGAGTTTATTTTTAATCTGTTGTAAAAGATTGGAACTTTAAAATGTGAAAACTTTCATTTTTATGTGATATCACAGTCTGTGTATAATTTAATTTAGCCTCATTCAGGCTGAATCAACTGCAGTCTGTAATTTATTTTAGATAAATTTTTGTTTTTACTTTAAAAGCTTATACTTAAATCTTACAATTTCCCAAAGAAGATTTTTTGTCTTTCAAATGAATTCCAATGAGCGTCTAACCAATCCGGCAGTTAATTAAATCAATTTCCAAACGGAATTAATATCCAGTCATATTTAAATGCGCAACTATCTCTGTTTTGACAGAGTGCTCTGTACAAAAGAGTCCCGACCAGCGGGATCAACGCGGTCCCCTCCCTACGTAAGTATAGATGATATATTTTCAATTTTTGGCTTCCTATTAGTGTGAATTTTCGACTTGTGTGATTTATTTTATTGCTGGACGGGAAACAGATAAATGTTCATAAAGTGTTTTGTTTCCAATGCAACCAATTTGATGTTTTTTAAATCTACAGTTTTAGGTTGGTATTGAATTTTATAGACTTGCTTTTCGCACGGTATACTGGCCTTCGCTGGAATTTAAATCAGTACTTAAACTTATTTAATATAGGTAATAATAAGTACCAACAAAATATCAATGTGGGTCCTAAAGATAATATTTTAGAGGAGAGAGGAGAATTTACTGTCTCTATGCACGTTACAGAGCAGTTTAAAAATCGAGTTACCCGCAAACTGAATCTCATTATAATTCCATTTTCATATTTTTCTATGCTGCTATTAAACCCAAAACTCTACAGTGTCAGAACTGCTATAAAACGTGTGAAGGGTCAAAACGACCGCCAATACATCATAAAATTATATGAAAGTCAAGAGCAGGGAAAGTGAGAGGTGAACAGGCCACACTGAAAATTTATTGCGGTCTGCTTTCGATACCTATTGTGGAAAGTTGGTTTTATGAGTTTTTAAAATAATTTTCATGAAAATATCTCCACTTATCGTCGCATGGCGGAGTCTCAAATAGCCTCCATTTGGATGTTACGGCGGTGCTGGTCAGAATGTAAGTCCCTATAAATAATAAATCTAAAGTGGTCGCATAACGTCGTGCTGAATTTTATTTTGAATTTCTATAAAGGAAAATTCTTTGAAGTTAAAATTCGTCATTGGATGGGATCTGACGGCGTTCGGTTAGAAATTTGTCGACGTCGTGAAAAGCTTCGTTCACGTTACGGCGTCATTTGGAGTCGCTCCCCGTGAAATTTGTCGCGGTTCCTGCTAGCAACGAAGTGCGTTATGTACTGGATGCATCCAGCTGCATGTAGAATGGACGCTTAATACTGTCTCGTTGAGTTTGTCGTCGGTACAAACCGGCGAAATAGAAATTTAAAGAGCATCAGAGTACAATGTTAGGAAAATTGCGAGTCTTAGGGAATGTAAAGGAGTTAGTTTCAGCTTCAGCGCGAAGTAGATTGCTACGGAATAGTTTTTCTTAATTTGAAACATTTTTGTTCCGAAACATATTTGCGAGCTACAAGAAATTTTATGCTTGGTTTGTACTTATCCAAAGAAAACAAAGCCGTTTTGAAAATTTATACTCCTTGTGCACCAGCATAATATATCACTGAAAACATTCAATTCTATCGCATTTATCTGTAACACAAATATGTTAGGAACCTGTTGGAGATCTGTTGCGTCGCTGGCTGCTGTCCAAAGCTCATGTCGGGATCAGTTCGAGTGGGGTGGGTCTTTAGATAATAGCTCGCATTTCGTTGCATGTGCTCGAGAGTGTTCGCAGAGATACCCATGTTGGCTATGTAATGTAAATCGTCGCATAAAATAGTCTCGTCTCGTTGTTTATTTTACACTTGTCTGCGTTGGAATAGAGATTTTGCTCTCTAGATGTTTGCTGATAAGTGTCGGGTAGTGTACGGGCAGCGACATTAAAACCGTATCTTTAATTAATGTTTGTTTTTGTTGTTGTGCTTTTTTAAGTTAAATTTTACTTTAGACGCTTCAATAGATTGTTAGTTACTATCACACAGGTCCGGTAGAGATGTATTTATATTTACCCATGTTAGTTCTTGGGCACGATAAGACAAATTTTCTCGACCTACAATCATCTCTAGAAGTCTGTGGAAGAGGTAGACGTCATTACGTCAAAACCAGCTGCCTCTTAAAACCAGCGTTGGGGCTCTAGCATTATGCTAAACGATGGCTGTTCTGCGTAGATGTGATGCATATGTTGAACAACTACCTTTTTTGTTTTTTATCTGTCTCATGTTTACTGCACATGAAAGTATTTTCTTTTGGTCTCGCTTCTTTCGTTCTTGGTATTTACAAAAAAATAACTATAATACAGTCACGTTAATTCTCAGAAGGATAAGTAAAGGGTGCCTTTTGTACACCCACGTTGGTTCCCAAAAGGATTTAGCGAATGTATGCCATTATACACCTACTGTTTACCAATAACACCTAGTAGTATCGCCCACAATTTCCCACTAGCTATTATGTGGGATATTAAATTCATGACGTACTAGACATACAGCCTTCAATAGCTGTTTAATCGCGTAGGAAGATGAGCCAAGTTTCAACTTTCCATTTCTAATGATCAAATTAATACACGGATAGGTCATTATATAGAATAGGTCATTATTTATCGAACTAGGTTTCGGCACAAAATAATAGTGTGGTAATTGTTGCAAATTTTTGCTTAGTCCTTGGAAGTTGATTAGTTTTTGGAAGTCTAACATATAAGATTATAGGTATAGAAAAATCTGTGTTTTAATATAAAATCACCCAAGTTATGTTTCAGTTCCATGTAATAGAAGGTGAGTGTATTGCTATCAACGTGGCACAAATAAAAACTCCAAGCTGCTACTGAGAAATTGCAGATGTCAGACCCAATTACGCTTTACCCGACCCTGGAATTGAACCCAGGTCCTCATGCTCAGCAGTAGCACTGTCTTCTACTAGGTCAACGAAGTAGGCTAGGTAGGTATTCAAGGTGGTTGTATTACAATGATTAATACGTAATAATACTTACATATAAGACCCAATCCTTTGGGCTGTGCGCGTTGGTCCCGCAGACGTAGAGTCGGGCGCCATCGCCCATCGGCTGGATTACGCGTACGTGATTCCGACAGTCAAAATGCTGAAAGAAAATAATATCATTTAGTAAATTTTATAAGGCCCTTTTTACTACTGAAATAGAAAATTATCAAAAAGTTTTTTACAGTGTAAGATAGAATTGCATTTAGATTTTTTTTTTTGGAATAGGTGAAATAGGCGAATTCATTAACATTAGTTACATTCAAATTTTAAAGTTTGAATCTTAAGTAATTCGATAAGTAGATATTAAGGGTAATATAAATAAAATTTCTCAGCCAATTTAGCTGACAGCTTAAATGAACCGATTTAACGAGACACCAACAAAATATTAAACCCTTTTCATTATCAGCACGTAACAAAAATAAACTGTAATGCAAACAATCGGAACACATCAATGGGCGAGCGATGCGCATACCTACCCTACCTCGGGCAAAATTCATTGGAATAATAGTAATTCGAAAGTACGTGGGTGCGTATGAGTATTCACAGCCTGTGATTATGCAAATTTGCCTTCGACATAAATATTAAACGGGGCATTAATATTCCGGACGACAGAAATGCATTGCTCGCTTTACCGGTTAAAACACTGCTATATTGGTCCATTTCAGTACATTACGGTTCATTAATATAAAAAACGGTATTTTTTTGTGTTCAAATTCTATTTTGGTATTCTATAATTGTTGTTTTAGTATCAACAAAGTTAGATTAGTTTCGTTTTACACTTTGATTTGATAAAAAAAATTACCTACTTGAACTTACTAATCCTTGTTTCACAATTTTGGGAAAAAATTCAGCCTTTGGCCAAAATTGTGAAACAAGTAAGCGTATAACGCTTTCAATATAGGTAACAAAAAAGCTCATAGGTAACAAAAAATTCTCAAATGCTGTTGTCAATTTAAAATTATTTACGGTAGCTTTTAATATTTTTCACTTCAGTTTGATATAAAAATCTGTTACCTACTTGAGCTATACTCTATAATAATTGTTTAACAATTTTGGTTAAAGGTCAGCCTTTAGCCAAAATTGTGAAACAATTATGGTTAAAACAGGGCACGCCACAATTGCGGCGGTAAGTCCCCTCTTTGAGGAGTTGATAGAGAGGCGCAGGTTCTCACCGGGCACGGGTGCTTCGGTGGGTTCCTGTTCAGGATAAAGCGGGAGGAAACGCCCGGATGTTTCCATTGTGAGGATCGTCTAGAGGACATAGTGGAGCATACGGTGGAGGTGTGCCCTGCCTGGGCGGAGCACCGCCGTGTCCTCGTGGAGGCAATCGACGGCGCCGACCTCTCGCGTCCGGCCCTGGTGCGAGCCATGGTACGGAGCGAAAGGGAAGCCGTCACCTCCTTCTGCGAAGCAGTAATGCTCGCGAAGGAGGAGGCGGGGCGCGTGAGGGAGTGACAGTCTCTGCGCCCTCACGTCCCTAGCCGCCGCGGGAGGAGACGCCCCGGGCTTCGGGAGTCGATAGCGGACTCCCGGCCACCGTAGGCGCGAGCTTGCGGGTGGCGAGCAATGGGTAGCTCGCCGCCCGGTAAGGACTGAGCTCGGGTCGACGGCGCGTAGTGTTCCACGCGCGCCTCAAAGAGATGTCAGCAGCACTGAAGGGGTCTGCTAGGACCGATGCCTGCCGGGGTCGCGTGATTGTTCGAAAGAGATACCGTGACTCTGGCACATGGACAACTGAAGGAACACGGGCGGGTTTTAGTCAGTAAAAGTCTGACATGCCCTCCCGCTCCACCTAGAGCGGGAGAAGTCATTTGATGATTACCCATCTAGAAAAAAAAAGTATGCTTGAAACCGCTTGCATATAAGTAACAAAAAATTCTCAAATGATGTTTCCAATTTAAATTTTATTTACGGTAGCTTTCATGTTTTCACCACAAAAAATGAAATTAAAACTTGTACAAAATACAAACAAGCCAAACTTTTATTGGGCGAATGAATCAAAGTGTTTATTTTACGGCAGATTGGTATGCGGTCTTCGCGGTCAGTCGTCAAGCTCGAAACTAATTTTCTCTACGTCAGAATGAAATCTGCACACGAACGGACGGATACTCGGATAAATCCGATCAAAACTTTAACTATTTTTTATTTTAAAAACTATAGGGGCATTGCATCTGTCGCCTTCTTTATCGTAGTTTCATCAACGAAAAATTTTAGGTTTAATACGATCAAAGACTAGGCCAGAATTTTTGAGTGGACGAACATTACAAAGTTTCTAATCATCTTTTGTGTTCTTATAATTATAAGGGACGAGATAGTTTTAATTAATTTGTCATTATGAACTGCTAAGAAAAAAACTTTTGAAAAGACCTAAGAATTAAAATTGGGACAGGAGAAAAAATTCTTGCCTTGGCAGCAAAAGTTTTCTTAAGGGCTTATTCAAGCTTATCGTGGTCAAGTATCGTTCTGTTAAATTGTATTTTGCCATTTAAAAAGCGATTCAATGATAGCAATCAAATTGTTTTATAACAAAATTACTGTTTTAGTACTTCAATTGTTTTTATTGATAAAAATGGCGACAAACTGCATTTTTATCTTTAACTTTTCAGTTTCACATATTTCTAAACGATATACACTGAATTATCCTTGTGAATGAATAATTCAAATGCTTAATGTTCTTTTCTTTATAGTTTTCATAATGTCATATTTGATTTAATGTTCTATTTTGTTTTTTGTGAAATACTTTTCTTTCTTTGAACAATGATTTAGAAAGGATAAATGCGTTAATACAGGATAGGATTTTTATTACATTTAGGTACAAAATAAAATCTTAACAAAAGAACAGTGGAACAAAAAGTTTATGGGTAAACACTGACCCATCTAACACAATATATCGGAGCTTTGTTTGATTGAGTAGACTTGATAACGAGCCATAATTATATTACTTTCAACACACACAAAATCAGTAAACGTAGTAAAACTCGATTTCGAATAGGCACGTGCAAGTAAGCAATTAACGGAGTGCTTTGTTTGTTAATAAAAAGTTTCGCCCGGTTTCTTTGGTTCGGCCGGGCGAAGTAACTTTCCAAGAGATTGTTCTAAAGTAATTATCGGATTAATATACTGTGAGCGCTCAGCCGTCGAACTGACGTGAACAGTGAACACAGAACTGTTTTGCACTCAGAAACAATCAGAATTAAGCAAGAGAACAATCAAGCTCGCGTCTAAGTTTCTTTTAACGGCACTTAGTCGGCAGCGCTCGCATAACTCCACTCGGAACTAATGCCTTCGATTGGACCATTTCGTTAATTATTCGCCACTTTGTACGTAAGTAGATTTACGGCGGGCTTTCCTCGCGTTTTTCTACCCAAAAGGTTCTCTTCTTGTTTTTCTATAATGGTTTTTATTAGGAATTTAAGAGCGCTGATTTGCATTACCAATGCGGAACATTTTATTGCTTTTGCCACGATACTCGTACACAAAGGTCGTAATAAGCACTGGGAAATTAAAAGAAAATGTATTGTAAGTGGGTCTTGTGGACGTACGGCTGAAAGGCGGTTTGGCATTATTTATGTCGTTTTTATTTTTAGGGTTTTTCGTTCTTGGTCAAAATGTTTTTATTGCATACTAATTTGTATATAACTGTGGTCTGAAATACGGACTTTCTGTCTGAGTTATGTTTTAAGTAAATGAATAAAACAAGTTGGAAAAGCGAGTTTGCCAAAGAGAAAGGACAAAGCAGTTTGGATTTTTTATGTACTAGAGATATTATATCTCTCTGATTTACCTAAGCCAGTGAATTTTCCTTAATAGCGTCACAAAGAGCGGTGAAGTTAAAACAACAAGGAGAGCGCCGGCCCGGTGGCCGCCTCAAGGAATTCGCCGACGGCATTTTTCCAGCCTTTTTCGTGTTACGACATCGTGTTTAGAGAAAAGAAAACTCGCCGACAGCGAGAAACTTTGATTATAGCCTTCACGAGTGGCCGTTCCATTCGCGATCGAGGTGATAGACTCGGGGATATTTCTTTTTTATAGCCCTCTTTGATACTAATAAAACAAATTTACTTTTTTCTTCATCGGAAGAGTTCGAGTGGGTAGCATGTGGTCTATTGCTTTTCTTCTCACGCTATTGCGGAAGTTTGACCTTTTATTTACGTGGTTTATGTAACCGCGATATTTTGTTGAAGTAAACTTATAAATTTGCTTTCGGCACTTTTTGCGTCGCCGCTTCGGTACACCTTTTAGAGTCACAAAGAGGGTTTACTGTTCACGGTAGGACTTTATACATTTCGCATGAGACAGCCCATTTCTGGTTGCGGGCTTTATGCCTCTCTTATTAGATATAAACGTGTCTGAGTGAGCCAACAAAGAGTTATAAATATATACGACACCATATACTGAGTCGTCGCTACTTTTATAGAGAGGACTTATAAATAAAACTGTGGTTGTAGCGAAAATCGAAAAATTGTAATATGGCTAGAGGGCAAAAATAAACGAAACCACTCAAGTGTAACGGTTCGTGTAGAGTGGGTATTATCGAATTAGTGGATGACGCACCGAGGCAAGTCGCAATAATCGCCGAGCCCCGATCTTTGAGACAGCCTCCGACCGCCGAGAAATAAAACAAATATTGCTTTTACGTTGGGATTGTAAATCAAAATTAACGGCCTTAATATAGCGAAGCAGAGCATGGCTGTAAGCCCCCCGCTATGAAATATGCTCGCCGCCCGCCGCTCACAGTTAAAAATGGGATTAACCCTTGATGGAAATAGTGCTAGTTGTAAGTAATTTTGCAAGATTTGTGGAAGTTTTAATCTCATTTGTGTAGAATACTTAGCAGTTAATTAACTTACCTCTGATTTTCCTTTAGATACGCATTGTGCCACGTTGCTGGGCTCCAAATTTATGGAATCCCTCTGCAAACAAAAGGTAAAGTTTAATGTGAATTCGTTGAACATAATTTCGAAAATTCAGAAGCAAAATTTTATGATGCAAATAATTTGTAGACATATTTTCCAAATTGCACTCTAAAAGCTTGTTTAGTACTTAAATGTTTTATTTTATAACTTACTTCGCAGTGTGATGCGCTGATGTTATTCATATTCAGCCGATACAGCCGATCCCTGAAAAAAAAGTACCATAAGAAAAGCATAAAAGGAATGTTGTAAAACTCCTTTAACTTGGGCTATTTGAATGGAAAAGTTTAGTCAATTTACTGCGGACTAGAGGGATACGTTACAAAGTTGCGTAAAAGTTACCATAACGTTTATAGAAGAATCGTTTTATAGCTCAAAATGCGGCTGTATTATTCCCCGAATGAAATTAGTTGCCTTCGTGACACACACGATTGACCTATATCACCTCTTTTTATTGAATCACCGATGTAGGTTGACCCTCCTGACTCCTCAGAAACTTTGTATAGTGAGCGGTGGTTGGGTAAAACTATGAATTACCAGGGGTCAAGTGGAAATGGTTGATGGTTAACCGTAGTCAACCGAAGGTAAAGCTGATACGGTGGCACACTCGTAAAAATAGCTATTTGATTGTATTGGACCGATTGGTTTTTGTTTTGTGCCGAGAAAATGATGGATACGGATTTGAATTGAAGATCGAAATCGTATTTGATTTTGTTGTATTGACCAATAATGTAAGTATGTATATGTTTTCTATGAATATGAAATCTATTTTCTTTAAATGTGGTAGACAAGGTATGATTTTGATATTGGTATTGTGACGCAACTTTGCCGTGGTGGATTGCGAAAGGCTGAGATGATAAGATGTACAATGTAGTAGACCTCGAATTACTGTTATTAATTAAGAAAAGGTACAAGGAATTCTGTCTTATTGGTATACTTTTAAAGTATAATATTGTACGTTGGTAAATCTACGGAAGAAATTAGTTATTTAAACGTCACTCAGTTTTTCACCGACTTCAAAAAGAAGTAGGTTCCAAATTAGTTTTATTTTTCTATACATGTTCTGCAATATTTCTGGCAATTGTGAATCGATTTCAATTTTTTTTTTTAAAGGATAGGAATTGTCTCAGGGGTAGTCTCATACAGATTGTATTTGGTTTGCGTTATTTTTCACTTAGGAAATTAGTTATTTTTTATGTAATTGTATTTTGCGTTGGCCTTTCTATACCGTACCTACATCTTAAGAACAATATAGTAAGGTATTCAATGTATTAAATTTAAATGAGTTATACTCACATTGCACCCACGTAAAGGGCATCCCGTTTTGAATCCACAAAGAAGGTTCGGTAGAACAGCGTGCCACAGGAGAATTCGCGAACATGATCTGGAAAGATAGAAATTAACATGAGCACATCAAGTTTAATCATAAATTTATAGTAGGGAAATAGAAGATATTGTTTCTATCAGTTTGTTCTTGTGCAGTAAAGTACACAGAGAGATTACATCTTTTGTTTTGGGAAACATAAATTATATTAATCAAAGTTGATAAATAGACTATCGAATTAGGTCTTAGATCGATAAAGATAGTTGGCAGAGATATAAAATAATTTTTCACACTTATACAGCCGCCGCCAGCGTACCTTACTGCCCTTTACCAGCGATGCCCTAAGCTGAGGTCCGAGGTTCCCTTAGCGAGTTGTCGCACTAGTTTTAGGTATATAAACCTTAGCTAGAGGCCTTTGCTTATTTACGTAGCCACAGGCAGGTCCGGATAAGCAGCCGACAACCTCTTAGATTCGACCTGCGAGAAGAAATTTCCAAAAAAAAAAAAACGTAATAATATCGTAATACGAAACTATAAGCCGTTTAGTGTGAGGTACGTAGCAGATTCGGTGTTACTGAATTTAACCATGCTTGATGCATCGTTTTCAGAATACATAGTACAGAGTAGAAACCAAGGTTACTAAATAAGTTATTTGAAAAAAAAAAAATCTTTAGAACAATAAAATTACACGTCTATTAGAGGATTTGTCAAGTTTGACAGAAGGAGGACCACGTGACCATGGTGACGCGCTGAGTGGAAGGGGCGACACATCGTGAGCGGGGTGCACAGGCATCTCGGCCACTTGCTCGAGAGCTCGGAAGTGACGGACGTGTACTAGGAACTGTAGATTCTAATTATTTCGATGTCTAACTGTTTCACGTTGTTGTGATATATTTTCTGTTCCGTTAAATTTAAATAAATAGTTCTAGGTAGTTTTGCTTTTCTTTTAAAAAAGTCAAATGAGCGCCTGATCCATAATAATACGTCAATAAGAAATATGTATGTAATAATATTTTAAAACTAGAGAAGGTCGGTAGGCATACCTTTTCCTATTATGTAGTAAAAAAAACAATGTGTCGTTTTCAAACAAATAAATTTTTGTTTTGTTTCTTGGAAAAAATTACGCTAAGCTACAATTTAAGCAATGTTATTTCTCGGAGACGTAAAGCAAAAATATTTCATAATTTATGTATTCACTCATCGCAATCCACCTTTACAGGTAAATTGAATAAAGCCACTGAGCTAGAAAAATCAAGTGCAAATACCAAATACCTTTATATATTAGTTATATTTAATAATAAAAAGACGTACAAGAACACGTTGTAATATTTTTAAACACAAAGAAGATCAAAGAGCTATTGAAAAGAGGTCGCATATTTACAGATAAGTCTCAGGTATTTGAGATACTTACATCAAAGGCACATTGTTGACGGGACTGGTTTCAGTTAAAATATATTTTATATAGCGATTAATAATATTAATATATATTAGCAATATAAATTACTAGCTTCTGCCCGCGACTGCGTCCGCGTAAAATTTCTTGTTCCCCCGACCCTTCCCGTCGCGTCGAATCGCCTACTCGTTTGATTATCCCCGTTTTTGCAACATTTTTTGTTACTGCTCCGCTTCTCTTAGTTGCAGCGTAATATTATATAGCCTATAGCCTTCCTCGATAAAAAGGCTACCCAACACAAAAATAATTTTTCAATTCGGATCAGTAGTTCCTGAGATTAGCGCGTTCAATCAAACAAACAAACAAACTCTTGAGCTTCATAATATTAGTATAGATTTAAATAAAAATATACCTAACATCCCAAGTTAACTAAAACTTAGTATCAAAAAACTAAAAAATTGCGAAAAATTTCATTTCAGGTTAGGAAATTATAGTTTTTCATTTAGTACTTATATGTAAGATGTTTATGCAGTCTATATACTGTTATCCTCTTTAGTAAATAATACTAAATGGGATATGTACAAATTATTTTGATAATTGTTTATTAAAATTACATAAATAAATATAATTATAAACCTTACCTACTAACTTTAAGTTCTTTAGCTTTCATATAACCTTCTTGAACAAAGCACAAGACAGAAAGAAAATACACTAAACTACAGAAGAGCCGATTCCTACAACAAAACAACGAAACCAAAAAAATAAACTAACAAATATTGAAAATATTTATAAAATATGAATTAATATTCGTAAAAATCGTTTGGCGCAAAACTTAACAATGTTCAAGTATTTTCGCCTAGAGCGTTCCTACGTCTATTACTTCATGGAATATATTTTTCACGAAGCCAGCCGTCAATTCGGCTCCGCGAGTTTTGATCCTTCGACCGAACATCGTCGATGGAACTTGTTTGATGTTTATTTCAGAATATAGTTTCAAACTTTCTGTTAGGAAAATAAACGTAATTTTACAAAATGTATTAGTAAAATACAGAACTAAGATATTATTTTCGACAATTGACATGAGACATTTCTATAAAATTCAGAGCAAAAAATATAATGATCGACAATAATATAGCTAGCATTCCTTTTAAGAAACCCAATACTCGAACATTTCAGTACTACAGAGAGACACAAACCTATGTCTACAGAATAATGTAAGTGGAGCCATAAAGACTTGACATTACGTAGATCCGTCGAAATGTAGTTTGAATTGGAAAGGCGACATCGCAGTGAATTGACAGGTGCTAGAGAATTCAGGAATCAGTATTGCTTGCAGACGAGACGCTGCTGGGACACCATTTGGAGCCTGTTGTTACAGCAATTTGCATATGCTTCGAGTTGTAAGTTGGCCGTCTGACAGTTATTGTTATTTAGGAGACTGTAGACACTGGATGTAGATGGTTACCAATCTGTATTCATTTTGTATTACCCTTAACAGCAAGTACTCGATTAATAATGAAATTTACATCAGTCAGTTTTTCAGATTGTTGTTAGTAAACTATTGCGATTAGTATGTAAAGGGATAATGCAATCCAAATCTCAATGCATAAACGTTAGTCCAACAAATAACCACAAAAAGTCCTCAGCATTCTAAACATAATTCTTGTCTTCAGAAATATTCATGCAACAGAACAAAAGTAAAGATAAAAATAAACAATACATCTGAGCTGTACCACGTAGTATAATAATTTAATAATGTACAAAGAAATCGTAGACGTTAGAAACACGAACAATAAAGACGATTTTAGAGACTATGAACAGAATGCACGTAGAGAAATTATTATGATGGCAGACTGAACACCGTACAAATGTATTCGTTTTTATAGCCACGTAATACCAGACGTTTCAAGAATGTCATCGCCCATTAAATGTAGTTACAGTTGCTGTTGGTTTTAACTTTATGCCGTTATATATTTTTCATAAGAGCGTGTCAGTGCTTCAGCTTACTACTTTTCATTGTATGAATTCATGTAGTTCTTGAATTGTTTTACATTTTTGCTATTTCTTTCATCGTAAGCGGATAAGACGTTTTATGTAGCCATTCTAAAGTACATTTAATTAAAACTTTAATCTCTAATGTTGAATAAGCAGTAAACCAATACATCACAAAGATCGTCATAAAAGACCTAAAATGTTACCCTGAGGAACACCCACTAAAACTTTATTGTGATCCTACATAGGATTGACTGATGAAAAATGTACTGGCTTTGAATATGTGATTCTTACAGGAGACGCAATGAAAGATAGGACGACAACCGCCGCGTCGCGATGAAATATGTAGAGTTTAGTGTCGAACCTTCGGCGGCGAGAATATTCACGTTGATCCCGACTTTCAGCGCATAGATGATCTACACACTAGACTTACAAAGTCTCTGCTAGGTTGTACAATGTATTATGTTTGCTGAAGATTTTATGTTCTGATTTTAGTTCGTCGTATGGAGTACGGGATTTGACATTTGCAATAACTCTAAATATTTGCTGTTGAAGCTCAAAGGTTGTTTTGTGTTCTTTTTTTCTGAATCGTAGTTTTTCCTCAGGCAACATTTGACTTTGATGGACTTTGTCTCAACCTATTTATCAGCAATATCAATATTGAGGTCAGAATTGGATCGAAAAATTATTAGCGTAACTACAATAACCAGTCGAGGTCGCGAGTAATAAGCAAAACTATAATTAGTGCGGGCCTTACCGTATCAAGATCTTAGTAGGCTCAAACCAGCACGCGAGTTGTTTAAACGGTAACACGACAACGAACCCGGATCTGATAATGAGAACCTGCCTTTTGTTGCTACTAGATTATTTTTTCCTTTAATTAGAGCTTTATTTAATAATACGATATGGTAAATAGTTACTACATTCCTTAATCTCTAGTTATGGGCTTATCGAAGTGAAAGTTAAATAAGCAGGTTATTTATATTTATGGTCGTTTCTTGAAGTAGGTATGTTATTTGCTTTTTTCTTTTCTTTCCGTTATAAGGGTTAAGCCGGCCAATTATACGACCGTCCAATCACCTCATTAACTGTACTTACCTAGTAAATAAATGAAAATGAAATCAGTTGTGTAAGGGTTAGCTTTAATTACCCTCTAAACTTTGAAAATTAAAATTACGTTCTCATTAAAAAGTTATTTTATTAGCTTTTCATCATCATAATAAATACAGCTTTTATTACTCATTTAATTTTTCGTAGATTAAACAAATATCATAAACCTGACTTTGCACTTCAGCAATTTTTCCTTTCTAGAATTATTATGAAAGTATCATGATACAGGGTTTCTGAAGTTTCGTAGTCCGAACGCGACTTTACTGTGGTAATTGTTTTATCGCATGAGCACCGTTACGTTGGTCAGGTGAGGAGAAACAAGGGGATGGGTGGTAAGCAGGGGTGCGACATGGTCCCTCACAGCTGGAACTCTTGGGAAGAAAGTTATAATAAACCCGCGCACGTTTCATAGATCTTATCACACGACATTATTTTGGTCAAGGGTAGTTTAAGCAAACAACATGCTTTGTATTTTATGGATACTGTAATTTGTAAGGGAAAACACCCTCGTTTGCATTGTATTTAGGTTACTGATACAGTTTAATGTCTTTTATAGAAACCCATAAATAGGTTACCTACATTCGGGACTATAGCTGCCTACAGATAAAGTTCCACAAACGTAACTGAATTCAATATTGCGTTTGTAAATTTATTGTTTTCTATAAAAATACTCCCATTCCGTTCACAATCAATCAAAACAAATACATTGTAAATAACTCATACATCAGTCGTATTAAATCGTGACAATACGTAATAGGGCAGACTTTCGTATGGTAAGCAAAGCGTTCGCTATCGTTTCATTTGATGGATTACAAGGCGATTACGGTCGACAGGAAATCCGCGTATTTTTCATTTGGCAATTGTACGGTTTTGATATCAAAATATCGTTATACACGGCACCGATTAGATTAACTGTACACAATTGGCTTAGGTACATGGAAACTTTGGCCTATTAGCTTTCAGTTATAGGAGGTACCTATTATTCCGTGGATTGGATTAATTCAGAACGCGCCCCGCGGGTTTGTTTCGTGTCGTTATCGGTTCTGTCTTGAACAATAACATGGGAAAGTCGAAATTTAATATTTGAAATGCTTAATTAAGACAGAACTTTAAGTGATAGTTAATTGTTGTAGACACATACCTCTTTACTTTAAAACGGTGCTTGAAGTTAGGTAGGTAATTATATGATTACCGTCTATTTTTTTTTTGTGGGTCATTAAATGATTTCTCTCACTTTGGGTGGAGCGAAAGGGCGTGTCAGACTTTTACTGAATAAAACCCAACCTTCCTTCAGTTTCCTGTTTAAACATACATTTTTGAAACGTCTCTTTAAAGGTAAACGAACACGTGTCGGTGCCGAAATTAAGAAAACCTTTCGAATTCTTCCGGCGATTCGTCCAATTCGGCGTGGATATAACATACACAAGCATACATGATGCAAATAATTCTAAAATCCGATTCTTTCGGCTTATTTCTTTCCCTCGGCTATTATAATTACCAACGTATATAAAAAAGTAGTTTTCATCATCATTATTATTTTTGGTGCTGGTTTTGTTGTGATTTGTTGGGCTTTGAGTTAAGTGTAATATTGTGATGGTTACCTGTTTTAGTTGCCTTGTGTATAAATAAAATGGTTTAAGAGGAGTTTAGAGATTTACTGACCGACTGCTTTAATAAGACCTGGACCAGTTGTTACGAAAAGAGATTAATATATTTTTTCCAGAAAAAAAAAAAATCATATCCTTTATTCATAGTTCCATACAAGTTTTTATGAAGATTCTTCAGCAGTAGTAACTACAAATACCGCCAAGCCCCATCTACAGGGGGAGAACTAAATTAACTCTCTTATGATATGATATTTCAGTCACGATCTTAGTGAATACTCAGTTACTGGCGTCGGCAAGTCGAAGTGAGTTAACCGAGTTAATCGTGTAACAATTCTTGGGAAAAAAATTATAAGTAAAACAAAAAGGGAAGTTGTAACAAACTCATGCTTTTTTTCTTTCCGGATGGGAAATCATCAAATGACTTCTCTCGCTCTGGGCGGAGCGGGAGGGAGTGTCAGACTTTTACTGACTAAAACCCACCCATGTTCCATCAGTTGCCCATGTGCCAGGGTCACGGTATCTCTTTCGAACAATCACGCGACCCCGGCAGGTTCACGCGACCCCGGCAGGCAACAAACTCATGCTCAACTTGGTTTGTTGTCACATTATTTTACACCTACATCATCACATCATCATTTGCTTAGCCTTTTCCCAATTAATTTGGGGTTGGCTACTAGTCAAACCGGATGCATCTGAATACCAGAATTTTATCTGAACAAGTGCCTATCTGACCTCCACAACCCAGTTACAGGGTAATACGATGTCTTTGAGTTCGGCTGGTTTTCAGACTTTCGGGGTACTGACTATCTGTAATGACTGCCAAAGATCTATAAATGGCAGCTCGGACCAACGGTATAACGGTTTATGTTCACTTATATTGTTATTTATTATTGTATTGTGTAATGATAAGAGACATTTCAGTAAACTAAGACACAAAAGAAACATTTAATCCAGCATACAATAACTAACTTTTAATAGCAAAAACATAAACCAAGCGATCTCACCCACAACTTATCCCTTTACATTTTTAAAGTGTTATTAAAGCTCAAAATGTATTTAAAATATTAATAATAGTACATCGACCAACGGTAGAGGTCGCCACTCGCCAGGGCCGGACTTAGTGGCTATTAAAAGAGTGCCATAAAGTCGTCTAGTTATCTTGCAAGAGTCGTAATAAAGTATTAACGGAACTTCATCTCGTCTCATCCCTCGTTAGAAACTTATTTTTGTGGAATGAAGTCTTTTAATTATATTTTGTTGGTATCCTTTTATATTGCTAGCCGGTTCTGGTGTGTAGGTAGTTAGCCGAATATGACGATAGATCGCCATTAAATTCAAGATTAAAAAGTAATGAGATCAGTTATTTATCCAGGTTTTATGTCAGTTTTTACCATGGTTTCCTTGACAGGTTGATAAGAGACATAAAATGAAACTGAGGTTGTGTGTACTCCGATTTTAGCGGTTTCGTATTCTTCACAAATAGATAACAAATAAACTTACGAAAGTACCTAATGTCTAAAATAAGATTTATATAGCCTCGTCCCGCCTCTATTACCAGTATGTTCTGCCCATCAAGACGTACGGTGCCGAGACTGACGCTCACGCAGGAAGCTGTGTACAGGCTGAAAGTTGCACACATAGCTTTGAAGCGTTCCATGCTTGGTGTCAGGCTAATAGACCGAATTCCAAACTTCGAGGTACAAACACACACGAAGGTCTCCGATAAGTTATATGCCTAGTAGTGGGGAGTCGAGGTGTGGATGACAATGAACCTCCGAAACCATCTCACAATAGTAAGTTGGTTTCAAAGTATACAAAAAACTTTCATAAAGTCAGATCTACTGTCGGATTACCTCGTCCAGTACTTTTTGCCTAATAACTCCACTCACTTGATTAACAGTAAACACGTCGCATGCGAGATGCCATCTACAAAATCCTTTACTACGGAAATCTTTTTGTTGAAAAAGGTTCGGAAATTTCGAAACAGGAAAACGACGCAAAATTGTTTTCTAAAAAAGCTAACAATATCGTAAACATTCACCCGCTATGTTAGGGAAAACTTCAGTAGTTTAAAAGCGAGCATTATACGCTTTTCGTTTCAAGTATCAAAGTTGTGTGCTGTCGTCACATCGATTTTATATCAAAAGATGTTGGAAATTCGAAAAAAAGACGAGTCTACATTGTTCAATAAAATAAAGGCTTTAAAATTTTTAGAGGGAAGAAAAATTCTGTCATTGTAATCCTTTTACCTTTCGTCGTAGACACGAAAAGGCTCTCCCGATGGTGCGGACTAATTCCGAATGCACCTCCAATCGTAAAAGAAGTCGTAAAGAAACGAGTCTCCCCTCGAACCGATGCACGGGAATCAGGGAAAAATAGTTGATTTCTTATTGGCTTCCACCCAGACTCAGATTGAAAATTCGCCATAAAGACATTGGGACACGCCTGGCCGGATTAAAGGGGGAAACTAATAAAGAAAACTTTTGCGACACCGTATTTTTACCAAACGCGCACCTAAAACTTCCCAGCCTTTATTAGGTTCGCGCTGGTAATTTAGAAAACGCTCTGTGGTGTTACTGGCGCTTTTTCCTAAAACGGATATCTAGTTTCTGTTATAGCTTTGTGGAGTTGATTAAGTTTTTTCAATCTACACGAGTTTAATATAAGCGTTTATTTCAAAAGAAAACGTAGTGGCTCTCAGAAACGGTTATTTAAAAAATGCATTTTAACGTTAGCTAGGTTTTAGCGTGCATACATATATCAGATAGCTTTTAGAGTGTGATAAAAATGAATTCATAGTCGAGAGCGGCAAAAATTATGAAATACGGCGGCGCGACGACACATAGGACGAAAGTAGTGACACGAGAGACGAGATAATAAAGACAAAACACGGCAATAAACATGTTCTGAAAACATGTCAGCACTTCGAATAGGAAACAGGGTAATGTGTTTTTCATTTACATAAATTATCACACGGCGAAACGGCGTCTATTCGAAGCGGGCGCAAACCACCTTCTAGGGATGCTTGTTTACGCAACACGTCGGGATCGTCCATTGGGATTAATTTACTTGAGGCTTTTAAGAATTAAATGAGAGCAGCTTCGGTTAGAGTGAATTTAATTGATGCTAATAAAAAACGCGAGCAGCGTCCCACAATAAAACACAGGAAATATTTAGCTCATTGTGCAATGAAAAAAATACGTCTGCAGCTTTGCGGGAAAAGTAGTAAAGTCTGCCACCACGCTGTACGTACATAATTTCACAAACGCCTCGACTCATCGTTCGGCGAAATATTAAGGTGTATAAAATTTTATTACTAACATTACCCCCTTACCCTGTTCTCTCTATAAACATTTTGTGTCGCGTCTCCCCTCACGCCGAGCGCGGTACAACTTTCGTCTTCGCCTTACTTCCCTCTAATGCCACATTTGTGTCTTAATAACGAATGGTATTATGTTACGAACGTACGTATTGTTTGATTTTCAATCTCCTGAGATTGCAGATTTCCTTTACTCCACTAATGGTCCGTGTCGGAGAAATTGAACATTTGAAACACTGTGTCCAAAGCTGAGTTTTATTGTGTATTATTTAAACTGCTTATTGATTGTTGAACTCGTGAAATGTTGGATTCATTTATAATATCGTTCTGCTTTGTACGCTGAACTGAAAAAAGTTATTGTATTATGAAGTCAAATGAGATGTTTATTTTCATTGCACTCGATGAAAGTGGCAGTTTAAACAAATTGGCACGAAAGTATTTGCTTTTCCGCGAGCTATTTTGATATTGTCTACAATCCGAGTTCAAATTACAGATTGTGCAGATATTCAGCGTTTAATTTGGGAAGATTAATGATGTTGTGAGTAAGTTCATAATGTTGTAACGCTTGTGCAGACAGCGGGCCCAGTTGATAGAATCGGGTCGGTAATCGTCGCCAATCTCAGCGAAGCACGCGCACCGCCCCTACTTTATCTCGGCAGTTCATCGCGGCATCACGACGCTTATTGATATCACCGGTGTACTCTATGGATGTCTCGATATTGCTACCTGTTTGTCTTGCATCTGCTATATTGACTATCACCGCAGCTTTGTTGGGAATACTCTTTTCTTATTGATCCTTTCCGTAAGAATTCATTGGAACGGGACGCGCTCGGATACAACTATTGGTTTTATTGTCGTTTGAACGAATAAGGGTTCCTTTCCAATATGTCAGCTTGAATCGTTTTGTTTTCATACGCCACTGATTTGTGTCACAGGAACGTACGTACCGGGCGAATTAGGTAAGAGAAAATATGCAATTTCGAAACCTTTTACAGCAAAACGGTTTGTGACGTTCTTCCCTTAGTAACATTTTATTTATTCCTAAAGTTGTTTGCTTGTAATTTGTTAGGCACTCGTTTTATACACAGAGAAAATGTTTTCTGAGAATTCGACCCCGTCGAAAAATAATTTACATAAAATCTCAAGCAAACGCAGGGAATTGGGTAAACTTCAATCATAGGATCCGGTCATCTTCATCGTCGACAAGACCTATTTTACTCGTACTTCTTGGGTAAAGATCGTAGCTCCCAAAATAATCTCGATGCCGGAAAAATCTCACAAATTCGATGAACATGTACTCACGACTTATCGCGATTTCACTCGTTCGACTGTGAGAACAATACCCAGCTGCCAAACCACAGCGACGTATTTACCCTCACACAAAGAGATTTATCGAAAAATAAATATTTTAATGTTAACCGATAGCCCCTGTAAGGGTTTCAGGTAAATCTTTGCACCTTTTCTACGCAGAAGATACGCGCGGTTCACAAGAAATATTCGGGGCCATCCACCGCGTGGAATCCTATTGCAATTTATGCTCATTGAACTGGAAAAAGTATATGGGGAGGCTAAGGTCGGCGTCGATTCTTTTATTGGCACACGAAATCAATAAGAAGCGTGACGCGGCAACTGTTTTCGAGGACCGTTTCATGTAATAAAACTCATAAAATCATACTCACGTCTGGTCGCGTGATCAGTTTGTACTGGGGCTCGATATAAAGCATGAGTTATAGTGTCTCCTGCGAGTTCGATCGAATCAGGCACCGCCGTAGTATAAACAATTATTCTGAATACATTATTGAAGCATCACTTCGATGCTGTGCAATAAGTCAGGAGACCTCTAGCGAGGTTACCACTCCTACATGAACGTAATTGAAAATTGAAATTTGTTTAGGACTGTGCCGGACTCGCAATTTGATTAAGGCGACGGTTCCCGCGCAATCGGCGAGCAATAACAATAAATATAACCACTAGAGGTGAATCTCTGCGTGCAATCCCACGTTCAGTGCCTTGTTGCGATTTTGCGTCTACATTCAATTGGTGCGAGTGTCACGTAGGGGAATTAATTTTGTAAAGAGCACTGCTCGAGTGTGAAGAAACCGCCGCATGAATTATTTCTGGTTCACTTGTTTCTTGCACACCTGATGAAGTTCACAAATGTACACGTACATGTATAAATGTTGCGTATCAAAAGAAGTGCATGAGAACTTTCCAGGATATGTAACGAATTTCCTACATTTGTATAGATTTTATGTATGCTGGAACACCTCAGTATTTTTTCTTTTAGATTACTAAGAGACATTTTTTAAACTTCCTTTTAAATCTCGAAACCTTCTAAAAGAAAATACTACCTCAAAGCACTTGCAATTCAACACACCTCAACCAAAATAAACAAAAATACGTCCTCAAATAAATCGAAGGCTTTATCCTCCCCAACACTACAGCCCTATGCCTTGGGAGTCATTCTTCTACGAAGACAGCCCAAAGAGCACATAACTCTGCCGAATATAATGCATCCCAACCCGAGCCATAAAGTGCATGCTTCAGTGTACCACGTTGTAAATTTATATGCTGGTACTAATATAAGAGGCATTAGGTGCCATAAGCAAGGCTTTTGCTAGTATTAAACATTCGAGGCTAGTGTGAAGTTAAATTTCCAACAGTGTCCTGAATTTTAGGTAATAGATGGAATTTTTATCTTATTTTTTCTACTATAATTTCGAATAACTCGAATTATAAAGGAGTTTATATCGACGCACTTTATTAATATAATAGCGAAATTTAAAAATATAATCTAATGATGAGATATGCCACTTTTTTACCAATCAGGGCAAATCCAAGAAGTTATTTTTATCATTACAAAATTATTACTTACTCTTTTATCTTTGATATTTAAATTATTAGGTTCAATCCTTTTTTTCTTAAAATGACATCTCGCAGGTCAACCTATGAGGAGGTCGGTTGCTTAACCAGACTTGCCTGTGGCTACCTTAATAAATTAAGCCCTTCAGCCAGGTCTTAAAAACTAATATTAGAGCGACTCTCGGCTTAGGGCATCGCGGGATATAGGGCAGCAATGGACGGGCTGAAACGGAATGAAGTCTGTTCAATCCCAATGTATGGACATTAGGTTACATAGTATGCAACTGCACATAAGTAGGTGTAAAAACGCTTATTCTGAGTACTGATACTATTTAAAACCTCATCATGTCAACATAGCTAAGTATAGTGAAATAAAATTAATTTCATTACAACACATTGACGCAACGGTGCGATGTAACATGCGATTCTATGTTTATCCCACACATAATATAAATGCTACCTTTTGAATACGGATTCCCACGTCGAACGTTACCCAGCCGTGAGGCGCGCTTTGACAGAAACAAAAGTGTGCGCACGTGAACACCCCATATTGCCAATATCCAAGAAATTTCGCCAATACTACAGAGAGATACTAGCATTATTAGCTAGGGGTTGCTTAGTTCTAAGACCCCCTCGCTATCACTCACCTATCCGTATCAGTGGCTAGGGGGGCTCCTTGCCTCCACACGACTAATCACAGAGGATGTGGCATAGACGCGCTATGCATATTTATTATGGCCTCCGACGAATTCGCACTGTTTCGTTCAATACGAACGGAGCGTGGATGTTTTTCATTTACTTCGGTTATTTATTTAGCGAGGGCCCCAGGTACATGTAAGGGCTTAATGTTTGATGAGCTCAGATTCGACCACCTTAATTTCTATACGCATCTCTCCGTAGAAGATCGAAGTTCGATCACGTCCTGCGGTTGTTTGTTTTCCACACGAGATAAGTGAATTAAATTCGGTTTGATTAATCGATATACATAATGAATGGTATGTATAGCTGCGCGCATTATTCGATATTTGGAAAATCATCCAGTTATTAGGGAACGTGTTCCCAATAGTAATGCTTGCTAATGAATTATGTAGCTGAAATCGGAAAATTTACAGGTCTGCGAGCGAATATGAGCGATATTACGACCGCAACAAACAATTAGCGTCCGAGCGAGGCGAGCGCACACTGGCTTATAAAACACGGTTACACGCCCTGCAGTAATTAAAACTTCTCTAGCGAAAAGAAAATCCAATAAAAATTAATTATCTCCGCTATTGTTAACATTGTGATGTGTGAGATGAATATAATTAAGACCAAAAAAGTGTAAGGTAGGTATATTGTTTAGAGCTGCCCTCGAATTAAATTCCTGACGAATGTTTATGTTTAACCAGGGAATTCTTGTACAGTTTAATAGGGGGAGGTCGGGTTAATTAAATGGGTCGGGGGTTCATTTTCATAAAATTATTTGATCTTGGCCCAACACGAGGCCAATTGGTCGCGATTCATTCGCTGGGATCGCAGACTTTAATTTCATTTTTGCGTTGAGATTTTAGTGGAGCTGAGGTCTGGAACATCATTCGGCTTTATTCGTTGGCAAACTACATAAACACAAGTTTATTGCTGTCTGTCTGCCTTTACTTTTGACTCGGAGGGCGGTTTAGCAAATTGGCTAAAGTGCGGTTTCGTGTTGAAGTAATAAACGTATTTTATTATGCAGCGCTTATATCGCGCTGCGTCTCTTTATAATTGAAAATGACTGTTCTGCATAGTTTATGGAATGACACGTTTTTCATATTATTTTAATATGCCTTATGATATTATATTCTTTACGGCTCTCTTTCTCCATATTGACGGAAATATTAAAAAGTTGTTATGAACATTCAGCAAGTAGATTTAGCTATGCGGGCCCATAATCTTACTCCCGTATTAAATTTAATCATCTAGAAAATGCAAATCGTCTAATATTATATCTAGTGATGTACCAGATGTTGACATTGAGGGGCCACTGTATTATTACTACGATAAATATGACTCTTAGCATTACCTAAGCAAACATTGGAGATTTATAATCGTGGAGTGCATACGACAGCCTGCATAATTTAATTACTCGCTCACACCCTTGATTAAAATTTTGCAATAACGCATTAGCGCAGTAAGACGCCGAAGGGCGTAGGGCAAGGAAATTAAACGGTCCATAATAATTTCGTTACGCCAGTACCATGATTAAAATCTTACAATTAATTAGGAAAAGTTTGGCGTTCGTATAGGGGATGGCTGAAGACATTAATCGCAGGTTTTGCCGCGCCTGTGGGCGAAAAACAACGTGATAACGACATGTTTGACATGTTTCCAGCTCCTTTCGGGCGGGGAAATTTATGCCCGTAACTTTCGACGGGAGATTCAGAACAAGCCAATACATTATACAAGTCAATTGTAAGTTATTTGGAGGCAAGATCGTAAAGACTAACGTCCAACAACCTCCATCTATGGTCCATGTTTGAATATAAATTGGTTCCAGAACCTTTAACTGCTTACACTATCGACTTAACTATAGCAACAATTAGCATACAAACGACTGATGCACCGTTCACAAAACAAAACACTCTCGTCGATCGCGTGCGCTGTCCTTCACGGGTTCCCTCTATCTGGCAGAAACTTGATGCTCCGAATTTTATTTGGCATAACACACTTGGCATAATCTTATTTAAACGAGTATTTGTAAGGCATTTTTTTTTTTTAGCATAATCATTGTTTGGCCGAATGTTTATATGTCCGACTTTACGCTGGCATACTTTAAGATGGCAGAATTTTATTTCGCATAATTACCTTTGGCAGACTTAAAACTCTGCATAATTTCGTTTAGCATAACATTTATATAGAGCAATGATTATTTGGCATAATTTCACTTGGCATACTATGAAGATGGCAGAATTTCATTTAGAATAATTTTGTTAGGCATATTTTCTATTAAATTGCATTTTTACCTTAAATAAAATGAAATAGTGTCTCAAAAAGTCAGTATATGTTGTGCTACAAAAATTATTGACAGAAACGAATCGCTGCAGAACCGACTCCACGTAGTCTTGTCTGCCCTACCCCTAGAGTGTAATTTAAACCCGCGTAGGCGCGGAGGGGCGAGGCGGCCCGCGAGCTGAGGAGCAGGTGATTTTGACGCGCGCCGCCGCAGCTGAGGCTGGCCGGCGAAGCCGGCCAGCAAGCCGAAGCTGCGGTGGTGAGCGTAAAACCATCTGCGACGATGAGCTCGCGTGGGACCGCCGGAGCCCCGCAGCGCCGGAGCCGTGACAGAAACCATGCATGCTGCATGTTGCATGCTCGCCTGCATGCTGTAAGCTTGCTTGCATGCTGCATGCTTGCTTGCTGCATGCTTGTTTGCATGCTGCATGCTTGGTTGCTTGCATGCGGTATGCTTGCTTGCATGTTGCTTGCTTGCTTGCATTCTGCTTGCTTGTTTGCATGCTGCATGCTTGTTTGCATGCATGGTTGCTTGCATGCTGTATGCTTGCTTGCTACATTTCATATTGAAGAAGCATGCAGCATGCAAACAAGCATGCTGCATGCTTCTTCAATATGAAATGTATGCCAAAAGATGATTCTAAGTTTAAAGTTTCTGAGATATGATAGTTCTGCCTTTTAATAAGTATCGATATGAAATTATGCCAAGAGACGATTCTGACTACGAACTTTCTGCGATATGATGGTTCTACTTTATAATTATTATGGAATAAAATTTATGCCTAAAGATGATTCTGCCTTATAAAATTATGCGTTGTGAATGTATGATAAATGAGTGTATGCCAAACGATTTTCTGCGAAATGAAGTTTATGCCATCCGCTGTTATGCAAAATAATATTATGACGAAAAAAATTCTGCCATAAAGGGTGGACCCGTCCTTCACACTATATAATAAGTTTTGGACACAGGTTTGAAGCAACTATATTTAACATAAATGAATTTGATACGATACAACCTTACCCTTATCACAAAGTGAAAGGAAATCATGCAATATTTATATGTTTGGGAAGTGGTTAAGGAAATAGGGTAAACGTGTAACAGACGTTAATCAGGAATAAGTGTTCGATAACGTTAACGATACGTGGGTAAACAAAGCCAAGATAATATGCCCGCGGAGCATTAGACGTGAGTGTACGGGAGTGATCTAATAAACAATTCAACGGCCAAAACGGGGAAAACACAAAATCAGATTGTCTCAAAATCACACGAGTGACAGACTTACGTGGCGGGCCTCGCATATATAATTCAGAGAGTTCTCGGGATCGCGGCCGACGTACGGGAATACTTTCCCCCCGTAGAACTAACTTATGGCGATCTATTCTTGTTGAATCGAAACTGCCTACGATTGTTTAGACGTCGCTCCACTGAGGTCGGAAATATCTTGCTGTGAATAAAAGAGAGACCTGAATCTTTCATTTGATGTTTTTGCGACTTTCAATGTACCTCCTAGAGAGTTTATCTTGTTCCGCTTTCGATTCAGTCGAAAACGTGAACAGTGAATGTTCAATAGCTATTTTATGGCTTAAGTCTTGTCACTATTTCAGCCGGATTTACTCTGAACCGCCAACATTAACGGTTCGGTAGAAAGGTCAGGCCACAAATGTAACTGAGTTTTTCCTTTAGCTTTTTTGTTATTGTTCAAGATAAGAATCGTATTCGGTAAATGGTGATAAGCTTGCCTTATCAGATTGGGGCGTAATACTGTAATCAGCGAACAGGGTGTACAATAACATTACTGTTTAATTCAGAGATTAAGCATAAGTAAGTATGCCTCTTTAACTTTCCTAGTTCTAATGGGCTAATTTCTTTAAGGTAATTTTGCGATCAGCTACCTCATTAAACAAAGTATTGGCTATGTAAACACATCGTTGAAACGATCCAAGATAATTACCATTCTGTCAATGAGCTAGACACAATATGTACTTATATCAACACCTTTTTTTTGTGTGGGAAGTCATCATATGACTTGTTCCACTCTGGGTGAGGAAGGGCGTGTCAGAGTTTTACTGACTAAAACCCACCCGTTTTCCTTCAGTTGCCCATATGTTAGGGCCACGGTATCTCTTTCAAACAGATCTGGCGACCCTGGCAGACATCAGTCCTAGTAGACCCCTTCAGTACTGCTGACATCTCTTTGAGGAGCGCGTGGAACTTATATGAACTCCTTAAACTACTATCCCATACAACTGCCCTGTATAACTAAACCAGGGTAGTTACAAAACGATACATTGCCTATAAATTACTATTGTCTTCCTCTCTAATAGGTATTAGGCCACTACGGTATAATTCCCGCAATTACTACTGTCAAGATTCAGGACAGACGGTCCTTCAGTGTAGTGACGCCAAACGTCTGCGATTTCGCGAACATCCTGTTTTGACTTTATTCTTATAACAAACGCTTTTGTTTAGGATAATCTGTATTACTCTAACGACTGTAGAGATAGAAGGTAAAAGTAAAGTAGTTTAGAGTATTTTATTTTTATTTTCATGTTTACACGTAACAACATTTATGCCCAGGCAATCACTATTCGTGTGGTGGCCTGTAATTGCTTGCCTTACTAGAGAATAGGTAGCAGCTTTCTCTATGCACTTTGTCCATACTGCAATCGCCAACCCGCCTGCCAAGCGCGGCGATTATAACAAACCCCTTCAAATTGGGGCAAAACCTATGTCCAGCAGTGAACGTCTTTCGGCTGAAAGGATGCGGAGGAGGAGGAGGGAGGATGTTTATTGTTGAATTTTATGTTTAAGTAAATTTTATAATACATAGATAGTTCAATTAGTGTCTATAATATCGTCTTGGAATACTGTAAGATTTCGTTTTTATTGGTGTGAATAAAGAAATAAAATTTCAGATTCTGATTGATAGTGTGTTGCGCAATTAAGGTACTGATCGTTTGGCAACACTGGATCGCTACGTAGTGGGTTCAATAATTGTTAAATTGAGCTCTCTAGCCGGCCTACAGCGGCTCACGAGATTGCCCACCGTTCACACTTCAGCAATTATCGACAGGAAAGTTTTACTTCGAAGCTTTCGTTACCGCCACGTTACGGTGAACCAAATGAAAATTCTGATGCGCTTGCACTTATTTTAGGAGTTAGCGTGCAAATACTTTTGAAGTTTCGTGCTTAACAGCTTTGGATGGAAATAAAATGCTGTGTTGGGTAGCTCTGCTAATCTTGTGCAACATTTTAGAAGTGAAATATATTTTCTGGTTCTTAAATAAATTGATTAAAGAGTAATTTAGTTAGGAATGTATTATTTTTATTAGGTTTTGTGTATACATTCCAGTTTTAATCCGTAATGGGCCTGTTTTAAATCTATTTTGGTTTATAAGGGGTAATAGCAGTAATTTTAGATTAATTTTGCACAAAGTATCATTCAAATAATAATGTGAACGTAAATTTTATTCTATTAATACCTACTAAGGTGAACCCAAACACACATTTAAATTTAACGACCCCTCCTAAATCCTATAATAACACAATATTCGGTCAAATTAGGCTAAATGAGTGCAGCAAATTTCTAATAAAAGGTGGCTTTAATTACGGTGTGGCTAAATCGAAATTGTACTGCGCTGCACCATAACATTTCCCATGAGTCGAGGACATTTATCGGCGAATGGTCGAGGATAAAACAATAAAGAATGGTTAACTGCGTTTTAATGTGAACAAGAACATGGCCGGACAATGGCCGCCGATTGGGGCAGAGCGGTGGTCACTGCGAAATCGTCGCGTTGGGCCTATAGAGATGGGATCGGGTCGATTTTTCTCCGAAAATATTTACCAAAAGGTTTCATTGATATTTGAAGCGTCTTTAGAAAGTGACATATTCTGCAAATATGAAAAAAAAAATATGAAAACCTTTTTCCACGCACAAATTTTATTAATGTACCTCACATAAGTACACAAATAAATATGGAAGTAAAATATGAATAGAAAAAATCTTTTCATAGGCACGTTTGCAAGAATAGCGATAAAAAGTACAAAATTAAACTAAACAAAACATCGACATTCTCTATATAAAAAAGCAACCGCACACCACTAGTTCGGGTGTAGGTAAGTAATAAACGTACCCGCATAAACCTTTGAATTGCTGACCACGGCATCGAACCTATGCGCCCTTTGTCTGTGTCCGGCCGCAAATTGTTTAAGAAATAAAATAAAATCTAATTTACCGCCTTGCTACGTTTATACGAACCGTTTTACGAGTGCCGCTGACTAGAGTGTATTGTTTATTTTCAATACTTTGAGTTTTTATTTGTTTCCCCCCAATACGATTAAGGCTATAAAGTGCTGAGGTATTAAACTTATCCTCGTTTCGGTGCTTGACTTTCCAATACGTACGAATACTTAATAGTATGGGACAGAACTATATTTTTTTTAAAAGAAACGTCCATTAAAAAGAAAAACTCACATCAAGACCAAGGCAAAAAAACCAGTCCCTGAAAATTTATGAATACTAAAGCTACCCTCTGTCAAGAAACGGAATAAAGTAAGATGTATAGAGACAAGCCAAACACACTCAACATACTGAATGTATATCTCTTATTTATGTTCATTGCATTCGCACCACTCAGATGGACAATAAAAATTGTGAACATATTTGCAGATAATACAGTTACCGTGACTAGAGGGCCGGGACTCGGGGAGTCACAGTGTTCATACAAACAGAAAAATGTCCCCAGGCAAGCTGCAAAATGTCCCGAAAATACATTAGTCGCATTAGAAACACCATTAAGGGTCGGGCTCACCGATAACAATTAGGGTGGATCTGGGATCTTAAGGGGAATTAACAGCGCATACCGCGTTAGCACTGCTTTAAAGAATACTCCACGCGTACTTTGCGGTATTGTACGTGCATTAGTAGTATTTGCACAGCAATTTAGTGAAAGCTAAGCTTCACGTCGCGTCCCCACTTAAATTAGATATGCATAACACATAAGATTTCGTATTCATTATAAAAACCAAAGCGGAAAAAACAAGAAAAACAAATCATAATCATCATAAAAGGTAGATTCATTCATACTAAAGCGAAAACATAAAAGGTATGAAAAACGAGACATCAACGACGGCAAGACGTAGGTAAAGGAGACGCCAAAAATTCTTCTTACCGCGACGCCGACTTTTACAATATGCATAACTTGTTGAGAGAGTAATCAAAAGACGATATAAAGTGAAGAGGAAGACACGGCGAAAGGCTAAAAATGTAAACCCGCTCTTAGATTTCCTTGAGGCGAGAGCCACGACCCCTCTAGAGAAACTTCCCGTAAGATGGGAAAAATTACCCGGCACGGCAAAACTTTTTTCGATTTGAATTATGATTCCTTATTTTATGCTTCGTCCTCTCACTAAGTTTGTTTTACACCGGACTAAGCCCATTCATTGTCGTAAAACGAAAACTAATAATGGCGCCGGCAATATTATTATGCGCCGGACAATGTAAGAAAATAATTAGCTTTTTTCATTCCACTACAAAGCAAAGTTGAGTTCAGAAAATTCCATAAGATTGTGATGTTAACAATACTTAAATAAAATAAAACATTGCATTTAATTACACAGCTTGTCAATTAATTTACAGTTCCATCTCAAAAACGAATGCCAGTCGAATGACAATTTCGTTAGAATAAAACTTAGCAAAGAGTCACCGAAGGATTATTACTTTGAAAGAGGCTTTGACTTTCAACTTTGCAAAGAGTTTGTTGAATAAGTTTTCTGTATTACCCTGGGTAATATAATTTGTCAGGCGCTAAGGCGACCCGAGAGATTCTTATTTTGTTGGTGCAAGAAATAATAAATCATCAAAGTATTAATAATGTTATTATGGATTCCTTCAAAGGGCTGGTATTTTTTTGAACTTTACGTTTCTGATAACAACTCTAAAGTAGGTCTTAAATATTTAAATGTTCAAAACTAAAAACAAACTCTTTTAAATTCGCAAAACTCTTAAAGCAAGAGGGACTTTTTGTGCATTAAATATGTAAAATTTTCTTTTACCAATAAAAGCTACGCTATGTGTTTAGTTTACATAAGTAGTGTATAATGCGGTCCGGGCCGTAGGCGCGAGTTCTGTCTCACTGAGAAAATATGTAAACTTTTAAATTGTATTTGCATTTCATACAAGCCGGAAAATATTGGCTTCGTGCTTGTGGACCACCACAAAGACTCATGGTAGATCCGCCGGGGATACACCGCCGCAGGGCTGCATACGCCTATTAACTAGATACCTGCTAACAAAGTTGCAGATGTAAATTGGAATTGGATCTAATTGTGAATACTAAAGATGATCCATTTGAAATTCACACAGTATTTTAAATGAAATCGATGTGTTAGACGATGATAAGAAAGAAATTAAAGAAGTTGATCTAGAAGCTAAAATAAAACACAATTCTTAAGTAAAATGAATTAACACTCCAATCAAGTACGTACCGACTCACGTGTTGTCGACCAAACTACCTACATACTAAGTTGTGAACTAGAAACAATAAATCTGTGAAGCAAATTCACAGAATGTCCATATTTCAACAACAAAGCATTCCAAACTCTCGATATAGGCCGACACAAACAAATTTTGAACTATAAACAAGCTTTGTTCCCAAATTTTCAAATAAATCTTGGTGGACTAATTTCCTACCTTTTAGATAAGCATTAAATTCTGTACTTCGAAAGGCTTTTATTCAATATTAATTGTTGAGAAATTACCTGGGGGTCCAGGCCCGAGTTTTGACCTTTCGTTTTGCCCTTTTGCTGACCATAAACGTCGAGGAACAATAAACGACTAAGGAGTGACCCTATCCGAGTACCCTTACTAAGTTCTTGGCCCGGTCACCCTCGGTGTCCACGACCACCCCTGTCAAAGGCCAGCCTGCAGCCCCCAGGGAAATTATTGTCGGGATTTAAAGGGCATTGCTTACGTGAAAGTATAAAAAAACGGTGTACTTATAATAGAAACTTTTTGTTGCAATAAGTTTTATCTGTATCGGTCACGTGACTGATATCGAAGATCGACGTATTACTGACAGCTCTATTAGCACGATGCAGTGCATGTGTTACGTAGAGGATATAAGAGGGTTTCCATGTTAAAAAAAATTTTACCTATTTACAAAATGATATAGGAATTTTCCTATAAACCCTACATAAAGCTTAAAACAATAGGTGAGCAGGTAACGCTTAATGTTGGGCAATAACATTATGGGTAATGGTGGGAAGACCATTAGTTTGACCAAAGTGAGCAATTATTGTAACCTACTTGCAATGGAAATCAAGTATTTGAGAACAACAATGTATACCACTGTTAACGTGAATTTAAAATACGCAATATTTTCTACACAGGTATGTGAAGGGAGGAGAAAACAAAATTTAGATTTATAAAAAGTGTAGCTCGAAAAACGTCACGTCTTACTTACCAAAATATACATGTTTACATTTTTAGTACCCCTTGTTTAAACATATTTTACCCTGCGCTACATGCATTCAGTTTTTCAATAATTCGATTCACCCCAAGATGTTGAAATTTGTTTTGGCAGCTTAAGACCTTCGCGAAAAACTTTGCATCAAACGTTATTTACATGGACAGGATAAATTCGTCAATCAGGATCAAACGAACACCCTTACAATACCTACGTGTATCTCTAAAAAGTCCGCATCCCCAACGGAAAAAGTTTTCCTAAATCATTGTCAGTTCCAATAAAATAAGCAAAATTAAATAAACAGCCCCCGGCGAGATAAAAGGTCTAGACGCCGACTTAGACCGCACTTTTGATGGTGTCGTATTTTAAAAAGTTAGGGGAAAGTTGACACTTGGACGAATTTAACCTACCATTGTATTAATTATTCAGGGCGGTGCTTTCGTGTTTTAAGGTGCGCTTGCAAGGAGGGTAAGGTAATTTGTTTTTAGAAAAAAAAAGTGTACAGAAAAGAATTTTAGGGAACTTGCACCGAAGCCCGCCGCTCCAACAATAGCCGAGGCGGGAGAAAAGTTTAATAAAATTGTTTTGGAATGCAGCACGGAACAAGATAAGTTCCGCCTAGTGGATGTTCTATCGATTGTAGGGTTTATAAAGTTAGCTCAATGCAGAAAATAAATACGCACTTCAACTGGTTTGTATTTGTTTTGGATTCAGAGTTAAACAATTTATCGAACTAAATAAACAGAAACAGAAGTTTAAAAATAATAAACTGAGAAAGCCAAATATAGCTGATTCTAAAAAGCTCACATGCTAGCGGCATATTAAAATGAAAATTGCTTTCTTATTTCAAACGGAATAGTAAAAATATCAAACATAATTAAGCGTACAACTGTGACTGCACGGATGTGTACACAAAAGAATATTCCTACTCCAAACTCATTTGTAGATAGACGGGGGAGGCTTACCCTCCCACCCGGAATACTTTAACTTTTCAATTGTAACTTTTGATGGGTTTTCGAACGTAATAATAATCGCTGTATCGCCGTGATGGGGCGCGCGAATCAACTAACTGTACATACAAAAGAATGCCAATTTTTATGCGGAAAATTGAGTTACATCTCGACCGTATTATTCACCTCCATCCCTAAGTTTGTTGCATTTTTTATTGTCACTATCTTCAATTTGAAATATTGAATACAAAGTAGACGTGAGTGTATTTGTTTTTATGTACGGAATAATAGTGTGGATTTGATTTAGCAGCTCGTTGTCGGAGTCTTTTATATGGAAAATAGTTGTACCTATATTATAATGGAGCCCGACTATTATCTTTTATTTATTTATTTATTTCATCCTCATAACTGTAACCTACCTATACCAGGTCCATTACCTAATGCTAGAGTGACTCTTATAATTATATAAATATTAAAATGATTTACATTCCTAAATTGTCTCCCATTCTTTACACCGAATCACTTCTACGAATAATATAATGTTTCGATAAATTTAGCACCAAATATATATATCTCCTACAAAGGCAAAATCGATGCTCGTTACCATTAATTCTGTCGCGGAGACAAGCCGGTAATATTCAATTCTTAGGCACACATTTCATGGTAGATAAAACTCATGAATCAGGAGTCCATATGTGAAAGCGAAGGTGGTTCGTTCAAAAAATCGACTGCTCGAAGGCGAGACGCGAGTCGAATTTCCTGCCCGATATGAATCTTCCCTACTCGCTTTAAGGTGATGTATTTTCCTATTTCTTCCCCTCTCTTGATAGGTTATGTCCCACGTGACAACAAGGTGCGATTCCATCGAGTTAAGGGTAAGGCAATGCAATACGACGGGGTATTTTTCACGTGTTAAAAAAAACAGTCGCAGGTGAAATTAAATCAACAGGAAAACCTTCGCAGACCTAATGGTATCGATACCTAATATTGATAAAACAAAAAAAAAAAAAAATTGGAATTTTGCCAACTCATTTAATTTGACCATGTTTATAACTCAAATATAAAATGTACCTGTTAACTATGGACAACCAATCTTGATACTTCGGAATTCCTCTATTATAACCTGATTTAATACAGCAATAATGTCGCTCTCGTCTTATCCCCGTAGTAGATTCCCGATCTGTTCCTCTTTGAGACGTCGCCCGCTCTATTTCATAGGGACCCTTCGTTAAATTGATTTTCAATTTGTTTGAAATGTGGTCCGCGGTGCACTGGGCAATAAGGAGGCGGAATAGCGGAAAATTATTTCACTGAACTAACCCTTGATGAGATTTCAACTGAATTAGGCGATTGTAGATGGGGATGGGAAAACATAAATTTGATATTCTATATTTTATTACAGGGGTTAGTATAATAGTTTGTATTAGGTATTGACCTAACACAGAGAATCGAGTTTCTAATTTTCGAAGGAAAATCTTCTGGGGCAAGTATTTCTGGTGTAAAAATCAAGATAGATCATATCATAACTAACGATAATGGTCCTAATCATAATTAATTTCTTATGTATCTCATTATAAGCGAACTGTTATTTTAAGTTTTTATGAGAAATAAAGTTCTTTAAACCCAAGATTCGCAGTTGATGATGACAAATAATATGTTTTTGTCTGTAAGTAAAATCGAAATTAACCAAAGTAAAACTTTTGCATTGAATTGAAGTCAGCAAGTCACCACGTATCACATCAAAAGGTATTTTATCCAAACAATAAACACCTACCCATAATTACGAAGGGTCCACAATATGACGTCACCGAAGCAGTTCAAAATATTAATCCGAAAATCTCCCGGAGACAATAATAAATTTCTATTAACTTCTTGTGATGTTACTTCCATTTTATTGTCAAGTGATAGGGATTAATTCATCTGACTTATAACTGCAATACATTCGCTGTCTTTTGTCGTCGGGGGAGTATAAAATAAAGCTTTCTTGAGATTATATTAATACGAGTAGGGGTCGGATCAAAATGATCTGGGTCTGGGATGTAAGCCGTCTAAGTGGAGAGCCGGAAGGTTGATACTTGCTCTGAAATTTGAAACTTAGAACATATTTAATTAAGCAAAATATTATGAAGGAAATTCGGACGTGGTCTAAAATTACTTTGATCAATTAAAATAAGGTTCAACTTTGATTTTAAATTTTATGTACATAGAAGAAGATGCCGAGACCATTTTGTCTTCTGAATGAAAAATCATCGATTTCATAACAAACATACGAAAGAAGACAACCTAATAACGCGTAACATGAAATACCCCAAAAACACAGAACAATTAAGACAACAATAAAATCAAAGTCCCTTTGTTGACTCACAATACAATGACATACATAGAATGACAAGCAAAACAGTTCGAAGACACCCCATGACGTCTAGGGATGGCAAGGTGGCCTGATTAATTTCGACTGATATTTGATATGTTCATCTGACGAGCGATTCAGGGGAGACCCTGACAAATGAGTAGATTTTCATGTCTAGGGGTCGAAAGATGCGATTAAACGTCTTCGGTATTAAATTGCATCAGATTCATTCAGGATCGACAACTATCGGTAGTGGGTATCGTAAATTATTGTGATAGAACTGGCAAACTAGTTAAAAAGAAACTTGAATTTCTATGTGTTTTATATCAGAATAAGAAACTCAAATAATAAATCAAGTAATCATCGTTGTAGATTGTTAACTATGATTCTACTTAGAAATTACTCGCCGTGTTTAAAATATTATTTTGTAGTAAATGCTAAAATGTCACCAGGTGTTAAAAGTAAATTCAAAGCTGTCTGAAATCTCTTATCACTTCAAATAAGCTACCAATTAAATCTTAACAGCATTTTGATAGAAATTAACATCAATTTGGTCGTTATTAAATCATAATCGAGAAAAGCTATGACTGTTCGCAGCTACTTAGCCACTTTAATGAGTTAAATCAGTAACTGTCACACATTCAGAGTTATTTTATTAAAATGTTCAAGTATAAAGCATAAGCCTTTGAAAATCTTTTTGAAAGCAGATTCAAAATTAATTACACTTGCTGTCTTATCTGTAGCACTTCAGTTTCTTTAGGATTATTTAATTTTATATTACCTACTTATTCGTATTAGAACAGTTGCACCGAAGTGGGTCTCATTGTTCCCTCTGCGGATAAGTCTCTTGGCTTCTTGTAATTTAACATTTTAGTTGGGAAGCGGGCTTGTCTCCTCGCCATCTTTTGTCAATTCGCCGGAACATCTTTATGAATATCTCATTATGAACCTAAATTGAGAAGAAGCTTACCTAGTCCTTATTTGCGTAGCAGCAATTTTTGCTCGGATTTACTCAGCCATTCGCAAACAATTTTAATTGGGTTTTTGTGCCTCTGCAAACTTGTTTTGTCCGCAAAAATTAAAATTTTACAAAATGTATTTAAATTGTATTCCATTTTCCCATCCACGACCAATTTAGCTTCAAAATTGGCGTCTGTTACATTGTGAAAATGTAATCTGCCTGAGATTCTTTACACGAATTTACGTCTTTTATTTGGGACATTTTGTAAATGGTTCATTATCAAGTTCCATGAAAAAGTAAACGCATCATGGGTATAATATCTTATTCCACATAAGTACGTGTAGTCATGGTGACTTTTGTAATGACGGTAGGAGGAGGCACCATCAAAAGGCGTCATTACACCGTTTCGCGTATATTACATCATTATTCGCGCAACACGCACTCGTTCACAACGCCGACAATCTGAGATGTTGCTAATGGAAAGAACACGGGAGTTTTGATAAATTCGCGCTCGTTTTTCCCCTCGCGTCGAGAGTTTAAAAAGCTTGGATCCCCGGTGTCGTGTATGATGGCACGTGAAACAGGATTGAGTGGAAATGAGCCGTTCTGATAAGAACGCTTTGTGGACCGTGGAGCTGTGTTGTCGTGATTTTTGAGTGTGACAACTCTTATGAATAAATAGAATACGAGTGAATGCAATACACACACGAGTGAATACCGTAACAATACCCATTAAAACCAGTACATTATAGAGGTATCTGGATTTCATTTTCTATTTCATATATTTCATTAAGCATAAGAAGTTATTAACTATGTATTATAAATTATTATAAATTTCATAAAAAAACTCAAAACAAAAATATACGAAACCACAAAGTCTACATTTCGAATGTAGTTTCGTAAAATCAAAATAAAATGAAGTATGACCAAAAACGTCAGGAGCACATATTTTATATTGAAACAACGGAAAAACCGCGGGCAATGGTTTGTTTACCTTGCGGCACTGGGATGCCTGCTCGCTGCAACATTTGGTGCACCCCATGTATTCCTGGGGGCATTTCGCCCCACTCATTATCCCCGATAGTTATTACTGTCATTTTTCAACTCGTTATTTACTCTGAGGAGAGCTGATAGCACGACATTTGCTCGAAAAGACCAAAGTTTAAGATTAGGGGTGACGGATTTTCGGGCTGCGGAAGGGATTTTCGCGAGCTTATACCAAAATTGAAAATAGCCCTTTAAAGTAAGCAGTCTTTTCCCCTGTGTTTGGAGGTTTGATCTTGATAGTGTAATAGCAACATTATTAAAACCCTTGTTTTATATGTTGGCGAGATTAATAAGATCTTAGAAATCCATCAAGTTAAAATCAAGAGATGTTTTATTGCTTCTAAATTCCAATCCTTAGTTAAAAACACTAATTGCATTTCAGTGTAACTGTTTCGAAGAAGAGTTTCCATTTAATTGAGTGTTTCATAAATCTTAATTTATATCTAAATTTATTCCAAAAACAGATTTGAAACATAATATTTATCAAAGTAAGATAACAACATAAATGTCATCTTGACAGCAAGCAACGAGAAAAGTTTCTTACAGCGTATTATTAAGACTTTTATTATACTTTAATTGTTATGAAAGATTGCTAAGATCTTTAAATACGTCAACTTAGCAACCTTTTTGGAATATTCCATTATTATATTTCAGAAATAGAACAACATACCTTTAAGAAAATAAAAGTATTTGTACATCTATATATATAAAAGAAAGTCGTGTTAGTTACTTCACTTATAACTCAAGAACGGCTGAACCGATTTAGCTGAAAATTGGCAGGGAGGTAGTTTAGAGCCAGGAGAAGGACATAGGATACTTTTTATCCCGTTTTTTTTTTTTTTTTTTTTTCCCCTTTTTACGACCGCGTTCCCGTGAGACGTCACATAAAACGTCAAAGAGAATACAAGTCACTATAAAACGTGGTACTATGACAAAAACGTTGCCTTCGAAGTACCAGGTTATCATAACTTGACAGGAGCTTACCAAACAAAGGAGTGTCAGCTAGAAAACGCTTTATGCCTTCGAAGTACCAGGTCATCATAACTGGGTAGGAGCTAACCTAACATATGAGTGTCAGCTAGAAAACGCTTACCAGATCACCACCGCGTACCAGGTTGTCAAACTTGGTACGTTTATAACAACATTTATTGAATCTGAGGCGATACGAAGTTCGCTGGGTCAACTAATTATCTATACTAATATTATAAAGCTGAAGAGTTTGTTTGTTTGATTGAACGCGCTAATCTCCGAATCGAATCCGGTCCGAATTGAAAAATTCTTTTTGTGTTAGGTAGCCTATTTATCGAGGGAGGCTATAGGCTATATAACATCACGCTACACCTCAGAGGAGCGGAACAGTAATGAAAAATGTTGCAAAAACGGGGAAAATTTATTCCTTCTGAGAGTTTCCGTTGCGTGCGCTGCGTAAACGGTTAAAGTAACGCAAAAATCATGTATGACGGGATTGTTATTTTTAAAAAGTTCAAAAAAAAAGTCCCAAGAGCATATGTCTATCTTTTAAGGTTGACTCACTATAACTCAAGGAGCGAAAATGGACGAAAACTAGCAGGCAAATCGATGCGACGGGAAGGGTAAGGGGAGCAAAAATTTGACGCGGACGAAGTCGCGGGCAGAAGCTAGTAAAAAGATAAAACAAGAATCGAATTTCGTAAGGATTTGAGTTCGTAGTCTAGGTAAATTGTGCTAAAAATAATATACGAAGATATCGGTTTCATTATCATGTAAAGAAAGAAAATAATTGAGGTCTACCTTTGTTCTTGGAAAAAATCTATTCAAAGATTTTTTTTTTTTAATTTATACTTTACGTACTTACTGTGAATGTAGATTTTTATTTAAACAATATTATATCTCGTTAATATAACTCCCAGAAATGTAGAACAGAACTGGAAAAAAGTACTGATTGTGTTAAATATAATTTTCGATTAAAATCGATGACAAATCTTTCAAAGTTCAAAATTCAGTGCACATTAATTATCCTTAAAAGCTTCCCCGGCTTAACTTTAACGGTGACTTCACTTTGTCAAACATCAATTTACTTTTTGACAATGATCAACGATGAAATAGACGAGCACACAAAAATCTGTTCCATCACTTAATATTTTAACAGGAAGAATTTCCACCGAACATTATTACGAAAAGTTCACGATAATTTCAGTTGTTTGAATGCTCCGTGTCCGTCAATAGGGGAACTAATAACTATCATTAAAACAATCTCCATCGTCGATGCACGTACGTGAAATTGCAGTAACGACTAATAAATTCATAGGTTCGTGACAGCAAATAGTGGAAAACTAGAAGGAAAACCGAACGCGTCTAGACATCGAAACATCAATAAGTAACGATTACGAGGTAAAAGTGTCTTATTAAACGGCACCCCTGGGCAATATGATAGGGAACTTTTATAAAAGGCCATTTATAATGGATTCGCGGCCACACAGGATTAGGTTTGTAAATATTTTATTGGATCTATTGTGGAGTGACTGCCGACTGATTGACAGGATGGGCCCCTTAGGGACCAGACACACTCATGAGAATTACTATATTATATTTGAGTTTCGGCCAAATGGCAAATCATAGTGAAAGCCTGGCTGGTTGGCTACAGCACTATTCGAAATTTTGCAGCGACGCAGAAATACATTCGTTTCAATTTTTCATAAAAATATTTTTTATTGCGAGCTTGCGTGACTTATTGCTAACGTACTCCGGCCAATAAAATTCAATATTGCTAGTTTTTGTTTTGCTCCATTTAAATACGGTAGGTATAATTTTATACACTGTTTTGTATTTTATGCGAAACCTGTTAAATGGCTTAGCCACAAAGAGGGTAAATCTTTTAACAGATTTCGGTGGAAAACTCAGTAGAATAATGTGTGTATTTTCAAAAATAAATAAATCCTACATAATTTTGAGCGCCTAAAGAGTAAGAATAATTTATTTTTAAAAAAAGGTAATTACATCCTTACAAATATCTGGAAAAATAAGGTGGTGTGCTATGTTTTGGCAATTTCGGCATAGAAAATATTGCAACCAATTAAATGAGTACCATTCAATTACAACGATACATATCAATACAAAATAATTATAATAATTTGAGTAAGACCTATTGTGCATGCATGTAAATTAAATTTTAATACACTTCAATTTCTTCTCATGTCAAGTCAATTCAATTCAGAAGACTGGTATTAATGTTCAAATTGAAATTTATGTCAGCTATAATAGAGATTTGTCATTAAAAAACACACCGAAAAGTGATTCTTTTTTTACTTTTGCAATGGCATACATTTTATTTCATCAAGTATCCTACTTCCTACTAATATTATAAATGCGAAAGTGTGTATGTTTGTTACTCTTTCACGCAAAAACTACTGAACGGATTTCGATGAAATTTGGAACACAGTTATTTTATAACCTGGATTAACACATAGGCTACTTTTTATCCCGGTAATACGTTCCCGCGGGATATTTTCAGACCTCCACGCGGGCGAAGCCACTGGCAAAAGCTAGTTTTGTTATAAAATTTGAGAGCAAAACCAAAGAAGCCTTTCCTTATTAGAGAAGTTTTGAATTTCTGAGTAGTAAATCGAAACTTTGAAATACCTATCGAAACAATTAATAATAGCGAAACCCTATTATATCGAAGGACCTAAGGGTAAGGTACTTGCCCAGCTGTTATCCACTAGACGGGCAACTATTAACTACTTCTTAGTGCAAAGTTGCAAATTGAACACCTGAATGGCTTTCCCGGCCTTAGCGCAGCGCGGCCCTCAATTGCACGATATTAATCAACATTTAATTCCTTATCGTGCCAGGGCTAGCATATACGAGTAGTAAGTAAAGGCGGTGCAAATACGACCACCTAGGGAATCCTAGAATATGAACCGACTAGGTACGTTACTTCGCCTGAAACTCGGCGGACGTTGCAAAATATGTAAATGAAGGAAGAGGCGACTCATTTGACGAAGTTTAATAGATATTTAAGTGTTAATTATGAAGTTTCAGCTTTACTGCGTTTCACAAAAATGTTTTGCAAGTCACGTGACCGATAAGACAAGTAATATGGAAATCGGTTGTCATATTGATGGACCACGGGCAAGGAAAGTTAATAAGGTAGAGGAAGACCAAAAAAGCGATAAATGGATTGAATAAAAAAAGGTATATCACGAGATGACAGCTAATTAATATACAAATGTATGGAGGAAGTATAATGCTGCGCCAATTCGAAAATAAATTGGGGTAAAGACAGGGAAAAGGGTCGGTTCCATTTTGATCCAGCCCGTCCCTGGCTGCCCTCCACCAAAGATGCCTAAACCGAGGTCCGTACCCCAAGGGCCGCTCGAGTCGCTCTAGTCTTAACTTTTTTAAACCCTGGCTGGAGGTCTTAATTTATTAAGGTAGCCACAGGCAAGTCCGGTGAAGTAGCTGACAACCTCATAGGAGTACGAGATGTCATTTAAAAAATGGTGACGATGATGAAGTACAAGAGAACTATGATGTTTACTAGAAGAGATGTCTCTGTTCATGGAGCCGAAGACAGAATTTCTTAGAAAATATACTGAAATCTGTGTTATATTCATTTACTAGCTTTTCGTGTACTGAGTAGAAACAATACAAGTCCATTAGGCTTTCTGACGCCATCGTAATTCTTGAGGTCCATGTTAATTAAGAACAACTACTTTAATAAACAAGACTTTCGTTTTAAGGTTTCACCTTAACTAATTAGGTACCTATTATATATAAAAAAAAAAAAAAAAAAGGTAAACGTAATTTACGTTTACCTTTTTTTTTTTTTTTTTTTTCAGGATGGGAAATCATCAAATGACTTCTCCCGCTCTGGGCGGAGTGGGAGGGCGTGTCAGACTTTTACTGACTAAAACCCACCCGTGTTCCATCAGTTGCCCATGTGCCAGGGTCACGGTATCTCTTTCGAACAATCACGCGACCCCGGCAGGCATCGGTCCTAGTAGACCCCTTCACTGGTGCTGACATCTCTTTGAGGCGCGCGTGGAACACTACGCGCCGTCGATCCGAGCCTGGTCCTTACCGGGCGGCGAGCTACCCATTGCTCGCCACCCGCAAGCTCGCGCCTACGGTGGCCGGGAGTCCGCAATCGACTCCCGACGCCCGGGGCGTCTCCTCCTGCGGCGGCTAGGGTCGTGAGGGCGCAGAGACTGCCACTCCCTCACGCGCCCCGCCTCCTCCTTCGCGAGCATTACTGCTTCGCAGAAGGAGGTGACGGCTTCCCATTCCCTCTCGCTCCGTACCATGGCTCGCACCAGGGCCGGACGCAAGAGGTCGCCGCCGCCGATCGCCTCCACGAGGGCACGGCGGTGCTCCGCCCAGGCAGGGCACACCTCCACCATATGCTCCACCGTGTCCGCCAGACGATCCTCGCAATGGAAACACCCGGACGTATCCTCCCGCTTTATCCTGAACAGGAACCCACCGAAGCACCCATGCCCGGTGAGAACCTGCGTCAGGCGGAAGGTGAGGACGCCGTGGCGCCTCTCTATCCACTCCTCAAAGAGGGGACTTACCGCCGCAATTGTGGCGTGCCCAGCACTGGGTTGCGACAATCGTACCCGCCATGTCGCCATGAGATCACCCCGGAGCTCTGTCCGCCGTGCCGCGATTTGTCGCGGCAACGGAGTTTCGCCCCGGCGTTTCGCCTCCTCGCGCCACTCCCACATGTGCGCGAAGACCTTTGCCTCCAGATCCCATGACGGCACTCCGGCAAGGAGGCTCGCCGCCTCGCACGAGACCGTGCGGTATCCCCGGATTAACCGGATGGCCATGACCCTCTGGGCCGCACTCAACCGGCGCGCTGGGCGCAGCCTCAATGAGGGCGCCCACACCGGTGCCCCGTAGAGGGCCATGGACCGCACGTTCCCCGTGTAGAGCCTCCGGCAGGAGGCGTTTGGACCCCCTAGATTGGGCAGGAGCCGCTTTAAGGCAGCCCCAGCCCGCTCCAGTCTGGGAGCCAAACGTCGGAAATGCTCGACGAAGTTCCACCGGCTGTCGAGGACAAGTCCCAGGTACTTCATCGTTGAAATTACGTTTACCTTATATGGTGACTGTAGTCTCAATAATAGTTGAAAATATTTTACCTGAAATGAAAAAAAAAACACATTATTAGATGGGGGATTTAATAATTATGACACATATTTTTACCAAGATAATTAAGTCCTCGTAAGCTTAATTTTGAGAAGATTTCGTTAAATTGTCGGAAATGTTGTTATTTTTTGTAAAATTAATTAGGTTCAGGAGCACCAACATTTAATAATCAGATTTGTTAGAAAAAATATTGTCTGAGGAAGAGCTTTAAAATCGCGTAATGAAGACAAGCCCAAAGGACTCTACAGATTTACGAGATATGTAAATACACCATGCTGTGTTGAAAAATTGTTCTAACACAATTTGGGTTAATTGAATTTTTGTTCGTTAAACTCGATGTGAAGCACACCTCCGCTTAATTACCGGCGAGGGTTTGTTAATTTATAACGTCCGACAGACTTAGCGCACTCAAGTCCACGGAGCAGGATAACATCGAAACTCCCTTAAGATTAATTTGCCAAGTAGGTACTCATGAACTTTAACTCGTTTGCCTCTGACCGAATTCCCAGGCGGCCCTTGAGAGTTTAGAATTAAATTTAATGAAATAAATTTGCGGAATCAGCAGCGGGAAGTTGTGTCTGGGGCCGGTCCGGACGGACATTCGGTGGGGATAGTTGCGGCGGCCGGCGACCAACTGGCCGGCCGGACTCCTAACTCCCGACGCGACGCCCTTTACATCGCCGTTACGTTTAACTGTTATCGCAAAACCTCTCGCTACAGCAATACGTAGCAACAGAGATCCTATTAGTTTACATCACTTTTATAGGCGAAATTTTCTCAACTAGATTTCTTCTATTGTCCCTGGAAATCCCTCTACAGTAATTATTGTTCAAATGTGCCTGTTCAAAGAATAGACGCCATTTTGAGACAGGCAGCTTTAGAAGCCCTACGGTATACGAAACTTTTGGGGACGTATTTAGGGGGTGTAGAAGCCGTATTAGGTACGAACGACATAAACACATTATTAACTACGTGCGTTACGTATTTAGAATTAACACGTGTCAAAGAAATCGTATGTGGATTAAATGGACTTATCGGTATAAACAGAAACTACGAAATACGTATTTGTTTGTAGGAATTAGTAAAGCAAGCTTTCAGAGTACCTAGTGTATTATCACCTACCCCAATGAGTTCACATCATATTGTAAACAAAATGTTGCAGTACCGCTCTAGGCAAAAGTTCAGGTCTTAAAAATGAGAAGCAACATTTTATGCAATGATCATGACTGAAAAGTGAAAACCTTTTCAGTACTTATTTCGTATTACATCAAACAATCCGAAAACCACTTATGGAAAAGCAATTTCTTTCCGTTGTAGACACTCATTAAGTCGTCAGTGGGCAACTGGCGGCGCAATGAGTTACAACTTAAGTGTCAATCAGGGAAGCGTCTGTCGAGTGTCGCCGTCGCGGTAAGAGGGAAATTAAAAATTGAAAAACTCGCCGCCATGATGGCAGTGGCGTTAATGGCTGTACATAATAAATAAAGCGGGCCGCTCGTAGGCTTATGTGCGACTCGAGTGGAGGGTGTGGCCGAGCCGCGCGAATGGGCTCTCTGAGCGACATCTGAGACGGCCGCCCGGGCCCTTTGGAGTGCGGATCACTCGGCTCGACCTGTTTCATATTGCCCTGCCCGCTGCCTGAGAGCTGCTTCACTTTGATTTAAGAGAAAAAGCCGTTTTGACACTACAGTCCGAGAAACGTTCCACTCTCGTGTGATAAAAAGGTTCTAGGTCAAAATGAAAAGCGTGGATGGGAAATGTGGCCTTTGTTTCTTGTGTCAAAAATGTTAAAGGTTGGCGAATGTGCTGGAGGCTGCGACTCGAGTTTTAATGAGTTCTTTTATGAGTTCTATTTTTGAAATGAAGTCCATGTTCAACTTTATTCCTGTTTCTTTTCTAGCGCTGAGTATTGGCAAAGGAAATAAGCAATGTTCCATGCTTTTACCCATTTAATGCTGGCATTAAATAAGGGAAAAAACCTACGCATAACTGTAACACTCCTGTTTACACAATTCATAAAAGTATGTCTTTTATTGTAATTGAAATGATTAAAATCTTTTGTTTGACCATAGAGTATTATTAGGACTGGCTATCAATGTGACTTCTTAAAACTATACGTTACATAGAAATCAGTAACTAGGCATTGTTGCATCAGTTATAATGACTCACTTATCAGGTTTCAATGACGAGTGCCCACAGCCCGCCAAAACAACTTGCAAACCCCTTTTGCGCCGCCATCTTGAATTTCGTGCTTCGCGCGTCAGAATGACGTCTGACAGACGGCCATTTTGAAAAAAACTCGAGTGCGGCTTCCTTCCGCATCGGTAGGCCGTCATGAGAACTATCGCGGCGGCGACACCCCTTTCGTTTTACATACATCAGATTCATTGTTTTAGTAGTACATACGATAAACTTTTGTTGTTAGACGTGCAGCACTAAATCCGGAGCTGAACACCGGGATGCCTGGTATAAACTGAACCTCCCCTGCGCTTTGAAGTCGTTTTTAGTTTGTAGAAACTTTAGGTCGTATGTACCCGACCTAACTGTTGTTATCGATCCAGTATATTGTGTTGATGCAATTATTCTTTAGCACCACTCAGAAAGATGAACCTCTTTAGGCGAAAGAATTTGAATAGTAATTTGTGTTAAAGCTTGAAAATATATGAAATTAATTTGTAGGCTCAACACAAAACAAACCTATTTTTTCTAGATTTGCATTGGCTATGAAGGAGACCCTAGTCTGAATTTTATTCGCAGTAAACAAGACCAAAAGTCAAACACTATTATTTTCACACATCATCAAATAAATCTAGAATCAAGTGGGAAATGTAAATTAAAAATTCACCCTCACATTCCTATTTTATTTCAAAACGCATGGAAAACCCTTTAGAAATATTAACTGCGAACTTTTTCAATTTGAAACGCGAACGTGACGAGACATAATTTACCCAAGTATGTATTTTTGTGTTGTGTAACAAGCCGTCGGAAGCGCGAGAACCGTCATCGTGTCCACTCAGTAGTTACTCCCTCACCCCCCGTCCTTATGTTTTAATTGTTGCCCCTGAGAGGTGGGAGGATCTAAGCTCTCAACTCTTTTATATTTCAAGCGTCATACGATGTTTAGTTTTACATAGTAGTGGAGTGTAGTTTATGTGCAGCGGCAGCCATTTTGTTTTTAGCACCTAACACCTTGTTTCTAAGTACCAAATCATTGTACCTCAAAGTTGTATATAAAAGCTGAGAAACATAAAATAAAGGTAAAGTGAATGTATAGGAAATAAATTATTTAAAAAAATATATTCGTCAATAATAACCAAAGAGCCTGTCACGGTTTATGTGGGAACATTAAATTTTTTAAAGCCCCTCAGGTTTACGTTGCTAAGTGACTTCAAGGGGTGTAAAATGCGTCACCACCTGAGAATTTCGGGGGAGAAGCCACAATTTTAAACACGACAGTAAAGTAATGTGGCTTCTAAGTTCCTCATAAAGCCTTTAACATAACACGACAAATATAAAATCTCCAAAAAGGAATAGAATAGAAACTGCTGAAATAAACATTGTTTATTCAAACGACAATCATGACAACCCTGAATAACCCTAGTTACTGAAATAAAATAAAATCAAATACCAACCATTTTAGACCGTTGAATGTAACCGTTTGGCAAATAAACAAGGTGCTGTAATCGATTGTAATTACGAATGCTGAATACAGAACGTGTGTATCAAAATATGCCGCCGGGTAGAAAAACATGGGGATGCCGCTGCGAAAACACAATCCGGTCAAGATTTGGCGACATTACGTTAAAAGGGTCTTATTGTATAAAAACATGTTTATTTGTAGCAGTACGTATGGTTGTGCTGACTTCTATTAGGTGAGGAATCTACTCAATCTAATTCTGAATTAATTCAATTATGTAAGCTTTGATCCCTAATTCATAGACACGTTTCACCGTTTTTTTTTTTCTATTAGAACGAATAAATATGTCTCAAAGACTTACGTTTTTGCGAAATAACAGCAGACAAATAAATAGCATGGTCTTCCTTCTAAAATACTGTTCGCTTCTAAGAGAAATAATTTAGTATTCATACAAGAACAAACTAGATTATCTTAGGCTAAAATAGTTGACCTAACGCACTCAAGGCTCAGCCTAGGATAAGTCAATTAATTCTGAAATAGAGTTTAGTCTGCGGCATTTATAAGAAACCACTATCTATATCGTGTTCTGAATTTTCATGCTGAAGAGGAAGATTAATGGAATAATCAAGAACGCAATAGGTTTATTTTGTGGGTTTTCTACCTAGCGAGGTTGAGAATTAATCATTGATATAATAGCGCCTTTATCTACACAGAAGACGAAAATTCTTTCACCACATGTAGCACTAGAAAGATGCAATAAAATTGAACAACTAAGATGCATAGCCAACTTGCTTTTGAGCCGTTTACAGTTCGTTTGGCAATGGTTATGATAATACACATCAATATTTCCTCTCAACAACTAGGGACCATTGAAACCTGACAATCCTTGTTTCATGTTTGACAGTAGATGGTCAGAGCAGCGGAGATCAGGAGCAGTGGTAGCCTAGTGGTAACAGCCGCGATTTACGAGTTGTAGCTCATAGGTTTGAACCCAGTCTGGCGCTTTAATTTGTGTAAATTATTTCAACACCACTGCAAAACAAAGCACATACCTAAATGATTTGATGTGATCTCAAAATCGGTGAAGGAAATCATCTTGAGTAAACCGGTATGTCCTAGAATCAAAAATTCAAAGACATGTGACAATTACCAACCCGCATTGGGCCCGCATGGTGGATAACGGGCCACACCTTTTCGAAGCGAAGAGGCCTATCTCCCAGCAGTGGGAACATTATAGGCTGAATATGCAGTGGATGGTCATTCACATTTCATTCATTATTATTGAAATGCAATTAATGTTCTTCATCAAATTCTATCAAAACTTCCGGATCCTGAAAAGCCAACAAAGAACATGTAAACAGAACTACAATACTGATATGAGAGCCTAAATTTGGTAGTTGAGTCACTACTGAAGCCAATCCGGTGACGTAGAGGGGAATAAATCAAAGGTCGGAAACGAGTGCGATGACTCGAGTGAATGAAGATCGAGTGTTATGACCTCTCCCGTATCTAGCCAAGATTTAGAGACAAAAAGAGTTTTCCATTTATATCAATCGCAACAGAACTTGCGATGGAGATGATGTTCTTAGTTGAGTGGTTTTTGCATCTAAAAGTTTTGTCTACAGACTATTTTGTCGAAGATATTTTGCTCTTGACTATTTATTAGTTGGACTTGAAGTTTCTCTTTAATTTAAGTTCAGTGTTACAGTACATAATATCTTTGTGCTGTATCTACAATCTACATCGCAATCTTATGTTCTTTATCGCACGTTCAATATCTATTAAATGTTTCTACTATCTGTTATCATCACGTAGTCGTTAGTATATAAGTTGCACCTTTGGATAATTATAACCAGACTATACTACATCTTTGGTCTCATTTACACCTAACCATATACTGCCAAGAAGTATGGCAAATTGGTGACCCCGACGTGATGAATACGCAGCAAGGAACATGGCACAATCACCGTGCAAGGCGAACATAAGATTGCGATGTAGATTGTAGATACAGCACAAAGATATTGTACTGTAACAGTACGTACGTATTCTACGTTTGACAGAGAGCTGTTGGGAATTTACATGGCCGTCAAACATTTTCACAGATTAATCGAGGGAAGAGAATTTACAATATTTACGGATCACCGACCTTTGACATACGCATTCTCCCAAAACCATCATCAAACGATACACCGCGACGGGTCCGGCAGTTAGATTTCATTTCACAGTACAGTACCAACATCCAACACATAAACGGACGTGACAATATTACCGCCGATGCCTTATCTCGAATAGAGGAGATATACGTGCCATCACCTATCGATTACGCTGAATTGGAAAAATGTCAATCAACAGATAATGAACTTAGTAAATTACGTGACAATAAAAGATTAAAATTCAAAAACATTACGCTTCCGGGTTCCACAATAAACATCACCTGCGACACGTCTACTGGGAAAAGCCGCCCCTACTTACCAAAGCATTTTCGCAAACAAATTTTCGATACCATTCATGGTATGAGCCATCCAGGGAAAAGAACTACGAGAAAAATGATAACCCAAAGGTATTTATGGCCGTATATGAACAAAGATATCAATAATTGGTGTAGATCATGTATAGCCTGCCAAAAATCAAAAATACAACGACATACGATATCACCTCCTGGTACATTTATGACAGCGCAACGTTTTGAGCATTTACATATTGACATCGTCGGACCGCTTCCGATTTCACAAGGGAAGAGATATTTAATCACAATCATAGATCGTTGTACGTCATGGCCCGAAATATTTCCGGTAGAGGATATAACTGCAGAAACAGTAGCCAAGACACTTTTCGAAGGATGGATTACTCGTTTTGGATGTCCATTGCGCATTACTACGGATCAAGGCCGACAGTTTGAATCAAGAATATTTGAGTCACTCTCTCAATTTTTGGGAATACATAAAATTAGGACAACACCTTATCATCCGCAATCCAATGGAATGATAGAGAGATTTCATAGAACTTTAAAGGTAGCGTTAATGGCAAGAGAATCCAACGAAAATTGGTTAAAAGAAATCCCAACAGTTTTACTCGGGTTGCGGAGTAGCTTGCGAGAAGACACAGGTTATAGTTCAGCAGAGATGACATATGGAACGCCAATACGACTCCCTGGAGGATTTTTTGAGTCATCAGCAGCACAGTTATCAACGTACGAAGAATTTGTAAAACAAATTCAAAAGGACATCACACAAATGACGTCAATTCCGAAAAGAAAAAACCATAGCCAAGCTATTTTTGTGCATCCCGAACTCAAAGAATGCTCACACGTATTTGTTCGGTGTGATAGAATGAAGAAAGCCCTGACGCCGCCGTTTGAAGGACCCTACCCAGTAATTAGTAGAACAGATAAAACATTTTGCATTAGAATTAGGGATAAAGAGACAGTGATATCAATTGATAGATTGAAACCAGCTTTCATGATCAATGACGAATCAAGCTACGTGCCAGATTCAAAGGATTGCGACAGTCATTCACACACGTACACTACTCGATCGGGACGTAAGGTAAAGCCAGTAGTACGTCTATTAAAATCGCTGATAGAAGCAAGTTATTCGTATATATATTAACATAGATCTTAACATATACCATTAATTCACAACTACTCGTAACAACAAGTCATCTAAAATGGGAAATCAAAGTTCTAAGGACCAGATAACATACAATACGGACAGTTGCCTCAATCAAAACGAAGCGGACAAACTCCGTAACCTGATCCAGGAGGACTTACGGTGGACAAGAGATGTTGCGATGGGACAGATTGTTTTAACAATCGGTGCGATCCTAATTTATGGCATAATGAAAACACTGGACAGAAGAATGAAGAGTTTAACGGAGAAAAATAATAAACACTCGTGCAGCAGCTAAGTCAAAGTTACAGACGTCAGCAAATCACACCACAACAGGCGTCATCAAATTCCACCGCGTACAATAGCATTATTATTTATATACATCAGCAAATAACTAGTAAGGTCTAGGTCAAATTTATATTGTAAACACTATTACCATAATATTTACTTTTTTTTCTTTTAAAGGGGGGTGTACTGTTACAGTACAATATCTTTGTGCTGTATCTACAATCTACATCGCAATCTTATGTTCTTTATCGCACGTTCAATATCTATTAAATGTTTCTACTATCTGTTATCATCACGTAGTCGTTAGTATATAAGTTGCACCTTTGGATAATTATAACCAGACTATACTACATCTTTGGTCTCATTTACACCTAACCATATACTGCCAAGAAGTATGGCAAATTCAGCAATGATTTTAATCCGATGTGGTTCTTGGTAGTGATTTTCCTAATACTTTATATATGCTTCAACTTTGTTTGCAAAAGTCTTATCTGGTACGTATTCTGATAGAATATTCTTTTTAAAAGTGTTTATGTTTCGATAATTTTGACACAAAAGAATTCACAAAACAATAAATGTATGAGCGTCTACTGAAATCCCAAAAAAACAAACTCATCATTCCTATTCCATGAAGTCTCACTCAACAGCCATTAAGTAGCTAATAGTAAAAATAAATCAAGGACAACATAATACCGTATTGGTCGCCTACCAGTGAAGCCTATTACACGGATGACTACAACAGTAATGACAGGTCAGGCCAACGCGTCCCATTACACACGTAATCCATTTTCCTAACTCAATTCTTGCAGCTGTGTGGGAATTTCAACACATGATAACTACACGGTTTTATTTTTAGTTCTTAGCATGGAGTCTATTTTAGGTTGGTTATCGATCCCTAATTACATTATTAAACCAGTTATTACATTTAACCTAGCAATTACGTTTCTTTTGTTACGAACCTTCTCCGGCGCGCATTAAACCAAATATTCATTACAATCGGTCAGCCATCTTCGAGTTTTCCCGAGACTAACGCATAGAAATGGATTTGTAATTAGAAGATGAAGAAGATAGTCTCCAAAAACAAATTTGGCAGATAGTGGACCTTATTTTTCAGGGGTAATTCTAGTCAAAATATCACTACGAAATTACTTTTAAATATCAGACTATTGAATTGATTTTCTAACCCACTTTGGGTTTGAAAATCAATTCAATAAACAGTACCCACTTCCCTCGGTCCTTTTACAACGATGAAACTAGAAGTAGCTAATCAAAGGCTGAGGATTAAACAAACAAAGTAGGAGCTTCCTTGGCGCAATCACGTCGACGCCCTCACTCCAATACTATTTGCTCAAACCTCTTTTAGAGAAAACATTGCTTGTCAATACACAGAGCAAACAGTTGCACAAAACAAGGGGCACTCTAGCCTCTGGATTCTCGCCGTTTATTTTCGCGGCAATTTTTGTTACTTTGCCACCTTCGGATTCGTTAGTGTATCGTCCTTTTCTTTGTACGCTTTTTGCTTTTTTAAGCATTGCCAGAAGTGTGCGATTTTAATGATGTTAGTTTAATGAAATAAACAGAAAATGACTACATTTTTCATTAACTTGGACAGCTCACTAAAAATAATGCCTAATTTCACAGTAGCAGTTAGAAAAACAAATACACCAAAAACGATTCCAACTGGGTTTAATCCCCGGAATTAGGAATCTGCAGAACAACCAACTTCAGATGCAACATAAACAAAATAAGGCGATGGTAAAAAGAATCGGACATAAAATATATGTGAACACAGAACACTATATTCCTCGGAGTCAGTAACAACTGCAAACAAAAAAAGGTCTGGCGACCGCTGCACCCGCAGAACTTTCAGTTCAAAAGTTAACTCTCCATGCCATAAATAAACCTTCGGTTTTGCTGGGATCTACGCCGATTGCAAATTTCGACGCTCTGGTGGAACTGCAAAGTCGCATAAATTACAGTTTCCGACGGTGGCAAAGAGAAAAACAATCGGGAAGGAGCACTTAGCAGCTTGACTAATCGTCGGTCGGTGATGACAGTTTTGGTGAGAGGAATTCGGACGAGGCTTCGACCGCAAGCCAAGTCGCCGGCCCGCCACAGCCGCTAATGCGTTTGCCTGTGACAAACTGCTGGCGGACAACGAATTGGAGTACTGTCACTATTTGTCTGTGTATAAGGTGGTGTATGGACAAATTGTTACCGAAACCCAATCCGAAACGATCTAATGGGTTGGGTTCTAATGGGTTTTTATGGGATAAAATTACACTTAGAATTCAGTTATCTCAACTTTGCTGTATGTACCACAGTTTGCTGCAGGTTAAGTCACACTATTTCAATAACTTATCATCATCATTTCAGCCGAAAGACGTTCACTGTTGGACATAAGGCTCTTCCTAGGCTTGGCAGGCTGGTTGGCGATCGCAGTATGCTAAGAGAACGCTCCTGCCCATTATCTAGTAAATCCCTTAATCGAACCACAGGAAATGGGATGATGCTGTTCTTTATATGCGGCACCATACAGAACAACTCAATAATTGACTTGAAAATAATCTCATAAATACTCAACACTCCTACATCACAAGCCACCATTAGCTGCGCACGTTTGAAATATTAACTGCAACACATTTCACGTTCACCTCACGGCGAACTGCGAAAATTGTTACACATGTTTTAAGATATTCCGTACATAGCTTTTCCGTGTGATCTAAGGCGCCTCCGCACTGTAGTTACGGCGCGGTCTCGTCGTACATCTCGCTACACGGGCAGTTCATTTGCTTCACGCCTCATACCCACAAATAAATCAGCACCCTTACGCGCACAACACCGATATGGGGAAAATTGCAAGACTTTCCCAACTAAGAGCAAAGTTTACAAGGCGCGGGTTGACTCGAAAATCGGTCAGAGTTGTGCTTATATATTGGTGAGGCTTATATGTCTGTAGGATTTATAGGGTTTTGGTGGTGTAACAAAAATAAACCTAGTCCACGGAAGACGCAAAAGTTACGATATTCAAAAGGTAACCATCAGCAGAACTTTGCATTTGTGTTACCTACTGTATCTTGAGTAATCCAGTTTTATATATCGTTATTTACCGTCAGCATAACTATAAAACTAGAAGAATAAGCAAAATTTTCATATAAGACAATTTTCGAAACACCTGCTCGGAATGTTTTATGTAGTAAAACGCTGGAACTGGCATTCAAAGCGTAAGGATTTTCATCTCGAAACGTGCCTCGCTACACAAACACTAGTCCTTTTAGTTTTCAAAAGTGTCTCTGAAACAAATAAGTGCAAAAGAAATGGTCTAGACAAATATTAGCATGAAAATAGTTGTTAGTTGGGGGGAAATAACATTGTAAGTGGGAGGTGTGTTTGCACTGATTACAGAACACCCAAAGCGTACTCGCTGAGTCGGCACCGTAAGTCGGTTCACACACACAATTCGGCCGCAGCACGCCAGTCCGCAACTTTCTTTGTTGCTTAACTATTGTTTGGAGTTGAACTTGCTCCTCCGGATACCGAATGGACAGAGCAGAGTCTGTGAGAAATTGTTTAGTGTGAGTTTTGTAAAGGAAAACATTTAGCCAGTAGCTTAGGCAAATTGCTTAAACAGAAAGACCAGTTGCGACTGGAAGTAAGTTGCGGTGCTCTCATATTTTAGTTAATGCGAGTTTAATTGCTGCTCTCAAGATTTTTTAAATTGTACGGGTATTTTCCACTTGTTAAACTTCACCCCTTTTCTTTTAGTCTTTCGTATAAAATTGCAAAAAGAAAAGCTTGCGAAATCATCTCGGTGTTCGCATAATTGTCAGTGGTGCTTTAATCACTAAAAGAGTGAATTGGGATTTACCTACATAATAAAATGTAAAAAAATGTTGTCTACATTTTCTGTAAATACTCTAATTTCATAGTGACGTTGTGACTATGCTCTTTAAAATTAGTGCATAGCGCAAATAATTAACGTAGCTAAATTCACTGCAGACAGTGAATTCATTCTGAATGTTTGGAAAGACAGCGTTTACTATGGCGAATAATGAAGCAGTCGCTAAAATCAATGTTGAAACTGAACAACAGCCCAAAGAAAACACAAATTGAAAATCTTATCAACTCAAATACAACAAAATCTCCCGCTGGAGTCTAAATTTTCGCATAATTCATAACAAGTGTACCAACAAAACCGAACGAAAACAAAATTTACAATACAACACGGGGATTACGTGCAATTAAAAGTTTGCTTTCCTAATAACGTCCATATATCACGACAGATTCTCGAAACATCTGAGGTCCCGTCGGTTGTAATGCAAATAGATTTTGGATACTTAGCTACACCTCCTATATAAATTATACGTTGTCCTAACTAAGTAAGCTAGCGTTGGAGCATTGTTTGTGTATTAGTTTAGTGGTTTTGGTTACGCTTAAAAACATTAGTAGCAGTTGGTGTACGCTGTGCACTTGGTACTGCTTACTTGTGTTTGCTTATACGATATTGCTGGTATGAACGCTCTTATTTTAGTTCTGAAACGACTAAGACCTTTAAAACATGATTAAGATTCAGCAAATATATTCGACCAATGTTATAACATGCCATAACTAAAACTAATACAATAAAAGAGATGGCAAGTGATAGCTAAATATGGCAATTTTCTGGAGAATGGGAAACGTCAAATTGGAAACGCCGACCTCATCTAGTTTTAAAAATATGATTGACGTGTAAAAGTGTTTGTACTAAACTTTTTCCTGAAACAAAATAATTTTTTTATGATGCGGAGGACGTGTTGTCGTGAAGAAAGTTAGGAATGAAAAGATATTAAGATTATGTCTGAAGTTAAAATTAGGGGTGAAAAGTGGGTGAATATGAATACCGAGGTGATAGCTGATAAAGATGTATGGAATAAGAAGAGAATTTATAAAAGAACACCAACGGTTTATACATTTACCATTATTTTAATTCGCATGGTGCCGAATATAACGGATAGCACCATACCATTTCATCCCGTGGGAGAGGCGTAAGAGGTGACTAAGGGACTCATTAGATAATGGGCAGCAGCGTTCTCTATACATTTTACCACCATGCTGCGTTCGACAACCCGCCTACCAAGCGTGGCGATTATGGCAAAGCCTTCTAAGTTCGGGGAGGCCTATTCCCAGCAGTGGACGTCTTACGGCTGAAATGATGATGATGATGATTGTTTTAAATAGTATTTAAAAAGAAAGGTAGTGAAAGGTTTTACTAGTAACATCAAATCCTGAAAATGATTGGTACAAATGTGGCTACAATTAGGCTTATAAAAGGTTTCTACAACTATCTTAATAACATACAAAGAAATACTAAATAGTTTTATAATTAAAGATATGACACAAGACGTAGGTCCTACTTAAAACCCCACTACAAAAAGAAACATAAAGTGGAATATTAAAGTTGCTATGTCGAAGAATTTTAAACGGTAAATGACGTAGTCGAGGGTGAATTCATTGGAACTACTTATGCAAACGAGGTATAATGGCGATACTGCAATATATGGTTATAGATGCACCTCATACGTTCTACGTTCACCCGTATTTTCGACAGTAAACCAATTATGCTAATGAACAGTTTGAATGTGGGCGAAAAATTGAGAAGAGATTTTTGTAAAGTAAAAATAAATGCAAATAATACCAACGTGAAAATTTGTGTGCATTGCTTTCTAGATTGTGCATTGGCTTACCTTTTATTAGCCATGTTTGAGGGCTTTAGCAGATTATTTCTTTTGCAATATTTTATAACAGGCAGAAAATGACCGTGCATGATCCAGCTAAACTTTACAAAGATTAGATGCTATATTCAGTTACATTTTTTTTACGTTCGTCGCTTAGAAGAAAAGTGGACACATTAATACTAATCTTATCAATTTAACCAATAAATACAGTAACGATGCATTCATTAATCGACTTTCCATGCAAAGCTTTTTAAAAAAACTCAAGCTCACTGTAACTCTCCTTTTCAAAAGGCTTTTTTCCGAAGATGACCTTAAATCTGCACAATTAACACGCTTCCAGTCGGCGAACAAGTTACTCAGCTTACAAGGAAAACCGAAGTCAGCTTGAACGGGGTTCGCATAAAAACCGAAGTTAACCCGAACGGGCTTCGCATAAAAATGTTTTGTTTCTCCTAATTGCACAAAGTGGCTGCTTAGAGGCGTACTTTCTCGCGAGTCATTGTTTTCGACATCGCTGCGATGTAATACGAATATTTTCGGTTACCACCCCTCTAGAGAATTCGTGACTTTCAAAACTGGTGGAAACGAGCGGATAAAGTATGTTTGGTGGTATATACCTAGTTCGTATTATATTTATTCAGTTGAAGTTCTTCTATTTTAATTTGAGAAAGAAAAGCTTTAATAATAAAATCCTTTTATTATACAATTCAACTTCATGTTCACTTTAATTTTCTATTTAAAACTACGGACGTTAACTCGTTGTAAAAATGTAAACAGTCGGTTGTATCAGTTGTTTGCGATCTTGTAGCAGTCGACTAAAGGAAATGGAATAAGTCAGAAAGTACTTGAAGACGAGGGGGCAGGTAACTACTAACTTGAGTACACTATCACAAGTTTTGAATACTATCACCCTGTTACCCTGTTAGTTTCATCGGCAAATACTTTCACGAAGTAACATCATTAGCTACAACTTACTTCTACAAAAACTTTTTACGTAAATGTGCAGTGCTGTATATCTTTGAATGCGTTTCACCTTGAAAACTTAAAAAAACATATTATTTTTTAAAGGCGACCATTTCTATGAATATTTCTTGGGAATTGTTCTAGCAGGATCGCGTCACACCATCGCTTCGCGCTGGTCTCATCATCATCATCATCATCATCAGCCTATAGTAGTCCACTGCTGGACATAGGCCTCTCCAATTGCACGCCATTCAGGCTTACTCTCGGCAACTCTCATCCAGCCACCCTGCGAAGGTTGACGCTCGACCTAGCCTGAGGGCGTCCTACCTTATGTTTGCCGATTCGCGGTCTCCATTCAAGAACACGTCTACCCCAACGGTCATAGGTTCTGCGGCTAATGTGGCCGGCCCATCGCCACTGCAGCTTGCTAATTCTGTGAGCTATGTCGATAACTTTTGGTTCTCTGCCGGATCACCTCATTCCGGATTCTGTCCTTCAGAGATACTCCAAGCATAGCTCGTTCCATAGCTCGCTGAGCAACTTCTATGAGAGTCTTAATATACAAAAAGTTATTTTTTTATTAAACCATTGTACCTAATCTACACAGCAGATCCTCCGAAAGACATTGTTTTGAAATTGCGAGCATCGATCGTATTCTTTAGCTGGTTGACATTAATATTTATGCAAGATTAATATTTTACGGGAAATCAAACATTTACTTTAAGAATTTTGAAACGCCTTTACAATTTCTTCCAATTAATAATATTTTCATTGTTCGAAGCTGATTTCAATCTGTATAGCGACCTACAGAAACAATCACTCAAACAGGCTGTTCATATTGAATATTAATCGCCATTTTCACTGACGAATTGGAATAACCTGAAAGGCCGCGGGAGGCCGCGGCCGGAGGAAATAAATTTGTAATGCAAAGTTAGAAATTTCATTCCTATGTTACCGATAAGTAAACGCTCTTACGTCAAGACGCGCACAAAGGCAAGAATACGTTTAGCATTTTACTTTCCAATTGCTACAGTTACACAAAGAAGCGACGGGAACTTGGCTAAAAATAATCCACTGCGGCCCGAACGATTAAACGTTGAGCCAATAAGGCCTAGGTATTCCGCAATTTATTAGCCTTGCAAATTCGAAGCCGCTTCTCCCCCTCTATGAAATATAGCTGTGGCCGCAGCAACCTTGCCGCGGCCGACGTCGGCGCCCGCTACCAACCGGTATTACACCCTATTTTAGCTCTAATTAAAAAGCCATCAAAGAGTTTTCAGTCATTAATCATGAAACTGTTAACAGTGAATGCCGACTTCCCGCCGAGTCCGAGCCGAGGAAAAAAGAGGATTAGGATATTAACAAAATGCCTAAAATATTCAGGGTTAGTGGAGTGGTAAGCCGCTTGTAAAAAAATACTTATCTGTGGTATAGATTTCGCAGGTTTAACGAATGAATCTTAAGTTGTTTCGAGCGGTTTAAAGGATTGGGAACCCTTTTTTGGGTATTAGAACAAAAAATACCGGAGATATTTTTAAGCTTCGTAATTGACTGCAGCGGTTATGTTTTTTCTCGTTTTCCTTTCCTTTTTTCACGGTTTTGTCGGACAAATTATATTTATCTTTAAATATTTGAGTCGAGAGATAAAAGGGAAGTTGTTAATAAAAGTGGATTAAAAGGATCAGTTGAACTGAAGATTTTTTTTTATTTGAAATTTGTCGATACCTACAAACGCCCGGAAAAAACAACCTAGAGCTCAGCTAAATAGAACGACCGTGTTGTTGAATCACATCGGAATGAATAAACATGCAGTCATTGTGATGAGTTTTGTCAATCGCAGACATTATAATGATTGCTTTACACTTCTTCCAAATGAAAATCAATTGATCGACACTTTATATAGAAAACCCATTAGTCTACACAACTGAATTATTTTAGAAAATATTTTTAAACCACCTGTCATATTCTTTTCACTTACAATTTTAATACAAGACGCCCAATTACTAAAATTATTAAGTAGGTATACTAGGTATCACAAATATTATAAAAAACACTTTACTATAAGTTATTTAGTTTAAATAAATAATAGTTTAAAAAACACGCTTTTATAGAAAACCAAACAGACGAAGTAAAAGAAATTAAAAAAAAAAAGATAAAGTGATTAATAAATGAAATCATTTTAATGGAAGGAGAGTGGGGTTATTACCATTATATAGATACCTACATTATCTTCATCTGCCTAGCGATTTCCCAAACATGTTGAGGTCAGCTTTCAGTCTAACCGAAGCTGAGTAAAGTATTTTACATGGAGCGACTGCCTATCTGACCTTCACAACCCAGTTACTGGGTTGCGAAGGTTACATATTATCGTTATGTACATAACAACCTAATAAAAGCGTGTTAAAAAAATCAAACGATCATCGTTTGGTTATTTTCTAATGTAAACGAGACGAGATTAATTTGATTAACAAGCTCGTTAATTATTCAGTCGTATGTATAATACGCTACATGCTACCCTAGACTGCATCCGTTCAAATTCACTTGATACTCAACAATAACACTAAGTTGAACAAGATTAAACGTAAACCAATCATCACAATCTGCAAGTCGGTCGGTTCGCTGAAGTTCTCGTTCGGCTGGCTTCGGCTGCAATCGTGTTAATTCGGAGCCGGGGCTAACTGGATGACACGCGATTATCTAAACAATCAGCCGACGGAAACGCGTTGATTTCGACCACCACTGATGAACCGCTCTGTTTGTTCAACACGTATATTTTGGCTTTAGTAATGTAGTGCTTCAGTAAATGGGTAGATTTTAAGTGTATTGGGTCATGTTGTTTTGTTTTTCGTCGAGTTGAAAATTGTGATAATAAATGATACTAAATGATTTTGTTTTTATAAATAGGTTTGTACAGACGCCAGCACAAAAAGCTACTACAGTCTGTCAAATTTCTTTAAAGGTTTTCTTTATCGCTAAAGTATAAGAATTCAGTTCAAGATTATTTGGGAAAATTTGATAGTTTCGGGTAGCTTGATGTGCTGGCCTCTGTACAAACACTTTTACACGTCAGTGATATTTTTTTTAAACTTGATGAGGGGCCGTTTGTTATCTGAATACTCTGAGAAGAAAGGCCGAAACAAACTCAGAGGTCACAGTCTCTTTTATAGTCCAGACATAATGTTGGTCACATCATGTGAAGACTGAAGAAGATAGCTGCCTGAAATGGTCTTTAGAGGAAAGAACCACACAGATTGAGTGGAACTGTCCAGTCAGTGCACGCATTCTTTCACTAATTTGTCGAAATGTTTTCGAAGCTTTTGACCAGTGATAATGTCAGTTGGCTGTGATCAAGATCTCGATTCATTCTAATTAAGAAAACCATTCAATAGTTTGCGGAAGAAATAGGCAATAATAACGATAGCTTTCAGTCGTATTGTACCTATAATTTTTGGTACGCTTTGTGTGAACTGAATTTGCAGGAGTTAAATGAGGAAAGTAGGTCGATGTGAAGCTTACAAGCAAAGCAATCTGTAGTTTCATATATTATGCTCTGTGTACACCTAATCACACTGCCATTGTGAGTTTGTGACCCAAAGCGTCGAGCGTTGCCGATGCTTTTAACTTCATCTGACAGAAAATTGTTCCTAGTAAACGCAAAGTTTGACTAGTAGGGGATACCAGTTAGCTTTGGTTATATACGGTCACCAAAATAGATAAGTAACGAGCAGGATAATTTCATAGCACACTATCAGGCTTTTATTTTGTTCACAGTTCAACATCATTCATTGCGTTATTTAGCAGACGAATTTTTCGTATAAATGGAGATATGTTTAAGCAATATCCTTCAAAACTATATAGATTCTGATTGATAGTGTACTACGCAATTGGGGTACAGTGTTGTTGGATATAGTAGAAGTTTAGTAAGGATTTCATATTTAATTTAATTACTAACAAAAACGGTTCATTGATCAAATTAAATTTCATTCGAAAACATGCATTTTTGCATATTGTTTGTTAGTTTAATATTAATGTACTTCCAGAATAAATTACCTGAATCATAGTGACACCCGCATCAAAATCTTGAATGAAAAATGTTAAGAAGAACAACGCGGTAACACAGACAGACACGACATGCGACTATAATCCTACTAATAATATAAATGGGAAAGTTTGTATTTTTAGATGTTTGTTACTCAATCACGCAAAAATGGCTGAACAGATCTGAAGGATGAAATTTGGCGCACAGATAGTTTATGACCTGGATTAGCACATATAATAATTTTTATCCTGGTATAACGTCCCCGTGGGATAGTTTTCAAACACCATGCGGGCGTTTCGACTTGTTATTCTTTGTTTTTTCTAACATTCATAGACATCATCTGGATGGACATACTCGTAACCGCACTGCTAAACGCAAGCTCGCTCCCACAAGATATATTCACATCAGCCAGTCTTAACACTCTCAACTAACCTAAATGGAAATGGTTGGTTGTGACAAAGATTGCCTATAGAACAGTTTTATTATTTTCCCTGTAAACCGTCAGTGTCTGTTGCCTACCTCAAGTGTACACGATAAGGGTGAATCCGACGTCCCACAACCACACCATAATGACAGCATGTGGATGGTTGCTATTTTGTATGAAAATGAATAAATTTTTCACATGGATCACATTTGGCTGTCAAAATCAATCGTGTGGGCGACACAGACCACACCAAGTCGAAGTCGCAACCACAACGTTGCGTTGAAGCGACAACACTGCCACAGGCGGAGTCAATCTGTCTGCAAACACTAGCCCCAAAAAAACCAAAACGCAACTATCAGCGACAATGCAAACACAACGCAATTGCAAGAAGTTGCAGCAACACTATACAGTCTTAACACTCTCAAGTGACAGATTGAAAACTTCAAATTTCGAACTGATCGAGTTGAAAGGTTTTCAATTAGCCAATCCGTTGAAACAGGAGTCCGACTAGACATGTGTTCCGGACGCTCCACATGACAAGTATGTACTAGACGATCGTGCGAACACGAGCATATGGACTGATTCGAGAGCCCTTCACCGCCCACTCGATAACTGATTCCGAATCACCGATTTGATATCGATTATTTCCGACAAGCCGCGAAACAATGACCCTTTCATCACTTTGTGTCACCGAAATCTGTGAGGTTTGTTTGTGTTCTGCAGAAACAAAAGATGGTAAATATCGGTAAATATGTAGTTGGTTATTAAGTCATTGTGCGATGTGCCTTATTCACTTGTCTTTCTAGCTTTTAGCAATAATAAGACTCCACCATATCATTTACACACTGTGAGTGTGTCACAATCAGAATGCTTTTGAAGGAAATTCATTCTAACCAATCATCAAATATTCATATTATCTATCCAGGGTCGCATGATTTGTTCGAAAGAGATACCGTGGTCCTGGCATATGGGCAACTGAATGAATACGGGTGGGTTTTAGTCAGTAAAAGTCTGACACGCCCTCCCGCTCCGCCCAGAGCGGGAGACGTTATTTGATGATATCCCACCCACAAAAAAAAAGTATTCTTAAACTAGCTTTTGCCACGGCTTCGCCAGCATCTTATACATATCAACGTTCTTTTTGAATCACTCAGTCTAATAATAAAATCCGCATTAAATTCCGTAGCGTAGTTTTAAAGACCTAAGCGTACAAACACGCAATACGACTGCGATCACCAACCCGCCATGCTTGGCTGGGGGGTTGGTGATCGCAGTAAAGTGGTAAAATGCAAGCTGCTCATTCTCTAGTTAGTCCCTTAGTCGCCTTTTACGGGAAGAAATGGGATGGGGCTATTCTTTACGTCCTGCACCACACGGACTAACCTTAATTTTTAAAATTTTAGTTGATCTGGTATTCATATCAGATTTATAATTTAACTAACCTAAATGGAAATGGCTGGTTGTGACAAAGATTGCCTATAGAACAGTTTTATTATTTTCCCTGTAAACCGTCAGTGTCTGTTGCCTACCTCAAGTGTGCACGATAAGTGTGAATCCGACGTCCCACAACCACACCATAATGACAGCATGTGGATGGTTGCTATTTTGTATGAAAATGAATAGTTTGTCCACATGGATCACATTTGGCAGTCAAAATCAATCGTGTGGGCGATACCGACCACATCAAGTCGAAGTCTCAACCACAACGTTGCGTTGAAGCGACAACACTGCCACAGGCGGAGTCAATCTGTCTGCAAACACTAGCCCCAAAAAAACCAAAACGCAACTATCAGCGACAACGCAAACACAACGCAATTGCAAGAAGTTGCAGCAACACTCGCGATGTGGTGTGGTTGTGACTTATTGTACATATGAACAGACATGAAATTCGATAATTTTGGATTTTTGACTAAAGTCGTAAGGTTTGAAAAGAAATATGAAAGTACGCCCGGCCTGTTTGTCCCTAGACTAGCTTTAACGAATCCACAAAAGTATTAAAACCGACGCACATACTAGAATATATACGGTCTCATAGCTTAATTCTATGAGTCACAATATTTCGTCTGTTACAGTTCTATGAATTTCCATTTCCATTACAGTTACGCCACAATAATACCCAAATAAAATTATTTACTAGCTTCATCAAAAAGTCAGTGATCGCGAAAACGTTTCTGAGTAATATTCCCGACATAAAAACTGGTACAAAGCCACAACAAACCAATCCAATAGCGCAGTTTATCGTAACAGTAGCGTGATCCCAAGCCAATTTACGTTAGTTTAGGGGGAACAAAGTAAAAAAGAATAACAATAAAGTAATATAATTCGGGAAGCCGAAATTACCTATTTGTGGGGTTGGCACTAATTTAATGAAGGCACGGGATATACAGATCTTGATAAAAGACGGCTGTTTTAATTAAGTTAAAAGTTTCATATTATTGTGGTTAACTTGGTGTCGTCATGATTAATAGTTTCAGAATGTAACAGTACTTAACACTCTTTCGGTCTGGGAAACACGAAAAGCTGATCTTATTCAAGTCAGGATTTTATAAGATAGGCGTTTCTAATTAAAATATTTCAACAAACACATGAATACCTTAAGAGGTAAATATAATAATACAAAGCTTTCACCATAAAAAAATACTGTTCTAATTTTCACGTCACTCTTGTCCCAACCGTATGCATGTTTCTGAAAATTTCAAATCCTTGGCGTTTCAGATATGTTATTATTATTTTTGTTTTTATAGAAACTGAATATTATGTCATATAATTGCATCAAAAATACGTATATCAAAAGTAATTAACTTAATTTGTATTAAAAATAGGTATAGATACGTATTCGTATTTAGAATTTGAATGCTGACAAAGCTGTTTCGTGATTGGTAAAGGCAGAAGTTTGCGTAATCGACAATTCTAATAATGGATATCTGACGGGAGTTCAATTATTTGCATTTTTTAATCCTACAATGTCTATAGCTGACACAGTTAAACAATCAAAATCAAATGGATAAGCGTATTATGGTTTTGTTCCAAGAAAACCAATTAGATAGAGTTATAAATTGTTTACTTGCTAAAAAACGTATTCAAAATAACAAAATTTAAGTTTAACGCTTAAGTAATCGTGGGTGTCGAACAGATACTGTCGGAAACAAATTGGTAACAGAGACAACGACAAAAACTGTGCCAAAAATCTTAACGACGTAAACAAAGATCAGAGAGATGAATAGAGAGAAGATTATAGTAGAGAAGTTGACTTCAGAAAATTCGTTTCATTAAGAGTAAGTAAAAATATCAACCTTCACATCATCAACCTGAAAATTCGTATCATCAACGTCATTCCACGCAACACGATCAGAGCCCCAAGTTTAATTACACGAAACAATCTCGGGACATTTGTTTTTGATTGCACGAATCAAATCTAAGTAAATACCCTAAGATCCCGATTGAAACACGGAGCCCTCAGGCCGATCACCTGATAAAGGCACTTGATAATTAATTTTCCAACAAACCTTACCTTACCTTGACTTTACAAGATTGAAACCTTGTTCGTGTGTTTGACGTGATTGCTTTGCAAAAATAATAACTTTGGAATTTTTAATTAGTTGATTAGTTACTATGGATAGTTTATTAATCTTGTCTTCATCAACATCTTTTCCATTTTAATCTTCCTCCTCAGAGGTACTTTTAACATTTTTGTTTTTCGTCAGATTTTCTCCTTGCAAATGTATAATGAAAAGTCGTTTTGTTTTAATTTTATTAGGCTTTTTCAATATCCTGGTCTTGTAATTGATCAGGGTGTTTATAATTAATTTTAGACTTGACAAGGTTGAATAATTGTTCGTCTGCGTGACATTTGGCTTTTGAAAATTATTCAGTTAAGTAAGTATTGATATTTTAAAACTCCCCAGTTTTCCTTCCTTATAGTCCCTTTACAAGTTAAGTTTTTCAAGTTCCTTTTTCGAAACTCCTGACCTTGGAAATTCTTTGTGAAAATGTTTTAGTTATAATTTAATTACTTTTGCCTTATTCGACATCCTGTCGGGCTTTTTGATTTTTATCAATCTGTTTTTCACTGAATTGAAAAAATGTTTTTTTTTTATTATTATGTTTTATCGTCATCACAATACTGTCTGTGAATGGAATAAATCCGTTGCTGGGAATACATTTATGTTTTGTGACAACCTCTACCTGCAGTACCTTCTGTTAGTTGTATTTATATTTTAAACACTCCAACTTTCTTTTAAATTCAGCTTTTCTACATACACACTTGTTAGGTCTTGTGAATCTTTAATAATATAACTTTATGACTCAAGCATGTTATTATAATCACCGCCTTCGTTAATATCTATTGTAATTTCTGCTATAAATGTTCTTACTTTGTCTGAAATACATTTATTTAATTTAAATGGTAGGTATTTCCCTAATTTATCCAGATACCAAAATTAAACTCTAAAACACATTTATTAATTTTAACATTTGCTATTACTTTCCACATTCAAAATTACCAATGTGATTTGGTATCAAAGAATATAAACGAATCTTCAAGTAAGAATTCTGTTAAGCATGTTCATAACGACATGAATGGTATTGACGTCAACATTACAAGCCAATATAACGATACAATCGTGAAAATCAAAATCGTTAATCGTAAACTTTCCTTTTACAATGTCATTAGGGAAATTGGTGTCGTTAATTTATAAAGGCCCCCTTTAACTGCTTTGATATCGACGAATTTAAATCGGTAATCCTGCGGTTTGTTTTATAGCATCGATATCAGACGATTTATATCGATGATCGTAAACGCACGGTTAATACAGCGAGATCGATGTTTAATTCACGAATCGAGTGAAAACAAGGCTTTCAAATGATTTCCTCGGTTTTTCAACAAATCATCGTATGATGAAATCAATTTATTTTGTTATGATACTGCTGTGTTGATAGTGTTTCTGTTGAGTGGGGTCGTTTTGGGTTTTCGTTCATTTGTTTTTAGTATTCAATTTATTACATTGAATTTTAACGGTTACTTATATCCACACTATCCACACTTCCACACTATAATATTATAAATGCAAAAGTAACTCTGTCTGTCTGTCTCGCTTTCCTGCTAAAACAACAAAACCGATTTCAATGAAATTTGGTAGACAGATAGTTTAGAGCCTGAGGAAGGACATAAGCTACTTATTATCCCGGTAGTATGTTCCCGCGGGATAATTTCCGACGTCCACGCGAAGCCGCTGGCAAAAGCTAGTCCTCCATATATTTTCAATTTAATTCAAAGTTTACCAACTTCACATCCAATAAAACAAAGTGCAAATGCAATACCCTCTTCCCACATTACAAAGCCAAATGCAACGAAAACCATTATACGCATTATTTTAATCCCTTCAAAAAACAATCCTGTTTATCGATTCCCGAAAACCGAAAAAGACAAAAAAGAAACCGTCTATTGATTCCATTCACATGTTTTGATTGGAAGTGTCAATAGGGGCGCGAAGTTCGCGAGTATAAAGTTACGGCTAAAACAAACTAAAGGCGCAATGCTTAAGTGCGAACACAAAACGAACAAGATCTACGTATCGAATTACCTTTGACGAAAGCGGATTGCATTCGAATAAAAGGAAACTCGACAAAGGAGACGCTCGGTCTTTGTTTTTATTATTTGTGACACCGAAACAGTTACTTCTTGGAGCTTAATTAATATAAATTGGTATGGCAAAATATTATATTATCAGAAAACAAAATAGTAACCTGTTACTTACAAAAATAAATAGGTACTTACAATTAATCAAAGTTATCCCGAGTCATACCGCGGCATTGTTTTAGAAATAAATAGAAAAGCTTTTAATATATTTTTTGTCATACTTTTATGAAAGTTCAGTCTAATCTATTTATCTTATATTCTTAGCCAAGTTTTTAAGATTGTTCTAATCAAAAAACTTTTTGAAATAAAATCGTAACCCACTGTAAAAAAAGTTGTTAACAAACAGAACAAAATCAAAGCGACGAAAAACAACAATTGGCTTGTTCTATTTAGAATTAGCAAGTAGAATAGGATTCGTAGGCGTCGCAAACAAACAGTGACTTCTAACATTATGGCTGAAACCAAAGCTTAATTAAGACTAGGCACCTCTGCAGAGGAAACTAATTAAACTTATTCCATTATTCGTGCAAACGAAATTTTAAGAGAACGTCCGGGGACAAGCTGCTGCAAGAAAGATTTATTATTATTGCATTAAAAACGGTTTTTCAGGATCGTTTCTATTATTGCTTTATTAAAACAAAATGATTGCACTGCAATTTTATTAGACCGATTGTTATGAGTGAATGATTTGATGAGCAATGCTGCTGTAGGAGTGGAATAATCTTCTTAGTCATTATTAGATGATCATGCAGTTTCAGACCTTGTATAAAAACTTGATGAGCTGGTTGAACAAAAAAGTTTGGCATTTGTCGCACAAACTTTTTATTAAAAGCCACTAGACCACCTCACAAAGATATATTAAGCAAGCGGTACATGAAAGACGTACATGATGATTATGACTGTCAGAAAACAAAAATACAAAAAGTATTAGACAAGAAAAGTATTAATAAGGGGTGACAGAGACATCGACGTGTAACCTGCTCTAGAAGATGGTGATAAGATTCTGAACAACCCTTAGGTGAAATTTTTCATCAGTTATTTAAAAAAAAACATTGTTTCCATAAAAATTTACTGCGTAGGTACTGTACGTTTCTACGAAACAGTACTATTTTTTTATATATTTCTTGTGCTAAATTCACACTAACATATTTGCGCATCGATATCTCTGTCACCCTGTATAAAGAAAAGCGTAAAGTCGAATAATAAAACCAAATTCTCGGAAAATCATTCTAAAAATTGATCACAAAATCCTTATGTTCATAATGAAACTCAAAGGACTGAAATGCACGCCGCAAGGCAAAAACCCGCTCCCAATAAGCACGAACAAGCCAGTCGCAGAACTTGCTCGAGGTGCAATTTCCAAAAGTATTGATGACTGGAACACAAAGGGGGAGGAGCAGAGATTAAGTAAGTAACTTGTGAGGCTTCAATGTTCGGCCATTCGCCGCACAAAGGATGAAATTTTCCAGACGCGAAGAATTTTGATGCTTTTCGGCAACAATGGCGGGCATCAGACGTCAGCGGAGTTCCTGATGAGTGTTTTACGAGTGGAATTTGTGGATTTTCTCTTCTTTGGCCACAATTGTTTTAAAGTGAACAAAGCGGCCTTAATACAGTTAATGTGGCCTGACTCAAGGTCCCGCTGGCAAAGGAGATAAAGTACTGAACGAAATTTAATTTAGATTTCGCTGCACTGCACGACTTGTGGTATATTATAACTGGATAGGTATGTGAGAGCGTAATTGTATTACGAGGACATGTTATGTGAAAGAAACATTGCTGTAAAGAAAACGTATTATTTAATTGGATAGTCTAGCTAGCGCTGGTCTCTATACTTTCAGTCTGTAAAAACCTTTTATTCTGACTGTAATTTTAAGCACATCCTGAAAAAAACAAGTAACTATTTCTGTTCAAACAAAGATAATATATTTTTTATTCAAGAAGAACAGTATAGGCTAACTATACATAGGTATGTATATTTTCTTTATGATCCTTTTTTAAAACTTTTGTTTAGAAATAACCATGATAACAATTTGCAAGTACTATTGAATAATTAATTTAATATAACTCAAAAAATTTAACTCATAACCGACTTAATTAAAGTTATGTTGGTTTTCATGACATCCGTAGCATTTAATAAACTGATTATGTCAGAACTGTGACAGATTGTTATTCCAACGTATGCACATGTAAAATTAAAATAATTTTATTAATTAGTTCGCAATAACGTTTCGCGTAAATTGAAGTTATCGATGAAATTACGCTCCGGGCGTAACACAATTATTATTATTGGACTGCATAACGGAACAAATGCACTGTTCTTAATTGGTATGTTTGTTTACACTTTTACATTAATTACATAATATTTATAGTAATTTATTAAATCCCTTCTAATTGAACAGTAAGTCTGTAATGAAAATAACTACAGTAGAACACGCGAAGACTTTATATATGTAGGTAATAATATTGGTAATACCTTAAATACAGATAGTATTTAAGTAAGAATGCGGTCATATTTAACATATGTCCGTATATGTTTGACTTCCAGCACCTACGAATACATTTGCAAATACTAGCCAGCAAGGTAATAATGCCAGTGGCTCGCCCACAATGATCTCAACGAAATGCGGGGGGATTTGGCTCCGACATGAATGATAAATGCACCAAACATTCAACCAAATTGACTGCCACACGCCACTCGGTCTATCTGTTCACCTCACAGAGTATGCAAGCATAAAACCATTTTATAAAACCCCGACTTTTTCCCATTACTTCACGCAATATTCACCAACAATGGACGCTTTATTTTCATATGAGGTTGCATCGCTATCAGGGCAGTTTCATCGACAAAATGTATCTGAAAATAGCTCGTAACATGCAACTGCAATGAATTACTTAACTATGCTTGAAACGTTAATAGGCCTATATTTAAAACATTCTGGAATACGTTAAATGTTAAATCATTTTATGGTTAAAAAGGCACAGTTACCAATTCAATGTTGAAAGCAATCATTAAGTATTTTTGGCATTGATACTCCACAACCGAAATTCTCTCATTTAATGTTCTGGCAATAAATACTGGTGTATGTCACGTAAATATTTCATTGAAGCGCTTTTCATAAACATCAGTAACAGTTCTGAGTTATATTTAACTTCTGCAAAGCAATGTCCACAACGGTTGCTTTTGAATACGGTCATTTTGCCGAGCAAATAGGGAGCGACGAAGAATGCGAACCAAAGTAACTGTTTGTTTAGCTAGAGTTTCTGTTTTATGATACTAAATCGCTCTTCTAAGTACGATAACAAATAATGGACCAAATCGTGGGGGTTACAAATCGTTGTTACAGAAAATTTCGAAGTTGACTACGCTTTCCGAATCGTCATCAGAAAATGGGTTGTGAGAAATATGTGTTTGGTTTACTAACATATTACAAATTAATCATTTTTACGCGAATCGTTGCGACTTGCTTTAAATTTCGATTAAACAAACATAAACGTAATAACTTGGAATAAGGTAAACAAATAGGTATGCACCAAACATTATATGTAATCATATGTTGTAATAAGGAATCCGCTGGATGTAAGAAGCTCAGAACCCGTTGAAGTGGCGGTTAAGGACTGTAAAAATTATTAGCATCTATTAAAGTATAGTGGGATATTGAATTACACCAATATTTGGCAGAATATTCTACTAAATATTTATATTATTTTTATTGGCTTCGGCCGTTCTATTTAAAATAAAAATATATCCGGTTTGATCAACACTTTAGTAGCTACATATATTTTCTATAAACTGTCAGGATTGAGGAGCCATATAAACTGTCTTGTATTACCTACATAAATTAGGTACCTATATAGTTTTTCATTACATTGTTGTACTCAAAATGAACTTATTTTCTATTTAAATAATGTGTTTTAATTGCTTGATAGCTTTCCGAGAATCAGCATGGGGATATTATGGATTCTCATGATAAATCAAACATTGCAGCAATCTCAAATTCAGCCGTACAAAACCTATTATTTTATACAAATTACGCATAAACACTACTAATTTAAAAAAAAAAAACAGAAATATCCACCGGTTGGGTTTTGAGTTCTAAGATGGCTCCACAATTCAAACGTTTGATTAAACGGCCTGTAACTTTTAAAAGGTTCAAATACAAATTCCATGATCAGGCCGACAACTGGCTTCGTTACTACTAAATATTCGTAGTTAAAATATGAGACATGGCTCCTCAATCCATACGGACACCAGTAGTGAACGTCTTTCGGTTAAAACGATTTTGTCAAATGTAACCAAAACTTAATATTTAAAAAAAAAAAAGTTTTTTGGTATCTGAAATAATAAACTAACAAATTAGCTTTGTGCCATTGAAGCACAAAGTTAGTTTTAGTTTGATCAAATAATATGGCTAACATTTTCGCGGTCGATTTAAATTCCATTTACTATTACATCGTTTAGAAGTTCTTTTATTTTATTTAGGGCCGATTTTTCAATCCTCAGATAAAAGTACCAATAGCTACCTAAAGAATAAAGTTATTAGACTCTTTATTCGTCTGATAAGTGGTCGTCAGTTTTTCAATCGTTGTTTTATTTAGGAATAACTATGTGACCGAAGATCACATCTGTAATTGCGCTAACTAAGTGTTCAACACTCAGTCTTACAATTCTTTCTTTTCGTTCATATTTTTTCTTTATTTTCATTCATATACTTATATTAATTAATTATGACTTCAGCCTCAATTGCCATTTCGCCAATACTATCGCAAAAATCCATTTTCATTAAGTACACTTTTTAAAAAGGAAATTCAACCTCAAGTTTGGTAAAACCAACGTCGTTTATCAATGGAATAAGCGGTTATCTGGCCGTCAAATAGCCAAATAGATTTATTCCTCCGTAAAGGGAATTATTCGACTAATAAAGCCTATTTGACGATTGAACAGCACAGTTTTTTACTATCTATTGAATAAATCCTATCCGTCTGTTTATCTGAGGATTGAAAAATCGGCCCTTAAACAAACAGTAATGTAGCATGTTAATGGCTGTTACTAACTTAATTTATAGAATTATCATAATCTAAAGCTTAACCAACTATGTTGAGGTCGCCTTCTAGTCAACGTAGTGAATCTGTATACCAGTATTTTACATGGACCAACTATTTATCTAACCTCCTCAACCCAGTTACTGAGTAACACGATACCACGATATTGGTAAAACTAGTTATCACATTTAGAATTATATTTGTCGAATATTTTAAACTACCAAAGTTCACCCAACCAAATAGATAAAGAATAAATAGCAAGAGACGAAACTTTTTTATATGTAAAAAATGCTGGAACAAGATATGCAGAAAATTCAGAACACATATTAGCAACAAAACAACCTCCATACATAAAGGAATCGTATATTCTCTCTGAACCAACAACATGAGATAAAATGTTCCAATCTATTCCAAATACCTGAACGTTTGATTCCAAAAAGCGGTTTGACGAAGGTAAGCTTCCTTGGAGGGTGCTCAACCCTTTTGTCTCGTGAGAATACAATGGACCATCGCAATGGTTTGAAGATGCGACATGGGACACCCCTCATGACTACGTGACTAAATTTTAAGCAAAATGTTTTGTGGCAAACCTATATACGAAATAAGTAATGTCATCTTGTACGTTGTTTGGTGTCGTATGTCAGATACCTTTGTGTGGGACAACGGAGAAAATAGTACAGAAATAGTAGGGTTATCTTCTGCAGTCGTCGGTTTAAATGTATCCTACAAAAGTGACGGACACTGCCTGTTAGCATAAATTTTATTATAATGTAGGTATGAAACTTTAACGTCTTTCTTAAAGACGACGTAATTATTGTAATTTTAGAAGGCAGTACATAATGTTCTACATGTGTTTAACTTTTGTAACACTGCAGTAATTTTTAACAATCACCAAAGTTTAGGAAATGTTATCAAAAATGGCTTAGTTACCATTCAATTCATGCTTATTTATACAAGTATCATGTCCGTAAAAAAGTTTACTCGCCTCTTTTTATTCGACGCTATTATTAAACGCGTCGGTAGCATTGTCAATAGAACTTGCGATGGAATTAAAAGATAAAAAAAACGGCTGTAAATGAGTCCCAAGTTAGAAGGCATCAAATGAATGGTCAGTGAGTCAAAGCGGTCAGGTAGTTCGCCCAAGTTTCGTCTAGTCCGGACGTGGCACCGTCTGCCTCCTTCACTTATTGTGTGATTCTTTTTTACCTTTTTCGCTTTTGCCTGGTTGAGTGCGCTCTTTCTTTCAACTCAGCCTGTGCGTATTATTTTTGTTTGCTCGCCACTAGCATGGACATTTGCCTCTCAGACTCATCCAGCTTACTCTTGGACCGTTTTGAGTGTTTCAGTTCATGGTCACTTAAGTTTGAAATACTTACGAGCTCGCTACTTTAGTTAAATATTATGTTCTTTTGTGTTTGTAGTCGTTTCTTGGGTTGTAACGACTTTTGTTTGGCTTGGTGGACTACAGTTTATTTTATCCTGACTGTAAACTTCTAAGCAAATGAGTGCTTTAGAGTTTTGTAAAATCGTTAAATGAGTCATTCTCCGTTCAACAGACATATAACTTTAACTGCTTGGCAAAGCATTTTAAAATAGTGTAGCCGACGCGTTTTAATTAGTCGATATTAAAATAAAACCTAAATATTCGTAGAACTTAACATGAAAGACAATTGTATAATCCTCCGAAAAGTTCCAAGTTGTTAATTAATTCATACGAAATCTTAGGAGTAAAAGCAATTGTGCTTTCATTAACTGGCTTCTAGCTTCTGTGCAATAAATCATGATAGAAGCGACATAAAATCAAAACATTATTCAGTCCATATATAACTACCACGATTAATCAAACACAATTTTGCTATTTGCCAAAACCACTTGCACAAATCATTCGGCTCTATATTTTATTTGCAAATGTAAACTCCCCTCGCAGCGTAATGGAAAACGATTGGTGAACTCAGGGGCGTTTGCTTCGGCTCAAACGTCATCAAAAGTGTCAATCACGGATGTTTTGAAATAGCGAAAACCGATTATCGGGCGTATTAAGTCGGTTATTGTTATCGAGAGAGCCGTCCCGGCCAACAGACCGTGAAGCAGATTAGGGACATCATAATATGCCCATATTTTGGCGTCAGCTGCATACGTCGCATGCATGTCTACATTCGCTTTTTTGTCGGAATTCTTATTAAATTTTGTATATTCTCTGCGGTGAAATTGGATCATTATAATATCTCAATAGCTTTAGAATTTGGGGATATAGATGTATTTAGCAGTTATATAGCATTCATCACAATGGTATCTGTGAACTGTCTCGTATAAAATTTGGCTGATAATTTTTTCTCGATTAGGTACGAAGTTGAAAAATATTGTCATATTTACGGATGTAGCATAAAACATCAATGATAATGTTGTGAGTTGATGTTTTATGCTACATCCGTAAATATGACAATATTTTTTTGAAATACTTCCAGTGTGCCTAGCCTTTTCCCTTCCCATAAACACTGTGAGTATATAATTTAAAATATTGCACACACATTTAGACCTTTAATATGCCAGTTACTTAAACGCATAATAATTCAAAGGTACAATATACTCGTATTTATTTTCTTTACTAGCTTTTAACAGTGGTTTCGCATACGTGGATGTCGGAAATTATCGCAAGGGAACGTACTACTGGGATAAAAAGTCTTATCTTTTAATCCAGGTTAAAAACTATCTGTGTGCTTTTCTTCGAAATTCATTTAGCCGTTTTGTGCATTATTGATTATTATACAAACATTCAAACATACCTTTTCACATTTCTAATATTAGTAGGATAATATTTCGATGCCTGCACCGCTCAATATTGCTAAATGGCTAAATGAAACTGCAAAAGAATATTCAGACATTTTGTAAAGGCAATTAAAATAATGAACTACACAATTCCTCTTCATGTATTTTTCGAGCAGCCTAAAATTCGCTGGTGTACAACATCGTTGTAACTTTATCAATTTTTACTTCACTACTGCAATGCAAAACAGTGTAGCATGCAATTTTATAGCCTAAACTTCCGAACCTATTTAAAAACGGAGCAAAGCACGACGAGAATGTTTAAAAATATTCCATTTCGAATGTAAAATCGTTATCGAAGAGTCTAATTTAAAAGTATCGGAACATGCCACCACATTTTTATTTTAAATAAGTTCTGATTTTATGTAGGAGTCTGAACAGTGATATAGCTCCCTCTTTGCTTTTCAGAATGTCCTGCCGAAGGGTATTCAGATAGTAGAAGACCATTCAAGCCACAAACTACATATAATAATAATAAAACAGCCAGAATTAGTAGCGTGTTGCTAATTACAAGGGTTGAAACCTTCAAATACCCTGCTTGGATAAAGGGATGAATAAGTTTGTGATCATTCTTTGGTGGAGTATTCAGGCGGCCTGTCATTAGTGGAACCAATGTTTTAGGAAAGTTGTCCAAGCGTGTGCCCGTACATAATGTATAGACATCGTTAAATAATGTCATATAAAAGGGTCACGTTTCGCTAAGTACTTTTTAAACGGTCGAGTTTAATATTTTTGAGTGGACATGTTTCGTTTCGAGGTTTTATTTAAATTGTTGTTTGTACATATTTATTTTTGTTATTTGGAATATAATTTAGTTGTGGACATTTAAAAAAAATTGAAGTCACTAGGAATGAAAGCGTATGAGTTATTTAAAGACTATTTGTTTGACAAGACGAATGTTTTGAAATTCTAACCTTGAGGTACCCCAGCAAATAAATTCACTTGCAAATTGTTCGCATAATGTTAGCATTAACATTAATGTCTATGTTCAAACTGCGGTTACACATAAAGTGTTATTCATTAAGTGCAGCGATGGTTAATGATACAAGTTTGGAATTCATTAAGCCCCCAACAAACTGTTTAAGCCCATAATGTTTAATGGAAGCGGTAAATTTAACATTAATATTATGGTTTAGGATGACCACGTCTCTAACCCAACTAAAGCCGCAACAGTAATAACAATAATTTCAAATTGTCACCTGTAAACTTCGTGATGTAATTGGAATTTCAGAGATATATTGGAAAATGGTTAGTAGGTATAATTAACCATTGTAATCATTTGGCGGCTACTAAATAGTTTAGAGAAATATTTAATAAAAGCGACATGTTATTGGCATTTCTTAAAATGATTTCAAAAGTGTTAAAAAAGTTTATGAAGTTCTAACACTTTAAAAAATATTTGATCTGTATAATCAATGTTTCAAAATAAAAATAATTCTATGATAAAAATAAGACTGACTTTTGATACAGTTTAAAAAAACAGTATCATATTTTTAATTCGAAACGTTTACATATTCTAATTTTCAGTCAACTTAGCAGCCATTCCAATTTTTGTTCAAAACTTGGATTTTAAGTGAGAAATTTAAGACCAACGTTATTGTCTAAGTAGTTGATGTTATTATCTACATATTTCAGTCAATGCTTTTACTACACTCATGGGAAGTATTTGGGGCCAATAAATTACCCTTTATCAATTTATTTAGATGTTAATGTACTTTGGGCTCTCGGGTAGAAGATCATGTCGAATCTTTTCTCTCTACCAAATAAAGCATAAGTATAATGAGCCTATAATGTTCCCACTGTTGAGACACAGGCTTCCTTCTCTGCGAAAAGGAGTGGGCTGTAATTTATCACGGCTTTTCTTCATGATGTTTTCGTGCACCATTTACCGTCTCCAACGAATAGTACAAAAAAAAACACAATCAATCAGTTCTCATTAAACTAAAACTTGAAAGAATGCAGTTTAAGTGCATAACTGAATAATTTAGTTTTTATTTCATTTTTTAAGTTAACTTTCGAAAGTTTATTTATCTAAAGTTAACTTTTCAGTATTTTTTCCAATACAAAACTAATAAATAAGAGGGTAAAAAATCGCTCACAAGGGAAAATATTAACTACAACTGTATTAAAATCTTCACGCTCTCCGTCACGGGGAGGGCAATGAAACAAAAGGCGAGCTTTGTCTCTGTCCCTCTTGTACATTTATATATATTTCCTTCTCACCTGACGTCATGTACCCTTGAAAGCGTCTCAATTTTGAATGTGTGTGTGTGTGTGTACTTGTCACGCTTGGGTGTATGTGTGTGTGACTTAGAGTATTTTGTGTCACGAATCACGTGAATCATAGGTTTTGAATTAGTCATTATATCTACTTAATGTTCTCAAATATATTATAATCAAGATTAATGATACAGTTTTGAGTGACGACTCAATCAATATGAATCATACTATTATTTATAAAGCATTATATTTGTTATTGGATTTATCAAATATTGGTGAGCGGTATTATGATTATTAAAAACATAAAACCATCCTTTTATTTGACGTAATATTATTTTTAAATATTTACATATTATACATATTGGAACGACAAAGTGAACTAAATATAATATCCCGTTTCAGGTTAAACTCTATGTAGACCATAAGTCCATTGTTAGGTATACCATATAATATTGTATTTGTATTTGAGATGCAAAAAACACTTACCTCGTCTGTGTCGCGTGTGGTATTTACTCTTTGAGACACCAGCTCCAGAACAGCACGGCTGTTCATAGTAAAAATTATAAGAATTGTCCACTTCCGTTGTCTGTTGCACTGTCTGCGAGTTGACGTGCCAGCTGACAGCGATCAGCATTAGGACTGACCATCGGACCACAACGGTTAAGGCACCCATAGTCCGACTATTCACCTTAAACATAGTTTTTATTCACAACACTAAAACCACCAAAAGTACTTTAAACTCAAAAGTCAACGCCTCAATTCCACGACATTCTTTTGTCTCTGCAAATAAAGATACCTTTTGTAAATATTTGACCTTCAAATCTCTAAACAACCAACCTCCGGCTTATTTTGTCTGTTATTAGTGTTAAAAGGAATCCTTAAATAAATTTTCAAGGCTTTACTTATACTACAGTCAAAGTTTATACCTTTTGTAAACTGATTATGCCTAGCCTTTAGGCCTAAATTGGGCCTGACAAAGCGACGCGACGGGTGTTGTAACTAAAAAAATATCTACTATGTAAATGTCGGGTTTGGTTAAAAGTTAAATTAAAATAATTGCCTGGTGGCAAACAAATTGATTGTATACACACACTGTGTTATGAACTTGCAATTAATTTAGAATAGGCCAAAGTAATTACTGTGCCTTTGGCAAATTTTACTACTCATGCTTTTGACTAGGTATTTTTATACGAAATATACCTAGAAATTATAGTAACATGGTACATTACTTCCATTTTCATCGATATTGTGTTCTGTTAGTTTTAACTGATGAATATAACCTACCTACAATGATGTATTTTTGAAATGGGACTATAAAACTACAATTTAAACTATGAAGGATGCAGTAAATTGGTTAAAGGAACTTTTATCCCGATTTTTGGGCAACAAGGAAAACCCCAGCAATCATACCTAATTTTTGTTACAAATTATATTATTACCACTTTCCATTTTTTGCCCTCAGAGATAGCATATAAATAAAATATTTGACATACCAGAGTATTTACGAACTAGATTCTTTAAATCCCTTATCGCATTAGGTAAGATCTAATGAAGAAATTGGGCTTATAATAACCTAAAAAGCTGCCATTTGGCAAGTCATTACACCTCATTGTTACTTAACGCAAAATCAATAATGTCATATAAAAAAGTCAAAAGACCATGATTTATCATCGGGACCATCAAGCCAGAACCAAAAATAACAAACGAAGCAAACAGCAACAAATGTCACCAACCAATAATGGTCGTCTGAATGAAAATATAATGAAATCGATAAAACAAAATTATGGGGAACAAGAAAAGATCACAGCGTACGCCTATTTGACAATAAAAATGTCAATTCTGCTTGTTGAGTTTACACTAAAAAAGCACCATATTATGGGGTAGCTTAATGGCAGCAAAGACCATTACACGAGCTGATGGCATTAATAGCACACCTCTGTAATGGAAACCGCATGGCGATATGCAACAGGGGCATTGACTACTCTTTATTGCGGTAACATAGAAAATACTGTGTTTGTTTTGTTTAATTGCTACACGCTAGATATTCGGCTGAGCCGATATAGGCTTTTAATTGCGAACATTATTATGTTTGCTTTGTAGGGAATCTAAATGGGTTTAGGGATTGCTGTTAATATTTATGTTTTATTTAGGGTTACGGTGATTCTAGTCAGGTATATGAAATTTCAATTTCCTCCCAAAAGAGGAAAAAATTCAATAATTTATTTGGTTAATGGCATAAATATTAGGACTATCAATATACCTGCCTAGCCTTTTCCCAACTATATTGGGATCGGCTTACAGTCTAAATGGATGCAGCTATACCAGTATTTTACATGAAGCGACTGCCTATCGAATCTACGACTGGTTGCCAAACTTTTGGGCCTCTAATATAGGGACAAATAATCCCAAAAACACTAACATTCTACGAAAATAAACTTCGAAACATTTCCATCCATGTCATTTGAAGTTAATCCATTACATTACTATCAGCGATGATTCGCTATCGCTACAGTGACCCTTAGAGATGATTACCCGAGGACACCACTGAATAAGTAAATAAATGTCTTCTACTAAATTTAACTCCAATCTTTCGCAGCGGTCGTCATGTGACCGATATCTTTCTTGAATGCGGTCAGGGATCGCTCGTTGAAAGAGTCCAGAGATGAATTAAATAGATAGGGCCCTTCAAAAAAGGGACTATGAAAGGGATAGAGACGTGTCGAGTAAGTTGGGTTTATTCGAACTGGGACACGGAACTTAGTTCATCATTTATTCTAGTTAATATTTAAATGTGTTCTGAAAGTCTTTTCATCAAAATTTTACTGATAATTGAATAAAAAAGGTCAGTTCTTCTCACGTTTTCGATAAACACTTACTGGTCGTGCTCGACAGATAATATAGTCTTTTATATAGACAAATTGTATGTTAGTTACTCTTGAAGGCACCGAACGTAGAAACTATATTTACAGCATGTTCCAGCTACAAAAGTGATTAGTTCCGCTCTTTGATTTTAACGACTACAAAATTTAATTTGAAACTAAATTGGTATATTTTGTTTCGACATTATTTATTGGTGTATGTATAGATAGGGTAATCAATTCACTCCCCTTTCAATAAAATATTGAATTCAATAGAATAATATATTTTTATATGAAAGATGACATATATTATTATCCTTCGTCCTAAATGTGCATGATAATGTACCCTCGGTTAGAGGTTGTCATACAAGAGGGTTTCAAAATTTTTATTCGAATGATTAATGACATCAGTTATACTTATCACATTTCTACGGGTTAAACGCCTGAGCGATTTTTGTTCAATTGACAGTAGATCCTTCGGAGTAAATATTTCAAATCTCCCCCATTTTAAATAACACGTAAAGGGTATCAACATTAAAACTCATTTCTTATTTTGTTTGTATCCTTGGGGATCAGAACGCACTGTGAGATTCATTTGAAATGACGGATGAATTCTAAATCGTTTGCGACTATTTGATAGAAGAAATATTTTTCAATATTAACATCCAGAATATTATTAAAAACACGTAGAGGATAAAGATGACATTCGTCACGTGTATAAGATAAAGATATTTTTTATTTATCAACGTATATAAATAAGAAAGGTAGAGAATTTCGATGGCAATATACACAAACATATCTCCGGAGATAAGATTTAAATACAAATATTTAAGGTAACGATCAAGTCGTACGTTAAATAATTCTACAAAAAAATGGAAGCTTCTGTCGTAATTCGTAGCCCATCGGCCATCGGAACCGGTTCTATAATGATGTCTTCATTACCAGGTGATTCACTACGACTTCGCTCATGCACGTTGATAGGCGAGTTTTTATCTTGTAAATTATTATCCTTTCTCTCTTTATCTACATCCTGTATCTCTGGATTCCATTTTTTGAATTATGGTTATGTTACGTCTTTGTTTGTGATTCGATTTTTAATTTATAACTCTTGAACTTCTTTCTATTTAATTGAACAACGGTTTCTTTGTTTATTTTAATCTAAAATTGTTTGAAATTTTTAGAGTAGCTTGATTCCATAAAAATCATTTTACCACAAACGAAATTAAATCTTGACCTTTTGAAAACTTACCCGAAATTTTAATTTAATTAAAGTTAAACACCGTCTGTTCTTCAACCAAGAAATTCGTAGAAATATTAAATGTTGTAATTTTATTACTTGGCTTCATTAAGCGGATTTAATCTGCTTTAATATCTGTCGATCTCATTTCGCAGTACAATTACACCGTTACTGGCCATTGCACGACAGAGTCTGCTCATTATGAGCGAAGAATGTTAAGAAATTTCATCCGACAACCCATTGAGGGAACCCTCCCAATTGTATGAAGGTGTTCCAATTGAATGGTGGGTAGGTGGAATGGGGTACGATTATAATGAAATTTCGCCTCGATAAAGACCAGTGAGCTCCGAAACACAATACTTGATGTTTCCTCCTGAACCCGTATCCATGTCACGTCATTAAGCTCGGGAAAAATATCTGCCGCCACATCTTAGTTCAGTAAATTAACATTTGCTTGCACAGCAATTAAAATTGTGATCATGATTTTTGAGATCGTGTTGATTTCAGTTTGAGTACTATTGCTGGAAAATGGTGATAAAATACACAATGTTAAGGGACATTAATAATTATGGTTTATTTAGAATTTGTATATCTTTCCGCGTCTGTACGCTTATTTCTTTTTAAATTACGCAACGGATTTTAATAAGGATTTCATCAATTAAAAGAGTGATTCAGGAGAAAGGTTTATATTTATATTAATACACGGGTGAAGCCGCTGGCAAAAGCTAGTCGTGTTATAAGATGAGAGGTACATTTTTCAGGGTTCAGCAGTCAACATGGACTCCTTATAGATTTGGGAAGTCCGTCCTGCGTCTGATCTGTCTACCTGTCTGTCCACGGCTTAGCTCAGATATTCTTAGTACAATACTGCTGTAATTTGGCATCGGTATACACATATATATTATTGACGCCAACTAAAGTGTTATAATAAAATCTTCAAAATTAATTTGTGACAAAATTCACTGCGGTAGTGTAAAATTATAACAATGATAAGAGAAAAATGTCAAAGCTAAGTAGGTTTTTACAAGTTAACAAGTAATAGTCGACCAATTAACATTTGCAGTTGGAATGTATAAAATATGAGGAGATCAATTTTTCAACTAAAATGATAAATTTGTTGATGGAATAAATTCATCCCAACTATAGAACCCTTCATGGTGCGTGGTCCAATACACACTTAGCCGGTTTGATAAAATTAAAATGTTCAACATTGTTCAAATTTTGTCTAAATAGCCTCTAGACAGATATATGACTAAACAAGTTAATTTAGGATTATTCAAGCTAAAAACAAATGTTTTTTTTATTTTTTAAAGAAGATCGCAATTAACATTTTAATTGGATCGTTTAATTTACATGCATTTTCATCAAAGAATTCTAAAACAAATAATATTATATTATGAGATAATATTAAAAACAACTTTGAAAGAACGTGGTAATTACAAGTCTTATTTAGATGTAATTCATCGCCTAACTTGTTAATTAGCAAATTAGACATTGTATGTGTAACTGCTACTGTTAAATACAGTAAACAGAAAATTAATCATAAATAATTTATTTACACTAATTTATTGTAATTTCTAAGCATAACAATACTAAAGCTCGAGATCCGTAGATTTGTAAAATTATTTATAAATGAATAAATAGAGCCTCGTATGGATTAAATGAATCTCCATAGTTAGTGACCGCATCGCAAAGAAAAACTATAGTATAATTTTAACGTTGTATTTCAACTTGTAGAACAAAGTTAACTAGGAGTCATCTTAGTTGCCGAAATCTAATCAATTACATTTTCCAAAATAAATTATGTCTGACTGACCGTTGTATCTATTCTTGTATATTCCTGTAATATATATAAAATCACGTGTATAATTTAACTTTAATTGTAATCAACTTTAGGAGACTATGATTTAGTGTTACTAACATATAACCAACATATTAACATGCCTAGGCAACTTAATTTTAATCTACGATAAGATATTTTTGTGGAGGTATAAATGTTTGATAAAAAGCCATTTCAGTAGAGATGCACCCGTTAATAGTTTTCCTAATAGAGTAATGATCTAATTTAGTTTAAAATCATAATTTTGAATAAGAGTGTAGAAAATTAGTTAATTAATTAATTTGGTGTTAACCAGTCAATTACCGTAATTACAGACAAAATTAAAAACGATTGTGTCTATACCAAATGTGGTATCTCAGGGACTTAGAGGTTAATAATGTTTCGCCTTTAAATTAACTATCACTTCATTTGAGCATTGTTGAAGCTCAGGATCATAAAATTTAAGAGCAATGAGGAGCCAGTGGTTACAGTTGTAGGTCATAGTTCAAACCCGCTAAAAGGCGCTATACTTTGAGCAATTTTTATATCACTATTGCACTCAAAACGTTGAAAAAAAACCGGCCAAGTGCCAGTCGGACTCGCGCACCGAGGGCTCCGTACAAACCTGTAGGTATTCTCGGCTTATGCATAAGGTTTATGGTTATGAAAATAAATGTTTTTTTTTTTATTTTTATATTTCAGCTGATTGAATGAACGGTAAATTGCGGTTTACGATTTATGACGTTTTAAAAAAAAACTACTTGCTCGATCTCGTTCAAACCAATTTTCGGTGGTAGTTTATATGGTAATTTACATCATATATTTTTTTAAGTTTTATCATTCTCTTATTTTAGAAGTTACGGGGGGGGACACACATTTTACCACTTTGGAAGCGTCTCTCGCGCAAACTATTCAGTTTAGAAAAAAATGATATTAGAAACCTCAATACCATTTTTGAAGACCTATTCATAGATACCCCACACGTATGGGTTTGATGAAAAAAAATATTTTGAGTTTCAGTTCTATGTATGGGGAACCCCAAAATTTATTGTTTTTTTTTTTATTTTAGTGTAAAAATCTTGATGCGGTTTACAGAATACATCTACTTACCAAGTTTCAACAGCGTAGCTCTTATAGTTTCGGAGAAAAGTGGCTGTGACATACGGACGGACAGACAGACAGACAGACAGACGGACAGACAGACATGACGAATCTATAAGGGTTCCGTTTTTTGCCATTTGGCAACGGAACCCTAAAAAAGCAGCGTGAAGAAACCGCCCCACGTGATGGATTTTGGCCCAATCCCTCTTACAGAGAATAGGCCAGTGTCCCAGCAGTGGTAATATATTAGGGTGATTATGCAGGATCATCTTTGAAGAAACGTGCTACATGAGTAGAAGTAAAAGTAAAGAACTAATAGTTTTCTTTATATACTCTTCACTAGTCCGACAAAACTGGTTTCGATATTATTGGAGAACTTAAATTACTAAGGCATGACAAGCTTAACTTTAATTTGAATCAACAGTAGACTATTTTTATAACGCTTGATAAAATCTAACCTGGTTAAAGGTTTATCTATCCACTACTAGTTTTCCTAGTCAATTTGGTGAGAGTACCAATTTGTCTCTCATTTAAATTTCGTTATCACTTCCTTTGAGCATTATTTGATTGAATTTCACGATCATCTTGGAAGAAACGTGAAAAAGAAGTGATAAAATGATAGAAACTAATCATTTTGATTTCTCTATTTAGTCTGTACTAGTCTGACAAAATTGGTTTCGATATTTTTAGAGAACTTATTAATTACCAATGCAAGACATGCTTAATTTTAATTGACACTAGTCTTTTGATTTATAATGCTTAGTAAAAACTCCTCCTGGTAAAGGTATACCTGTCCATTTATTTTGGAAGCTCAGGTTAATTTTGGAAGAAATGCGACATTATAAAATAGTTGGGACTCGGAAAAGAGCTCCGTATCTTATGGTTTTCTATATTTAGTCTGTACCAGTTTGACAAAACTGGTTTAAACATTTTTAGTGAACTGAGTTACTGAGACTTTGTTACAACAGACTGGCTAGACCAGCAAAAAAATTGTTGATGAGGCGTTGAATATTTCATTCTGATTTTTTTTTGTATTGAATAGTTAAGTTCACCGGTGGGGTAATTATCTAATATACTAGAAGTTGAAATGGCTTCATTTTTAGAGAATATAGATAAAGCAATAGATTACCAATATCCTTCAAAATAATTAGATTATGATTGACAGTGTGATACGCAATTATGGTGCTGGATACTATTGATGATATTTTAATGATATTGATGATGAAGAACATGTAGTATTGTAGAGAGTCAAAAATTGGATAAATAATATATTACCGTAATGTGACCAACATAATGATAGCAGACCAACTGCCTGTTAATATTTATAATAATTCACCTAATAGACGTTTAGAAAATGAGAAGCAAGTAATCCAGACAAATGAATTAGCCGTCCAGAATAGATAGGGTGCGGACCCAGGATATTCGCTGTGAATTATTAATACAGTACTGTTACAGCGAATCGTAAGCTTCTTAGAAGGGAACTGTATAAATATTGGTGAGCCGATAGTAAATCAAGCACAAATAACGGGCACACTTGGTAATGTATAACTTAATGTTAAAGATAAACGTACAGAATAACAAGGAACAACAATAGGGACAGGATTATGTCCTGTAGAGAATACTAATTAGGTAATTATTAAAATTGGTTAAAAAGTAATTATATCTTTAATAGTGATATTAAGGTAGATAAATCGTTGAATTTTGTTTTAAATCACGGAGACTGTTGCCATTGAATTTGTCGGTTGTTTTTCTTTTCAACCTTCCTGTTTTGGGTAATCCAGACAAAATGTGTATCTGAATACAACAAACTGTTATAAAGATGCTGGTTATTTTGATATCTTTTTGTGTAATATGGTACAGTTTATAATAAGTTTTCAATTTAATGAATTTTCATATTTTACTTAAACAAAATTTTAAATCAGTGTTCCGTAAAGTTTTATTCGGTAACATGCTATTTTCCTTTGACTTTCAAACCCCCAATTTATCATTTTGTAAGTCAGTAAGTACAGTGTTTGACGAATGATGTTGTGTATTGTTTTCAACTTTGTGATTATCTTAAGTTAATTATCCCTATTGCTTTTCCCAAACTTGGTGTTTTTATTGTATACATGAATCATTGTCGTCATCGATAATATTTTGACAGTTTCATTCAGCTTAATGAATTGAGTCTTAAAATATTTCTTCTTTTCATTTGAAGAACTTTACAAATTATACATTTAAGTCACTTTTAGTTACTTTCTGCGTCACCGCTTCTAAACTCTGCAACGGATTGTGATGTGGTGTTTATCATGATTTAGAAAAAATATCACGGAAGGTGATACGGGGGTGGTGCATAATACATTTATTAAGAATAAAAGTTAAGAAATCACGATGCGAAGCAGAAGTGGGCCGATAGTTACAATATTATCACTCATTTATCAATCGAGAGAACATATCTGTGCCTCCGGTGAAAACTGATACAACTTCAAAATGACTACTTTTCAGTAAAGCGATTTAAAGTTTTATTTATTTTCTATTTTATTTAAAAAGATTATTATTAATAATTTTACAGAACGCTTAATGTTAAATACAAGTTGCATCGTTTTTCTTTAAAATTACAAGATTTTGTAACATTTCATTAGAAAATTAGGAAAATATTGAGGAAAAACTGTCAACTACATCACTTTGCACCGACATTACGTCTGTGTAAACTAATGTATGTTTAGTAATATCAACTTACACCACACATGTAGTTCTCGTGAAGACTGATATCATAAAATATGTTTTAGTATATACACTGATAATATTGATGCAAGAAAAATGTTGTTGAACAAATCTAACATAACTTTATGTTAGAAATCAGTCTAGAACTTTAAAGTTTACCTAATTTAATATTTATTAAGATATATCACTTATCACGATGTTATTTTTTGTGTATAATGCTACAAGTAAACTTATATATTCAACATCTTCGTGTAAAGTGATATTTGTAACCAATTTTGTTTAAAGCTCTTGGTATTAAAAATAAAACACACATATTTAAGATACAAAATATAATTATCTGAATAAATTGAGCCATACAAAAACTAAAACTTAAATGTCTAAAAAAAAACAACTAAAATTATTTTTTTCTTAATTAGCACAACAGTATTTAATCAATGACCTTAAATTGTTGTACATTTTTAAAGTATAAATTTTAAATATTACTGAAGTAGAATTGAACTGAAACTCAGTCTCAATCAACGTTTTTAATAAAGTAACGCCACTTTTATGAATTTATATTTTTAACAATCTTACAAATTAATTAAGATCACGTCTCAATATCCCAATATCAGTCTAAGTAAAAATCGACATGCATTAGAAAATCTTTTATAAAACTTAACGTTTTACCAAAATTGTACCTACCCATCCGTTATTAAAACTATTGAATGCTGAGCAGGATGTGGTAGTCATTCATAATTTAAATTATAATGATAAAAAAGTAGGATACAGATAATTTTCAGTCGTCCTCACTGGAATATAAATAGGGATCAATATTTCTGACATCAGCTTTAGTCTTCAAGTTCTGATAAAACTCATGACATCTACTATCAACATATTATCGTAATATTGACAACAGATCGTTCTTCTTTTCGATTGAAATAAAAGATGGGCCAATGCATTGAATTAAATGATCTACTAATACTTTCGATGTACGTACATATATACATTTTACCCCTCTTAGCAAATGATATGACTTTGAAATTATCTGCTCTCATGTCAGTCTTATATTTTGGGGGAATTGGTCTTTCTCATATTTAAAAACTTTCACATCGCATCGGCTCAAACAAATTTCTCGTTTTCTTCATTAATTTTTTTGGTAGTGAAATATCGTTTTGCAAATTCGTTATAATCGTAAAAATTAGATTCTGTCATCTCAACTACGGTAAATTTTTCCAGGTTTTCCTAATGTTCGAATTAATTGCGCCCAATCTCTTGGATGATGGATGTTCATAGTCGTTCGTTTTTTAGCTCTCTCGATTGCAGAATGGTCACTATTTACTTCCATTATTGTATGGCCCGGTACCAAGAATTTGCGCTTTATGGATGTAATATAAGGCAGGTCATGAACAGCAAGTAGCATCATTGTAGCCACCATGGAGTTTTTATTCTATTCAGCGCAAGTATCAGAGTAAAGGATAATTTTTATAATACCGGGATATTAAGTGGGAACTTGATTAAAAAAAAACGAATATACATGAGGCGATTTGATTGGCTCCTCGTCCGGACACACTTTCATCCCACATAAAACAAAAAACATTATTACTTGCACAGTCGTGGATGGTAAGATTGTATGTCCATAGCTGTCTTTTATAAAAGACCAAACCCGTCTTCAGGTATGGTGTTGGTAGACATTGTTGCAAGTCAAATGTAAGCGTTAAGGTGTCGGGCGATTTTTTAGAATATATTTTGTCACTTTCTTTCTGGTCATACGCATAAGCGGCTGCAGCTTGATGTTCCTCCAATTGACATTTAATGTGAAGTTTGTCATCGGTTGATGCCGTTTCTATTGCTTTATTTAACTTATCACATTTCTGACATGTATCCACTGATGGTTGCTTATACAATAGATTCAATTATTTGAAAATCTGACTGTAAACATTTTACTTATAGGTTCCGTTGTTGTTAGCTGTTGTTTATATTTTGGTTAATGTCAAATCGGAACTCAGAATTTTTTATTAGTTTTGCTGCGACCATAGTGGCTTTCATTCGCAGAAAATAATAAAATTAGCTGTTTTGCAAGATCCAGTCGCTCATCATTAACTTTTTTATAACTCGCTGCCCGCCCTTTTTCACTTGGAACATACCGTATTTAATTTTCTATTAATTCAATTTTGTACCGTATTCAAATTGTCTGGACAAACCTATTGCTTTCATCGAAGTAACTAAAAAACATTTTTTACAAATGTCGTATCGAACATTAAAATTAATAATCATATACTTATTAGTGTGTTCTCTTGTCTTTTTTGGTTCAATTTTAGAAGTACGCTTTTTACCTATTTTTATAAAATTATTAATATATTGTGCCCTTTTGTCGTAACAACCGAGTGACCAATATTCATTCAAAACTATCTGTAACACTCACTTTGGAATCTTGTCTCTACATTTTTATCTACAATCTGGTAAATCTTTGAGTACTTTTGGTCTTTTAACTTTCCCACTTTTTGTGACATAAGCTTGCGCTTGGTTGCGTACGATAGTCCTTTCACTTCTTCGTTCTAAGTTAGCACACCTGATCTTTCTTTTACGTCCTTCTCTAGAAATGTTCTTATCATCCCAAAATATAAACAATAGAAGAAATATCACTATACACATTTTTATGCCCTATTTTGAGTACTATTTACGTGTATATAATAATATAACTTCACATGTATCATTTGAAACAAACAATTTTTTTACTTTTATCTTTGTGTTAACTGATATGTGTGAAGTTGTACCAGTAAATTATGCACAATGTCTTCGTGTAAAAAAATATAACTGAGTTTGTATCATTAATCACATTTATTAAACATAAAATTTACAAATGTATTGGAATATAACTTAAGACATATTTTTTTACACGGCGCACTATCTAATTTTTCAATATATTTAACGATTTATGTGGAGTTAAATTATTTTACACGTCATTAACTATTAATACATAATTTTTTAGGCCTACTTGTATCACACTATCTCCGGAAATATGACTTGTATCAAAATGTCGATTAGACAGAAAAGTAGAGAATTTTTTTCTGATACAAGTGCATTTTAAAACTCCAATTTGATACAACTTGAGTTATATCAGTTTTCACCGGAGGCACAGATATGTGGCAAACATTAACTTATTCAATTATCCAAAACAGATTAACAAGACGAGATTATTTTAGGGTCAACACTAACTTATTAATACTGTTCGGTTACATAAACCTCAATTCTAATTAGTTTCTGTTGTACAAAATCAATTAAATGGTACTAGCAGAGCTATTGGATCAGACCGCAACCTCAAGAACTGTTTGTAGACTCAAAGGGATGGCCAAACATCTCTATACTGATCTATACGAACACAGATTAAAATTAAACTCCATAAGTTCCTTAACTTTGTCTTATGGAGACCATGCGTTGGTGTTTGTATCGTCTAAAGGGAGTCTGCAACTTAACCGTGCAAATAAAGGTTTGGAGTTGTTAGTTTATATTTTGGCTGGGCAGTCGCTCTATGTAAAATACTGGTACTCAGCTGCATCCGGTCAGACTGGAAGCCACCCCAACATAGTTGAGAAAATGCTGGGTAAATGATGAGTTTATATTTTGGTCAAAGATGGTATTTACTTTTTTTCGCTATTCTAACAAGTCAAGCAGATTTACGTCCAAAGATTACGCCGATTAGCCGTCTCATATACTTATATAATAATAATTTGGCTTCATTTTAAGAGAATATAGATAAAGCAATAGGTTAGCCATAGCCTTCATTATAATTCAGATAGTGATTGACACTGTTTTACGCAATTATGGTGCTGGATGGTATTGATGGGATCTTAATGACATTGATGATAAACAATACTTGTATGTAGAATTCCGCGAGTTAAAACGATAGGAATAATAATGCACTTTACTATGACAAGTCAAGCAGATTTACGTCCAAAGATTATTTATTAAGATTTATTTATGATGTATAAATTATTTATTAAAAATAAAATGAGATAAAGCGGACTTAATGATAACTTTATTTTTAATAAAAACGAGTATCGTGTGGTAATTACGATATTTGAAATAAAATATCATATTTTGTCTGCGAATAATAATGAACCGTTAATCCACCATATTAAAATTGTATAGTGGAGACACGTATTTAATTACATTTTTAACAAAATAATATTGACTGACCCTGTGTTTAACTGCAAATAGATTCTTCAATAAAGTCACTCACAGCGAGAATAAAAATGGTTATCACAAATATGATTCCTGTTTATTCCCCAAAAGCGTTCCATAAAACTTGTATAAATGTCAATAGTTTCAATAAATGCTGCGTCCGTCCGGTACTCGGTGCCTCAACCACTGTATTCGGAACACGTACAAAATTCACGTAAACGTCTGCTTCCCATCTTATTGATACAAATAGAGATATCAATTGTTTAGGACAAGGAGAAACAACAACGTGGCAATGATAGTAATTCTTCTGACGGGATATGAGGGGACTTTATGCGGCCTTTATGACCACTTTGATATCTGCGGGGTAAAGTTTAGTGTGTTATGGAATGAGATTTTTACGGACTCCGGGACCGCCGTAATGCTATTGACCTCTTTGATGGTGTCGACCCGGCTCTGAACCGTATTTAAGAGGCGATTGAAATGAGCTCGGCTTAGATAATAATATCGAGTCAGTGTTTACCATACTGTGATTATGCATTTCGTTGCCCATATTATTTTATGTTAATGTTCGGTTTCGTTGTCATCAGCACTCTTGAAGTGCCTATTAGCGAAGGTTTTAATAATATTAGATAGCTTATAGGGGCTAGAAATACTGTTAGCTTTATAATCATTATTTGAAATGTTTTGTTTAATAAACATTAACATACATCTGCCTGTGATTATTGTATGTTAATGTTTGCAGTATTTTTTTGTAATTTTTCTGGCGTCTTAATGATTTTATAAATATTTTTTGTTTAAAAATCTAATATGGAGACTTTTGCCGTCGTTGCTAATCCATAAATATTATTTTTGTTTTCATTTCTATTGACTTAATCGAGGCATTTTAAGCTATTCTTTTAACCAGATAATTTTGTTTCTCAAACTGTCTATAGACAGGTAGGTATGTTACTTTTCAATTCACAATGAATATTTGGAACCTTTTCTTATCATTTATGTGGCCCAGACTCATTATTCTAAATATTGTTTTAATGATCTCATTATAACGATACCTATTCTGTTACACAATTTTATCTTTGATATTAGATTCCTGATATTTCAGTAAGGATAACATTTTAGATATTTCATTTTAACGCCTCATGTATCCATTTTTTAAAAGGTTAAACATATAAAAGAGAGGGAACAAGTCAAATTGTATTTAAATCATTTCGGAGAAAGAATATATGAAAGTTTGTATTTTATTTTACATATTTTTTTTTAATTTTAGTTTTTCAACAATATTGGAAAGTATCTGATATCTTTAGTCATTTTTTTAAAGATTTTATTTTGTACGTGAATATAATAGTGGAACTTCAATTTAATTAATTAACTATACAACTATCTATAGAGTATAGGTATTATTTTGGATCTTTAATATAACTTTGAATAATCACAATTTGTCATTTTCTACGACGCTGACTTTAACGATAACAAAGTTTCATTTATCGTTTAAGGCTTTTAACAAATATGATTTATTGTTAGACAAATCTAGCACTTAGACTCAAAGCTCTACTTAAGAATTTAGACTCTAGTTTCTTAGTAATCTTACACTTATGAAATAGTACTTTAAAGGCTATAGTGGGTGTAAGTGGGTTAGCATTTTCCATTTCATTAGAATTCATTACTTCGTTAGAGTTAAATCTTTTGACCATCTAAGAGTTACCAGGAATTTAGGTTTCAAAAGGATGTTTTTATATCAGATTGAAAGTTAAGCTTGGAAGCTAATTTAAAAACAACTGATGACTACAAAGATCTGTATGTACTACATACAGATCTTTGTAGTCATCAAAAGCTTAACTTTTTCATTTTTAAATTTGCCTTTTTGGTTTAACTGTTATTTAAAATTAGCCTTTTGTGGACAAATATAGGTCTGAAAGTCAAAGGAAAATTAAAGGCTGGATTAGGTTAGTATTGTCCTTTCCATTAAAATTCAATGCTTCGTAAAAAATTAAATCTTTTGACTATTCAAGAGTTACCAAGAAGGTAGGTAGGAAAAGTTAAACTTTACTTAGATCACATTCACTATTTTGCAGCTGTTTATAATCCGCATAATTTCTTAACTTTTGTATTTCAAATTAGCTATTTTGGTTTCATTGAAATAAAATAGGTTTGGTTCACTGTTTCTTCTTAAAGTAGCCTGTGATAATTCAAATGAATAGAGTTCTAAAGCTGAAATCTCTTATAGTTTCGCAGGTATTCATTCTTAATGTAGACAACTGACGTTTGTTTGAATTACTTGGAACTGAAATTAGTGAAACTGTGTAACCTAGTTTAAGATTTGAGCAAGTTAAAGGCCTGACAATGATTTGTAAAGGGGAGAACAGTTTGTGGGCCGGCTTTTACCGTGCGTTTGTGTACCGTCTGTTCTGAATCTATTTGTGTCCTAAGGTTGTTCAACTCGACAGGCCGTCCGCTAACAAAATTGGTGATTTTGATTACATAATAATATTAAAGGTAATTTTCCTTGTGGATTAAAGTTGAATCAAGGTTTGTTTTGATTCTCTCTATTGTCAGTTGTCAATCTCTAATCTTGAACTGAATGCTTTGCTTCATCAATAAATATTTCTATAAGTATTAGAAATTCGGAAGTCTTGCGAAAACTAAAAATATAAAGTCAAAGTACCATAATATGAGTATTGCCTTTACTACCACTTTTTATTTAAAGAAGTTTTTAACTTTGTCTTTATGATGACTCAACAATTAATATTTCATTACTCAATCAAAGGTTCTAAGGTAACAATTCTGAATATAAACTTTTTAATATCAGACAAAATATGCCGGAGTTATTTGGTTGATGCACAATAGCCTATACACGAGAATACGACGACCAACCTCCTCTGTAGTCCGTTGAACCAAACACGTTGCAGTTTCACAGAAAAAAATAAACAACACACTGTATACGATGAGAGTATAATCACTTTATTTATCAGCAAAATGTAAGCTTCACTAACTAAAATACAATTCGGTAACTTTCAGTTATAATGTTTTAAAAAACAAGTTTTTGTACTCGTAGATTCACGAAGAAGTTGGACGCGAGCGTCCCACACGCGTGCATCGAGCGTGCCGGCCGGCGCAGAACTAGCTCGCTGGTCTCATTCCGTACAAAACTTTTAAGTCATGGAGACGGCAAAGCTATGTCGCGCCTCTACAACTCACGCACACCATCATGCTCGACACCCTATGCACAAACACGAAAGCGAGCTTCCAAGTTCACTAAATAAACGAACACCAACACAAACGTGCACCAACACCGTCTACCCCCTGTTCATGAGACGTCCGAGCGGGACGCGTATATCAACAATGCATTTGGGAGCGTGAGCGCGAGCGAGAGGTTGATACCGCAACAGATGTATATCATTTTACGCAGGTAAGTATTGAAAACGTTGGTGTGTATGAATGAGACGGCGTACAAATTTAGCTTAGGCAAAGCCGGTTGGGAGCGAATGGGACAGGAACTGTTCAAGTCACCCACTGTACATTCCTTCCTGATACCGGCGCGCCGTCGTACCTTTCGATCGTTCAAGTGGCAGATGAAGCTTTTAGGGTTGTCACCGATCAGCTCGCCAGGCGATAAAAAGTGTTAAACTTTAATTAGTTACACGCATATTGAAAGTTTTCTAGCAAATTTTTTTGGCCATTTTTGGTAAACTTCTCAAATTACGATTACTTTCAGCTACTTTAAATTATATAAAATACATTATACACCATAAATCAAGGATTAAAAATTTAAACAAAACAAAATTTGAATAAACATAAGAACAATGGAGTCTCTTAAGATAAGGTAAGGAGCAAGATTTGCTACATAGTTTGCAAGCTTATAAATGATTCAGCGGCCCAGGTAGCATCCTTACGTCAAGATGTCACAAAGTAGCAGGTAGTGTAGTAACGTATGCTGCAAAATGTTGTGAATGTTTTTGCATAGAGCGCCTCCACTACTTTCTGTGTTTACAATGAAGACATCTGCTTATAAAGTGGTTTTTGTACTGCTACTTATTATTATACAATTTATTTTAATTGGGGATCGTATGATACGTAATAGAGATCGTTATTTTGACCCTTATATTTAATGGTTCGATACGTTTTACCCCCTTCATAAAAAGTTTACACCTGTTATTTTTCTGGTATCTAAATAGCGCCTATAAACACACATTGGGTTTTGTAATGCTGTTTATTCAGTTTTATTTAATTACTGACCAATTAGTTATTTTAATGAGATGTTGTTGTTACTGCATTATTTATTTTACCATTATTTGTAGTGTAATGAGGTCAGTATCTGTTTAAAAAATTCAAACCAGAAGTTTTAAAAGTTTTATCCAACTTTTGTTAGGTAGGTATGTCTCTACTAGTTTCTTAAATTTATTTATAAATTGTTTGAGATTTTATTCTCATGCAATGGTGTGAAAAAGGCTATAGTTGTTTAGATGATTCTAGTAATTAACTTGATAAAAGATTAAGATGAAATTAAGTTGATTTGCCATTTCCAAATATATAATTCTTCAAAAACTTATTAAAGTCTTCGATCTCACAATCCATGATAAAATTATTAATAATAGTATGTAATAAAAATATCCTAAACGGGCCATTAGAATTCTTACATTGTGGAATACAATTTTTTATTCCACGCCGGTATCGAATGTCCAAAAAAGTGTGTCCGTGCGATCGGAGAGCGTCAAGCGAAACACTTCTGCGAAACCGGAGCCATGCGGCGAGGTTGACGCTAACCCGCCGCGACACCGTATCACAACACAACACAATCTCTTCCCATGTCGCTAACACAGAAATTAGTGTAGTATAATGTTCACGCCCTTTATTTTTATACCTTTGTCAAACTTCACGCGAAATGACAGCACAATACACTCACTCCGAAAGTATACCATTTCTAACACGTTACCCGAATACGAATAAGCCGTTCTGACTAAACGCTATGCTCTATAAGCACATTCCTCTCGCGCCTTGTTCCGTAATCCTAAACAAAATTGACGTGGCGATCGCTTTAAAAACAAAAAATAACACGTGAAATATGACGTGTTTTTGACGGTTTGACACGGGTAACGTTCGCGGTACACTTCATTAACTTTTCGAATACGAAATCCTGACGGAACGAGTGCTTCAACAGACATGGACGTGAGTTACCGGTAATCCCCGTGCTAAGCAAAATCATTCCGTTCTATTTTTGCAAACCTTCATACAAGAATAAACACACAAAGAGATTCTACTGCTGCACTGAAAACTTAAGCTTAAGCTTTGCAGCTGTTTATAAGAACGTATGAAGGAGATCAGGTTTGTTAGAAATATTATTTAAAACTAAAATATAAAGTGAAACTTTTCCTATAGTCTCACTTCAATACTAGTAACTAATATGAATTCCGTACCAAGTAATAGTGAACTCTATGAAACCATCTCGTAGCAACATGTCGAGCTCAATGGAACAAATGTTAAACGGAGAAGTTTCAAGACAGTGTACTCGACAGTATAACGTTCAATTGTTTTGACATAAGGCCTCGCACAGGCGGCGAACATGGAGCGAAAAGAGGGCCTGTAGCTTCATAAGCACGAAATAATGACGACGCATTGTAGCTTCGCGGGATCAAGTAAGTCGCTATTATTTATTTCTTCGGAGGAGCTTCACAATGGCGTACCACGGCTTTGCTGTCAGCGATACAATAAGCAGCTGTTGTCGGTTTATTTTGTACGAGCTGCAGAGTAAGACGTACGGTAGATAACGTAATGTACCTGCCTTAAAGACACGATAAAAGAAATATGACGTCGACGTCATCTCTCAACTTGTAGTCCTTCGTGCTCATCTTTTGTGTCGACCAATATTGTGCCCGGAGGCACGTCGCCTGTATACTCCGATGTTATTCATGTAATATTTTGCAGGGTGCTTTAGTAACATTGATGAATGGAGACTGTGAAGCTGTAAGTCGATATCTCCTAGGAAATCATCTTAAAACTCCAGGTGGATAAAATTTTGCCATAAAAGAATTTGAACTATCCAAAGTTAGTACGACCGCATCGTTCATATGCCCATGAATTTTTACGCGGAAGCCACGAGTTCCAACGGGGAGCCGGCTTCGAGTGGCCAAAAAGCCAGAATATTCGGCAAAGCGACAGCCAGAATATAATAGCAGCAATAACAAAAGTGAGTCGACCTAACCATTGATTTGGATTTTACGTTAGTCCGACAAAAAAATAAGTGCCTTTGTTCTGCATCCGCAAAAGTCTGACCAGTGGCTGTCACTCGAAAATGCATGTCGGACTATAGGGTAAGCCCGTCGGTATTAATACAGGGCGACAGGTGAATACTAAGTTACGTTTTATTGTTGTGTGTGAGCACTTATCAGCTTATGTGGTTCATATGACTTCCAGGCGAATTGTTAGGATTTAGCTGCTGTATATTTTGTAAGTTGTTTTTGGTTACAATAAATTCATTGCCATTGTAGCTCTCAAGTCGAAAAAATGAATTTATTTTTGTTTGGAATTCAGGACTGATGACGATGCTAAATATACGGATAGTGTACAGTGTCCTGTCCACTGTCGATTACGATAAAACACATAATTTTCACTTAGCTCCTAGCTTAAAATTGCACATTATAAAAGGCGATAATGCCAGTGAAAGTTAGAACGAGGTCACCACTTAATTTAAAACAAACATGAGCTAAACACTGCAACAACAATTGTTGAATAATTTAACAGAACTCCGGCCAGTTCATCCGTATTTCCTACTTAATAAATGTCTGGTGGAGGAGCGAACCAGGCTGCACTGACACTAACTTGACACCAGCTTGACGTCGCACCAGTCGTGGCTAAAAATGACGTAGTTGTTCCATCTGAAGGCGTCTGTGTAGTAAATTGTGGGAGACACATCGTTTCTTTTAAACCGATTCGGCGAAGTGCCTTTTAAGTAAGTGGTTAGATCACGTTGATCTTTATTAATGTCTTTATCGTCTGATCCAAATATTGCCTAAAATAGTAAAGATTTTTTGTAAGTTGGAAAAGAACGGCGTTTATATATAGCCACGTTATAGTTGGGGGCTAATAATTGTCCATTAGGCACTTAATTTGTGTAATCGTTTGGCGAACATAGCGGGCCGTTTCCGTCGGGACGTATAAAATGTCTTTCGCCATTTAGTTTTAGTATAACAGCAGTTACAACTATCGATCCAACTACCTCTACTTTGCTTACTGTGGGTCTTAATTCTACTTAAAGTATAACTTCCACTACTCGTATTTTAGTTATTTGTCTGTTATAGGCTGACTCATCCACAATCTCAACCCAAATTAAACCAATAAACTCTAATAGCTCATTTACAACATGACAGACCAACTTAAGGCAAGAACATGTTAATGACGAATCAATCAGGTGTAACAGGGATCGAATTGAGTCCGTCGCTGAGGGTAATCAATCAGGCGTCAGTGTTATTGTTGTGATTTGTTGCGGCATCGAGTCGGGACCAATCGGCCGGCCCTCCGGTTGCCATTAGTTTGATTAGCTCGTCCGTCCCACGCACGCTGATTGTGCGAACGTTCGGCTTTGATTGATTCCTTCAAATGGCACCGTTTCGAGACTACGCTTTATTCTTGGACGATACATTGTTGCTGGTCCGATACGAATGTATTCTTTAAGATTTATGTAAGTCAACGTGTGCAAACGAATAAGATCTTTAGATTTTTTAAGTAAAAGCCTTTTGTCAATATCATGGACTTATATCCAAAACACGGTTTCAATAAAATCTACTTTTATTTTATTTTATTAAGTAGGAACAACACACTAACTACTTATCTTATAAATACGTTTGTATCTAAGCAGGTAAGTAATTGGACCTAATTACAGGCTCAAAATTTATTTCAATCAGTGTATCGTGATCGAGAACCACAACGTAACATTTTAATGGATTTTCTGGAACAACGCAATTACCAGTCTTGTATGAAAATGCGTCACAAAATATCTGTCTAAGTTGCTAACTTGAATAATTAATGGTACTGAACTGAAACTAAGCGCCAGTGAAATTATTACTGCTCAGAATACCTTCATAAATTAATGTAGAAGTACCGTAAATTATCTAGGAACATTGTTAATCAATAAACGGTACTACATTATAAACACTAGACACTAAACATTACTGAGGATAGGTCTTTTAATATTAAACGAGTAGTATTACTATGATGGAAGGTTTCTTGACCACGGCCTTTATTTAGTTTTGAACTTTAGGCAATTTAGTTTTGAACTTGTTTACCTACAATTAGTAGGGATTTTGTTAGTGAAGAAATCTAGAGTATAATTTCGAATATTTTATCCATGTTTTACTTTATACGTTTCCATTGAAAAATGTAACACACAACATTTAATATGCACACGCCTTGTTTCCTCGAAGGATTGGGCAGAGGCGTTCTTTTAGTTTACTCACAATTCGCCAGTTATGATTATGTCCCATGTAATATTCAAGCGTATTCCGCCATCAACCGGGAATAAATTCGAACCCTGGGCTCCCGACTGCTACTGAAAAACTACAGATAAAAAAAAACCCAACAAAACTTTTTCCGACCTGGGAAATGAGACAAAGACCTCAAAATTAGCGTGAGCAACCACTTTAGTCCAACGACGCCGTCATATATCACCAAAAGAACTAAATTCTCCTTACTTAAGTCTTTTTATAGCATTATCTGCGAACATAATTATAAAGTTTAGTAAAATCGTTGAAAATAAAACAAACAGTTTACTGTCCGAAATTCAATGTCAATGCAACGTTGCTTGGACGAAATGGACAGGGGTAAGGACGGGAAGAGTTGACAAAAACTCGCCGAATAAAGGCGAGGTCTAAAGGTTGTATAAGACCCGCATCTGAATGACGACGTCATGTTTATTTGCGTCGAAGGGAGGCCCACTTTCTTACCTGTGACGGAGAAAGCATGACTTAGGAGTCACATGAATCTTTAACTTGGGTTTGGGTAAACAGTTTTATATTTAATGCCGTATGTACTAAGCTTCCTTAGAATTTTCTTTGCGTTGCTGCTTCAGTTAATTGGTTGGGAAATTGTAATGTAAAACTAATATTGGTGTAGGTAGTCCATTGTAAAATTTACTCAATCATAATATAATCATAGAAAAATATAATTTAAAAGTGCCGACTCCAGTTTTATTCGGGCGAATAAATTTGTGCGAATCGACTAACGTGCCTGACTAACGACTGCCGTGTCTTTCTTCGATTTACTGGTTTTCAAGATAAGTAACGATGTATACTTCCGCTGTTAACACTTCAGTTTCAACTTTAAAGTAAATTCAGAAACAAACTCCCAGAAGTTTAATTTCTGTCTTGTTTAACAACACGGACGTAGTAATCTAGTCTAGTCTACAACAAGAGAATTTTAAAAACAGAATTTTTGATGTTTTTTTCTACGTAACTTTTTGTTTGGTTACAGTTGAAACATGTGAACTAATACAGTACGAGTCCGTAAAACTCATAAGGTTCTTGACATATCATTATATTGTTGGAAGACCTTACTCAACTTCCACGTATACCTACTTCATTTCATCACGATTGTTAGTACCAACTACTGGCAGCTACTGGCAGTACTAACTAAACCAATTTAATCCTTAATCACAGCTAAGTCATTAATTTATCTAAATCACGAAAGTAAATAGTAGGCTACTGTTTAATTTTTGCTAAAAGAACTTCGGTGCTAAATTAGTTTTCGTTCAGTTCTATACGTGCTCGGATTTTATAATTACATTCGTTCCCTTCCCACAGCTCCTACCGACAGGTTGCGACCGAGATGCGTATCGTATCGATTCAAGGAGTTTTGCTAAATCGAACTAAGGCCACAACTCACGAAGTGGACCATCAAACTGCAGGAAAAAGGACAAAACAAAATGTATAAAGGAAATTGCTTCCACAAATCCACTCGTATCTTGAACAATAAACGTGAAACGGCCAGCCCGCCCTAATAGCAATGAAATCACGAAACCAAAACTGTCTCCCATGTCGGATACAGTTCGATCTGCGACTTAAGAATTTTATAGACTACCCTTCAATTGTCTCGAATGGGCAGCGATGATAGAGGTCGTCTAACTATTTTGTTCGTATTTAAAATGTTGTTCGTTTCTTGGAGCTTCGAAGATTTATACGTGCCATGAATTCGTTTTCGAATGTTGATTGAGGCGAAATTATGTGGTTTGGAATCATCTTTGATAAACAATGTATTGGGCATCATTTTTGGCATTTTTGTCATGGTGTGTTTATCAACACAACATGCTAAATCGTGATTGTTATTCCAAAGCTCATTGAGATCTTCATACAGAATAGATTAAAGTTTAGCAAAACATAACGGGACTTTATTAAAGGTGCCATGCTACTACAATAGGGTCTTGTCCTTATACCACTTAACATCACCCCTCTTTTCACATTTGCTGCCGTAAACAAATAAAATAAGCCAAATCTGTCTCAATAGACCTTAATGCCTGGTTTCAGAGGTCCTCAGAAAAACGTTCAATAGTTACGCATAAATGTACTGATTGGACAAAGAAATAACATTCTATTAGATTTAAAACATCATAGCTAAGTACGTCACAACACAATGCCTTATACATCAAAACGTCTACAGGGTCAAAATAAACTAGCTAGCTAAGCCCTGTGACGAAACGTATTCGGTATCGATATTAAAGACACATAACGAAAAAAATAAAAATGTTTTGGGTCCACAGATATTATGTTCTGAGAGTTCGGTTTTTCTTTTTCAGTTTTGTTTAAACTTCGCGTTCCTGATAGGTACCAATATCTAAGTACGATAACACAAAAAAACCCTAACTTAGTAGGTACTCACGACCACGGTCTTTGACTCAAAAAATATGATCAACTCATATTTTCTTTCAATTCATCACGTTTATTATATCTAAAAGGGATGAATTCAATCATGTCGGCGGAGTTTCGGTAGATACTATAATTTGACCCGACATAAATCTCGTGACGATCGTTACCCCGAAAGTAATACGTAATTCATAACTGTTACTTACATTATAAATAGAAAACACACTTAAAGGATAAAACCTCTCTTCTCTCTTCTTTGGTCGCAAGTAGTCGCAACACAAGTACCTACAACCACATATTTTTCCGCATTTTATAAGCTCGTTTGTGCTGAACAGACCTCGCAATTTATTTTATTTCAAACAAGAGTAATAAAATTTACTTTCTATAACTTGAAACAACATATGCAATAACGAACTTTTCTCTAGTAAACTGCGTTATGTTGTTTTTAGTTAAATCCGCTCCCGTTTTCTGTAGTCTGTTTTTAGCAAAAAGTTATTTTGTATTTAATTCGAACTACTATTTTTTAAATTGGAGTTGTAATCTTTTACATACGTAGTAGGTTAGTCATTGCAGACACAAAACTCGCATTAAACTACGTTTACGCGGACGTCAAAATATCGCGACGTGCTTTTATTGCGTATTTGATTTTTAACTGAGACGGTACTCCGTCTCAACATACACAGTCTCACAGTTGATCTGTTGGATTCTCAATACTTTGAGAATCTAACAGATCGAAGCACGTCGGAAATACACACGGTCAATTTTCAAGTGTCATCGCTAAGCATTGCGTTGAAGATGGGGCGAAAAATGCCGCTACGATATTTTGACGTATGTGCAAACATAGGTACTGTTTTTAGGATGTTGTTAGGATAGATACCAACAGTGTTAAACCAAGTTTGCAGTGCGTGGTGCTCGAAAAACCATGAAAGCATCGGAATTCTTTCAGTATTTGACATATAACTAAAAGATGCGTCCTACTTATAAGCCACCCTGTTGATGTCTAAAGTGACGGCCTCATAGACATTTTCACATAATTATAGTTAAATTCCTTTGGTCAAAAATGAAACATAGTTTTACCTGAAATATTACCCAGAATTACTCAACCAAATCAGTTGATACAATCAATGCTGTAAATCTACGTAGAGCTAGGTATAAAAACGCTTGGCCATCATGCAGAGGAAACTATAATATAAGTCTGTGCTCTGCTCATCGTCCCTAATAACCTTTAAACCACCTCTAATCATACAAAGTGATAAAGTGAACCATTTCTAACCTAGACATGACCTAAAAACGTTTCATGCAAGATAACTTTCCCTAAGAAATCCCGCATCCTTGTAACATTTCTCCTACATTTTTATAAGGTCTGAGATATCAGTAACAATTGAGTGGACGAAGGTAGCCACGTAGAAAACATCCAGATTCGATCCCAATATCGCTCAAAGGGTATGGAAACCGAAGGCCGAATCTTTGGCTATAGAAAATATGTTCTAGTCCAATTCTGAGGTAATGTTGGCAATACGTTATCTTTTGGTACATTCACTTTAGGGTATGTTGCTACCTAAAAGCTTGTCGGTATTATAAAAGAAAAGTATCAAGAAGGTAATGTAGAATGAGTGTAGGATAATGTGTTCTATTAAGGTAGGACTAGATATTTATGACCGAATCCTGGAGTTCATAGCTTGAACTGTCATTCTTTTATTTTATTTATTTGGGACAAAAATCTGTTATAATTATAGCATTTACAAAAAGTAGTTCTATTACAGCACAGAAAACGTATGTATAACCCACACTGTTGTCCTCGAAGTGATATCGGAGTATGAAAACGATCGCATTTTAAGTTAAATGAAAAACATAAATGTATATATTTAGATGAAAAACACTATATACCGACGAATCGATGTAGACGGGTGACCAGGGCATCCTCCCCAATGTCCTAGCGTAGTACTCAAAGCTGAAAGGTCGAGATCATTGAGAGGCGTTAGCAGTTAAAATTGGATTCATTAACTCAGGACTCGTTTCGGCCCATAGCTGTCACAAAGCAATGCCTGAAGGCCTTAGCACGTATCCCATTTTCCAGGCAAAAAACTCGAACGATCTACACAAGTGACATTTCAACCTTAATTTGTTCCGAGTACCGTTTGTTGCTGTGAAAACATGCATAAATAAATAGCTTTTTAAACAGTTCAACCCGTCCCGTATTTCCTAAACCTCTTTATTTTCACTATATCCAATGTTCTGGAAATGGGGTACTTAACCAATAATTACTAATAAATATTTAACTAGATAGTTCACACCAGCGTGATTAAGCCATTTACACAACAGCGTGTTTCTTTATAATTTACCGTGACCAATGTGGCCCTATCACGCTTCGATATAAATTTTATATGCTTATCGATTTTATAAAGTTCTATTGAAACCAGGACTAGAAAAGTTCAATACCATTAAAGTATTTTGAAGTGATTGAAAATTATAAGCAATAGTTTGCATTGTCGCACTTCTTGCATTTAAAAAGTTATTTGACTAAGTATTCTTGTGTTTTGCAACATACTTTGTGATGTAAAAAGGTATTTTTTCGCGGGTAGGTGTAAAAAAAGATAGATGTGTCTTTGAGTTTGAATTTATATTTAAATATAAAATATACAGTAATTTGCCTAAACATTTATCAATTTTAATTGTATAACCGCTATTAAACAAGTACTCACGTTTGTGGCACATTTATGTGACTCAAATATTTAAGTTACACCACCTGCCAGCTCATCATCTAAACAGTCACTACAAACTCACTTAGGCACTAGTGGATCACTATGTCACAACTTGCTGAGGTATTGTCTGCACAAAAAAGCCTGGAAGAGACCTTCACTCGTAAAATGGAAGCACTGGAAGCACAAATTCAGTGTGCTGGACCTGCCAAGGACACCGTGGCAAGGGTGGCTGAAGAGTTCCGGACCTTCAGAGAACTCATTTTCAGCATGCTTGGGTTGCTCCGGACTCAAATCAGTGAGTGTGCTAAGTTGGTTGATGGATTGGAGACAAGGCATAGGCGAAAGGCACTGATTTTGCAAAGTGTTGCGGAAGTTGATGGTGAAGACAGCACTGCAGTCATCCTTGATATTTTCAACAATAAGCTGGCCCTCAAGAGCATCTCTGCATCCTCCATAAAGGTCTCTCACAGACTTGGCGCTGCCAATAGCGAGCATGACAGGCCCATACTGGTGAGGTTTTCAAGCTATGATGACAAATCCGTAGTCTGGAAAGCTAAGACACGGCTGAAGGGAACATCCATCTCAGTAAAGGAGTTCTTGACAAGAGTCAGGCAATCCATCTTTGGAAAGGCGCGTCTTCACTTCGGAATGCGATCGTGTTGGACTCAGGACGGTGTTATTATGCTGAAGGCCTTTGACGGGAGTAGGCATAAAGTGTCTTCAATGGATGAGCTAAATCCTCTGCTCATGAAGTATCCAAAGATCCTTGATCCAAAAGCCCAAAGCGCTGGAGACAAGCTGCAAAACAGATCGGATTAGTAATGGTATCATGTTGTTTTACTTACTAGGAAAATAATTGCATGTTATTGTTATTATTGAACTGCTTAGCAGTAGTAAAATATTTCTACGCCTTCCTTTTAGTGTGAAATTTTTAGTCCTTTAAGTACTAGGTAACTGAATTTCCATACAATTTTAATCAATTTAGTTGGGACACTAGAGAATAATAGTATTTTACCCACAACAACTCATGTTTTGTTATTATAAATTTTATTTTGTTTAAACGTCAAACGTCAAATGCAAAAGTTAAAAAATCTCCACAGACTATGTACAGCCAACAAGTGCCGTATTCTTAATCGGATGCGTTCACGACTTCTTCCTGTTTTATTTATTTGGCTTCTTTCTTTATCATTTTTTTTTTTTTACTCCATGTGTTCCTTATAGCTCAGTTACACGGTTTAATGTATTTTTCGCCTTTAATTAGTTTAACTAGTTTTTAGATTTAGTTGATGTTGTGAGCTGGCGGGTGGTGCAGAGATGCAAACATCGTGCCAATCATTTGTGTAGTGTTTCTTAGCGTTATTTAATATATATATATATATTTATTTTATTATATCTATGATGACATCAGATAACGAATCATTTTATTCTGCCAACGAATCAAGTGCCTCTTCCAGCGATGAAAGTTTCATTTCTCTTCCCGATGCTTTAAATGTTCAGTTACGCCAAACTTTCAGCCATAATTCTGGCCGAGTATTTAATGTATGCCACCTTAATGCTCAGAGTATTCCTAGTCACCATGACGAACTATGTGATACGTTTACCGACAATGATGTTCACGCCGTCCTTATTTCAGAAACTTGGCTCCAACCTCACTTACTTTCTACCACTTACTCGCTTTCCGGTTTCGTTCTTCTTCGGAATGACCGCATCGGTAGGCGAGGGGGTGGTGTAGCTATGTACCTTCGTGATAATCTTCCATTTAAAATGTTAGCTTCTTCTTCTCCCAATGAGTCCGCAGAGTTTCTTTTCCTTGAGGTTTGCGTCAAAGGAGCTAAGACTGTCCTTGGCGTCGTCTATTGCCCCCCTTCCATTGATTATTTCACCGAATTCGAATCGGTACTTGAATCTTTGGGTTCGGAGTATGCACATCACATAATTATGGGGGATTTGAATACCAACCTCTTTGCCCGTAATTCCCCTCGGTCCCGTAAACTTCTGCATCTAATCAAGTCTGCCAGTCTGCATGTTTTGCCTCTACAACCAACTCATCATAATCTAGTTGGCGATGACACTTGGCTTGACTTGATCCTCACCTCTAATCCTTCCCTAGTGTCCTCACATGGGCAATTCCATGCTCCTGGCTTTTCCCATCACGACCTTATTTTCCTATCTTATTTCCTTGAACCTCCTAAACCTAAACCTACGTTCCAGTACAGGCGTGCCTTTGCGCGTATGAATAGTGAGAGGCTTCAACAAGATGCGTCCAACATTGACTGGTCGCCCATGGAAACAGCTTCTTCAATTGACGAGAAAGTCAGGTTTTTCAACGATGTTGTGGTCAAACTATATGACGCTCATGCTCCTATAAAAAAAGTTAAGCTGAAGAGATTGCCTGCACCCTGGATGAACAGGGGAGTTCGGATGGCAATGCGACGGAGGGACCGCGCGTTTCGGAAATTTAAAAAGGATCGCTCGGAGGACAACTGGGCCGTTTTTAAGGCTGCTAGGAATCGGTGTAACCAGATGATACGCAACGCTAAACGCCGCCACATTCTAGATAATATCACTTCCTCTTCGCCTGCTGATATTTGGAAGTTTCTTAGAACTTTAGGCATCGGTAAATCGCAGCATTCGGACCTTCCCCACACTATTGGTTTGGACGACCTAAATCGCCATTTCTCCACTGTTCCCACTCTTGATAGTGTATCCAAATATCAGATTCTTGACTACCTTGCTGGTCTGACGCGTCCCAATATTAACCCCTTTGTCTTCACCCCAGTCGACCCTGGAGAGATCAAAAAGACTATCCTTTCCATTAAATCCAAAGCCGTCGGTTTCGATGATATCAGCCGTCATATGATTGTAGCGGCTCTTGATCAACTCCTCCCTGCAATCTCCCACATTATAAACTTTTCACTATACACCGGTGTTTTCCCTTCCCAGTGGCGCAAAGCCCTTGTTCGGCCTTTGCCTAAAATGCCCAATCCCTCTCTTGCTAGTCACTTTCGTCCAATTTCCATCCTTCCCTTTCTATCTAAAGTGCTTGAGGCCAGTGTCCATAAACAATTCTCTCACTTTATTCACCGCAACTCCCTCATCAGTCCATTTCAATCTGGTTTCAGGCCCGGGCACAGTACCGTTTCAGCTCTCCTAAAAGTGACTGACGATATAAGGCGGGGAATGGAAGCCACTAAAGTTACAGTGTTAGTGCTAATTGACTTCTCCAATGCTTTTAATACCGTCAGTCACGAAGTCCTTTTATCCATCCTTTCCTATCTTATGGTCTCTCCGGAGGTACTGGAATGGTTTGCCTCTTATCTTCAAGGGCGTCAGCAGTCTGTTCGTGCTGGAGACTCTACGTCGAGTTGGTGCGATCTTGCAGCTGGCGTCCCCCAAGGCGGTATTTTATCTCCTCTTTTATTCTCCATTTTTATTAACCTCATTACCACCCTGCTTCGGACTGCGTATCATCTTTACGCCGACGATTTGCAGCTTTACTGTCAGGCAGGTGTTGACAATATTTCCGATGCAATTGTGGAGCTAAACCGAGATTTAGAAGTTGTCAAAAATTGATCAGATCGATTTGGGGTGGCGGTTAACCCTACAAAATGTCAAGCTATCGTTATAGGGAGCCTCCACAGTATGAGGAAGTTGAGCGGCCAAACGGTGCCACCCATAATATTCGACAATTCTATCATCCCGCTTAGCTCCAACGTTAAGGATCTTGGGCTACATATTGACACTTGCCTTGACTGTCGAGAGCAGGTCGCGACTGTTAGTAAAAAAGTCACCGGAACGTTGCGGTCGCTCTATCGGTTGAAAAACGTTCTCCCATCGCACATAAAGGCAACGCTTGTACAATCCCTAATCTTTCCCATAATTGACTATGGCGATGTGTGTTACTACGACCTGAATGCAGATCTCCTCGATAAACTTGACCGCCTTCTGAATAACTGCATTCGATTCGTTTTCAATCTTCGTAAGTATGATCACGTGTCCGCACACCGGTTGCTCTTAAAATGGTTACCCATTCGTCAGCGCAGAGAGTTGAGGGCTCTGTCAGTGTTATTTTCTATACTCGAAAAACCCACTTCTCCTTCCTACCTTACTTCCCAGGTTCACTACTTGTGCTCTGCGCATAGTAAAAATCTTCGTTCCACCAACAATCGCCTTCTACGATGTCCTTCTCACCGCTCTGGTTTCATTTACTCTTCTTTCTTTGTTCAGGCGGTCTTTCTCTGGAATGCGCTCCCTCTGAGCATCAGGATGGCAACCAGTCAGTTATCATTTAAGGTGAAAGTACGAGAGCATATTCGGAAGAAGTTGGCAGAAGCAGCCCAGCGCTGATTTGCTGGGTTCGTTTTCTCCTCTACCGATCGTTATGTCTCCAGACAAAGTTCATTTACGTGATATGGTTGTATGTATGTATCTATTTATGTATTTATTATTCATTGTTTTTCGAGTTCTGTTGCACCTGCCATGTTTTTCCCTGCATCACCCTAAGGTTGACTGGTAGAAAATGCCTCAGGCATTAAGTCCGCCTTTGTACAGTAGTTTTACTTGTGCATAAAGTTTTAATAAATAAATAAATAAATATACAAACGTTGGCTTATCAGAAAAACTGGTTATTTAGGAGAAGAGAAAGTTTGCAAAACTCTTTTAACAAACGACTATCAGCATTTAAAATGTTTAAGATCGGGGTTTGAATTAGTGATGTTACTTTGCAATCCCGTGATATAAACCTATAACAATCAGATATGAAGTTTTTCCCTTGAAAGTGACAGCAAGAATTAAGGAATACGTTTTTATTCTGAAGATAAGTATTGTTTAGAACTAAGTTTTATTTTAAGATAATTATATATTTTTTTCGAAAAATTGCAAACTTTCGCAGTGTGCACTAATCCTTACAACCACTTGACTACGTTTGATTTATTAGAAAATAAGACAGTTTCAGTTACAGAATGTAACAAAGAAAATCGATGCCAATCAAGTTATTGGATGCCAATCAAAGTAATCAGAGAAAGTACTTTTATGACGTTAAATGTCAAGACTCATACACCGAGCAAAGTCACATCTTCTCGACTTGTTTCTGTAATAAACATTATAGCAAAAATGTTTCACAAAATAAGATAGATAACACGCAGTTAAGTCAAAATACCCGAAAATGAAGCAAATTAGTAAAAGCTTCTAAAAATTGGCTACCAAAGGTATGATAATTTGATAACTCAACAAAAATATGTTATGTAACACAAAAATCCTTGAGGAACATTTCTGAAGAATCGCTACAATGCAATTCCTAGTAATCTAGACAAAAATAAATATATTATTATAATGTAGAAAATTGCCTGTCAGACACACTACACGCTGGTCAAAGGATAAAGAGAGAGGTTAGCTAGAGAAAAATACAAAATTTTCTTTTTGCGCTCTAATTAATTTCTGGACTTTGTGAATATTATACGATACTTTTGCCGAGATTAGTATTAAAATGATTAAGAGAATTATAATTTTTGAAATGGAGTGTATTTTCACTTAAGTTAATTAGTAAGAATTCAATATTAACAGACGAATGCATTATTAAAATGGTGTATGCAAACCAAAAGGAAGAATTTTGATTGCAATTAGTACCTTGTTAACTTTGGTGAAAGATAACATAGAGAGGAGTATATAATACTAGTTTAAAAAAAACACGCTTCAATAGGTTTTTTTTTCCTTTCCTGGTAACCCTGGCAAGGATAATGGCACAAAATGAAATTATTGTAATGTCAATGTCATCGGTCTTCGATATGTCTACAAAGTGTAAATGAAATCTGTTTTTGAAGTGGGTCAATATCAAGTCCAAAGGAGTCGGTTACAATTACAAACAAACGTACAGGTAAAGCTAATCAAGGCGTTTTAAAAAGAAACCATAATCTCTTTTATTCCACCGTTTCCCACTTCCATCTTTAATAATATCATGATGTTATGATTTAAAAAAGTACATCAAACGCCAATAAAATGAAAACAGAACTCTCATGTTCCTAACATAGCCTTATACACTCAAAATTAATTCACAATTCAACATATAGAATACAAATTGTCGACAGAGTTAATCGTACATTCGGATTCGATAATCTATTCACTTGCCTTTCTATTCAAAGGAAACTTAGTCACCACTTTAGGAATTGTTGCCTAACTTAAGTCTACGAATAAGTTTATGATTAGCCTTGTCTGAAATGTATTATGTAGTAAATGTACTGTGTAAGGCGTCAGAGGCAATTGCGCTGGAGTAGATATCCTAAAGCAACAGCTGTTACTGAAATACTAAGATATCATTTTGAAAGCCCACCTACTAAGTGAAAGTAATTTTACTAAGCTTTGATTTAGATGCTAAAGTAGAATTATACATTTTGTTGTCTGTATGATTAAATACTGTTTCTATAGATACTTACGTCGTGAAGTATTAAATAGTTTTTACAACTGTACTACGTGGTTTCAAGAGGAGTTAGATTTATGAAAAAAAAAGGTAGACAGGGGGCACAGGGCGGACAGGGGGTTTCTCACATTTTGGTAGTTTTTCTTTCATGTCTTCTTAACATAGTATAAAACAAATTAACTGCCTCCGTCTGTACGTTTATATCTTTTAAACTATACAACGGATTTTAACGCGGTTCATCTATATACAGAGTAATTCAAGAGGAAGGTTTAATCTATACTATATACTATTATAGTTTGTTTGTTTGATTGAACGCGCTAATCTCAGGAACTACTGGTCCGAATTGAAAAATTCTTTTTGTGTTGGGTAGCCTATTTATTGAGAAAGGTTATAGGTTATATAACATCACGCTACAACTAAGAGGAGCGGAGCAGTAATGAAAAATGTTGCAAAAACGGGGAAAATTTATTCCTCTTGAGAGTTTCCGTTGCGTGCGCTGCGTGAACGGTTAAAGTAACGCAAAAATCATGTATGACAAAATTGTTGCTTTTAAAAAGTTCTAAAAAAAAATCCGCGAGAGCATATGTCTATCTTTTAAGGTTAACTCACTATAACTCAAAAGGAGCGAGCAGCAACGAAAAATGGACGAAAAATAGCAGGCAAATCGATGCGACGGGAAGGGTCAGGGGAGCAAAAATTTGACGCAGACGAAGTCGCGGGCAGAAGCTAGTGTATAATACGCGGACCGCTGCCCTTGCGAAAACGCTGGTAAAAACTAGTTTACGATATTTAGCAAAACGAGCTATTTCTACTAGGTAATAACTTTAATGACTAACTACACTAGTAAATATAAAATCAAAAAGATATTTGTAGATTACAGTGTGAGTGGGTAACTATAATAATTTTGAGACATTAGAGAATGAAACTAAATCTGGATGTACATTTTGCATACTTCATTACCTAGTCAAAACTAATGTGATAACAGATTACTGGTTGAGTGTTTCTAGTATATCTTCGTTTAGACACAGGGCACTTACAGCTTATACGCTAGACTTACTACTCACATGAATTTGTGGACCAATGATTCACTATGATAGCGATAGCGTGTGTCTAAGTGGTGTTCAAACTACAACCTCTCAAAAGTTAGTCGAGAACGACAAGCCTTCATTCAAAATGAGCTCCCAAGCGTCGACTTTATAAGTGAAATTGTTATTCTGTCGCAAATTATAATTAATCCGAGAAGTGAGAAATGATATCCTAAAACAAAAAGCTGACAGTGGTTTTGTTGGACGGGCGAAGTGTCAAAGTTAAATTGAATATTATAGGCAATGATCTCAGGCAGACGAAGTTTCGTGGGGTCGCGCTGAGTAGTTAATCCAATGCCACGATTCAGTTCAAGTTATTCAGGAACAATTGCCTGTTACTTGCATTGCTTATTCATTGTTAATCGAACGCTCAGACTATTTATGTTATACTCGTACACTATCTGTCTTCTAAACTACTCTGTCGTTAATCGGTAACTACAAGTTGCTGCTCTGTTGGAGGTACTTTAAATAAAAATAAAAATAAATAACACAACGTTATCTGATCCCAAACTAGGCAGAGCCTGTACTATGGTAACCAGACAACTGACAAACGTACTTATATATTTCTAAATACATACGTAATAAGATAAATTACACCCAGACACAGAACAAATCATTGTGCTCATCACACAAAGATTTGTCCTGGGTGGGAATCGAACCCGCGACCTCAGTCTTAGAAGTCAGGTTCACTAACCACTAGACTAACAGGCACAGGCAGCGAATTTAGGCTGGCAGGGACTTTATCTTCAACTTTGTTAGAAAAACTTACAGTTTAATAATCGAATTCGACTGGCGTTTTCGGAGCCAATTCCAGAGGTTCTATTTGAAGAAATTTGAAACTGGGCATGAATTCTTAACAACCAAACTCTCCGATGAGTCATATTCTGACTCATGGGTAAGGTTTAACTGATATCTCGCTGACACGAGAGGATGAGAAAGTCTTGTTATTCATTGTAAATTGATTCAGATGAATGTCTGGATTTGTAGCCTCAGATCCAGAATACGTTTAAGTAGTTCTATAAGGCATCAAATCTCAGCAATGTTTTTACGACCAATATTTGTGATACATCACAATACAATTCAACAGATATTGGTCGCCAATATTGGCTGGCCAATGACTTTCGGTCCCTAATAGCCTGGATCGAAGATAAGGTATCTCGAAGCTACTCACGTCGCTCGTCTCTACTGCCAGAGTAAGCTACCGGTGCTACAGTTTAGAGTGTTTGCAGTTCGAGAAATCGACGGTACAGCCCAAGTGGGTGGACATGTTTTGGTAATATCTAGGGTTTTAGTAATCAAACACTTCTTATTTGAAGAGTCAAAGTTATATTTTTGGTACTAAATTATTAAAGTTTTGTAGGTATTCTGGTCTGTCTGAAATAAAGTTCACCCAATTTCGGTTGCTTGTAAACATCAACTTCGAGCATCATTCATACTACTTTTATGATTTCAACTATACGTACCTACGACCAGATTCTGATATCAGAGAGCTGTGAAAACACAATATTCCGTTTGAGTATACACAGATGGGGCTACATCTCTTCTCCAAACGATTGTTTCAAATAAAAGCACATCAAATTCCACCTTTAGATAATAATATACTAAGGTTCACAATCCTTAAACCCTCAGCACAAGAAGTGAGAATTTCGAACACAGAAAAAAATTCAAAAAGCAATCGAACAAAAAACACGAAACAATTCAGCAAATCGCTCCACCAATTTGTGCAAGCCGATATAAAAGTTGTATAAGATGTGGTATCATAGATTAAATAATCGACGTCTGATTCCGGAGGCTGACCACGTCCAATTAGGGTCGAGGTCCCAAGAGAGACGTGGGATCATATCGTGAGAGCGGTCCTATACGTGTTATGTTTTGATGTAAGCTTTTAGATTTTTCGTTGTTGTTTCTCCGTTATTTAATTTTAAAAATGGAATAATAGCTTGTGCTTTGTTGTAGTTTCTGCCAGATGTCTGGCTTATTGTTATTTTTTCTTTCTATTTTCATATCTATATATTAATACGTGAAGCGAAAACTTTGGATCCCTTTTTACGAAAATTGGGCGAACGGAGGAGTATGAAATTTCGCACACTTATAGTTTATACAGAGTAGAAGTGACGAATGCTAATATTTTTTTTAAATTATGCGTTAAAATACATTATTTTCAATAAATAACACGTTACACACACTACTGTTCATTACCGTGTCTAATACACACATGCATAGATATTCTTTTGATTATGGTCCAAATCTGTCTTTATTATTTTGTGCAGTGTTACCAACACCCAGAAATATTTACCCCTAAAGCTTAAAAAAACCCCTAAAATTGACACAATTACTAAAAAAATCCCCTAAAAATTATAATGAAAATAACCAACGAATGTTCAGTAATCATAGAACGGCACACAGTAGTAATATTTGTCTGCATTCTTAGTATCGAAGAACCGTACTAGAAGTCACAATACTTTTATTGTAATCAAAAACACAATGAGAAATGTAAGATGGCAAAAACTCCCTAAGAATACCCCTAAAAATGGAACGCCCCTAAAAAATCTCAATCCACTTATTTATCCCCTAAATTTGGGAAAACCCATAAGTTGGTAAGCCTGATTTTGTGCCTAAAGTCTTACTGAATGTCAAGCATAACCATAGGTAATAAATTAATTTTATAAATATATAACCTATTTCATTTTTAAAATCTATGATCATATCGAAAATATTTGTCTTTAAATTATTTGTATTAGCGACGATAGGAATTTAGTTTAGATTTATAGGAAATAATTTTTGTGGTTTTATGGGGAGTGTCAAGTATGGCATTAGTAAATTTCCCATACAAAACTTAGTGTCGTGTGCAAACTGTAGAGGTTGTATGCCTCACGATTGTACAGGCTGGTCATAAATTGTACAGGCTGGTTATAATTATGACATTTGGAACCGTCATAATTAATTAAAAATAATAGGGAAAATTCTATAAAAACAGAACAAATTTCTGTGATAATTCATTCCATATTTTTCCATATCCAGCAGTTAAGAAGTATTAAGAAAATAAAGAAGAGAGTCATGAGGAAGTATTCTTTACTCATTGCACCTACGTCCTGGTCCTGGCCATCACCATCCCGCCAGCGAACCCTCTCCACAGTAGGACAGCGTCAACAATTTGTCTATAGTGTTACTGAATGTCAAATATAACCATATTATTATTATTTTTTTTATTATTATCTATATTTTTTCATTTAATAATGTATTTCTATTCAAATGAAGTACGGTCGAATTTCGACCAATGGTCGATCACTAGTTTAAATAAATAAACATATATCGGTGTTTAAATACTCGATATCAGTAGGTAACATAAAAGTTTAATTAAGGTTAGAACGAAAATAGCAAAACAGAGCACATTTTCTAAAGTATTCTCTCCAAAAAGCCTCTATTTATCTTTTGGCAAACTAATGAATACATAAAATTCTGAAGCGAACAAAAGAGTCCTTTGCCGTTGACTTTTCCATAAACACAACAAAGTATTTCGAACGTAAAAGTAGGTAACGTGGGTCCCGACTTGAAACCAAATTTAAAGTGACAGGATTACAGGAGCATTTCGAACTGGTTCTACAGAGTAAAGAGCTTTGCACTCCTTTCCACTGTCACATGCCTACTTGGCTGGCATAAACTGAGCAACAAAGTGTTTAGCTTATACACAACTCTAAAATTATGTAGGGCACAACTTTTTAGTCGATTTACTTTGTCACGTTTCTACAAAATTCAATCAAACCGTTTTTTTGTCCGTAAGTGTTTTTATCTTAAAGTGAGCACGAAAAAATGGGGCAAAATGTAATTAACGAAAGCATTATTTGTCCTATTTATGGGGTACGATTAGTATTCAACTTTTCGCAGCAGGAGGGGAGGCTTACAACTAAGTGCAAAGCTTAAAAATAAACATTAAAATCGTTGCTTACATTTAAAATCATTTAAAAATCAAAGCGGCCAGCATTTGCAGCGCCCGCCCCTCTCGTTACGAAACTCATTACAAGACGCCAAATAAGAAGTCGTAAAGTAACCTTTCTTCAGAGGCCATTACGCTATGCCAAATGATATTTTGTCTCCTTACCTAGGGTCGTTTACATGGGGCGCGCGGGTCTCACGGCAAACACGACCCGAATTTAATCTCTGCGCTGCTTTATCTTTGGGCCAATGAGAAGAAAACTTTATTTTGTGCGTAAACAAGGGTAATCGGCTCCTTTTTCCACACAGACGGCTACACTGCGAATGATATTGAACGGGCAGGTGGCGTTGTCCAGAATACGTTAAGAGTTGCCAGAGTAGCCCCTTGTGTCCCTGCGAGGGTAGACCACAAATCGAATAAATCGCCTAATGTGGACAGAGACCGCTATTGATTTACGTGATCGTAAATATTAACAGAATTCACCCCTATTATCGTGGTCAGCTTTGCAGAGAGAACAGTTTTAGAGTAAACAAGGTCCGGTCAGACTGATTGATCAACGTTTTAAACACTTGATCAGGAAATGCACCGATATTTTGTACACAATTACAGTTTCAGTATGCCTACTTACTTTATATTGGAGTTCTTAAACGTACAAACTTTAACCATGAATTTCACAGAAGTCTTAGATCTAGCTTTGGAATTTTTCGTCGGTTATCAAAAACAAAATCTGCTGTTTCATAGAAAAGTGCAATTGCTAAGGATGAAGGTTTGCGACTCATTTCTCCCACTGACTCAACTATGTGATCATATTCAGTATCGTCTAAGTACGATATCGCAGATGATGTACGACGTTAGTTGTCATAATTATTTTTACACGGCCAAAATGTACGACGGCAAATTTCAATGTAGTGGGTTTCAGAATCGTGTACAGAATACATAGTTAAAGTTTGTGCGTCAATGTACCTATTGCCACCCTGTTTAGAAGCCCATTTTAACATTATAGAAATGTACGAAAAATGGTCGGTATTTGGTTTGAAGAAGATTATTCAGACCTTGCCTTATGATAAGTCAACGTAGCTGCGGGATGGACTGGAGAACTAACTTCATTTCTTAGAAAAAAGAAAAAAAATGGTCTAAATCTCTTGAGAAGTACACTTAGGCATTGTCTACCCAAACAAACATAAGACGCTCAACGTTCATGATAATACTATTATATCCAATTTCACGAATACGAGACACAAAAAATAAATTCATCCAAAGTACATTTCATAAGTCTTCACTAACAACGTGATAATATTACATGAAACAGGGAAAATATCGTGTATCAGGAATCGTACGGAGGTATTATATAGAACGGTATTACGAGTATTATATCATTTCGTGTATTATTAACCTTATTTGCTATGCTGACCTGGTCTACGCTATAATTGTATAATACAGGCCTATGTGTAGGCCACGAGGTTCTATGTTATGGGTTTCCGCACTAAGTCCTTTGAGTGGACCTTTGTGCGTGGTCAGGCCACGAGGTAATATATTATTGTGTTACATAGTTGCCAGAACAAGAGCAGCAGTGGTGGCCTGACTTAGCAGCAGCGTTCTCTATGCATTTTACCACCATACTGCGATCGCCAACCCGCCTGCCAAGCGTGGCGATTATGGCAAAGCCCCCCAAATTGGGGGAGGCCTAAGTCCAGCAGTGGACGTCTTACGGCTGAAATGATGATGATGATGACTCTTACATAAGGAGGCCTCTATCCCAGCTGTGGACCATTACAGGCTGAATTTGCTTTAGTGTTATTGCAACCGCTGACTAGAGAGAAATTGCTACACCATAAGGTCGATAAAGGGCCCTTAACTAAACTAATATCTGGCAGCAGAAAATAACTTATTGAACCTTATATATTGATTTCTAAAAAGCCTTGTCAAGTGTCAGCAACAACAGCTTTAAATGCAAGCCTTTAGAGAGAACCTACAATTATTTCAATTCGGGTTGGAGTTAATTTTCATCACACATAAATGTGATGAAAATAATAGAATATAATAGAATTGATTATAATAAAATCTTCATCATCTACCTAGCTTTTTCCCAATGATGTTGGGGTCGGGTTCCAGTCTAACCGGAGGCAGCTAAATACCAGTATTTTACATGAAACGACTGCCTATCTGGCCTCCACAATCCAGTTATTGGGTAATACCCCTTGGTAAGACTGGTTGTCACACTTTCGGGTTTCTGACGCCCCATAACGACGGTCTAAGATCCACAAATGACAACCGGAACTAACAGCTTCATCATCATCATCATCATTTCAGCCGTAAGACGCCCACTGCTGGACTTAGGCCTCCCCCAGTTTGGGGGGCGTTGCCATAATCTCCACGCTTGGCAGGCGGGTTGGCGATCGCAGTATGGTGGTAAAATGCATAGAGAACGTTGCTACCCATTCTCTGGTAAGTCCCTTAGTCGCCTTTTACGACACCCACGGGAAGAAATGGGGTGGTGTTATTCTTTACGTCCGGCACCACACGGTACCAACAGCTTAACGTGCTTATAATCTTGGTGAATATATTAAAATACGTAATATTACAAAAACAATGGTTGTTGCGGACTCAATGTTAGCCAATAGCAAATATATAAATGATATTTATGTAGGTAGGTTTATACCTCTAAGCATAATTCTGACATTACTAATATTGAGGTTTGGATTATTAGTTACAAGCACGTATGATTTTCTTATTATTTTGACCTATCCATATGAAACTAATGGACACTAATATGGCTGCCGTAGGTTGAGTGACCTGATAAAAGCTTTTCTGATATAAGGTTGTTCCAAACAATACATTGTTTGTTGGCTATTGTTAGAGGCTAATATCAAGGTCATATTATCTATTATTTCTATGTGGCGAAGGTCGGTGTACTATAGATACGCTTTTGCTTAACCCTTCGGGAATACAGGCGTGATGTTTTGTTATGTGATTATCAATTCAGTACATATGTTTTATCTTTAACTAGCTTCTGCCCGTGACTTCTTCCGCGTCAAATTTTTGCTCCCCTGACCCTTCCCATCGCATCGAAATGCCTGCCAGTTTTCGATCATTTTTATTTGCTGCTCCGCTACATTTGATTATAACGTAATGTTATGTAGCCTATAGCCTTCCTCAATAAATAGACTACCCAAGACAAAAGTAATTTTTCAATTCAAACCAGTAGTTTCTGAGATTAGCACGTTCAACCAAACAAACATACAAACAAACAAACTCTTCAGCTTTATAATATTAAGTATAGACACGTACTACCTACGTAGTACAGATAAAACATACGTAGCATTATGAAATAAGCTTATGTACAAAGAGATAAGGTAACTCGATTCTAATATTCTTAATACTGTAATAATAATATTCTTTCTATAATGTTGAAACCTCGAGCTCTAAAATATAATTTGAGTAAATATTTTGATACTAGGATTATTGATTTGAATATTTAATAAAAACTTTGAATACTTGTAACAGTGTAAAAGCTAAGAAGAAATCCAATTACTTTTTATTCAAATTGTTTTTTTACGAAAATATTATTACCTTCGAAAATATGTAAAACAACTTACATGCCGAAGAGCTTAGTCGATGAAAAATTCACCTTATTTTTCTATTTTGTAGCTTCACTTTGGAGTAAACAGATGTTTTTACATCGAGGATTTGAGATTAACAACGACTTTTTCCTTTTGTTGACGGCCAGTCCTGAAACGAATGCGATCGGGCGAAGATTTTTTGAAAATCGAATCATGGATACAGATATGAATACGATTATTTAAATATGGTAGGATTTTGATTCTAAATACGAATTTATGGGAAGTCAACACGAGTATTTGCGTCAGTTGAGAACTCTTTTGTTATTATAATCTATTTTTATACACTGTGAACATCATATCAAATACATTTCTGATAGAAGCATACGCACGTACACGATTTTGTATGAATTTCATATCTAAAACAACCGATAACTATTAAAACAAATAAATGGTATTTTGATATTAGAAGCAGTGCGTGGGAAACATTCCAGACATGAATGTAAAAATCACAGATATTATCAGTAAAAATGTCTATAACGAAGCAAAACCAATAAAAATCTTGTAATTTGAAACCATTGGCATAAAACAGACATAAAATAATCTGATAAACAACCAAAGATAGTTCAAATAAAGTGATATATCGACTTCTCGCTTAGAAGAAAACCTGTTTGCATATTGATATTTAACCGCTTTATATGCGACGTTATATCCATAGGACTTTTATGTGATCCCGTTTGAGGCATTTTATTGAATATCGGAAACGTATTTGGGGTTGAAATGAGATCTTTTCCTATTGTTTTTAGATGCCTCTTTATCTCTTCGTTTTGAAGTTCGACAGAGATTTATTTTGTTTCTCTTTGAACCATTATAGTAGTTTCTTCGATATAGTTTCCTTGTTGTGGTGTACAACGACAAAATTGGTGTTAGTGATACTGAATTGTCTATTTCCCTGCTAAATGTATTCAAATTGGTTTATGTTCGGCCTTTGTACGTGTGGGATGGGTATCAAAGTATAAAAGGGAAATAAAATAAAATGTCAGTTTATTTTATCTACATTTTTTCTGTACTGCATCAGAAAATTAACAGTGGACTGTTTCTTGCTCAACCGTTACTGAAAAGTTAGTTTACAGAAAACGAATTTCTGTAGTAACCAAATTATTGTTCTGGACTGACACTAAATACGCGATTTTATTTTAATGTAGAAGAGTGACACCGTCAAATATAGCACACAAAACTTTTTACACGTCCCTAAATTAAACCTAATTACTTCGCAACACATTCTGTTCGTGTATCACCTTCATTTCAGCCGACAGTAATCGTGTAAAATACACATTCCTCCTTATCTCTGCTAATAAACTTACGGAGACGTTCACAACAAATAAGTAAGACTATTTAGTTGCTATTGTGTGACAGACAACAGTATAACTCGTGTAAAGGACGTTAATCAACACGTCTACCCGGCTATCTACTCTAGGGAGCTGTCCGCAAAGATTTCGTTCTTCATTTCCTCAAGAACATTACTCCTTCCGTACCAAAGCATGTTATCAGACAATGACGTTTCTGGCCGAAGTGATAAAACGTTTTTCGTCACTAAGTATATTAACCGAAAAATAAATTCATTTTTTTTATTTGCGCTTCAATTTGAAAGGAGAGTTATTGTTCTTATCTTTTCGCTCGTTTTCACTTAAGTGTAAGCTGGGCTGCAACAGTCTTTGGACTCGAAAGAGGCCAAAGAACTAATCTTTTATACTTTGGTAGGTAATAAAATCACAGTTGTGCATAATAGGCGTGGGTTTTTGGCGCGTAGCCTAAAGGCGTAAACCCATTACTACCCATTACGTCTTAGTAGTTTCTTACCACTAGCGTGGAAGGTATAACAGCTGTTTCACTTCACACTATCTCGTTGGTACTTCGAATATTTTAGACTATTGATGATATTTCTTTTCCTTTGTTTATTTATTTATTGATAAGGGAATTTTGTGACTTGTCTCTAGGAAGGAGGTCTGTGGTCTCTGATTCGCCTGTGACGTCATTTGATCTATCCGAGATCGTCGCACTACAACTCATTGAAGTATAAGTTTCGTAGGCAAGCCAGCGCTCTCGCGCCCTTTGTAGTTATTTACGAGCAATTGTTTACATTTTTATTTACGAGTGTGATTTTATTTCACTATAATTGAAGAAGATTTCGTAAAAGGACAAAGTAAGAATGTGCCTAATATTGAAATATACAACGTAATGCAGTGTTTTGAGTCGTGTTTTGACTCATGGGACAATACAATTTTTGTAGGCGTATTTTTTAACCTCAGCCATCGTATAATAAATAAACAAAATACGACTCGAAAGTTGCAAGTGACTGACACACCAATGGATTTCAACGTACTCAGCGACTACGAACCGCTTCACCTAGGTCAAATGACCTCCCATGCTGGGGCGCCGCGTATAACGAAATTATTTTTGCAAGCGCAACTACAAAGTCCCATAACTTTTTCATTTCTATAGATATTATAATGATTCTTTCACATTTTTATTTCATTTTAGTTATTATTTAAAATGAATTCATTACAAAAAATGGAAACTTCTTCATTGTGAATTCGTCACTGTCAGAAGTTTACATCACTAGCAAAAAATTAATAGTAGGTACGTGCAAGATAGCGCTAGTTGAATTACTTGACAGGAATAAAATATAATAAAGAAGTGTACTTCTTATTTTCACCAATACGATTAGAAAAAAAAAACATAATTACTTAAAAAAATATATTTATGTTTTTGGTAAGTTCTTTCATTTGTGTTATAGTGAAAGCAGGAAAACTGTAGCAGAAGATTTTAGAGTGTTTTCCCTCTGAAAGATTGATGACTTCGTTAACGACACTTCTTTTATTTGTCTACACTGTACCACATCAGAGCAAAGGCCGTCCTCAAATCTTTCCAGGAATCTTCATCCAGAGCCATCTCGATTCAACTTGTCTCCTCTTTATGTGCCGACCTTGGTGGCGCCAGTGACAACACATTAAATGAAAGATATATCTAAACTCAGTTCGGTTTAAAAAAAAATCTGCAGGCGATAGTGACCAAAAAAACACATTAACTAACATAACTAAAAAATACTTACATAATACTTAAACATGAACATAAAATACAGAACCAGAAGATTTATTGGCCCGTTAGTTGCTACCATAGGTTACTGCAGTTTTGGTCATGTCACGTCGTCAATCGAGCTTGGGACGCGCGTCATTTGTTTTAGTGTCACAAATCGTCCCCCCATCGGCTGGGACCCTCGGTAAACAAAAACAGAGTGTTTCTAAACAAAACTTGTGTATTTTACGAAGGAAAGTTGCAAGTTAGCTGCCTACTGGCTTTTAACGTATGCTAATGAATAAAATAAAGTGCGTGAGGATTCGACCATTAATTTATCAACATGATGGAAATAAGCATGAGTTGGTACTGTTCTTACGTGTGTTAGTAATTTTACAGTGTGTTTAGAAAATAATAAAAAAAAAACAATAATATGAAAAAGAAAGCTTCAATCTAAGAGGTTTACCTTCTTAATTTAAAGATGTATAGTTCTACCAAAAATAGAAACGTGTGCTTTATTAGCTTTATTTTTGGTAGAAACCTCACTGAAAACTTTCATTTATTTGTATAAATTCGTTTGCTTTTGAATCATGAATACGGGGCTTTTGGCTACTTTGTGCGTGTGTATTTTTAGTTTTTTTATTTTTTTTTTACTAGTTTATATTGTGCGTTTTGTTTGTGCAGAATAAATAATTTTTCTTTCTTTCTTTCGAATAATGTATTTAAAAAAATAAATATAATACTAATAATCCACGTTACAAACTACACGAAGATTGTAGTTACACTTCGCTACAAAATAAAGTAATAGCTGAACTTTGGGATTACGCTACATCAAATCAACGCCGTCTTCCACTATCCTAAAACGTAACTTTGTATTCATACCGAGTGTCCAAATTAAGGCGAACAGAAGTGAAGTGGCCATATCTTTTACGCGAACACTCAATATCAACTTAAAACAATGTAAGCAAAATGTGAAAGCGAAGCATGAAATTACCCAGAACAGTACAAATGTAATTAAACCTAACCGTTAAACTCAGGCATTGTCGTTAAAGTTAAGTAAAAGCCCAGAATCTTTGTTAGATTTTCGTTTTATGATTCCAAAAAGAAAGGAGGCGAGAATAATTTAATAATGCCGAGTACTAAATGAAAAAATTAGAGCCTTAAGGTTTTGACGGAAATATATACAGATGAGTCGACAATAGTCTTCATAGATTAAAACAGATGGAAATGCCGTATGGAGCAAACAAATTGGTGAAAATCCATGTTCACCAAAACGTCAGCCTGCTGCTATATTTAAGAAAAATCTATACGTATTTGCAAAGTTTTCCTTAATGTACCATTTGACATTCATTTTTACACATTTATTTAACATAACGAAACTCAAAATTAAAATTATTTAAAACCTTCGAAAAAAAGAACGCAATAGTTTTAAAACCCCATCACATAAACCACCCTGTACGTAATTCGGACGTGAACAGCATATAAACCAGAGCGTGTCTGTATGAGTCGACCATTCGTCGACGACATGTTACCATTTATAGTTTTAATTGGCAGCGGTAGATCTATGCCTGCAGGGTACAGGCACTACCAGACGTTATGTGGCAGTGAGGGACAAGTTCATACTAGATAGACGGCTATGCATCATGTTGATGAATTTGCTTTGTTATACTGATTTGGGTCATGTTGTGCGTAGACGGATGTGTCTGGTTAGTTTACAGTGTACACAGTTGTGAAACCTAACTGCGAATGCTGTAGTATATGCAAATCTATGTCTGATATTTTGGATAGTTATTACATAATTACCCCTATATTTAGGCGCAAGCTTGCGGGTGGTGAGCAACGGGTAGCTTGACGCCCGGTAAGGACCAGGCTCGGGTCGACGGCGCGTAGTGTTCCACGCGCGCCTCACTGAGATGTCAGCAGAACTGAAGGGGTCTGCCAGGACCGATGCCTGCCAGGGTCGCGAGATTGTTCGAAAGAGACACCGTGACCCGGGCACATGGGCAACTGAAGGAATACGGGTGGGTTTTAGTCAGTAAAAGTCTGACACGCCCTCCCGCTACATCCAAGAGCGGGAGACGTCATTTGATGATTTCCCATCCAAAAAAAACCCTATATTTACAGACGATGAGATGACTCATAAAGTAAATCATGATTACCGCTTATTTCTTGATCATTTTTAACGTTTAAACCTGTCTAAACTATAAGCAACGTCTATAAATAAGGTGGTTTTGATCATTTAATGAAACTTAATGTTGAAATATTTGGAAATTTCTACATGCATTTTTATAACTTATCATTTTCTAAATATGTAGCGCGTGAGACCTTGTTATTCATTAATGATTTTCTGAGCACGGGACCCAGAAATTAATAAACAGCTTGTCTCAAGCGAAAACACTTCTTCCCGTTATTAAGTTATTTTCCTAGAACGTCAAACAAACGACAATCTCCGAAGTTCGCAGAACTAACATCACTTTAATTTCTAGGTTTTGCCTGTGGTTTCGCCCGTGTAGAGATCAGAAATTATTCTATGGGAACTTACTACCGGGATAAATAGTGTATTTTCAGTTAATCCAGGTTGTAAACTATTTTTGTGCTAAATTTCATTGAAATCCGCTCAGCTGTTTTTGCAAGATTGAGTAACAGACATCAAACTTTCACATTTATAACATCAGTAGGATATTAAGATTCATGAGTCATTAAAAAATAGAATTATGCTTTTAATCACCGAAAATCAAACATGTTACCTCTCCAAAATGGTTGTCTTAATAATTTGCCAATGGGAAAGTAAATTGCAAAAAATAATTTGAGGATAATGAGAAGAGCGACTGCTTTTATACTTCTACTAAAATAACAACATTTTTTTTGTAAATTAAGGTAAAAAAAATCTACAATCCTTGATACTTGGACCACACCCCACTGCGGTTTTCTGCTCAAAATTGGGAGTATTTGATTTGTTTTGTACTGGTTTGTGAGAGCGACCATCACAATATGGATGAGCAACCCACCATAAACTCCAAAAGTCTTTTACATAAATTTGTAATGAATATTTTTTTTAAATATAGGCTCACACCATGCTACGAGTATATGGGAGTTACGCATCATCATCATCAGCCTATAGCAGTCCACTGCTGGACATAAGCCTCCCCAATTGCACGCCATTCAGCTCGATTTTCGGCAACTCTCATCCAGCTGCTACCAGCCACCCTGCAAAGATCGTCGCTCCACCTAGCCTGAGGGCGTCCTACCTTACGTTTGCCGATTCGCGGTCTCCACTCAAGAACACGTCTACCCCAACGGTCATCGGTTCGACGGCTAATGTGGCCGGCCCATTGCCACTTCAGCTTGCTAATCATATGAGCTATGCCGACAACTTTGGTTCTCTGCCGGATCACCTCATTCCGGATTCTGTCTCTCAGAGATACTCCAAGCATAGCTCGTTCCATAGCTCGCTAAGCGACTTTAAAGGAGATCGGCAATTCCTGGCCCCGATAGACAAAGTATTAGACCATTCGAAAAAATATTTAAATAGTTATAAACCCTACTTTAATTTATCATTTCCTAAAAAAACATAGGAAAAAGGAATAAAAAAAATAAAAAAGTCAATTGATGTATTCCTCTCGTTGCAGTTGTCTGATGTTGCCATATTATGCTATTTTTAAATAAAAATGTTTTTCCCGTTAAAAGATTTGTATTACAATGTTCGATTTATATTTATTTTCACTTAAAAAAAATTTTCATGAGTTTATTGCGAAACAATGATTAAAGATAGAGTATTTTTGTTGTCGTTATGTTATTTTAATGATTTTATAGAAAAATCGATTTGCATTTTTGTGAACTGCAACACTCGATACGGCACTTGTCACTTGTCAATCAATCGGTTGTCAACAACAGATTTCCAGATAGCGTCATAACGCTTGATTTGCGTTATATGTTTATTTTGAGTGCTACATTACCGACCCTTGCTGTGTTTTTGGACAGTTGTAGCTGCCTTTTTGACACCTATTTCGTTCTTGGACTCCGTTCTTCCAGAAATACCTATTGACCTTCAAAATCACTAAAACTCATAACCTAATAAAAAAGCGGGAACAAATGATAATGGGATTTATAGACTACGGTCTGATATAAAGTTTTTTTTTTAAATATTCATATCCCATGTTATTTCGAAAAACTAATTACACAGGCCTGTAGACTAATATCACCCCTTGAAAACCCAAATTACTTCATTTATGTTTATTGAGGCCTAATTTCTTAGGACTGTTTGCCGATTTCCTTGTGGACCAGCCGTACCGTGAGTGTCCACGTTTCGGCTCCGTAGGTCATAACAGGCAGGTCGCACTGGTTGAAGACTTTCGTCTTTAAGCTCTGTGGAATAAGCGACGAGAAGACTCGACGAAGCTTCCCAAATGCTACTGTTGTTTGATGCTGCTGTGAGTTACACATGACTTGTAAAATTTAGATGTACTAGAGGTACACTTCTGCCAAGCCCTATCGGAAATATACGTAATTTTATGTTAGATTTATTAACAACAACCATCTTTCTAGGACTGCACAAATAACGACGTATAATGTTGATATTAATTACTTTAAGTAAGAATAAAATTTATGTGAAACTTTTATGCTTGCATATACTACGCACGCAATTATCACATACTATTGCAAACGTTTTGCTGAAGACGGAAGTAGTAATCATCGTAAAATGCCTTTAAATCGCGTTTACAGTGGCAATAAATGGAAACGAAACATTCCATTGTGTAGGAATTGGAATGAGTGTTAGAAGACAGAAGTAGAGCACTGACAGGATAAGGCTTTATTAAATTAAATTAAATCAACCAGATTTGAAATTCGAAAAAAAAAGTATTTGTCAAAAGACATGCTCACTATGACAAAAAAGCATATTGATAGTATCACGCATTCAAACGGACATTCACCTTTTTTAATTTGTCTGCTTGACGGTTGTAAAACACATTCACAGGACGTTAAGAAAAACAAATGACGTCGAATTCCTCATGGATTTGCTGCGACATGGATACACACAGACACGCAAACATACAGTCAAACAAGCACACATTCACCTAATGTTTGTTTGTGTAAATCAATAAAGAATTTTATGTGCCAACGTGCCTTTTCGCTTCAGTAATTACCTGAAACACTGCAAAAAGAATGCGTCTTCGTGTTTTATATGCCGTCTGCGAGCTCTTAATTGTACCTTCGTTTCGTGACTTGCTTTCCGAGTTGTTTATAGGTTGCTTTAATTATTTAGTTGATTACTCTTACCATTTTATTTATTTACTAGCTATGCTCGCGGCATCGCCCGCATGGATGCCGGGAATAATCTCACGAGAAACGTACTGCTGGACCATAAAGTATGCCTATGCTACTCTTTATATCATAAACTATCGGCTGGTAGTCTGACTAATATCGGTCCAGTCGTTTCGAAGAATAACCAGAATCTCCTAGACAGACGAACATTAAAATTGTTTTTTTGTTTAGCGTTCCATAAATTATCGTTGTCATAATTATCGTTCCATAATCATTTAGTAAAAAGCTGTTATTTTATACATTATTACAAACAGACACGTTAGGTAAAAAAAAAATCTAGGTGTTTAACTAAAATTATACTCTACAATGTTGTCACATTCTGGAATAAATTTTTCATAGGGTAATAACTTAGTGGCACGAGAAATATTCAGAATTTTGGATGTTCATAATTTAGGGTGAGAATATCTGTCACTTACAAACACTGAATAATGGAGCAACTCTTGGGTTTTAATTATTGTCGTGATTTATTGTCAGTGGAAACCAAACAACGAGGGACAATTCCGAATCTATTCAATTATTCAAACTTTTAATTAATATTAATAAGAGCTCTCACTTTCAAAAGAAAGAATACTGAAGGCACAGATAAAAACTCCTTAGAAATCCGCGTTACCCGCAGCTGTGGACTGTAAATTAATGCGAAAACAATAAAGCGTCGCCGCACGGTCCAAAAATAGACAGCAAAGAGCTTCAAATAAAAATTTATTCCAAATGGTTATTAGTGCCCGCGAACAAAAGTAGGTTGAATGTTGCTGGTGTGGGTGAGCAAGCCCATAATAAACGTCACGACAAGAGAGATAGGAAATTAAACGAAACTAAAGAGAAGTCAGTCGTACCAACATCTGGGGGCGAACTTTAGGGGAACGTTCACGGCTTTAAGTTAAAAAAAAGCAAAATTTAGACCGGGCGCTCGATTCTGTTTACCCTCTGTGAGCGACAGGTTAGAACCTCCTTTATTTTTATGTGCAATTCTACTGTTGCAGTCTTCGAAATTAGATACGTGTTCAAAGTGAATTCTCTTGGAAAATTTTCGTTTGAAAACCGTAATAAGTTTTATAAAACGTGCGGGCCTTTATCTAAAGAACAAGATATTTTTGTTTAGACATTATTTTTAAACATTGCAACAAATGTTTTGACAGATGAACATTAATTCAATGATTTTTAGTTTAGACTTACCTTTGGGCAGTGGTTCTATGACAACTTTGACGGCGTGGACTGCTCCTAATCCCACGAGGATCCACAGGAACGCCATGACGCTTCGAACTGAACGCATTAAAGCGTCCATCTTCGTTCTACTTCAGTCTATGTGTTCCACATCGCAGGGAGTCCTGTAAAGAGAGAATATTTTTTTAATTATCTATGACTAGTAAAATGCTTAGAAGAAGCATTAGAAGTAGATTTAGTAAGTGTTTATCTTTGATAGCCGTGACGCTTAGTGTCGAGCCCAAAAATTCTGACAAGACAACCAGTCTTACCAAGGGCTATTGTATAACTCAGAATCTGGGTTGTGAAGCTCAAAAAGGCCAAAGTTCCATGTAAAATATTGGTCATTCACATCCAGTTAGTCTTGAAGCCGACCCCAACATTGTTGGAAAAAATGTACATAGATTTTGATTAGTAAAAGTGTTCTAAAACACATAAAACCGAAGAAATACAACATTTTTAAACTAAAGTACAATGTAATACAGTACTAGGATCTAAAGAGATAAAAGTTTCGGGAAAACACAAATTGAGGCGGATAGGTCTTATCCAGCCTATAAAAAAATAAGTCACACTAACAATCAATACATTTTCAAACAAAAAATCACTACATCTCGCAATCTATTCCAGGCAACGAATCGAACAAGCCACAAACTCGAATAACCAACGAAATAAAACATTATCGCATCAAAGGCAGTATCAGGCGCAGTTCAATGTTATATTGACAAGATCCAATCCAACTCGCAAATCCAATCCTTCAACTTCTGAAGTGAGTTCCCCTAATATCTAGCGCCTTTGCATTTATGAATAATAACTGGAAAAAGTTAAACTCACAAATCCTACTCCATCTGAATATTGTACGATTCGAAAGATAACGCGCCAAAGGAAAGAGGATTCAATTTTTTTTATAAAAATGCCGCTCGGTGTTTATTCTCCAACGACAAAGTTTGTAAGGTGGATTAAAATTATTATAAACCTAGATGGAGTTTTATATCTTTGCGGATTTATTACAGAATTTTGCAATTCACCTTCGTTTGTTATGCGATCGAAATAAGTGTTATGACGTAAAAAGATTATTAGCTTATCACTAACTTACGCCGTTGGCTTCGACCGCGTGGTATGTGGATAAATAGCTCATGTCCTACTCTAGGGTTGAAAAAATCATAATCGGTGCAACCGTGCCGGAGATCATCACTTACATAATACCAACTTGACCACTTTATAATATAAGTATACTAGATATAGACAAAGGCCGCGACTTACGAGTTGTAGGTCGCAGGTTCGAACCCAAGCAGGCGCCTTACTTTGTGTAAATTATTTCTTCACCACTGCTCTCAAAACGGTGAATGAAATCATCGAGAGGAAACCGGCATTTCTTAGAACCACAAATTTGAAGACATGTGACGTCTACCAACACGCACTGGGCCCGCGTGGTGGATTAGGGCCCACTCCCTCTCACCAAGAAGAAGCCTATGTCCCAGCAGTGGGAACATTATAGGCTGATGATGAGATACAAACAAAAGCAGAATAAGATGGATATGTAACGAAGACCACTACGAAGAATTTTCGTAAGGAACGAACAGCAAACTAGGAACAAGTTTTGGCCTAAAAATAACCCGAACCTTCCGAATATAAAATGTATCAATTTCCTACCCTCTATCCCAGATTTTTTCATAAATACCAAATGAACCAAATATGAATTTAATAGGTTGGGAACAATGAAGAATAACAAAAACAATATTTAAATTCAGAATTGTATCACTCATAGACAATAAAAACGTGTTTTTAGTACTGGCCGGTTAACAACGCGTCATATTACACTTAACGCCATAAAATTGACGCCCGGACAAATCACTTCACAATTACACACACACTGTGAAAAAGATCGCGTTGTTTGCTCCCTTTGAAAAAGTCTCACTCATTCACACTATCATTTTCGGGGAAAAGCAATTCAGTGCTGGTTTTTTATTTGAGCGCCGTAAGCCGAATGTAGTGGACGCTTCACGTCTGTTCAGAAATTCGATTAACTGTCTCGTTGATCGCTTTTTCGGTGATGTATGTAAATTTTTCCATTTGATATGTGAGAACTTAGGAATATCAGCATTAATGCATCCCTTGGTACGTGGAGTGACATTTCGAAAATGGATCTAGTACGAAATTCGATTTAGGTTTAGGGTTTTCTGTTTAAAAAATGAAGTAAGTTTTATGAATGAAGAAAGTTTTATGTGTGTTATTACGAAAACCACTCCAATAAGGATTGGTTTTCGTAAAAAAAGAATATATATTGGCACAAGTAAATATGTAACGTCTTGAATGTTTATAATTTGAAATTTTATTATGTTAGAAGATACACCTACTCTATATTTGAGTAGCAATAAAAAGGCTCTATTAACATATGAACTTCAAACTGACAGTTAACTCAATCACTTTCAGATTGAGTGTCCACTTTGTTAACCGACTTCAAAAAAAGGAGGAGGTTATCAATTCGACTGTTTTTTTATGTTAATTACCTCATAACTTTTGACTGGGTGAACCGATTTTGATGATTCTTTTTTTATTTGAAAGCTGGTGCTTCCTGTGTGGTTAATTTGGTTCCATTCTGACAATGGAATCCATGTGAAAACCATATAAGTCTTAAATTTGCATTAAGTATTTGCGCGACAAATGAACGAATAGCGCGATTAGATTAGTGCGGGGTACATACCATAACTAAAAAGTTAAAAATAAAAACTTTTTTACAAAAAAATAACAGTGGCAAAAAAACCTCAAATACAGATCTTAAGACACTGACTTCCAAAATTAAAGTTCTTTTTCACTTTGTAGTTTTTTTTAAGGAAGTCGGTTAATATTTTTTTTGTAAAAAGTTTTTTTTATATGACAGTCATTGATTGTTCCGTGTGGTGCCGGACGTAAAGAATAGCACCATCCTTTTTCTTCTCGTGGGTGACGTAAGAGACGACTATGGGACTAGAGAATAGGCAGCAGCTTTCTCTATGCATATTACCACCATACTACGATCGGCCACCCGCCTGCCAGGAGCGGCAATTATGGAAAATTCCCTCAAATTGGGCAAGGCCGAAATGCGTCCACTGCTGGACCTATGTCCAGCAGTGGACGAATTTCGGTTGAAATGAGGTATTATTTGAAACTGCAACTGATAGATTAAAAAAGTATCTTTTATTTTATTTTTGACAATTAAACCGATGCTGACCATCCAGCATCATGTAGTATTCAAGACAATCGAAAAACGAACAATTGATTTAAATAATGAACGAGGCGACATCTAAAAAATACTAACAGATAGTCTCCAGACAGTCCACTCAAGTGCAAAAATATTGGCACACCTTATTTTTAGCGTAACTTTAATATTTGATGCAAAATATTTAACTTTGTTTTTTTTACTGTAAACACGGACCTAAATAAACAAATCGTCACTAATGAGTTACTTTAGGAACGGTGAGAATTTACCTTTCTTTTTTTCTAGTGCAAATATTTTTATAAAAGGTAACTAATGTATATTGACAAGCTCAGTGATATTTTAGAATATCTCTACATTTTTAGGGTTACATTTTTGAGTGAGTATTTTGGAAATTTCATTGTGTTCGCCAAATAAATAATACAAGAATTGTTGTTAGTTACATACTCTTTGGTTTCACACGATTCTCTTCGACTTAATTGACTCAGCGTATCGCAGTACTCTGCTGGGCATAGTCCTCATCCAAGCTAGGCCACAACACCATATACTCCTTGCACATTCAGTCTGTCTCAGCAACCTGTTTAAGGTCGTACCTTCCGTCTGACCTTTCTCTTAGTACCTAGAAGTAAAAATACCAGTCTGTTAAGTCCCACTGCAGGTCAAAGGCCTCTTCTCATTCAAAGAAGACACGAGCATTGATCGCCACGATTGCACTAGATGGGTTGGCTTATTAGCTCTAAGTACATGTTTCCTCACGTTGTATCCACATACCATTTAATTTTCCCGCTCTAAACTACGGAATTTAGTGCACTAAGTTCCTCTTTAATTACAGCGTTAATATCTACACAGTCTAAACAATCAGTGTCTCTGAAATCGGTATTAGTGCGCACCCTTTGTGCACACGAAACAGAAAGTAAAATTAAGCAATTGCGCACAATAGAGCGCGTAATAATAGATGGGTGTTTGTAATTGTGCGCACTGTAAGCTGCTGTAATTGCAATGTGCATCATTAGTGCGAGAGAAAGGGACCTCCGATCTTTTATCCCGCTCCAACAAATTAACTAAGCTTTTGTTCTATATTGTTTGGACAATAAAATTGCGTGGACTAAGCCTAGTTGTTATTAGCCTTTTAGTTTTATCCCCCAGTTAAATCCTATCGATAATTTATGACTTTATTTCGACTTCAGCGTAAAGCCTGCGATCTAAAACTGGTAAAATTTTAAAATCCATCCATTTTATAAGGTCTACATTTTTAATTACTGTTGATAAGGACGAGTCTATCCAAACGCAATCTCGTGATGACGCCACCTCATCGGCCCCAAATTAAGTGTCTTTCGTTATTCAGTCGCATGTTAAAGGTGCTGGCTATACAAGGAGACATTCTAATTACGGCAGCGGGCGTGGCTGCCCGTCCTCACCTGATTAAGGCATCAAAGATTCCACCGTGAGCCAGTTCGTAATTATTTGGCCTTACCGCGTCGCTTTATGCTGCTAAGGGTTATTCAACGCAGCACTCAATCAACCAAGCCATTAAAAATAACGCCACTATCCATTTAACAATCAATTTTACACTTAATTAGAAACTTCTGAGATTTGATCGAGTATTTTTTACTGTCAATGCATTCATTTAATTTAGTTTCAGTTTGCTATCAGTAAATTAAAAGTTTGCTTAATTAAAGACTGTCAAAACTTCACAAGTATTAATATCGATGGATTTATTGCGGTAGCTTTTTGTTTAAAATTTTCAGTGGTGAGAACCAAATATTTAAAAACTCAGGGAAAAAAAGGCACAAAGATGGAACATTAAATATTAATAGCAACTCGTTTCAGCTTGGACGTTCGCCTTAGGTAAACTGTACCGGAGTTTCGTCGTTCGTAGCACCTTGTCCTCTTCAAATCCTATATAATAATGAGACAAGCTCCGGTCCCTTTGAGGAAATTTTTAATGAAACACCCTAGAAAAGTTATAAAAGCATCGTCTATCTTTTAAAAAGTAATTGAGCCTGGCAGAGAGCCGCTTTTCAAATGATTTGCGGGTTTTGTTTTACAATCATTGCGAAAAGTTAGCAACTTTAAACATTAATTTCGTAATCAGAGAGTTACAAATATTTTGTTTGAAGCAAAAAGTAGGTTTCTATTTCCGTCAATACAAAGGCTTAGGAACCAGATACCTATCAAAGTTTTGTTGGAATATTTAAATTTAGTTTTTCTTATTATTTAGAACTTCTGATTATTTACATAGACGATTAAAACGTTTATAAACTAATGGAAAACGTGTTCAATTGTTCTTATTGTTTCTGTTATTATTAAATTCTAATTCACTTTTTCATTACCTTCTTTAACCTCTAAGTCCCTGAGATACCACATTTGGTACAGACACAATCGTTTTTTAATTGTGTCTGTAATTACGGTAATTGACTGGTTAACAGTACAGCATCTGCCTAGCCTTTTCCCAAAGGGTTTGGCATCCAGTCTCACGGGTTGCAGCAGAATACCTTATATTTTTATTACATGAAGCCACTGCCTATCTGACCTCCACAACCCAGTTAATGGATACGATACGCCTTAGTAAGACAAATTGTTATATCGGACTTTTACCGACCCGTTACGATTGTCTAATATCCACGAATAACCACTGAACAACGGCTTCGCGTGCTTTTGTCTTGAGACACGGAAGGATCTGGATTTGTAAAGCTAAAGTCACCCATCCACGAATGAACCATAGAAACCCGTGCCAGTGTTATTACATAGCCACAAGCACATTACAAAAGTTGCGGCTGCCCCAATTATCTTTTAGTCAATTTTCCCAACCTGCATAATACTCCCGTATTTTCTTTTAACGAGATTACCATAGAAATACTTTTGTAATTCTACTTCAGACACAGGGTGTGTTGGCTTCATAAATTAAAATTCAAACTTTTTACCATTTGAAACCTCAGTCTGAATTTAATTTCGCACAACGGGTGTAAGTTTTCGCGCTTGGAATTAACGAAATTAGTGAAATTGCTATTAGGGGGTGTGAAAAAATGTAATTATGCCCTCGGTGGGTCATTAACAATAGTTAGAACGCTCATGGTACTCGTAGCGAACGAGGCGAGTTATTGCAGTGTGAATTGCACTTTATACAGTAAAAAATTAAAACCTTTTTCTAAAGCTGTTTCGCGACAATGATTATTATTATGAAGCAAAATTCTTTGCTAAAAATAAAGAAGGAATATTATAACGGGGATTTACAAAATTATATTTAATTTTGGGATTTTTCTGAAGTCAAGTAGTAGTATAACGATATACCAAAGCTAGACCACGGAATAAATTATATTGTCAGTCTTGGAGTCATTTGCAAGATAAGCTACTTGAGTTTTAAGACAAAGCCATTGTACATAATTTGCTGATTTACGACTCTATCAAGATTTGAGTAATTGTAGAATAAACAAAGCTGGCAACAATTCAAGATAATCAGGCTTATGATTTGCCATTAAATGCAAGGACGCCAACTCCCAAGTCCCTTTGTCGAATTATTGACGCCATAAAACTGAAGCTCCAGCGATAGCCGACAGAGCGCCTTATTCTTGGCAAATAATCGAACGACGGCTAACAACCAGATAGTCTGTTGGAAGACAAAAGAATATTTTCTAGCCTATTATCTAAATTATAGGCGGGCGAGAAGAAGGAAGACAATGCTGGCTCCTACTCGCCTCCGTCTTATTTTAATTGCGTCGTCCCAAGAGCTGTATTGCGTTTTATGAACGGAATAACCTGACGGCAGCGTGTTATTGTCCTAAGCTTTGGTACAAGCATAAAATGTTCACTAAATTAAGTGTAAACTATTGAGTTGGTTAGTTCCATTATGTGTGTGTATCTACAAAGGTGGTGCGGCTATGTGGGTGCATGCACGTGGTTCCGACGTGGCCCTTTGTACAAAGAAATCCAGTGGGCCTGACGCCGGCAACAAAGTGGTTTCATACGTACGGGCGTTCGCGCACCAAGCAACAGAGGAAATTGAATTACAGCTACACTTCGAATGTGTGCAAGATGTTACTTTTGAAATGGTAATATGCAAATCGTATGTTCTGAAATGAATGAAGAATGTTGTTCCGAAAATAGTGCTAGACTTTTTTTGTTCAAAACACTTTTGTAGTGACGAAACTGTACCTTTTTAATCGACTTCAAAAAGTAGGAGGTTCTCAATTCGTCTGTATGTTGTTTTTTTTGTATCTATGGTCCGCGATGTCTCCGGCAATTTTATATGGATTTCGAAAATTCTTTTTTTGGTGAATGTGTTTCTTAGCTTGGTCCCATATACATTTTATTTAATTTCCTGGGACATTTTTGGAATTACCTTCGATAATACGTTTTTAATCCACTTTATATATATTGTATCACTGTTTCCTATGACTGTTGCTTCCGTAGCAAGTAATGGTACGAATTGGTGTGGGTTAGGTACAGACGCCAGCATACAAATCTACTACAATCTGTCAAAGGACATGGTTCCTGCGTCCATAGATCGTTCGCCCGAAAACCAACAGCGAATAAAATTTAGTTAACGTGTTCTAAATTACAAGTACATGCCCATGAAGATAAGTTTTAATTACGGACATCTTGCAAAAAGCATTTATTTCAAAATAAAACAAAGATTTTAAGGTTAAGTTTAGTAAGAAACAATCATGATATATGCTACTAGATACCTGTCAGTAATGCTATTTCTATTACCTGTACCCATGTGGCTGGTTAAGCTTAAAGATTCAGGTGCCTACTTATCTTTTTTGGTGTAAAATATTCATATTTTTACTTTTAGTGCAGTAGTGGAACAACTTGACAATTGAATTAATTGACAATATTGACATGACAAGGATTAGGGGGATGTCCATATGTTAGATCCGTATCGCTATATTTTGTGAAGAATCGATACCAATCGATACAATTTGAAATAAACAACGTATCTCACTTATGTGTAGTTATTGTTTTTTTCTTCATTCATTTATTTAGGATGGATGGATTAGGTTATAAAAATCAGTTCTGTTATTTAATTCTTTTTACACTATTAAATTCAAAATATTTACTGAAAATATCAATCCATATAATACTAGTAAGTAATACAACTTAACCTAATGTTAGTATTAGAATATCTGGATGACCGAGCTTTGCTCGGTATTTTTTGGTAAATTGTGTTTAAAATAATAAGTTTATGTTCAAGTTGATTATCGATAAAGTTGGTCATTGAAAACACGAACAAAACGACATTTTATAAAAATGAATCCTAGCTAGATCGATTTATCGCACCCGAAAGCCCCTGTATACTAAATTTCATGAAAATCGTTGGAGCCGTTTTCGAGATTCAGATTATATATATATATATATATATATATATATATACAAGAATTGCTCGTTCAAAGGTATAAGATAAAAGAAAATAAAACTAAAAAAAAAACTGGAAAAACGAATGAACCGTTGACTACTACTACGTAGTTAGTCTACTGTTAAGGTTATCTTAATACCAATAAAAATGTCGCAAGTTAGTGCAGAGCGTCCCACCTTGGCAAGAAAAAAGCGTGTTACAAAGGTCGAACGAAAGAAAAATACGAACGAATGCGTATGCCATGCCTGAGCAGGTGGCCAACCAACGAAAGCAAGTAATCACTTTCACGATGTGTGAAATTAAAGATTGGGTATCACTGTCAAAAATGGCGTTATCTAGTGTGACGTCGTTTCTCGTTAGTCGTTGCAGCTCTTTTTAATCTTTATTATGATACGCAGACTGTCCGTTTTATACAAATATTCGCAATTAGTATAATAAAATACATATATATTTATTATGTACGTCACATGTTTGTTGGTCCTGAGGCTAACTTGAGCGATGTCCTTTCTTAAATAAATTTTCAACTTTATCGCTAAAGTATTAGGTTCAACATTGATTGGGAAAATTTGACAGTTTCGGGTAACTTGATATACTGGCGTCTGTACCATAACTAAAAAGTCTAAAATAACTTTAATTTAGGAAGTAAACGACTAAAAACTAAAATATATGTCCAAAGTTGCCGTTAGAATACGTTTTTATGATTTACAAAATAAACACCAGAGAAATAATATTTAAATAAGAAAATAGAAATACATTTTGCTTTGTGCCAATAAAGCGGCATTCTTTTCACGAACATATTTTGCCGTTTATACCAATACAGGAAAAGCTGATAAACGTATCAACGGATTAATATGAAATATTGCCGAAAACCAACATAAGTGAGAGGAAATATTGGCCGTTAGCTTCCTTCGGGGAAATCCGAGCAGCGGTTATGCAACAGCGACGAATTATTATATAATATCCAAAGTGCCTTTATTCATATGATTTTTATGATAATACGTAACAAATAACAATATGATGCTCTCTCTGGATTGCATGGGCACGTAAAGATGTAACTTTTGTTATGACGTCATGAATCATCTATCATAGATTACGAGTTTACGACTTAAGTTGACCGACCTCCTTCAAGTTTTTATGGCTAGTTGACCAGTACCTACATTATACGAAGTCAAAATAAAATCACACACACGTGTCAACTCGATCGTCGACTAGAAGAACTCGATCGTCGACTAGAAGAACTCGATCGTAGACTCGAAGTCAATCACCAACAAAAAGATTTTTTCATCGTTCCAATTTTGTTCAAAATTTTAAATTACTCTATTATCTGAATTTAATGCATGCAACTGAACGTTTGTTGTGTTTTTTTTTTTTTTTGGAAATTAATAAGTACGTAAAGTTACACGAAAACTACAGAAACAGATGATCGATCGACTACGGGCATTGACCGTCACCCATTGAACGATGCAAAACAGTTTCTGTTTTTTTTTTGTCATCTATTCGTTTTCGATATCGATACCCAACACAAACATATTGAATTTACAGCAAATATTTAATTTTTTTTTAAACTTGTAGATGTTTTCATCAATCAACATTATATACATCATTAACTTGCAGTCCAATTTATACCTAAGTTCTATTGGTTGAACAACAGACAGACGGACAAGCCTTTTTTTTTTTTTTTTTTTTTTTTTTTTTTTTTTTTTTTTTTCAGGATGGGAAATCATCTAATGACTTCTCCCGCTCTGGGCGGAGCGGGAGGGCGTGTCAGACTTTTACTGACTAAAACCCACCCGTGTTCCATCAGTTGCCCATGTGCCAGGGTCACGGTATCTCTTTCGAACAATCACGCGACCCCGGCAGGCATCGGTCCTAGTAGACCCCTACACTGCTGCTGACATCTCTTTGAGGCGCGCGTGGAACACTGCGCGCCGTCGACCCGAGCCTGGTCCTTACCGGGCGGCGAGCTACCCATTGCTCGCCACCCGCAAGCTCGCGCCTACGGTGGCCGGGAGTCCGCAATCGACTCCCGACGCCCGGGGCGTCTCCTCCTGCGGCGGCTGGGGGCGTGAGGGCGCAGAGACTGCCACTCCCTCACGCGCCCCGCCTCCTCCTTCGCGAGCATTACTGCTTCGCAGAAGGAGGTGACGGCTTCCCATTCCCTCTCGCTCCGTACCATGGCTCGCACCAGGGCCGGACGCGAGAGGTCGCCGCCGCCGATCGCCTCCACGAAGACGGACAAGCCTTGCGCGTCTCTCTAGATAAGTGTAAGGTCAGTGATGTATTATAGTTATACTGCTGGTACCCAGTGTGGAGGTCAGATAGGCCGTCACTCTATGTAAATTACTGGTATTCTAGATATTCTGGTACCGGCAACTGGTTAGACAAGAAGCTGACCCCAACCAAGTTGGAAAAAGGCTACACAGCTGATGATGCAACTCATCATTATTGAGATCGTTTTGAATAGTTTGTTCATCCCGAAATTATTGACGTTGACTTCACACACGTTACCAATAACTAGCGAACATTAATTTAATCCTATAAATAATAAACCTAAAACACTGAAAACGGATACTAAAGTACTTAAAACCACAAACATTTTTGGGAGTGTAGGCGTCATAGTTAGGTTTTAACCAAATATCTCGAATTTGTAATCCAGATATCCATTAGGCATTGCCACTTTTAACACTATCTAAAAGCTTACCTATAATTTCGTGTACAAACTTAGTTTTAGATATTCAACAACTTGTAAGTTAAAATCAGGAACGCAGATTGTAGAGTTGAAAGTTTTGTAGATACTTATTTCTTGTTATCTAATACCTTTTTTTTTTTTTCAGGATGGGAAATCATCAAATGACTTCTCCCGCTCTGGGCGGAGCGGGAGGGCGTGTCAGACTTTTACTGACTAAAACCCACCCGTGTTCCATCAGTTGCCCATGTGCCAGGGTCACGGTATCTCTTTCGAACAATCACGCGACCCCGGCAGGCATCGGTCCTAGTAGACCCCTTCACTGCTGCTGACATCTCTTTGAGGCGCGCGTGGAACACTACGCGCCGTCGACCCGGGCCTGGTCCTTACCGGGTGGCGAGCTACCCATTTCTCGCCACCCGCAAGCTCGCGCCTACGGTGGCCGGGAGTCCGCAATCGACTCCCGACGCCCGGGGCGTCTCCTCCTGCAGCGTCTAGGGACGTGAGGGCGCAGAGACTGCCACTTCCTCACGCTCCCCGCTTCCTCCTTCGCGAGCATTACTGCTTCGCAGAAGGAGGTGACGGCTTCCCATTCCCTTTCGCTCCGTACCATGGCTCGCACCAGGGCCGGACGCGAGAGGTCGCCGCCGCCGATCGCCTCCACGAGGACACGGCAGTGTTCTGCCCAGGCAGGGCACACCTCCACCGTATGCTCCACCGTGTCCTCCAGACGATCCTCGCAAGTTATCTAATGCCTGAGAAATGTAATTTAAATTTTTTGTAGGATAATCAGTTGGTCTTAATATGTGGTATTATGGAGGATGCGTTACGGTAACTTGCTAAATTCATTTTTTTAGGTTTTTGAATGAAATTAATGATTTTCATGAAAAAATCATTATTGTTTTTAACCGACTTCAAAAAAGGAGGAGATTATCAATTCGTCTGTATTTTTTTATGTTTGTTACCTTATAACTTTTGATTTCGTGAACCGATTTTGATAGTTCTTTTTTTATTTAAAAGCTGGTACTTTCCGCATGGTCTCATTTTAATTTGGTTATATTCGGACAATGGAATCCATGTGAAAACCATATAAGACTTAACCCTTCTTTGCATGATGGTGGAAATTTCCATCATAATATTGAATGCTCAAGAATTATATAAAAGAACAAGTTCACTTTAAGTTGATCGTGTCTGAATACATTTTAAATGTCCATTACATAAAATAAAAACATAGCTGTCATAAATAAGCAAGTGTTCCTATCATTAAAACGAGCTTGAAGTTGTCATTCCGCTGTTTGTTGTAGTTGTAATAAACGTATGATTTCGTTTTGAATTTTGTTTTATTATATTTGAGTTTTTATTGCTAAAAAAGTGAAAATGCATTTTTAGAGCAACTTCTGAAAAGTTTGCTTTTAGTTTAAAAAATACCACATGATAGAATTTTACATCACTATGCAGTTACTTATCTCCTAATGTATGGGAAAAATATTTTACTCATAGTTTATTATTTGTTATTATTCTAGAAACCCCTAGATGAGAAGGAAATCGAAGCTTATTTGACTTAGTTGGAACTCGTAGTACTAAGCTAATGATCTAACTTTGCATGATGTTGGGAATTTCCATCATATTGTTTTTTCCTAAATTTATACTATAAACATATACTTAGATTTTTTTAACCATTTTTCCTTTAATTTTGAACATGAATTATATCACCTTGATTTATTTCACCAATAAAGAAAAAAGCATGCAAAGAAGGGTTAAATTTGCATTAAGTATTTGCGCGACATGTGAACCATAAGTCCAAAACTAAAAAGTTAAAAATAAAAACTTTTTACAAAAAAATAACAACCGACTTCCTAAAAAAAACACTAAAAAGTGAAAAATAACTTTAATTTCGGAAGTCGGTGGCAAAACACCTCAAATACAGATCCTATGACACCGACTTCCGAAAGTTATTTGTCACTTTGCTGTGGTTATTTTTAAGAAGTCGGTTGCTATTTTTTTTTTTTGTTAGCCTTTATTCTATCCTTATGCTCGACGGGGGCTTTCTTTCCTTATTACTTTCGAACCTCCCTGTCTTGTGCGTCCGATGGCCATATCTCTGCACTCGCAGTATGGCTAATAGCCAAGCAATATTTAATTTTCTGACAACTAAGTATCAGTCATAAAATCTCAAACGTATTCTGCGTACAAATAAAAATCTCTAAATCTCTAAAATCTCTAAATTTAATTACTCTACTCGCGTGTTTATCTACAAAAAGCATTTAATTTAACTAGTTAGACTCTCCTATCATAAATATGTTACTTTTTGCTGTAACATTTAATAATATTGTAAGACAAGTATAGGTCACATTTCTTCTTTAGTTCTCCTGTTACCTACATATCAACCACTTCCTACATTAACAGAATTCCTATAAGCGATTGTATCTGTGTCATTTTGTCTTTAAGACACACAATAGTGCATAAGAAATGAATGCCAACCCTCATCGGCTGGTACCCCAGTAACCCATTTTAGATGTCTTAAGAGCGCGTCACATAACACAAGACTGACGCGTGCGCTTTGTGCCGTATCTTGAAAGGAACTGAGATATTCATCACGGTTTTTGTATGGTATGAACGGTGTTCTATTTTTGAAGTTCGCATGATATTCGATATGGTAGACAATGTCAAGAGTACCCACAATATGAGATTATAAATTTTGGGTGTATTTATTTGATATAAAAAATTTTTTACAAAAAAATAACAACCGACTTCCTAAAGTTATTTTTCACTTTGTAGTGTTTTTTTTAGGAAGTTGGTAGTTATTTTTTTGTAAAAAGTTTTTATCTTTAACTTTTTAACTATGGTAGATACCCCACACTAATGTAATCGCGTTATTCGTTCATTTGTCGCGCAAATACTTAATGCAAATTTAAGACTTATATGGTTTTCACATGGATCCTATTGTCTGAATGAAACCAAATTAAATTGAGACCATTCGGAAAGCACCAACTTTCAAATAAAAAAGAATTATTAAAATCGGTTCACCCAGTCAAAAGTTATGAGGTAACAAACATAAAAAACAGTCGAATTGATAACCTCATCCTTTTTTTGAAGTTGGTTAAAAAATTACAAGTGACAGTAAATATCTCCAGACAAAGTTTTTTTCCGTTATATGTATGTATATATGTATGTAATTGTATCTATGTATTTAGTATTCTTCCTTTTTCGAGTTATCTATCCCGTATGTTGCACCTGCCATGTTTTTCTCTGCATCACCCCTAAGGTTGACTGTAGAAAATGCCTCAGGCATTAAGTCCGCCTTTGTACAGTAGTTTTACTTGTGCATAAAGTTTTAATAAATAAATAAAAATATCGATAGATGTATGTATATGTCCAATATTTCACGTGAAAATTCTCAATTGATTTACCTTGCATGAAAAACTGAAATATTCATAAACATCAATAAATGTTAAATGAAAAGTAGGTAGCTATCTAAGGATTCAGTTGTAGGTTCCCGTGGGATAATTTCCAACCTCTACGCAGGGAAAGCCGCTGGCAAAAGCTAGTATGTTAATAAAACGCCAATATCCGTTCGATTAATCCATAAATAGCTCTATATTCAAAAAGCACCTATACTTAAGAGACGTACCCATCCTGCGGTTCCCGGTTTCAAACACGACCACCCCGTCACCTCCCTTGGGTGTCGTAAGAAGCTAAGGGGTTATCCCACGGAAATGGGTAGCGGTATTTACCTAGAGTAATAACATGAAATTGTGATCACTAAGCCGGCTGCTAAGTGTGATGATTATGGAAATTTTGCTCCACTGTGGCTGTAGAGCGAGACCAAGTCCCAACGTTTATCTGGAGAAGATATTTGATCGAGTAAAAAGTCATTTAATTGTAAATTTGATAAGATTTTCCCACACTTTTAACGCTGTACATTATACTTTATCAGCAGCAAATTGAAATTCACTAACCCTCCGCCAACCGTACCAGACGATATCGTCCGTGCCAAGTTTGGAGCTGATGCATATCTTTGGAAGGAGAAAAGGAAGGGGCCTCGAACCCCTCTGTAAAAAAAACTTACACTCGCGCACACCTTGCAGGCGCAAGCGCGTCAATAGCCATTGTAACGTCAGTGAGTACGAGCGTGTGCAAGTTTGTGGACGGACGATATCGTCCTATACGGTTGGCGACGTAACTTTTACGAATCTTTAGTTATGTAAAATATTATTACGAGCTAGGGTTTGGGGATAAATTAATTCAAACCAATATTACCGAAACACACAAAACAGTTTAATCGGCCTGTGGAACCAGAAAATGTGAAATTAAAATTCGATAACACAGCACGACGTGACTCTTGCTCCTTGAATGAGAGTAATCATTCCCCGTAGATTTTGGGTCACTAAATTCAAATTCGGCCTCGGAATTGCTCCATCACATCACATTTTTTAGATATCCTAACCTAAAAGTGCAAAAAACACGATTTCAGCGTGTTTTCACGGTTATGTGGCATCGCGACAAATTTAGCTATCGAAAAAGTACACACAATACTTTAAAGTATAAGCATTGTTCTTCCAAATGGCGCGAATATCTTTTTTCATCATCGAGAAATTTGATTTTGAAAATTTCTAATTTTTATATAATACATGAATTGTATGAAAAATTGTATTTCGAATGTATATAAAAATTTTCAAAATCAAATTTCTCGATAATGAAAAAAGATATTCGAGCAAACTCAACGCCATTTGAAAAATCAATTCTAACACTATTATTTTTTAGATAGCTAAATATCCTAAATATCTAAAAAAATTGATGTGATGGAGCAATTCTGAGGCCGAATTTGAATTCAGTGACCGAAAATTTAGGGAGAATGCCTACTCTCGTTTAAGGAGCAAGAGTCACGTCATGCTGTGTAATCAGTTGAGAAAATACTGCCCCATGTTTAAAGGTAAAGATAAGAAGAAAACCATTTGGTGCTGTTCTTTTTGCGAAAACGCAGCCTGTGATGAACATCGTCTGCACCTCTGTTTTGAATGCAAATATATATATTTTTTCTTATTTAAATACTTTTTTTTATTATTCTCATATTTTTTCTGTAATTACAAACAATTTTGTAAAATACTTATTTTTATTGAAAAACGTTCCCTTTAAAAATGTACCATTTTCGAGTGTTCAAATAAATATATTTTTTTGAGCGATGTAAGATCCAACTAATATTTTTTGAAAGCCCCTTATATGAAGAATAAATCCCAAAAACATTACTCCTTAACTTAATTTATGTCCATGATATCGTTTTTTTAGTAAAACCTTCGAAATTACGGTTTTTGCAGCGATTACGAAATTTTATTCCATCAGGGGCAAAGTATTCAAGTCAAAAACTATGGGAACAGGAAAAAAAAATGTAGAACATATTCCCTGATTCTTTTTTTTGGAATTTTTTCCTGCGTTTAAATGGGTTAAATTATTGGTTGGACGATATCGTCCCCAACGGTTGGCGGTGTGCAAAAAAAAACACTCGGTTGGCGGAGGGTTAAATAATTCGAAAATGCATTCAAGGTACATGCAAAATAAACATAAGTAATATCGTCGGCTGTGTGACAGCTCCAGTTTGCATCTTTGGCCAAACAACGCCTCTACTACGATACTGTCAACTCGCCAACAGTCAGACTAGCCGATAACAGCATGCCAAGCACAAAAGAAACTGGCCAGATAAAAATGAAACGACATAAACGACATCCCAGAAAACTGTACTTCAAATATTTCTGCTTTTTAATTTGCTACACTGTCGCCTCACGTTCGTTCGCTTTTTGTTTTCCATTTTCAATTTAAACTATTCTTTTCGAAATTTAAAATTCCCAATTTTTTTAACGTTGGTTTATGAAGTTGTACTATCGACGTTATTTCATTTAGAAATTAATTGAGTTTGACTGTATTTAAAGCTCTACTGTGTAATTAGACTGTTACTTTGGAGTAAGTTAGGAAAAATAATTGTACTTAATGAGTTGGAAAATTTTGAAGGACACACCTTTGATTATGGAATACTCAAACTGTAGTTTAATTAGGTAGATACATATAAACCACAAATTGGTCGATCCGAAAACTTAAACCTTTTATATCTACCTATAGTTATAGTATTGTGGATAGGTACTAAAAACGTAGGTACTACATTATAAGCAACAGTTGTATTTCAGAGACAGACAAACTGACGTATACACACGTAGGTAGGTACTTGATGTAGATCCCTAGTAACGCACGGTGAAAATAAGCTGCGAATTTTCACACCCTCGCTTTTAATGGTCTGGTTAGCAATACGGACAGCAGAAAAAATCCAGGAAAAGACAAAAAAAATACAAAATTTAAAAAGTAAGTAACATTTTTTTACTTACGAAGCACGTTTCGATTTCACGGTTAAGGTTTCTTCAGTATTGTAGATTTATAGTACACGTCTCAGTTTCTCGCAAATAACGCAGAAAACGAGTGTTCGTATAAATACGGGCCATCAATATAAAATCCAATCAGTGAGGTAAACATTTTTTCCGACTGTACGATCTAATTTCGCGAGCCACCACCTCCGTCGCCTCTCCACAATCCACAAAGTAGCGAAAGTGGCGCAAAGTGCGCCGCGCAGACAATCCGAGCCACCCATTGTTGTCTTTGATTTAGCCACCGCACTGCACCTAACCAGCTACGTACCTACTGCACACGCAAAATAACAATCACGTACACACCGTCACCTACAACCCAGCTCATAATACCTACATCACAAAGCTGCCTTAAAATAAAGAGATCCCTCCGTCCGTTCATAATCATCCAGCCGAACAAAATTAATAAAAAAACCAAATTCCAAATGGTCCAAAAAATCACTCGAGATTAAACGACAAAAACGCCGGGACATTTTCATTTCATCACGTCGTTCATATTAACTTAGAGAGCTACCTAAATATGCACGCAATTTTCATCCATTCCATTCCTAATGACTTTCACTGACACGGCGCAAAACCCCTCATTTTACACTTTGACGCGTTCACTTACGCCTAGTCCTGTCGCGATGACATTTTCCAATGGAAGCTAAAATAAAACGAGAGCGAAAATGACAGTTTTGTTCTTTTCAAATAAAGTCTAAATTCGAATGGAAGCAACCGTCGAGCAGGGTGACTTTTGTCTATTCTGGGTCTTCAAGGATAAAGTATAATTTGTGCCGGAAGTAATACAGCGCAAGTCTACGCCGCTATTATGAAAATGGAACCGTGTTGTTTTCGTATTACAGTAGTAACCAGCTTGGCAACAAGAGATAGTTGTGGTTGGTTTAGTTTGGTAGTATTCGCTGTCGGATCGTTTTGTCTATCGGTAATATGAGACTCGGTTCGCACCTCTGAACAACAGAGCCTTACCTTTTTTCACACTTTATGAAAATACGTCTCTACAGAGTCAGCATGTGTGCCCGTGGTGTTAAGTTACACGTTACACGTGTTGGCACAGCGCTGTAGTGGGAAAACGTAAACGTTGTTAATTAATATTTGATGAATAAGTTACTAAGTTATAAGTATGCTTGTTTGAAAGTTGCCAGAGAGTACACCGATGTTACACCTACTACTAAAATATTTTCAAACTTTCTCGAGTAGTTTATAAAGTCTATCGGCAACTTCAATTTCCCCAACATATTCCTATAAAATAATAATGAAGCTAGTCAGGAATACCTAACGCTGACCAATATTTGACGCGGGACCGTTGCGTGCCAAGCATTCCACGTCTGAGTATGAAATATGGAGTTGAGAGACACCGACTTATGTGACTACCTAGCCGCTGTTATGAGCAAATTCTAAACTAGCCGTCATAATGTAGTGGAAGAACTTGATACATGAGCTTTTGCAACTATTTTATTTTACGCTGAAAACTATTTCACGCTAGCTAAAATAACATCGTTAAATGTTCGAAAATTCGCGTTTAAAACTACGGATGATTTTCGCTACGCTTAATTAATTTCAACGTCCAAAATATATATCCATTTTAGTACACTAAATCACACTACTCGTTTTGAACGAGACCACTAGATTTTAAGAGGATTACGCAGGAGGCTAATTCAAAATTGTAATATGGAATGATGGCCCAATTTCGTCCCCATTTTACGGGGAGGGTGGTTGGTAAAAAGCAGTATCGCCCGAGGTGATGCCTGTCATGTGGGAGACATTCCCCTTTCCCGGGTTTCTCTACTTGTTCAACATGCTTTCACACTTTTGGGCATCCGAAACGGCAGGGGAAAAAGTCGGCCTGTGAGAAAAGTTTATGAATTCAACAAATGTTTGCTGTACTGAGAAAATATTTCATTTAGAGTCGTTGTTGTTGTATTATTGTTGTATCTTGACAACAATGACGGATTTGGAGTGTAACCTTTTATTATTCAACACGGATTTTACCAGAGAACTTATTTTTGAATGGTGTTATAATGATGTAACCTAACTTGTACCTAAATAATGAGAATATACAGCGTATATTCTCATAATTTAGGTCAAATGGAATAAACCGTAAAACATTTCACAGTAAAACTTTGGACATAAAATAACTTGATATACAAACAGAAAAGGCGTGTAGTCATGGAATTACAAGTCTGAATAAAAATATTCGTGGTTCAAAAAACAAAAGAAACTAAGTAGAGTATTAAAATAAAGAAATAATACTCGTCCTTTATGTAAAATTCTAACAACAATAAGGTTGATGTGAGCCAAATATTTTTTGCTACGCTCTTGAGAAATCAGACAAGATATACAGTCATGTGCACACAGTGTGAAATAAGGTTTTCTTCGTAAAAAAATGTTTTGATATTGCACTGTGAAAATTACTATTTATTTCATGGTAATGTTGTGTGAAGTTAACAATTTCTTATTTTGACTTTATAATATTATCCTGTATTTATGCCTGTACTAGCTTTTCCCAGGGGCTGCACTCGCGTGGAGGAAATTGTCCCACGAAAACGTAATACCGAGATAAAAAGTACCTATCCTATATGATAAATCCGGGCTATAAACAATCTCTGTGCCAAATGTATACCAAATCCGTTTGGCCATTTTTGCGTGGTTGAGTAAACAAACATCCAATCACATAAACTTTCACATGTATACTTTTTATAATAAGATTATAAAGCTGAAGATCTCATGTGCGAATTGAAAAAATATTTTTGTGTTGGCTAGCCCATTAATTGAGGAAGACTATATGCTATATAACATAACAGAACGCTTAGGAATTCAGAAAAAAGTCACGAATACAAAATACGCCCACAAATAGACAAAACACAATAATGACCAAAATCTTTACGAAATCCTAAGAAAATTGTTTGAACTTCAATAATGTAAGAATTAATCCGGCAAACAATTTTCAAGGTAGACATTGTAACAAAACAAACAACACTGTGTACGGAGCTGATTAATTAATCAAATTGAATTTCTTTGTTATTCAAATATTAACCTAGCTAGGCATTCCTTGTGGTAACATAAATTCAGATGATTGTTAACAAATTCTGTGTAATTAATTAAAATTGTACATACATACGTTTTAACTATTATGCACTTTACCTAAATGGATCAGCCCTGTAATCGTTGAACCAAGGCAATTAGTGTTATTTGTCAAATTAGGTGGTTAATTATATTGTTTTGGAATGTATTTACCTTTTTACGAGGCATCATCATAATCAGCCTGTATTGTTCCCACTGTTGGGACACAGGCCTCCTCTCGGTGAAGACCAGTGAGCTCCTGCGGGTCCAGTGCGGTAGATGACTCATGTCTTCGAATTTTTGGTTCTAGGACATGGTGGTTGGACATGGTGTTGTCACGATGTTTTTTTTCTTCACCGTTTTGGGCAGTGGTGATGAAATTATTTACATAAGGTAAAGCGCCTGCCTGGGTTTGAACCAATGACCTACAACTCGGTAAGTCGGTGCCGATATCACTGGGATACCATGATTGCTCTCCCTTACTCAGTATAGTCCAGGGAATTTTTGAAGTAAGTAAGTACAGTTAATTATGAAAACGAAAATATTTGATTGACTGATGATATAGCGACCTTTGAGCTAAAGAAAGCCTTTGAAATCAAGGCATTCAAAGCATTCTCAAAAACCACCAGAAACATTAATTTTCTAGATAGCGTCACTGAATGTTTAATTATGTCTGGCGCCAACCAACTACAATAGAGACCTATCTGAGCTGACGGTAAAGTAGAAAATTATCTCTAATTTACACACATACATAAATTCACGTCTTCTTCCTAAGGGACAGGCAGAAACTCATAACGCTGCTACGATTGTTACATACTCTCTAAGTCTTTTTGTATTGGAAAGTTATCTTGATATCATCTACCCACCTTTTTTCCAACCATGCTGGCATCAGGTCCAGTGTAGTCCGCCTTGTTGGTCTAGTGGTTGCAAGCGCTACTGCTGAACATGAGGCCCTGGGTTCAATTCGCACGTTGGGCAAAGTTTTTCCTGCTGGGGTCACGTGATTGCTCGAAAGAGATACCGTGACCCTGGCACATGGGCAACTGATGGAACACGGCTGGGTTTTATTCAGTAAAAGTCTGACATGCCCTCCCGCTCCGCCCAGAGCGGGAGAAGTCATTTGATGATTTCCCATCCAGAAAAAAAAAAACAAAAAAAAAGGTCCAGTCTAACCAGTTGCATCCGAATACCAATATTTAACATGGAGTGACTGCCTATCCGACCTCCACAACCCAGTTACTGGGTAATACAATATCCCATAGTAAGACTGGTTGTCAGACTCTCGTTCTTCTGACGACCCGTAACGGCTGTAAAAGATGATTGACTGCCGGGACCAACGCACTATGGAAAATATAGATCGGTATCGGATCAAAAATCTGTAACTTCATGAATTTTTGTCGTATCGTGATGAAATTTGGCACAAATATGCAGTAAGGTTTGGAGATTTGAATAATGTGTAGTTTATAGTATTTTCTTGTATATCTATGTATGTTTTTTTTGCATAGAATGAAAGAAATGGGAAAAAATCACGAAAAAATTAGTTAAAAATTGATTTCAAGTGGAATACAAATTTATAATAACTAAAAAGATTAAACCATGGTTAATTACAACAAGCAAAGTAAACAAAATATATATATATGAAAACAATTTACTAAATTAAAATCATATACTAATAGGTTCATCCTATAATCTGGCTTTAGGAAATGATGTAGCTAGGTACAAATATAAGTTATAACCAAATATAAATATTATTTTTAACTTATACCACTTCAGGATCAGGGTCAGTAAATGTGGGTTAACTTTCAGTTGCCACGTTTAAAAGACTTAATGCCTCTTCTTCAAGTTCTTTCACATTTGTTACGTACGGTTTTCTCAAACTTGTTATACATGGATCTGACGTGTATAAAAGCGTTTTAAAGACATCTTCATTTGGAGCAGATCGGGAACATTTTCTGGCATAATGAAGTCGTATGTTTCTATAGTCTTTGTTGCGAGACTCTTGTGCGTCTTCCGATAGCTGTCCAATAGGAAGCACCGCAAAATGTTTGATAACGTTTTCCCTGTGTATGAGTATTTTATGAACGGAGGATGGCATATAATACCAATCGTAATTACTTACATAGATAGATTCTTGCAGTTTCTATTGCATATTTTCCAAATTCAGGGTCGATCATCATTCCAGAAGAAAGAACTTGCAAGATAATGTATAGGTGTCTAATCAATGCTTCATCTACACCTGTTATTTCCGATGAGCAAGTGCTATTATAGAAGAATCTCCGTGCGGTATTGACATCGTTCGTATTCCCGCTAACTTGCCGAGGTTTGTCGACGATTAATCCCAACTCCTCCCTGAAACGTTTTTGAACAAGTTCTTTCTTTTCTTTTTTTAATCTCTTATTTTCCTCAGTTGAAGCAGACCATGTCTTAAACGAAAGATTATAGGAAATATGCAATATCCTTTCCATGCAGCGAATCCAGGCGTGTAAGGACAATCCGTATTGGTAGGCGTTTACGTTTTCAGGTCTGGCAGTTACTTTCGATAGGTCATTCATTAGCCGTAGAGCGTCCCCACATATCGTGCATGTGGAACCAGATGGAGAATCTGTAAGGACCTGAGCCACCTTTCCATCGATCATCGTTAGAAATAGTTTATGCTTCACATGTACTACAACATCATCTTTGTTTATAAGTGATGCTTGTGCAGCCCTAATTTGTTTTTTAATAGCATCGACAACTGCCTTGATTTTTTCTGGAGTTTTCTTACAAAGCTCAATAGTAATGGGTCTGGAAAAACGGACAGATGAAGGTACCGGATTTTGCCAAACAACGGATCCCGATTGCACATCAACTAATTTGATGGGGACTAATGAAGTGATGAACAAATTGGCATCTGAAATTGTTTCCGACTCTTCTGCAAGTATTTGCTTGTATTGGCTTTGACCAAATGAACCATCACATCCCCATTTACAATAGAGGATCAATGTTCTATGTTGTTTTAGCAAAACAGACGCGATTTTTAAAATTCTAGCAGCAGTATGATCCAATAAATCTTGTATATTAATCACTTTAGCATAAGTATTCGTGATTTCGATTGTAGAAGATGTTGAATAACAGGATCTTTTTATTTCTTGTATTTTGTAGTAAGGCGGGAATATACAACACTTTCGTTCGTTGGTTAAGTTTTTCAGGTACATATATTGTGCTTTTATTAGATCCAAATCTATAAAAGCACTCAATGCTTCCGCATCGGAAAGAATCTTCATCTGGTCTGAGTCGTTCCACTTACTTGAGATATCTCATTTCTTTTGAGTGTCAGCGGTTCTTAATTCTTCGACAAGATGAGCTTCTGTGTACTCACGTAAAGCCCGTAGTCCCTGCACATAGGCGTTTTTATACGCTCGAAGCCATATTCTTGGAGTAGAAGAGTGTTTTTCCTCTTCTTGGTAGATTCTGAGGAGTCTCCATAAGCCACGCATGCTCTTCCTCGTTGGCCAGATGTTGATGGCGTAGAATATTGTTCAGAATCCGGTAAATTTAACGAATACCTTGAGTTCAACCAAGTACAATTCTTCTGTAAAAATGTTTCTTTTTTCCGAGATGCCAGGGCCCAGCGCTTGTTGAAAATAGGAATAATGTACCTTTGTATGTCACTAATTATAAAACACAAGTTGTTTTCAGAAACATTGAGCTTTTCCACTAAAACTTTGGATAATGATTCCATGGTCTTGCCCCCCTCGACATAGGGGATTATGAAGTCTTGTTTGGTACAGCTGAAGGAAGACATTTTAACACTTCACAATCTGCAGAAATAATAGGCGTAGATGAGATTTGCTTCACTTGAAGTTACACTGATGTAGATGGTTTGAATTGGTACCTACATCATTATTATCTTGTAATTTCCCACGCAAACCGAGTGCTTTGATAAGGTCCCTTTGTTATCACGAAATAATGAAGAAAATATCCAAAAAGTTCCATATTGTTCATGTGAATGGTGTCAGTGGTAAACCGCAAAAGATACCAATTTTCGGGTTCTGACTTTTATCAGTTTTTTTCTCATATCTTCTAAAACCTCAAATATCAGATTTTTTTTTGCATTCTATTTATGAATAATTAGACAACTAGTCAACACAAAAAGAAAGGGCAAACGTGTGTAACACTGAAAACCTTCGACGAAAAAAAAATATAAGTGAAAAAAAGGTATGTCACTTTTTAAGTAATTACTGAAATATGTTTCTTTACTTTTAAAATCACTAAGCTGTATCGCAAAACACATAAAATAACCTATCTAAAAATGTATAATACCGGCATATCTGTACCAAGTATTTTATTCACAATATGGTATTGAAACATGTACTTATACGCAAAGACCAAATGTCTTCTATGTATTTCTATCTATGAAAAAAAAAAACCCGTATTAAGTGAAAAAATCCTAATGAATATTATAATTTGACTATTAGAGAACCTAATAAAATAGCCATATTAGCCAAATTATGATATTCGTAAAAAGCATTTTTGATATGCGCTTGTTCTACCATTTTCCATAGAGCAGCGGCTTAACTTGCTTTCCGAGGCACGGAGAGTCTTGGTATATAAAGATGGTCACCCATCCACGGACCACGTACTACGGACGGCGAGCGTAGCTTAACCTGATCGATCTTAATAAATACTCCAAAATAGGGAAGATGCAAGTATAATAATAAATAATAAAAAAAATACAATTCCTTCCCTAATTAATCGAAAGGGACTTCGTTCCATCCGGGTGTCCCTTGACACCTCTCAAGATTTTTTTTTAAATCTGCTATTTGGCTGTTTCGTAAGGTGGGCCATAGACGATTAATAATATTGCGCAATATTATTGACCGAGTATGATTAATACTGAAGATTGTGATTGTTAAATATTGTTGAAAATAAAAAAAATGCGCAATATTATTGTATTGATCACTAAATCTTAAGCCCATCTTAGTCAATCATAAGTCCGAGCAGCCAAGGTTCGAAGTTGAAATTAGAAAATTCGCGGTCCGTTGCTATTTTGTCAAATCTTTGTCTATAATACTGAGTGTTTCAAATTTTATTTTATTTCTATACAAATGTGATAAAAATGTCGTATAACTTGCGTGAACATTGTATTATTATGCTCTCGGCTCCAATCCGGCCTCAGACGTAGTAACGAACTTAGCCCACTTATAACATAACGTATTATATTAAAATTTTCTTAGTAATAATAATTTCATATATAGGTTCCTCTCTCTAGAGCCCTGACCACCGGCAGCTTGGACCCTGCACCTGATGCCGATGGGTCACTATTTTTTATATTTTTAAATGTTTTTTTTTAGATTTTGTTAAAATATTTAAAAATATACTTAATATGTTAGAAAATGAATAAATGAAATAATTTATAATTATAGTAATACCCACCGTATAATAGCAAATTTGAATGTAGGTAAGCTTTTTTTGTTTTCTTCTTTAAAGATTCTTAGACACAAGTTTTAGATATAAGAAAAAATATGCAAAGGTATGAAAGCCGACGAACAAATACGACCAGTGACAGACAGGAATGACGTCATCGGAACTATAGGTGCGTTTTCGCGCAAAAATTCAAACTGTCAATTTAAAACTGCATTTTTTCCGACAAATTACAATGTTTTAATTTTTTAATATATTTGTGTTTTTTAATCTATTCTACATGGAAATCATTAAAATGAAAACTTAAATAAAAATATTGCATGTTGCCTATTGTACAAAATAGGTAGCGTATCTATTTGCAACGTGACAATGTCCCATAAACTAGCATCAAATAAACGTGCGTGCTTCAAAACAAAACAACAACGCAACAGAATAGGTCCAAGAATTCAAGTAATCCTATTAATCATCTTTGAAATTCAATACATCGACACGTTACCGAGCACAGAGTGGGGTCGGTCGGCCGTTATCGGCATTCCGTGGATTTTATGATGTTTCAGTTTCTATACGCAGGCATCGGAGGTGGGATAGTTGGAATATCACTTAGCTATTCGGATATGCAGATCGGCAATCGGTATGCCGTCTCCAACGCTATTGGTTTGTACACACCGCAGTTTGTTAGCGTTCAAGATACGGTGTTTGTGTAGCTTGGTGCTTGAATTATTCATAATCAACAGTATTGTAACACAATTCTGGTTAGTATTATCGATAAACTGTCAGAAAGCCTCATTGTTAAGATATATACCTACTACCTACATACACACCTCACACCCTCTCTATTGGGAGAGTTTATTTTTTTTAAATCACTGTCCTATTCTCAATTTTGTGTTCAATAATCATTAGGTTTCTCTAATTATTTATTTTTTAAATTTGCATTAACCATTATATAACGATTTAAATTGGGTTAGCCATCATTCTCACTTAAACATAAGTTTTATTAAACTGGTGATAAAGTTCGTATATAATAAAAATAAAGGTTTTATTAACGTGATTAATAATTTTAATAACTCAAAAGTGTATAAAGGTATATTTTAACAAACCCGACCGAGTGGGCCATAACCTACCACGCCGCGCCGGCCCAGTGCGGGTTGATAGATGTCACATGCCTTAAAATTTTTGTTTCTAAGACATGCCGATTTCCTCACGATGCTTTCCTTCATCGTTTTGAGAGCAGTGGTGATGAAATAATTTACACAAAGTAAAGCGTCTGCGGGGTTAGGCCCCACGACCTACAAACTCGTAAGTCGTGGCCTTTACCACTGGGCCACGGCATGACATGATAGATAAATGATAAAATAATTTATCGAACTTCAAGTAACCTTGCAGTGAATTGGACTGAATTCGAGTTAACCGCTAAACATTCATGTTTCACAGATGTTAATTATTCTAGCAAATTAATTTACTTAGTCTGTGTGTGATGTAAACGTTATTTTAATTAATCTTGGTTACCACTGATATCTGATCGTCTGTGTTGAACATCGATTACGTAGACATTGTAAAATTAGAATGTGGATTAGGTACTAGGTATATTTTTTTTTATAAGTAGTTGAAGCTTTTGGCTAAGTAATAACAGCGGCACGGATCGATCGATCAGGTTAACCTTCGCTTGCCACAGTTTGTTTTTGGATGGGTCACCATCTTTATATACCAAGAGCCCTGCCTCGGAAAGCACGTTAAACCGTTGGTCCCAGCTATCATTTGTAGATCTTTGATACTCGTTACGGGTTTTCAGAAGTCTGACAACCAGTCTTACCAAGGGGTATCATATTACCCAGTAACTGGGCTGTGGTCACTCCATGTAAAAAACTTGGGAATTATTCTACTTAAGATGCACACAATAATTTGTGTTCTCAAAATTTTATACAGATTCTAATAAAAATCCATTTCTCGATGAATGTTTTAAAGGAGTTAGTGTAGGAAAAATCTAATATAATAATATGCAGTTCAAAGGAAATACCGACGAGGAATAGTAATACTTTCGAGTACTTTATGGATTTAAGCGCCACATTTTTAAGGCGACAAAACGTGACCGGCATCTGTGAGGGTCCATTGTTTGGTTTCAACCAGTAGACCAGAAATTTATAAGTTTTTTTCCTTTTACATAAAAGCGAATTCACTTGTTTGAGTTACTGCTACGTAATAAATTCAGGGTGGGGAGCTAATAAAAGAAGATAACAATGAACGAAGCCTTCCGTTTTGTTGATTAAGTGATTTGTGAACCAAGTGGGTAGATACTCACTTATAGATGAATCGCAGTGAAAATTTCTCGTGAAATTCTGAATTTTGAACGACCTGCAAATTACTTTTAGAAGTTGCAAATTTAAATGCTACAATAAAAACAAATTGTATCGCTCTTCGTGATCATAAAAAGAAAGAAGAATTCCATTTAATCGAGATACATACTTAAACGTGAAAGGGTCTTACAACTGTAGATGTACAGACTGTACCTATGTTTAATTCTAGTCTAAAATTAATTGTCTAGATCGATCTGTGTCTGAAACTGGGTAACTAGAGAGCACTGGGCTTGAATCGTATATAATTTATCCCTTTTAATCCTATTGTCCTTTAATTAAATTAGTTTTTTGCCTCCTTGATTTACAGACACGATTAACAACCCTAATTTAGGACTCTATTCATTTTTATAAAAGCATAGATTTTTTACGCAGACTTCACATTTGAATAAACGTTTATTCTGAAACCTTCACAAAGAATTATGTCACTTATGTTACACTGGTTATTTATAATTGGCCATTGTATGAAATTTATTCAAATCAGAAGCACTGGCTCAAATGTTAATTCGTTTCATATTCACCACGGAAACAAATCACAGGCCAAAGACAAAGCTCATCATCAAGATTCATAATTTCAGCCAAAAGACATGCACTCCCCCAATTTGGAGGGATTTGCCATAATCGCCACGCTTGGCAGGCGAGTTGGCGACCGCAGTATGATGGTAAACTGCATAGAGAACGCTGCTGCCCATCCTCAAGTAAGTTCCTTTGTCGCATCTTACGACACGCACGGAAAGAAATAGGATGGTGCTATTCTTTATCTCCGGCACCAAATGGAAAAGACAAATCAATCCCATAGTAATTTTCGACAGTTATAGCTATAAAAACCAGTTAATTAAGGCACAGACTTTGTCAACGTTCACACCGGTCATAATGATAACGTGGCAGATTTTTTTCGGACATTTTTTTCACACACTGCTTAGCACCGAGAGTGGAAAATTGAACAATTTGTTTCTTCCAACACACTCAAATACACTCTATTGAATTCCCAATGCTCAGTTTAACACCGAAAGCTTAAAATCAAATGCACGTTAAAATCCCGCCGCGATATTTTTACGTTGTCCTTAACTATTCAAGCATATCTGCTAGCAACTGGAGAAAATACAGGCATGAGGCATGAGTAAATATGAACATGAAAGTCACTATACAATAAAAAATAAATATACTTAACTTTCTATACTATTGTAAAAGGATTTATCAGAATCAACAATGCACTTTGTCCTATAAATGCCAGCATTTCGTTCAATAAACATTCCCGTCTGCACTGGATCCCGTTCCGTGAATTGGTATTTAAAACTAGATGGATTCTTACGAACGACCTCATTCTGATCCAGCCCGTCCCTTGCTGCTCTCTACCAGGGATGCCCTAAGCCGTCCCCCGCAGGGGGTGCCCTTAGCGAGTAGCCGCTCTAGTTTTAAGATTTTTAAGCCCTAGCTGGAGGCCTTAATATATTAAGGTAGCCACAGGCAAGTCCGGCTAAGTAGCCGACAACCTCATAGGTTGACCTGCGAGATGTCATTGCAAAAAAAAAAATTGGCAACGACGCAGCAGTGATTCATTGAGAATGGCGGCACTGAAAATTTCGGGCATCAAGGAAGTGACACAACATTACTATTTAAAAATGTATACATTGCTTTTCGTAGTTTGACACATTTTTCCATACGATGGAACCAATCATTGAAGCAACCATTCCATTCGGAATCGGAAGTTGGGGTCTCCAAAATGGACGTTTTGTAGGCGTCCACAGCTTCTTCAGGTGATGAAAACCTCTGACCACGCAATTTATTCTTTATTTTAGGGAAAGTATAGAAATCATTAGGGCTTAGGTCTGGGCTGTACGGCGGATGGTCTAATAATTCTATGTTTTCTTGCTCTAAAAACTCTTTTGTTCTGTGCGCGGTGTGAGAACTCGCATTGTCGTGATGGAGGAAGATGCGGCGGTTGCGGTTCTCTTTACGGAGTTCAGAAATGACCTGTGGCAAACAAATGCTAGTATACCATTCTGCATTAACCGTTCTTTGTCCCTCAAGAGCAATAGTCGCAACATGGCCGGTTTTGGAGACAAACGTGGCCACCATTTTTTTTGCATCACTCTGTGAACGAACAATTTTTATTGGTTTTAACTCATTTTCGAACACCCAAACTCGTGACTGGTTTTTTGTTTTGAGTTTGTACGTATATATCCAGGATTCGTCACCTGATACGATATTGTATACAGCATTTGAGGACCCTGCGTGGAATCTTTCGAGAGTTCTGACGCACCAATTAACGCGAGCCGCTTTTTGCTCTTCACAGAGCGAATGTGGTATCCATCGGGAAAACAACTTTTTATACACATAATTGTTCATGCAAGATTATTTGTATTTGACTCATGCTAATGTCTAAAGTTGCCTGAATTACGCGGTATGTCACATGTCGATCTTCCTCAATCAGCTTACGCACAGCATCAACGTTTTCTTGGGTGACTGCAGTTTTTGGACTACCTTGACGGGAATCATCACTGAGCTTGACACGTCCACGTTGAAATTCAGCAAACCAGCGATAAATTGTGGTTTTGGATGGGGCTTCATCACCAAATGAAGAAATCATCCGGTCAATACACTGTTTTTGTGTTAAACCACTTCGAAAGTCATAATAAATCATCGCTCTTGAATTTTCTCGAGTCAATTCCATTTTCTCAATGACTAAACAAGTTTGAAAAACCTTGTGACAAGACCGAGAATCTTTTTTAAAATAAATAAATGGTATTCGATTTTTAAAACCAAGGAGTTTTCAATTAAAAAGATTTTAAGATGACAGGAACAGTAGGAAATATTCCATTCCCGATACTCTTAGTGCAGCCTATGTAAATGAGCAAATATACACATGAAAGTCACTCTACAATAAAAAAAATATATACTTAACCTTTCTATAGTATTGATAAAGGATTTATGAGAATCAACAATGAACTTTGCCCTGTAAAGCCAGCATTACGTTCAATAAACATTCCCGTCTGCACTGGATCCCGTTCCATGAATTGGTATTTAAAACGAGATAGATTCTTGCGAACGACGCAGCAGTGATCCGCTGGCAATCGGTAGCTAATCTTTGTTTAATTTCAATTAACGCTCTCCATCTCCGCTTGGTGCAGTGTCCACAGAATTATTTTTAGTTTTCTCCCCCCTTTTGTTAGTCTGCATGAGGTAGTAGGAGCTAGTATTAAAATTGAAATCGATGAGATTGGTTTTCGATGTACAAACATATTTTTTATTTTATAATTCACGTACGTTTATACGTCCATTATTGAGTAGTTGAGGTTATTAAAGAAACGATTAATATTTTAATATTTTTTTTACTATCGTACTGATTCGAGAGTCCATTTCGTTTTCTACGTGGTTCTTTGGAGAATGTTGTCGTTAGCACACAGGTAAATATTCTAAACTTTATCTAGTTATTATCCCTTAGTTGACATTTGACATCTACAAGCTTTTATCTGAGCTTGAAGTCAAATAAACGAGTGTGAGAACACAACCATCATTCAAATAAATAAATTAGGACTGAACACAAATAATTGCCTGCAAAAATATAATAATAGTACTTTATAAACTGTTACATAAGGAAGGATGTTTGAATACGTAGTTATGTGCAGTTTCATACACTATTTTATCTAATCTCATACCAAAGAAATTGTGTAGTAGTACCTAGCACAAAAAAGGCACTTTTGAACGACAACATTAAAATTAAAATACAATTGATTTTAGTCGCCCCTTCGAAAAGGTAAATTCATATGGACAAGACACTCCACCATTACTCTTTTAATTTTTTTTTCATATTATGTACATGGTGCCTATATATTTATAAGTATATGTCTGTAATGTATGTTTAGTTCAGTCCCAATGGATTCAACCTACTATACAAATGATCGAAGTTAAGAGAGAGAAAAAAAGATGATGGAAACTCCTTGGTACTATTAACTTCTTGGATGTACCCAGTAGCGTATTACGAAAAAAATGTTTTTGACATTATTTTAATAGAAAAAACTTTTTTACAAAAAAGAACAACCGACTTCCTTAAAAACACTACAAAGTGAAAAATAACTTTAATTTCGGTAGTTGGTGTCTTAGGATTTGTATTTAAGATTTGTGCCACCGACTTCCGAAATTAAAGTTATTTTTCACTTTGTAGTGTTTTTAACCCTTAACTTGGCAAGTGTACCAGAGGGCACGTGTAATTATGATATGAATTTCGGCATGTGACCTACAGTGCACGGGTCTATTTATAGAGAATACAAATAAAATATATTAAATGTCAATATGTTTCAATAATTTTAGCTATAGCTCATTTCATAAACATTCATCTGTCAATATCATGGTTTTTGTAAAACGTCATTTTCAAACATTATCCGCCAAAATGTTGAAACGTCAACAACGGAGCTCGCGCCTTAAGGTATATTAACTTATATTTTTTTATTTAGTTGATTTACTTGGTGTTTTTCATGACAGTTTTATTGTCAAATAATCAATTAATGATTGTATTGTTTTACTTGAATAACCTTCGCTATATTTTGTTAGATGTTTCGCTCTAAACTTAACTGTGCCCTGTAGGGTACGCTGCGAACTTTATTGAAAACAGCTTTTGTACCCTGCAGGGTACATTGCCAGATAGGTTTAGTTAAGTTTGTGTGACCCATAGGTCACTTGCTTATTTAGCGTTGATTAATTTTTATGCTCTTGACCAGACAAACGTCTATAATACCGTTTTTTTTATAATTTTACGTTTTGTTTTAGCGCATTATGGATGCTATAATACCGCAAAAAGAGTCAGACACAGATTCTGATATTTCTGAGCATATTGTTGAGCAAACGTATAGAGTAAGTGATACAGATTCGTCAAGTATAGATGAGATACCCGAGTCACCCAAAAATATACAATGCGTGATCAACCCCAGTCACATTATTGCCAAAACAAACGCCACTGGTTTTTCACCTTGCAGTTCAGTACCTACACCAGCAGCATACATATCTATCAACTTGTCATCTGTAAATTCAAATAATGAAATAATATCGTATCAAGATAGCCCATCTCAGGAAGTTCTTGAAGCACAATCTGCATTGATGGTACACTGCAATAATAATCCAACGTTAGAAATATCAAGTCCATGTCCGCCTGGTGCTAGTGATCTCGAAATGGATAGTGATAATGAAATTACAGCAATCGTTCCAAGGAGGTCAAAAAGAAAATTTTGTGCTTCAGCCAAATCTACGTTTTGCAAAAGACGAGCTCTTTCGCCCAAACCTACGACATCCAAAAGCAGACAAAGTAACACATCAGTAAAAGTAAATACAATTAATAATAATAAAAACAAAGTAAAGTCAAATAAAAAAAACAAAGGATCAAATAGAAAAATTACACATAATTTAGATTGGGAAAAAGATGTATTTTTATACGAAGTTCATAACACTAGAGAAAATGTTTTTACACAACCTGAGAAAATCAGATCACCAATTGAGTATTTTAAATTGTTCTTTACGGATAAAATAATACGACAAATTCGAGAGCAGAGTACATTGTACGCATTTCAAGTAAATACAAAAAATATTGCACTCTCGAATCAAGATATCCAAGATTTTCTTGCCATAGAATTATTGATGGGTATAATACAATTACCTGCCTATTCCGATTATTGGAGTTCGAAAACAAGGATTGAACACATAGCCCAAATAATGTCACTGAAGAAATACGAGTTAATTAGGAGATATTTACATTTCAATAATAATGAAAATATGGAAAACAGTACTGACCGATATTTTAAAATAAGGCCGCTAGTAGAAGCCATTAGAAATAATTGCAATAAGATTGAAGAAGAAAGTCGCATGTCAATTGACGAAATGATGATACCCTACAAAGGAAAAAAAGCTGGAAACCTACGGCAGTATGTCAAGCCTAAACCCAAAAAATGGGGATACAAATTATTTGTAAGATCAGGTGTATCAGGTTTTGTGTACGATTTCCTGTTATATGGTGGAGAAAGTACCTTTCAGGATATTACATTCAAAACAAAAGAGAAATCCATGGGATTAGGAGCCAAAGTAATATTAACATTATGTCACACAATTCAGAATCCAGTTCTGTCGGTGGTTTACTTTGATAATTTTTTCTCCAGTATCGAACTTATGACATACCTACGCGATGAAATGGGCATTTTATCCATCGGAACTTTCCGACAAAATAGAATACGAAAATGTGATTTAGAATCCGATAAATCAATAAAAAAGAAACCACGTGGTTCTGCCGATTATAGAGTTTGTAATGATCAAAAGATTATCATGGTAAAGTGGTTGGACAATAAACCTGTATTGATCGCGAGTACATATGTGGGTCTTGAACCTATGGGCATATGTAATAGATACAGTAAGGACGCTAAAAGATTTATTGACATACCCTGTCCCAAAATAATAAGCGAATATAATAAACACATGGGTGGGGTGGATCTCTCCGATATGTTAATTGCTATATACAGAACATATTATAAAACACACAAGTGGTACATGGCAATTTTTTCACAGCTTCTTGATATGTCTGTAAATAATGCGTGGTTATTGTATAGACGAGAATATGGTTTATTAATGACTGATGACAAATACCTTCGATTAAAAGAATTTAGGTAAAAAATTGCTGAAGGCTTACAAGCAAAAAAAGAACCTCCACTAGGAATGGATTTGCATAATATTCCGGGGCCATCATCTAGGAACATAATAATCAACCCTATAAAGGTACGGCCTGCTGAAGACTTACGATAATTATGATGGCTACAATCATTATCCTATAGTGACAACCAAAGGTCGATGTAGAAAATGCAATTCGGGAAAAACTACTTTTATGTGTACTAAATGTGAAATGCGATTGTGCATAAAAAAGGACCGAAATTGTTTCGTAAGTTTTCACAGTAGGGAATAACAAGAGCACAATTTTAATTTGTGCGCGTGAAACTAGTAAAATAATGAGCAGATTAATTACATAAGTACATATTTAAAACTATGCTAGTTTTGGTCACGGAGTAATATTTTGGTTAATTTGTAAGAAATATTTTTTTTGTAATTCATAGATTTTCAATTAATAAGTATGGTTATATTTTGCGTTCGATATTTTTGATCTCATAAAGAGGCTGTTAAGTTAGATAAAGCTCAATTACACAAATATTTTTTTTTTAAGTAAGTTGATTCTACGAACAATTTATGTGTTGTTTTTGTTTTGAGATTTATAAGTTTTGTTGAAATATTATTCTGTCATTTCTTTTAATAAATTACTTATTTTCATACATACAAAATATTGTTTTATTGTTATTTTTCTATATTATTACCGCACTACATTATTTTAGGCAAAAACCACAAAGTGCCTTGCAGGGGACAAATAACAGTAATAACTCATTCAAGCGAAAATGTTTATGTGCCCTTTTGGGCACTATTAATATTTTATGAAGTAACAAATTAATAATATAAAAAATATTATTTACGGTGTATTTAAGCTCCCCTAAAGCCACTTTAAAGTAAATAACTGGTTAATTTGAAGTTTTGTACTTTGCCAGAATACCATACCAACATGCACTTTGCATTTTGCCAAGTTAAGGGTTAAGGAAGTCGGTTGTTTTTTTTTTTTGTAAATAAGTTTTTATTTTTAAATGTTTAGTTATGGTATCTACCCCGCAATAATACCAAACAAACAATTCATATTTATGCGATAGCAGAAATCGCGGTTGATTTGCTGTCATTTTTTAAAGAGTTCCAGTGTCTGTCTCCAGAACTCATCATCAGATCTACTTACATAAAATTTATATGGGACCATTTCGAAATTAACCCCTTTCGAACAAAAAAAGAATTTTGCGAATCCGTCTATATATGACGGAGTTATGGCCGAACATACATAAAAAATAATAATATTAACATCCGAATTGAGAACCTCCACCATTTTGAAGTCGGTTAAAAGTGTTAAAATATGATTCTATTTTTAAATTTCGGTATTGTGTTTATAAATTGTGTCAGTATAAACTCGCGTAGAAGTTTATAATTAGAATTTTGTGTTATGAGAATAGATAAAAATATTTATAAGTACACTGAAGTTTCGATTTCAAACCAAATTATGAAAGCGTTTATAAATTTTATTCCTCCGTGGTTTAAATACACTCGAATAATTTGTAAACAAAAATTGGAATCCTTTGTACCGGCTGGGGTGTAAACAAAACGTAGTCTTAACTGAGTTAATGTAAACAAAGAAAATACGTGTCCGTACTTTGTATCTACTGCACTATAAATGGATTCCTTTTATTCTGAAGTGATTTTCGGAATGAGTACGAACAATCATACCAAAAAGGAATTGTTTATTTATCAAAATGGTCTTCGCTAAATATTGTTGACAAGTTCTCGATTTTACGCATTCATGAAAACGAAGAGATTAAAAACCGGCCAAGTGCGAGTCGGACTCGCGCACCGAGGGTTCCGTACAAACCTGTAGGTATCCTCGGTTTATGCGTAAGGTTTATGTTTATGAAATTAAATGTTTTTTTTTTAATATTTGAGTTGATTGAATGGAAGGTAAATTGCGATTTACGATTTATGACGTATTAAAAAAAAAACTACTTACTGGATTTCGTTCAAACCAATTTTCGTTAGAAGTTTACATGGTTATGTACATCATATATTTTTTTTAGTTTTATCATTCTCTTACTTTAGAAGTTACGGGGGGGGGGGGACACACATTTTACCACTTTGGAAGTGTCTCTCGCGCAAACTATTCAGTTTAGAAAGAAATGATGTTAGAAACCTCAATACCATTTGTGAAGACCTATTCATAGATACCCTACACGTATGGGTTTGATGAAAAAAAAATTTTTGAGTTTCAGTTCTATGTATGGGGAACCCCAAAATTTATTGCTTTTTTTCTATTGTTGTGTAAAAATCTTAATGCGGTATACAGAATACATCTACTTACCAAGTTTCAACAACATAACTCTTATAGTTTCGGAGAAAAGTGGCTGTGACATACACGGACAGACAGACAGACAGACAGACAGACCGACAGACAGACAGACAGACATGACGAATCTATAAGGGTTCCGTTTTTTGCCATTTGGCAACGGAACCCTAAAAAAATTGTGGTCTAAGTGAAAAAGGCCATGAATTTCAATCTTGCGCGAAATGATATTATACCATTGTCCGTTCATAATTGAAGAATAATTAAAACGAATTGAGATGAGCGTGAGAGCAGTGGTGGCCCAGCGGTATCGACCCCAACTTACGAGTTGTGGGTAACGTCTCCGAAACCAAACAGGCACATTACTTAGTGTATTTAATTTCGTAATCACTACTCTCCAAATGGTGAAGGAAAACATCGTGAAGAAACCGGCATTTCCTAGAACCAAAAATCGAAGACATGTGACATCCAACAACCCACACTGGGCCCGCGTGATGAATTCGGTCCACGTCCTCTCATCTAGAAGAAGCCTGTGTCCCAGCAGTGGGATAATTTTAAATTGTTCACTCTTAAAAAATGGCCTTGTCTCTATTATTATATATATATATATATATATATATATATATATATATATATATATATATATAAACCGTTACATTTTCAACCGACGAAAAAAAAACGGAGGAGGTTCTCAATTCGACGCGTATATATTTTTTTATGTCTTTTTTTTTTAAGTATGACCACGCATAACTTTTTACATAGTCGTCCGATTGTGATAATTCTTTTTTATTGGATAGAGTATACCTTACCAAGTATTATTAGTATATTACAGCCACAAAAAAATATAAAATAAAAACTTTTTAACAAAAAATTAAACCGCTGAAAAAACTGAAAAGCAAAACTAATAAACCCTAAAATTTTGAGTCGGCGCTGAAAAATCAATGAACAAAGATCAGTCAAAGCGCTGGCTCATAATTTTAAGGTTTATTATTTTTTGCTTTTCAGTTTTTTCGGCGTTTAATTTTTTGTTAAAAAGTTTTTTAATCGTCTTACAACGGCAGCCCACTTCATGTATCCAATTACTATTACACATCCATAAGAAAAAAATAACATTTGGATAAATAAAAATATTATTCATTTTGATGAGGCATGACGTATTTTTTTTTTTTTTTTGATATATTGTCTCATGGAAAATTAAGATGAAATGATCGAGTCGACTCGTGCGGTGAGAGATTATTCCGATCTGTCACCCCGCTTTGTCCCCTTAGGGTGACAGATAGGAAAAAAGTTTGATCTGTCCCCCTGAGTAGCAATGAGGAGACAGTTCGAACTTTATTAACTCCTTAAAGGTTTCATCTGTCCCCCTATCACTGATAGGGGATAGATAAAACTTTTTATTCTTGTTTGTCCCCCATAGAATTTAAATTAATTCTTAAAAGTAATTCTACACGTTATAAGCTAACTTTCAAGAATTGAATAAAAGACTTAGTGGTTTGGATTATTATAACGACCTGTATTTAAAAAAATTATAAATATTTCTTTTATTTCTGTATCGATCAGTCACAGTCCCATAAATCATGTAGTAGGTATTCCAGGTATAATAAGTATAATAACAATCAGTCCTCTGATTTGAAGTCACAAATCCCAGAGTGGAAACCCTAAACCACAAATCCCAGAGTGGAAAGTCTGTTTTATAAACAGACTATGAAATTCCAGCAATGAACGCTATCAAAAAGGTGACAGATCGGAATAATCCGCCGTGGGTAGGTATGTATATTCTCTACCATATGATACGTAAACATTATTAACAGGATGCTTCATAACTCTTTTGCATTATTTATTTTTCTTAGCACGTATTTTCTTAATAGGTAACATTTTTTTTTTTATCATGCCTTAAGGTATATTATGTCGGATACATTGAGTGGACAACCTTTGTAAGACGACTAAAATGTCATGGTATGTAGCTAAGGCGAATACATGTCTTATTTCCCAAATATAATTATAATATTACAAATTGTAACCAAAAATGTAACATGTAGGTAGAGATATCCCTACATATAAATGTTAAATTCTAACAATTTATTCCAACTAAAGACGTTCGTTATGTTTACTTCACGTATTTGTAAGTGGCAATATCACAGAGTTTAAACAAACCAACATTATTTACCCCAAAACATCACCTATAGTAATTCTCAGACGAAAAATCCGACCTGGTGCACCATTTCTGGCGCAGGCTACCAACACACGTGTAACTAAGGCTTTAACCATACTAAATTACACCCTATAGCCAGACGGCACGCAATCATAGCACACCAGTCTGTTTTAGCTCATTAGCCCGATATCGCCCACGATCGGACTTTCAAACGGTCTATTAGAAGTTTTCTTATTAGAAGTTCCCCTATTACGACTTGTCTAGATGTAGAAAATCCAGATCGATAAAAATCAAAGAGAAAATTCGAGTTCTTCGGTATGTGTGAAGTTTTTATGACATTGGCTCGATTTGTGGAGTAATGAATTAAGAAACATGTTGAGCTTATGTTAAGCCATGTCTTGAACAGGATATATTTTAACCTCTAAGTCCCTGAGATACCACATTTGGTATAGACACAATCGTTTTTTAATTGTGTCTGTAATTACGGTAATAGACTGGTTAAAATATATATATTTTTTACTTTTTTCTAAGCCGCACGTCAAGCCGTTGGTCCCGACTGTCAATCGTGAGTGGATCTTTGACAGTCGTTAAAGGCTGTCAGAAGCCCGAAAGTCTGACAACCAATGTTACCAAAGGGGTATTGTGTAACCAAGTAACTGCGACTTAGAAGACACAGAGTCAGTCGTTTCATGTAAAATACTGTTATTCAGCTGTATCCAGTTAGACTGGAAGCTGACCCCAGCATAGTCAGAAAAAGGGTAGGAATATGATGATTATTTTTTCTAAGATTTTGGAGAATCAGGACTGTTCAGTCATGGTTAAAAGAAAAAGAAATTATTTTTACGATTTTTTTTGCACTTAATCACTAAAAAACTTTTTACAAAAAAAAAATAACAACCAACTTCTCACTTTGTAGTGTTTTTATTTTTACGTTTTTAGTTATAATAAAAAAAAATAAAAAATAAAAATAAAAATATTTTATTTTCAGGCATCAGGGCCCATAGGGTGTTAGTAATACATCTTACTTAATAAACTATGTTAGTAACATGCAGCCGAAAACGAAAAAGAAAATCACAATCACAGGAAGGTTTAACAAGCCTTGTTGCCAACATGTAGCTTGGTAAACCTTCCCAATGTAGGCCCATCCAGCCTCTCTGTAAACACCCCCAGAATGCTGTTGCTGCTTCGCCTCACTCGGGATATTACTGAGGCAACTTTCTTCCGCATTATAGCAAAGTAGTCGTCAGTGTGCGCATCAGCGAACATACCAGACGCACTACAGTAAGGTGGAAGCCTCAACAGCGCCCTGAAGGCATTGTTATGGTAGATACCCCGCACTAATCTAATCGCGTTATTCGTTCATCTGTCGCGCAAATACGTAAGGTTTTAAGACTGATATGGTTTTCACATGGATTCCATTGTCCGAATGGAACCAGATTAAAATGGGATCATTCGAAAAGCACCAGCTTTCAAATAAAAAAATAATCATCAAAATCGGTTCACCCAGTCAAAAGTTATGAGGTAACAACATAAAAAAAATACAGTCGAATTGATAACCTCCTCTTTTTTTGAAGTCGGTTAAAAATAGACTGAATTGAAAATTATGTAGAAATATAATATCAAAATATTCATTGCTTGCGAAGCTTAAATCTTATAAAATCTAAATCCAATGGAATATTAACTGGAATACCTAATAAGATCCGATACCTTAAATGTAAAGTAATTAATTCCAAATCGGTATATAACTCATGGCTTATGTATTCAATTAAATTGATTCCACTTAGTCACACTGAATTGATAGATGTGACATAGTCTAAGTATATTCTAGGAGAACAAGGTCAAGTCTAGATGCTATATACTTAGATTAGTTACACGACGGCTGAAGTAAACGACCCTTCACAGCAACGACTTTCAGGGTACATTGTGTAGCTTTATAGCACCTACAGTATTTTACTTGAGTTTTAAAGTCTCCTGATAATAAACTTTAAACAAAATTTTGTTTAAATTTCACAGTAGATAGGCGTCGTTTATGCATTTTGTTTTAACGATCACTAAAAATTTGTGATCCGTGAAATAGAAAGCGCTGAAATGATCGGCCGTTAATGACAAAATGTGCTTATTTTTGCGATATTCAGGAATTAATACTGAATCAGTCTTTCCTGCCACGCCAACATCTCGCGGTCTAGACCGCTAATTAAAATCAAACACGAATATAATTATGTTGGTAGTCAGTTGGACTTCAGTCAATCTTAAATTTCGAATAGAATAAGACGCTCTCAACTAGCAAATCGATAAAGTGATCTTTATTATTTTTAACCGTGCTGACGCAAAAGATACTCGTATGCGTTATAAGTAAGACCGCTTTGTATGTCTGTATGGGGCACCATAGCTCTTAAACGGGTTAACCAATTTGGGTGCGGTTTTTTTATAGAAAAATAGGGTTTCTAGAGGTAGTACTTAGACATGTTTTATCAAAATCGTTTCAGCCGTTTCGACACGACGGTCCGGTGACCAAAGTATTACTAAAAACTCCTTATTAAACTTAAAGGGCCAATACGTGAACATTTTTTACTTTTTAGAGGATTTTGTATTAACTGACCAAGACAAAACCTCTATAAACTATCAACAAAGTATATATAAAACCCGAGCTTTTAAATTTAACTTTTCGTCCGTCCATCTTAAGTTTACATAAACAACTGACTTATCATGACTAGAAGAAAATGAAAATTCAAAAGGAAACCGCATATGTGTAAAAAAAACCTTATTAGGTTACTTTTGTTTGTTTATCTTCCGGATCCAAAAAACGATGCAAACTTTCACGACTTATATGAGAAAAGATAAAAGCGACTTCACGCGTATTTTTTACTCTGTGTGAAATTCTTTCTTTCCAAACTTAAGTGGGTCAGGTAAATGTAAAGTAGAAGCTATTCTTTCAAGGTCCCTACGGATAACGTTGCAGAAGGTTTCAAGGAAGAAAATCTAAGTACACATAGTCATATATGTACAGTTTCTTTGTTAATGTTAACAGATAATTTTGTTATGCTGTTTTTTGTTAAAGGCTCACAAACAGCCCGTAGCACATAATTTTATTTCTTTAAGTACGCTTTTACACATTAATAATTTTTTTATAACTCGGTGAGGTTAGCGTAGGAAACGGTAACCTCATCTAGTTGATTATATTTAAAATAGTTCTGTTTACCTGGGAAGAATATTGATTTAATTTCAATGGTTTTCTCAAAAAATGAGTCTGCTAATTTTGAAGAATTCGTCCTCATTTCGTTGAATGATAAATGATCTGATTTCAGCAAGTAGGTTTGTACAAACACTTTTATCAATCATATTTTTAAAACTAGATGAGGTCGGCATTTCCTATCTGACAACTCTGAGAAGAAAGGCTGAAACAAACTCAGAGATCACAGTCTCTTTTAAAGTTCAGACATATTGTTGGTCAGATCATGTGAAGAACATGTAGATTGGTGACTGAAATGGTATTTTGAGGAGGGAAACCATACAGATTTGACCGGTCCACTCAGTGCACGTGTTTGTAATTTATCGTGTAGTTCAGAGAGAGAGCTCAGATATATGGGCTAAATATATTTTTAGTAGTTCAAATTAATATGACTGTCTTAATTTATATACCACTTGAAACTTTAAATTGACTCATTGGAAAAGATGATCCCTTAAACTTACGATTCAAAGATGAAAAATAAAAGAAAGATAGAAGATTAAAGCAGCTGTGCTCAATATTAAAAAGATGAATATAGAGATTAGTCTCTAAGAACATAAACATAAAGATCATAGGTAACAAAACTAATCCTATTACTATAGATAAGAATCTTATTCGCGATGTTCATCAAGGGCTAACACTCATAATCTACGTGGATACAGGCACATGTATCGTTAATGTTGGAGGGTAGGGTTCAGCGAACATATTAAATCGTTAAGTGTTTTGATAAACACAGACTCGGGGGGTAGCGATGATGCGATTCGCAGTTGGGAATTTGGTAAATCATCCTCGATGGGGAAGCACGTGCTCTGATTTGAATTGTGAGGTACCCTTATCTAGGTATGAAACTCGATTATAGTTAGGTTTTGTTTAATAGTTTACAGTTTTTATGGCCCGTAAAATAAGCATGAGTTTGTAAACTGAGATTAAAATTCAATTTATGGAGGTATGCATATTATAGTTTCGATTTCTATCGTTCGTATCGTTTGAAATTTGTAAACAGTCATGAAAAAGTATTCGAAACACAGTAGGTTATCCTTGAAGTTTAAGAATACTTCTAGATTCAAATTATATAAAAGAAGTGTCAAAATTGTGGCAAAGGAAAACGGCACAGTACCTTTTCACCCGTGAAAAGACTTCGGATAGGCCAACAAAAAAAATATTCAATCGCAATATTCATGACTCCTCGATTGTATTCGTGATTTGAATGCAAATTGAAGGAATTTCATTTGAACTGAAAATTATATTGAAGTTGTTTCACAAACACCGGAGCGGCAGGTGATTTAATTAAATGTGTGAACACTGATTACAGAAAGCAGTTTACATAAAATTAGGCGGTTTTAATGAGCATTTCGATATTCAAATGACGAATCTAAAGTGTCGTTGCAACGGACGGGAGGTCCCGAATGTACGGCTTCGTTCCCGAATTAGCTATCAGGCCGGGCGACGACAAAGAGCTGAGGGCTTATCTGGCGGATTTAGATGAACTGAACCCTTGGCGACTATACAAAATAATAGCCGGCTCGATAGCGTCATTGTTTGAGCATGAAATTAAAATTGAACGGGGTTCACACGTGCGCGCGGCTGAGATAAGGGGTTGTACCGGCCTGCAATCGATTCGCGACTACTGTTTGTCCTGTACGTTGATTTACTTAAGGGGTTTGCTCTTTTCTTTATTTGATCTAACAACTACTCTTAAGCTTTTGTTCGGTATATTATTGGAGCAATGTTTGTTTAGTACGGATTTACCAATGAGTAGGTAAACTGAGGGCTACTTATATAGACTGAGTACTGCTTCTCTTTTATATTTCTTCTGCATCAGTTGGTACCGGTGTATGGAGTAAACATTTGCCTAAAGCTTATAACAATCCTTAAATAATTAAGGGTTACTTGAAACATTTTTAATTTGGGCCGCTATTCGCCTTGTTTTAGTATTTTACTTGATGGAACCTATTCGTAAACTGCATTGTTAGTGCTAGGTATTAGACAATTGTGTGATTTCCTAAGTAGGCCTATATGCAGTTTTTGAAATTTTGTTTTTTAAATAGTTTGCCACCACTTCTTTTTCTGACCATGACATGTACCGACGGCTTATTATCGTTTCGTACGAATTTACTTACCCTAATCGGGCAAATCAACACACTTCTCGTATGAAGTTCATTTATATGCAGGCGAATCGACAACTTCAGAAATATGTACTGGGCAATTGACAGAGTTTGAATTTTATGAACTTTATTTCATGTACTTACATATACCTTTTTCCATAGCTTTATTGAATAAAACTACTAATTATATGAACTTCGTGCGGCTCCGCCTATATAAAATGACATTTTACTTAAAAGTGTCGATTCGCCCTTTATTCATAAAACTACAATATAAACAAACGTCGTGCGAGTCACCTATACAAAATAACTTCCGCCCGATCCGGACGAATAACTGCGTGCGAATTGACTAATAAGCTACACCGACACGTGAAATAAAGTTTTGTCGAAATATTTCCCCTTTGTATTTTCAGTGAAATACCTAGATATGTATACCTACGACCCTATGAGCATTAAAAACAGAAACTTCATGACAATACTAGTTTAGCCTATAAATGAATATTTCCCAATCAAACATAAATTACACCGATCCTGTATTCATACACTGCAATCATAACAATAATAATCCAGCCAACATGCAACTGTGTGCATATCAAATCAATTTACAAACAATGCGCTCTGTTGTCTGCTATAACGTGTCTATCCCAAAATTAGATCTATTAGAGGGATTTGGCTGTCTAGCTAAACGCATTACGATACATATATTCGATTATTTACCTATTAACGTAGTTGTGTGGTCGATGTTGGTGCAATTTAATTTATCGATACAAGCGGGTATTGTGTGCTTTGCAACTGTGGTCTACACTAGCTGTGTCTGGTGAGTGTCTGCCGATATTTGTGTTCCCCTTCGAATATGAGATAGTGCTGATGATTTAATTAATTGAATATTGGTGTCAATAACGGGGTTCGGATTTTGTAGGCTGTGTTGTATTGTGTGGTTAGTTAGAAGCCTCATGTATGAAAATGAGTCATGTCTGGGATCATCGATATTTGGAGACTCCAAGCAATTCGAAACTGTTCAAAACGATACGTGAAAATACGAACGTTGGATTTGAAAAACCTCTATCACAAGTGAGCTCAGACTGATTGCTAACCCATCTGCGTCGAAATCTAAAATCCATTTTGCTTCACTTCTTCTTATTTGGAAGGAACGAAAAACAACCTACCCTATGTTTTTCTATGCAAACTAGAACCAAGTTCCTTAATACTTTACTTTGGACTGCAGGCTCAGCATGCGGTTAACAGCAAGAAGCACGAAGGGGTGGTTCATAATGAAGCCGCTTACATCATCCCCAGTTAATAATTTTATTTTCCTTAGAGGTAGCTAATCCATTTCCATTTACACGTGTTCAAGTATTTAATAATTAAAACCGTTTATACAAAAACACACCTACTTCTTCCCAAGTTAAGGTTGAAAATTGCGTGTTGGAGTCTTTGAGGAAAAAAATAAAAATTAAAAGGGTAAAACCGAACACAAATCATGAACTGTTTATGCAAATCCTTGCTCGGAGCAACAGGATTACACTGGAGCATCTGTGTCTACACTCGCTAATGAGATTAGTGACACCAAGTAGAGCTGAACTGCGCCGCTTAACGGAAGAGGTTAAAACTGCTGAAATTATGTTTAGTGTTCATGTAGTCGGGAAGGAGGAAGATTTTGTATCTATGTCTTTAAGAAAATTGTGATTAAGTTTGTTCAAAAACTGTTATGGACAGTTTTGTTTGTGTGTGTTTTTAATTGTTATCAAGTAGCAATATAAGCATACAATTACAATAACAAAATACATACGAATATATGAAGGATTAATAAAAATAATAATTATTAGGTATTGTTTTTAAATAAAAATAAAATGTTATGAAATGTAGAAGCTACATCCTTATATTTTTATAAGTTTTTGCTATAGATTTTTTTTTTCAGTTTTATCGTGTACAGTACTAACAGTATCGCAGCGCACGATAAAACTGAAATACGTATAGTTTTCGTCTGGAAGATTCGTATGATTGAAGTTAGAGAAAAACTTACTAATAATATTAAACTTAATTTCCTTAGAATAATAATATTATTTCTGTGTTTAATACATCAAAATAACAGATATTAAAAAAAGATAAAAATATTGTCAACCACACCAAAACTTAATGCCTACTAATACAATATCGATAAAACTACAAAAAAAAAAACGAATATTTATTCAATATTGTTGGCATACACGTTACAGACAGCGAATTGTATTGGAAATGCATAAAAATAATGAAAGTGAACGGCCCGTGGGGTAATAGTTACTAAGCACGGAAAACTTCTTCGGAGTTACCCCTTGATAATCATCGGTACATATGTATATTATGTATAGAGCCACCTGCACGCAGTTACCAAACTTTTGTTTGTTTGTATAGGCTTGTAAAAGTATTTGTTGTATGAAAAATATAATGTTGCCAGTACTAGTTTTTGGCCATAGTTACTTAGTTTGTTGCATAGCTCGCATAAAAAAAGGTTATGTCATGGATTTTTTACATCGTGTATTGTATTATTTTATTTGTTGAGTGACAAAAAAAATGTTAACAGTTTTTATTGCGTGTGTTTTTATAGTCAGGGAAATGATGTAACAAACTAGAACTGTAATAGAATGACGGTTACAATTCAAATATACGAAATTTAAAATTCGTAATCAATTTGTTAAAAACTAGCTTTTGCCAGCGGCTTCGCCTGCGTGGAGGTCGGAAATTATCCCGCGTGAATGTACTACTGGGATAAAAAGTACCCTATGTTAACACAGGATAATTTACCTGATTTTTATTTTATTCATCCAAGAGTCTAAAAGTATACTGCAGCAAAGATTTTCTAAGTAATCTAGGATATTCTATAAAAGCTTCATAATGGTGGGCCACATTTGTTTACACATATCAATAAGGAACATTCACGGGACAAAATTTGATTGAAACAACTGACCTTGCCACTTTGTTCATTTATCTTTAGGTGGATTACACTAAGTGACACTATAAGATACAGCAAAACTGTTATTTGTTGACTTGATTTACATTAAATCCTGATTTACTTGTTCCCCCTCAATCCTGGCAACATTTTTATGCTAACAACTTAGAATTCTGGTTTCTTTACAACCCTTCGTAAGTCATTGGAGAGTTAATATACTCAAGTCTGTCATTTTTTAAACCAAAACCATGAATTAAATTCAACGCATAAAAACAGACTGTATAAAGTTTAAGTGCCCATCTGTATTCCTCCACACCAGCCATCTTGAATGGGTTTATGTACACTGTGCCCAAAACATTGCACTATTTATGTCTATGGGTCGCATGTAAACAGTCCATAACCACAGACACCGCACCGCCACTATGAAAACTAGCCCATTCCGGGGATTTTATTAAAACAAATAAATTATACGAGGGGAACCAAAGATGATAATGTATGATATGTAAATTGAATGGACCGACGAAAAACTACCTCCTTAAAGAACTAGGAGATTCTTATCTGTATACTTTATTATTTTTGCTCGAGTTCATTTTCTTATTTTCTGGTAAAATTGAGCAGGACCAATAGGAGTATTTATGGTAATGTACGTTAGCGGTAGTTGACGTCGTTATTTTTATATTCAAAGGCAGTTTGGTTTATAAGGGTTGATATTTGTGCCCTCGATACCCTTCGTACCAAAGTAAATTGATTCATAGAGCGAAAATGAAGATTAAATCAAAAACCATTTAAGCTCTGAGAAATATAGTAGTTGAAGCTTTAGTGCAGTCTGTTAAAATTCCAGAAACAAATAAGGCTTATCCGCTGCGTCTTAAGACCGGTAATTCTCATTACGTATATTATAATATGCGTAATGAGAATTAAAGTGTAATAATAATAATCACCATTTAAAATTTTCTAAGGGGCCTCTGCGAGTTGGCTTCGGCTCGTACGCCTTCAATTTGACGATATTTTAAAATAATAATCTATACTAATACATATTATAAAATGACGAGTTTGTTTGGTTGGTAATCTCAGGAACTACTGGTCCGAATTTCTTTTTGTGTTGGGTAGCCTATTTATTTAGGAAGGCTATAGGCTATATAACATCACACTTCGATCAAAAGGAGCGGAGCAGCAACGAAAAATTTACGGAAACTGGCAGGCAGTTCGATGCGACGGAAAGGGTCAGGGGAGCAAAAGTTTGGTGCAGACGAACTCGCGGGCAGAAGCTAGTTTAACTAATAAAAATGTATCAAAATAATTACGATAAATTTAGCCAACAGTAGTAAATGTCCCATACAAATAGAGCTTAAAAAAACTATAACTAAAACATTTGTAACAAAAGTGCAAGTAAGGTTCGGAATTAGAATGTTCACCCGATCTATATTAATTCGAACCTGTGTTTCAGGATATAATTTTTCAGTTGTATAAAACTGAGACATTTAAATATTAAATAAAACTGATTTAAAAAAAATGTATTACCAACTATGAGAGCATATTGGTACATTATTATCTAAATTTAAGCCTATGTAAATACAACAAAAGTAAATACTGAAAAATTAAAAAAAAATTAAAAGTAAGACTAAAAAGTATTCCTACGATATAAGGTATGAAATAACACGAGTCGACACGATTCGAAGAATTCCAATTACCAATCCTGACGAACCTCTCCGAAAAACATAGACGAAAACCCATTAAAATTCATCCAATAACGTCGCAGACCTATCGCAGCAATGGGTGAACAATGCAATAAAACGGTAACAGTTGATACAGTAGCACGTGGAGCGCAGTCATTAGTCACACGCTATTTAGCAGTTAACGCTAGCTCACGCAGTTTTATCAATACGACATTTATATTGTGTTAATCGTGTTTGGATATCGAACCCTGCGGTAAGGGTAGACTGTGTTGCCAGCAGAACATGGATCTGCCAAAATAGTATTAAGTTTAGGTTTAAAGAATCTTTATTCCTCATAAGAACATGATACAGTTCACTTAAATGAAATGTAACATTTAAAATTAATAATTGTGGTCTAATGAAATAGCATGCAAGTGTAGAATAAGTACGTAGAACTATAACAACGAATGAGATCAACAGTAAACATAGCAAAAATGTAGGTACTTAAATATAAAAAAGTTAATACAGCTGGCCAATTTGACACCAAGGAACCCTCATATGTACCGATATTCATTGAATTTTGAAGTTTAAACTGTGTAAAACGGTGGGCGGACGCGATTTCTCAGTTTTATCAATGCGACATTTATATTGTGCTAATTGTGTTTGGATATCGTATCCTGCGGTAGGGGTAGACTGTTTTGCCAGCAGAACGCGGATCAGCCAAAATAGTATAAAGTTTGAACTGTGTATAACGGTGGGCTGACGCGATTTCTCAGTTTTATAAATGTGACATTTCATATTGTGATAATCGTGTGTGTATATCAAATGTCGCGATGGGTGAAGGATGGTGTTTCCAGCTAGACATCGATCCTCAAAAATTGTAGCAAGTAAAACTAAAATCATTGAGTAAATAAAAATAGTCGTTTAGATTTAGAAAAATACCATAGGACTACTTTTTGTACCCTATGGTGCCGGACGTAAAGAATAACACCACCTCATTTCTTCCCGTGGGTGTCGTAAAAGGCGACTAAGGGACTTACTAGAGAATGGGCAGCAGCGTTCTCTATGCATTTTACCACCATACTGCGATCGCCAAGCCGCCTGCCAAGCGTGGCGATTATGGCCAAGCCCCCCAAATTGGGGGAGGCCTAAGTCCAGCAGTGGACGTCTTACGGCTGAAATGATGATGATGATGACTACTTTTTGGTATTGGGAAGTGAGAGCTTTCAGTAAGAAAAGGTTCGTCGCATTTAGGAGTTTTTAAATAATTTCAGAAACATATATTCAAGCTATCACGGTTTTCAGATACTCAAAACAATAATAAGTTTTCTAAAACCGTCGATGAATTTGGTATAATAATGATCTCAGGAAATTTCTTGAAGAGGAGGCGTTATACAAAACATTTGTATTTAATAAAGCAAAATGACAGTCAACATACAACATTTACTTTTGTTCAAGGGCCAAGGTTAACATTCTGAAGTGCTTCTTTTTTATAGGATCTATATATGTTAAGCATAAGATTATCCAATATGTTTGTAGTTTGTACCTTTATGGTTAATACTATAAAAGATGTAAAAATTGAGAATGTCGCAGTTTATTTCCAAACTTGGCCATAAATATCTGGCAACATTTGTTCAAGCGGAACTATTGTGGATAAACTGATGGATGGCGTGGCGTTGATAGCTGGTGTTGCAATAATTTATCGGAAACTTTTTACTGTTTGGGGTAAAAGTCATCAGACTAGTAATGATAATATTACTACGAGGAGGAAAGTTTTACTTGTTTGATTTGAATTTGTTTTGAAACTCATTTATAATGAACATTTTCGATTTGTTTGAAGTCAAGTACCTATTTAGTTCAGTTACTGTTGAATGACTATTCATCATTTCTATTAGTTGTAAAAGAATTATTATGAGTGGAAAATCCTTCTACCTAGTTGTAGATGGTTTATTAGAGTTACATTTCATATTACAGTTCGACAATCTATACCTCACATTAGCATACTGAATAAGCCTGTAATATTCACCACTGCTCGGAAATAGGTCTTCGAGAGACAGTGGGCAATAATCCACCACGCGGGCCTAGTGCGGAATGGCGAATGTCGCATGTTTACGATTTTCTGATTCTAAGACATGCCGGTTTCCTCACCATGTCGTCTATAACCGTTTTTAGAGCCGTTTTTAAATTAAATACACAAAGTCATACCCTGGCTGGGTTAGACCAACTGGGGATCAAGTTGAATACCTATACAAAGGGCCGGATACAAATAGCAGTGTTGGCCCCGACTAACAAGTTTTCGGTCGTGAGTTCGAACCCAGACGAACAATTTGTGTACCTATTCAACATCATCACCACTGTTTACAAAACGGTGAAGGAAAACATCTTGAAGAAATTAGTTTGGCGTAGAACCAAAAATTCGAAGACATGTAACATCAACCAATCCGCACTGGTCCCACGTGGTAAATTATAGCCCACTTCCTTTCATAGCAGCATTGAGACCGGTGTCCCAGCAGTGGGAACATTATAAGCTGATTATGAAATGTTAATTAAGTTAAATCCACTGGAAAATCGAAACAATCTCTTTGCATACACGAACTACAAGCTATCTATCACAATCCATTACGATCGAACATTTTCCCACTAAGGCAAGTGACACACATAAATCTAGAGGTTTTCACTGCACAACTCCGGGTCGCGTTAAGTACACACAATATGAGCGGCCGAGCCATATTTAATCGTTATCAAGCGAACGCGCAGACCTCGTATTCATCCCTGGATGATTTACTCACGGCTTATCCTACCTCAGTAACTGACTTATGGAGTATGAGCGTCCAATGAGCTCGATGTGCTTACAACTTTTATTGAATAGTTTGGTAGGTAAATTATAATTTGATTACGATTCTAAAGGATTTCTAAAGGTTTATCTCCGCCTACGTTGTTTTATTTGACATGAGCTTTGTTTAAAACAATTATGCTTTCAGAGGCGATTATGTTTTTAAAACAAAACAATAGTCCGCCTTTGTACCTTTTTTGTGTGCGAGAAGTTTAAATAAATAAATAAATAATATTAGTCACCAGTAAACACAGAACTGATTACATATAAGTTAATGTCTAGACTTACGTAGAGTAACTACACGATAGCTTCGTATAGTTAGGTACTCTACCAAAGAAGGAAAAAAGAAAGCCACAACAACAACAGGCTTTTGTGTGTAAATATTTAAACTTCAAACGTTAAATATAAACAAACTTGTCTTCAGAATTCAGGAATCCAGAATTCACACTGACGTTACATAAAGAAGAAACATATAACTTGTCATAAATGTGACCTTGAGATTTACCCCCGATACCGACCTAAACAAAACCACCCTGAAGCCAAAACAGCTGACAATCATCCATTGTCACACGTCACGATCTCCCGTGGCCCCCAACTTAACCGCTCGGCCGGACTGCAGCATTATCTTTGATAAGTCGACAGTCAAAATTTAATCTACATACCTACAATGTGAAGCCACGAATGTGCATCGAACCATACGAATACGAAATGATTTTGCGCATAGGATTTGTTTTATTTTCAGAGACAGGGGTGCGTTCAGCCGCGGCGTCGATAATGGAACCTACCCATTGTTGGTATGCTGAAAAGCGCCAACTGCCGTATGGACATCAAGCGATTAGAGCTCTTATTGTCTTTGTAGAAACGTGTGAACGTTTTACTGTAACATTTTTCGTTAAAAAAGTTTTTTTCACAACAATTTGTAATTAAAAATCAATGTTCATTTATTTACACTCTCAATCCTAGCAATAAAAGCGTACAATTTCAGGGAAAATGCATGACCCGAATTCACAATATTCAGGTGTACAAAATAAAATTAAAATAAACTCGTTATTGTAACAGCCACTGGCGCACCGCGAAATGATTCCATTGATGCAAATCCACTTCAGAAATCAAGTAAGCCTGCTTTAAATCAACGCCGTACGGCACCCCATGCATAGTGCGCTAGCTATGCAAAAAGCTCCCGGCATTGATGCCGATGATGTCCGCGGTCGCAGACAGGGTCATTATCATTATCGTGGCGCGCGGAATCCATTAATCACGTTGGTATTCCTGAACCGTGCTTCATCACCCTCCCCCCCGCTTGCAACACCCCCGCAGTACCCCAAGTACCTGGACGCACTCGTGCATTCACCCTTCTCTTATCAGTTTTGATGTAGATGACAGGACGGAACTCTACTAGATACGAAAGGAAATGACGTTGATTTTTTCAGATTTTTGTTGCTACTGCTCTTGTATTTCCTGAGGGTGCACGTTTTTTTGTAATCTGATCATTGTCATGACTTTTATGGAGTGTTTACATCATTTTTATGACTTTCAATATACATAATTCGTTACAATTCATGCCAATAAATTAAATGACATTAATTCAATCAACATGAATTCTTTCCACACCACACGCAAAGCAAACATTTTATCTGCACATACACAGAGGTTAATATACAAGTATTAAAGATTCAAGAAAATCTTAAAATTATGATCCTAATTCCAATTACAAACATTTACCAAAATTGGCAACTCCATCCATTTTATATATCGTAGACATCAAACTACATAAATTTTATTAGAACTTGTTGGGAAGATTATTAATTTTGGGGGAATCAGATCCCCGAGGCGACGTCTGCGGAGCTCTAGGACCCCAAGTACCCCCCTGTACTATTTGCTATCTGTCTAATCCACTAATGCGCTGTAACAGGGCATTGATATTCCGCATACAATGCCGTCCATTCGATTCAGGATGAGCCAGTTATTAAATCAGATGGATAAACAGACACCTGTGTTCCTAGATGGATTTACATACACTCACACATTGATGTCATCACGTCATTTACATAATTACAATGGGACATGAAAACGGATTCGTGATTTGTCACAAAAATGCATCAACAATGATTATTGTCGCAATATGAAAATGTTTTCCGATGTTTTTCCATTTGCCTATTAATTTTCTGACGGGACGCGTGGGGTGGAACCGCCAATTACTTAGTACGTTAATTTGTGGTATTATAAATTCCTTTTCTACTATTTATGTTCTTTGTTTCTGATTGTTGTAATTGGAATTTATTTTTTGTACGATTTATGAACCACACCTTTTATAGTAACATTTTATTGAAATAATTTAAATGAGCGCTTTATTTGAATCATAATTCACACCTGCTCTCAAAATAAGTAGGTACTTAGGTATCAAACTTTTTTCATTTAAAAACCAAGAATAATAAAGTAGATGAATAACTGGAGAAGATCAGAATAATTACAGTGCAGTGATGAAAATGAGTTTGCAATGATTATTATTCATAATTGACTGCGTGAGGTATTCACAAAGGGATCAAGCCTGAAGACTGAGTGCGACTCAATCCAGCTCAATCCAGCATAATCACTATGTGATATACATACGGAGGTTTGTATGCGAAACTGTGTATATCTGGCAAAGTGATGAAGGATGAACTGGTAAGTAGAATTTTGCTATGATATTGGGTGATCGTTCTTTTACCAAAACCATGGCAGGTAAATGTCGTTTTCTAAAATCACTGTACTATACTCTAGCAGTGGTTCTAGTTAGCTAAACGTCCAGGTCTTTTTTTTGTGGGTGGAAAATCATCAAATGACGTCTCCCGCTCTTGGGTGGAGCGGAAGGGCGTGTCAGAGTTTTACTGACTAAAACCCACCCGTGTTCCTTCAGTTGCCCATGTGCCATGGTATCTCTTTCGAACAAATCTCGCGACCCTGGCAAAAACGTCCAGGTCTGACTAGTAGTTTTAGAATAATATTTTTCGGTACTTTGTTTAACCTAGTAATTAAATTGAAGAGGATATGGCCTCAATTTGGACTTGAAATATTGGTATTGGGCCACTACATATACAAGGTAGCAGGCACATCGTCGCACAAACTGTAACCGTGTAGTCAGCACATGATTCTAAACCCTAGTATAGTTTTTTTATTTGTGGGTTGTCAAATATAATGTGCTGTTTCAGCGAAAAGTGTCAATACCTGTCCGTTCAAAATATATGTGATACTATTTTTTGTAATAATCGACGGAAATATTAACTCTGTTGCCTTTTTTTTTGATTTACCGACTAAAAAATTCTTCGCTGGACTCATGTGCTGATTTCATTGTTACAGTTTGCACGTTGATGTCCCACACTGTATAGGAATTTCGATATCTAGGGTGTAGTCATACTGAATAATTGTCATTTCAGTGTACAAAATACCATGTTAAGAATAATTTGCTGAAACCACAGTAACAGGAGCCTTATTAGGTATTATAGCTACTGTTCATTGTACCGGCTAAACTTCTCGTGATTAAAAACGTTTAACATCTAGTTGCAGTTTCATCTCGGTGACTACCAAATATCAAAAATTTGTAAAAAATGTATGGAAACTCGAGGTGTTTTTGACAGATTGAAACTGTGATCGTTCCTAATATTACGAGAAATGCCCCTCAGACTGTGAACGTTACGAGAATTGGCGCTCTTGTCACAACAATATAACGTAAAGTTGACTAGTTCTCCAAAATGGACACCCAATTTAAACACATTTTGGCGCTAGCGTCGAGCTCAAGAATACAAAACATCAGAATTCCAATGTCAATCCATCGGAATTAAATCAAGAGTAAGCACCCAGGAGCGCGAAACAACGACAGCATCTTTCAAAACCGTAGTTTATTCTATCAATCTAACCTTCCAGAGTTACCGAGTTGCCGACTTGCTGAGTTACCAAGTTGTTGGGTAAATTGTAACAGACTGAAGACCGAAAAGGATCAGGCTAAGTAGTGAAGCTAAGTTGGAAAAGTAGAGCTTAATAACACTTTTTAGGTTAACTTTTGGAAAGTTTTCAAGATCAACTAGAGTTGTAGTAAGTACCTACACAAAATCTGTAAAATAGTAACATACTTGTTTACAGTCGTATTAGTTTTTTTTTTTTTTGGATAGGAAATCATCAAATGACTTCTCCCGCTCTGGGCGGAGCGGGAGGGGGTGTCAGAATTTTACTGAATAAAACCCACCCGTGTTCCTTCAGTTGCCCATATGCCAGGGCCACGGTAACTCTTTCAAACGAATCTCGCGACCGTGGCAGATCGTAATAGTAAGTTACGTTTAATTCATTGTTATTCCAGTTTTGTTTAAAATGTAGATCTACATAGTTCGCATGTGGCAAATTACGAATCACAATAACATCATTCAAAATCCTGTATCGGGCAAACAGAGTTTACCGCGAACTAGCATATTTAAATCTTGCATTTAATGGTGCTTTTACCTGCATTTATTTGTCTTAGTATTACATTACGTATTCTAGTACACAATCAATTTTAAGCAATTTTCGCCACCTTCGTAAAATTTCACATTTAAAGACAAAATTAAATCACACAAGCAAATCCTTTTTTTTTTTTGTAGGGCATCTCTTCGTTAGCCTATTAAGGATGTCACTACTAAAACGGTCATTCTCGCGGGTTTCTTAAAAATTAAAGCAAAGCCAGTCAAGTCACTAGTTGTACATACACATCAGCTGCTCTTCAAAAAACAATAGCACCACACAAAAGCCCTAAAATCTAAACCGGACAACCACATTAATATCTTCAAAGACAATCTATACTAGGTAGACCACAATAATACGCCCGTATATTAGCCGGTAATAGCTAGCAGACGTTGTAATTGAGTCCAACCAATCTGATATCGCCATTACATTATAGTGATTTACACGTTTATAATACTACTATCGGCTGGTGGTGGACGTTGATTAGTTCCAGTATCGCTGTGACAATGTGGTTACGATACTAATAATTTGGTTGGGAAACGTGCATGTTCATTTAGCTATATATGCTACACCTGTGTGCATTTCAACCGCAGTGTATAGAACACCGAATTGTCGCGCCGCTAACAGAATCTTGAGATGACAGTGCTAAAAAAAAGAATGCTATTCCTTAAGCTCCATCCCATTTCTTCCCGTGGGTGTCTTAAAAGGCGACTAACTGACTAACTACTTTGTGTATTTTACCACCATACTACGATCGATAACGCATCTTCCAAGCGTGGCGATTATAGCAAACCCTTCAAAATTGGGGGAGGCCTAGTAATGGATGTCTTTCGGCTGAAATCATAAATCATTTGTTTTGAGTTTATGTAAAAATTATATTTTGTTATTTTTATATTACCTAATCGATTTATCAGTCTCTTAAGGTATTTTTTTGTATAATGTGAATCAGTTCAATATTTTTTACATCAAACTTAATTGTGTACAATGTCTAGAACATAATACAATTAGACTTGAAAGTTTAATTAATTCATGTACATTGTAAATTAATTAGAATAGTTGTTCAGTTAACTTTATTTATTAGGTCCATTATCCTTTAATTAATAATTCGCATTTATTATTCTCAGAGGTACCTACTCAATTAAATGCGTGCCTACTTCTTAATTTTATTGATGAAAGTTTGTATTCTATTAAAATCACAATGAAAGTTGCAATTAAAATAATATTACTAAGAGATGGTCTTAAAGTTTTAAATTTAAAACAGCAATTCTATGAAATAGTTATAGATTGGCAGAATATAATATCATAATCAGCCTATAGTATTCCCACTGCTGGGACACAGGCCTCCACTGGATGAGAGGGAGTGGGCTGTCATTTGTGTCACACATATTTTCGACTTTTGGATAAGAGACAAGCCAGTTACACACATAACATGCACTAATCAAAATCATCACCAAATCAATCCGCCATATTGTAGTAACTTACAGTAGGTTACAGAAAAAAAATCAAGCAAAATAAATAATGATTTTAAAAATTATAAAAGACGCTTTCGTACTAAAAAAAAATTAAAAAAGCGTGGGGTGCTTTTTGAAGTATTTTCAATTGATATCAAACACCCCACGCTATTTTACAATCGCTACTTTTTAGGTAGATTTTGTAGAATGCATGGTTTTTTTTTAAATATTTTTAAATTATTGGTTATTTTAGATTTTTTAGTTCAGGTAGCAACAAAAGCGAGTTTATTCTTTTCTTTTCGTAACTTGTAATCCCGGTGATCCTGATCACAATAATAGCACAATTCAATTATTGCAAAGTTATGGGTCTTTGATAAGTGTGCAAAGTTTCAAATGAATTCGACGTCTTGAAGGTGGTTAAAATCACGTTCAAAGATTCCGTTACATAGATACATTCATAAGCTAATGAAAACATGTTAAAAAAATGCTACAAAATATAAGTAATATACAAACAACCCTATGTAAGTTTGATAAATTTATGCAATTTTTTGTACCTATGCCAAAACCAATTATATAAAAACTCATTTCCAACAAAGTAATATTCGATAAAAAAAAACAACTACCAAACTACACATTTAGAAGTTTAATTACGTCATTCAATTGGAATTTAAAAATAATTTCATTCATAAACTGCCCCTTTGGGAGTCTGACAACTCGCTTTCATTTTAACCCTTTGCTTTACCTACCCGTATGCGACTTAATTAAAAATTCAGTACCCGTACTAATATGGCTTATGACAAAATTCAATAGCAGTATGAACAGTAAAACCTTAGGGAGTTGTCATACCATCAAGTTGTTGATACTAAGTGGCTGGTACTTCAGTGAATGAATGTAAGGTGTAATAACGAGACCGCTTTTTTTGAAAATAGAAAGAATGAGTCATCATTTCGTAAAGGCTTTTACAGACCGGTGCACGCGACAGCACGACGCGAGTACGTGACTATTTAGACCAAGATCCATGAAGTTTTCTTAGAAATTGTTACTATTAGAGTCGCTTCTGCCTACGGAACCGTACATCATAGTGGTGTAGTGTCTGTACAAGAAACAAGTTTTTTTCTTTAACCCTAGATAACCAAACTATTTTCGTTGTTACATGGTTACTAAGCATTCGTCGAACCGACTAGGTACGCTAAATAAAATGCATTTTTTGAAAAAGTATAATATATTAATTAATCACAAGAACTTCTGACATTGGTACATTCTTTGGATCATGATTAAACAAAAAATAATCAAAACAGTCATTAAGAACTATTCCACACAGCCACAGCATAAATCAATGTTCACCTGGAAACACACAAACACGAGAATCGCGGGTAGGACGTCGAATGGACGAATGTTTAGTTATCAAGGGTTAAAGGTCCTTTTTGTAACCTCTGCGTTTTTTGCCGCCAATGAGCCCCGCCTTGTTTCAAACTGGAAGACATTGGCTGCTGGTGGAATTACAGATATGTAGGTAGGTACATGGAACATTTCGACTTTGTCTCTAGGATGGTAACGCTACTGTAAGGCTTCAATGAGAGACATCCTCATCACTTCAGCTGAATGACGTCCAATGCTGGACATAGGCTTCTCCCAATTTGGGAGGGTTTGACGTAATAGAAACGCTTGGCAGGCGGGTTGGCGATCGCCTTATGGTGGTAAAATGCATAGAGAACCCTGCTGCCCATTCTCTAGTAAGTCCCATAGTCGCCTTTTACAACACCCACGGGAGGAAATTGCATATTATTATTCTATACTAGCTTTTGCCAGCGGCTTCGCCCGCGTGGAGGTCGGAAATTATCCCGCGGGAACATACTACCGGGATAAAAATTAGCCTATGTCCTTTATCAGGCTCTAAAATATCTGTGTACCAAATTTCATTTAAATCGGTTCAGTAGTTTTCGCAGGAAAGCGAGACAGACAGACAGACAGACAGACCGACAGACAGACAGAGTTACTTTTGCATTTATAATATTAGTGTAGAAGTGTAGATGTAGATAGTGTAGATAGTGTAGATATCCGGATCACACGGAAACATCGGGCAACACACGTAACGTCAGTGTCTGCTTTCATCATTTCTATTGTGACAATAATATCGTCTACGTCGACGGCATCACGGACATCACAGGGAAGTAAAAAGTATGAAGTGAAATATACGAAGATACTTGTGGCAAAGCAATAACAGCCGCACGGCACGATCGATAAATCAAGTTAACCTAAGCTTGCCGCGGTTTTTCCGTGGATGAGTGACCATCTTTACATACCATGTCCCTTCCGTGCCTTGGAAAGCACGTTAAACCGTTGGTCCCGGCTGTCATTCGTCCGCAGCCCAATAGTCTGACAACCAATCGTACCAACAGGCAGCGGCGAGGCGTAATTTTTTCTAAAAGAGAAGCCGAAACCAAGTCGGCCTTAACTTACTGACTCATCAATAAAGAATACTTACTATCATTCTAAAACTAATATAGGAATGTAATGAATTAAATACAATTAAATTGAACAGATGAAAACGAATAAAATGTGCAATATTCCTCTATCTCGTTCTCGCTGACGCATTTTTCTATACCTGTCTCTGTCATAACCCGTTGTACAGCGGCTTGCTCTCGTACATATCAAGCGTTGCCACGTGACCTAAAGTGACATCATTACGGGATCGCTGTTGTATGAATTTTTAGTTCCCGATTATGACGTTTTGGCGCCGGGTTAATTTAGAACATTTCTCTTTTGTTGTTGTTTGAATGTTACGGTGAATTAAATACCCGTAGTGTAACTATATTTATTGACAATAGTAGCCACTATTTACATACTATTGTATTTTTAATAGTGATAGAGTTACCAATGCGAATCCCCGAAGGCAAGCCGGTAGGAATCGTGTTATATGGTGCCTTCGCCACTGCCAACAGGTATTGTTTTAACCTAATCACGGGTTCTGGAGGTCAGATAGGCAGCCGTTCCATGTAAAATCCTGGTATTCAGCTGCATCCCTTAGCACTGGACGCCGATCCCAACATTGGGAAAAGGCTAGGCAGAGGATGATGATGTATGAAGACGCTTTTAAATTTCTTTCACGATGATGTTAGCGTGTACGTGTACGCATAAATTTTGTGAACATCCACGATAATAACGTCACGTGACCACGTACTATCACGAGTACTGACTGGTTATTAGCCACCTGGTATTATTAAAACCAAAATAGGCTATATTCGAACAGGGTGCTTACTCTTGAATTTAATTCCGATCGATTGACATTGGAATTCTGACGTTAATCTTGAGTTCGACGCTAGCGCCAAAATGTATTTTAATTGGGTGTCCATTTTGGAGAACTAAGTGGAATCGTGATCGGGCGTTGTTTTTATTCCAATGTTATCACTATTCTTTTCAAGAGTACCGAATCACGTGTATGCAAAATTAACATTAGAATCGTATTAGCTTTAGCTTTAGGTTGAAGAGTAAGCCCCCAGTTCGTTTCGATCCAGCTCGTCCCTTGCTGCCCTCTACCAGCGATGCCCTAAGCCGAGGTCCGTACCCCACAGAGGGTATCCTTAGCGAGTAGTCGCTCTAGTTTTAGATTTTTAAGCTCAGGCTGGAGGCCTTAATATATTAAGGTAGCCACAGGCAAGTCCGGCTAAGCAGCTAACAACCTCATAGGTTGACCAGCGAGATGACATTTCAAAAAAATAAAAACGAACAGAGCTAACATTTCATCATTTTTCATTTATCATTGATTCTCTCCATCAAAACATTCCCGAACATTAACTTAAGTAAGAAATGACTTGGCAAAAAGTTGCGAGTTCCAAAGTAGGTACTTGTTTGGTAATAAGCAGTGTTGGACCACAGATAGCACAAAGGTCTTGGATTGGATTTTGAGATAGGATAAAAGTGTAATTACGTTATTCCGAGAAAAAATCTCATTTGCAACCAAGGACTGGAATGGAGCACGAAAACGGAGATAGGCACATTGGTACGTTATCTAATAAGCACGAGAATTGGCGAACAGTTGGTGAACAATTTTAAGACAAATAAGAACGCCTTTACTTATCGTTTACTATATACAAGAACATTGTTCATGCACCATTTATCCTGATTTATGTATGAAATACACACAGACTTCAACCATTAGTGGTAGCATTAGTCCAAATACAACTTCAAATAGATAATTTCCCTACCAAATAAAGGTAGCGATATTTGCCTTTACATTTTACTGGTAATTATTGTTTATTCTAAAGCCATAGATACACGTTTGTCTGAAAGGGCGAAGTCTGATACCATCTTTAGGGGTGTATTATGTCGATCGCTCGCCGAGGGGGAATCGATATCGACATGAATATTTGAACGCATTATGTGGTGTCCATACTTTTGTCGCAGAGAACCATCGGCTAATTGAAATAGTTTTGTTTATCAACGACCCCTGGTTAATGATCGTGATTGAAATATTTTTAGAATGCGCTGTCGTGACTTGAACGTATGGGCAATCATTTTTTACATTCTTTATGTCCTAATTGAACTCTATACATTGTATGGTCAACCCCTTTGGAACATAAATCAAAGTTATTTATACGAGGAAATAATAGGCTGTCGTCCAAAAATAGAAATGGTAGAAAAATTAAAAGCCTTTCAAAACACTTGTGAAGTTGGTGGGAGTTCCGATTAGGGTAATGTCAATTTAAAAAAAGCATATTGCCTCCCGTGGTGCAAAAAAAATCAAGTTTGACAGCTGTCAAAAAGGCTTATAGGTATTTGAAAGCGTTTAAAATAAGAACAAAGTAGAAAATATAATCCCGGAAAATAAGACTGGACCTGAAGACGTAAAGCGTTTTTTAAGTGCAGTTAGCTCATAATTCAATTGCAACAGAAACCAATTATTTTCGCCATCTGCATACGACGTTAGAGTAATAATTTAGCCTACTTTTAATATTTTTAACTCATATTTCCAGGGTTCACAAACAAAAGAAGAGACTCGCGTCGTTTACGCACGCGGCGGTAAATTACGTAACAATTCGAATGGAAAATGAAATGCCTGCTTCCGAACCATTAAGCAATTTGAATTTAACACTCGTCCCTTCATTTTCCTATTACCGCAGAAATTGCGCGATTTACTCGCACAAGCCCTTAGAAGTGGTGTAACAACTGAACGCGAAACCTATTAAGACCGTTGCAAGTATTACTTGCAGAAATATAACTTGCGCAATTTATTTTTACAGCGTAGTTCTTTGTGTGGAAAAAATATGTTTCCATTCACGTGTTAGTTAAATTAACATTGAGTCAGTATTTTCTTTTTGCAGATACGGAATGTTGAAGCCTACTAAATATTTTTATACATGTTTAAGGAACGCAAACATATTGAGCCGTGTACATTATCCTGATTTTCTGTCGAATAATTTCTACTTCGAAAATCGTTTATCAAATCGTTTACGTCAAAGAGAAATGAAGTGATCGATGTGGAATAAATCAACAGTGAACAAATTAAATACGTGTGAAGAGCAATAGAGCTGTGGATGTGAGCCAATCCGACGCTTTTTATTGAAACTTCTTCGAGGAAATGAAAAAAAAAAGCGTAAAAGAAATCAACGATATAATGCGCGGAACCGTTCCTGCTTGAATACGCTCAACGCAGATGTTATATTTCACTCTTTGATTCTGTTTTCAAATCTTGAGGGTGCGAGATTTTAATTTAATTTACCCATTCACTCTTTCTCGAAAAAATAATCTAAAAGTTTTATTTTAGTTGAAAAAATTGTATTTGAAACTGTTTAGTTAGTACTTTTGAATTCATCTGTTTAGAACTTTAATAAAAACGTTTTATTCACGTATGAACAATTTCGATCTAGTAACCATTCGTAACGTTCCCAAGTCATTTAAAATGAATATCATACCACGCTACTTGAAGTACGTGCTTGGTGAGTAGTAGTTATAAAACGGCGCCAAGTGGGAGGCACTTATTGGAGTCGCGGCGGAGTCTAGTCGGATTAGTATTCTGCGTCCCGACTAGAAGGGGTGGCGAGATCAACTTGCGTTTTTTAATCAAACACATCGCTATCCGTCAATGGGACGCGCCACTGACTAAAACAAAGCGATAAATTAAGGCAGGAAACGGGAGGCGAACGCTCGCCGCTCGTATTGAAAGATTTACTTCCTCTGTTTAATTGCAATAACGGCTAGGCACGTTGGTATCGTATTTTTCTTTTTACACTCCGCCTCTTATTGCCTTCGGGCCGTTAAATAAATTTATGACGCCCGACAAAGTTCAGCCCACCTCGGCAGCCTCACCGGCCTGAAATTAGGTGGAAATGTGAAACAGAAATAAAAAGCCGGGTCTCAGGTGCGTTGTTCTCGGCGGCCGGCTAGTGGGATTAGCTCTTGACTCGCGGTTAAATGGCTCGCCCGCTCATAAAAGTTTCTTAACGCTTATAGTTTTGGGCTACCTTCCTGTTGACTAAAATTTCCCTCTCTAAAAAGTTCGCTGGACGCTAGTTCGCTTCGCATTACGTGAGCCTATCTGCTTTGGGATTGTATTATTGTGCCCGAGTTTACACGCGCTGGACACGAAACTTTGTTATTTACATAGAGTACTCACTGTACGTAAATATCGCTCTCAGTGCGCACTTCTGCACTCACTACTTAAAAACCCGAGTACTAACATTTTGAACGACAAAAGAAAACTCTCAAAATTCAATTACATTGTAATACACATATAATAAACAAAAAACTGAAATTCGGAAACTCACATTAGCGCCCGGCTCCTTTAAAACCTCCGATGTAATCTGAAACAAGGAACAAACACGCCTAAATAACAATAAAATTGTAATAAAAACTTTGTGCACGCAACCGAAATTGTGGAAAATTGACCAAATTATTATTTACGGTTGGAAATTAAAACGAGGCATTATAGAAGATTACTTTCCCCCTCTTTAGAACAACTCGCGTTTGTATTGAACGAACGTGACTAACGTGTTGTCTTTCTTTATTTGGGAACCGCCCAATTACCGAAATTTCTTTGTTTTCTAACGTGTCCGATTTTCACCCTTGGCGCTTCTGTATTGAGTTCATATTCCGTCAATATTTCGATAGCAGTCTGATTTGTTGTTCATAAAATATTCAAATGTTTGGTCCGCGTAACCACAATTTCTATACAGAGATTTAGAAACATAAAACTCAAAGTTTGTGATGAAAATTCAAAACCGTTGATCTTTATTTTCACTGAGCAGGTGTTTTCTACTGAAAGAACCACATCAAAAGATAATTTCTAACTGCTATCACTACGTACAGACCTACGGTTGGTTTGCGGCCGCGACATAGAATGGGTTATGGAAAAACTCACCGGCTAACATTACCTAGCAGATATCAATATAAACAGATATAAAAGAACAATTTCACTGTTCATTCCCTAGTTTAAAAGTCCTCGTGAAAAATTATCTCACAATAAACTAAAAATGATCAATACAAGATATATCTCGGAAACTCAGAAAGTGTTACCAAAGCTTGACCGTAACTGAAAACTATTTCTGATAGCATTTATGGCAAAACATATAAAAACGCCACAAACCAGGCTTAAGTATAAGAATGAAGTAAACATTTTGCTATAATCATCTAGTTATGAAAATTCTAAACCGTTATAATGACCCACGAACACGTATAGAATAAGGCAAAGGAATTTCAAACGGCACTGAAGTAGGGAAAAGTGGCCGTTTAACCACTAATAATAATAATATATTCAGTCTAACAATGTTAGTGCACAAAATACCCCAACTTATCATAAATGACGATGGATGGGGTAAGGTCCCGTCGTCGTCGCGGAGTATCGTTGCCCGTTTTCCCCTGGTGCCTTGCATCTATGCTCGCATCGATAGGTAGGTATACGTATATTGATAGGGAGAGTGACGAGCCAGGGGAAAACAGGTGAAATTCTATAGGTTATTAAATTTTGTTCCTAATGTTCCCACGATGAGAAACTAACACTAAAACAAGGGGTAAAGTATTAAAAGGATAATTATATAGACGGTGTTATTTTATTAGGGTAAAATATAAATTGACACTACATTTTTTACTCACATTAGAAATTTTATATGCGTTAATACAATCAAAACAAAAAAAAAAACCGTTTTATTATTATTCAACCATTTCAAAATGTACATACCTACATCGCAAAACCAAAAATAGCAGCGCTTTATCAATTTGCAAGTGCTTTAACCCTATTTTTAAACCATTCTACAGGGAATTTAAAGCTAAAAGTCTTCCTCCTACCTATCACATACCAACCATAATACGTCAAAAAAACGCCAGCACGCACAAACCTTCGGTCGTCGAATTTCGTTGCAGAATTACCTAATTCGTCGCCGGGTAGGGTTGAAATTAACATTTTGTTGTGGCATTTTATTCTCGTGTAGAAAGTTGGAGTGTTCGGACGTCCGGAACTTTTGCTAATGTCGGAATAATGTTGGCGGGTACAGTCGGCCCTTGGTAATGGAACGGCAAAGTTTTTATTTATATTGTATTGTACTTTGGTTTATATGGTACGGTACTAGGTATAGTGGCAGCTCTATTAAAGTTTCCCCTGGGACTCATCAGTGTTGAAGGAATTAATGTGACCGGGGTTCGTTTGGAAATGTATTGACCCTTTCGGGTATTTAATAGGAGTGTACTTACCTACTAGTTTTCAGATGCCGTTTAGTTTTGAACAAAGGATTAATGAAAAAAAATATGAACAGTTTTACGTTGAATAACTCATGCAGACAAAACTATTCGTCCAAACTGATAAACTACGATTCCGTAGCAACAACAAACAAACGAAAAAAAACACAAATAAAATTACGAACATTTCTCTCTGAAACATATAATAGAATAACATAATAAAACCTATTTACAGCACTGTTATGTGATTTCACAAACTGGTTTTATCTGAAGAGATGGCAGATATGAGAATATAGCAAGAATCCTGAACATTCGTTAAGTGAGTTGTCCCGTGTCGGCGGCGTGTCGCGGACGTGGCCAAACAAAATGTAATTTTCCCCCGAAGCGCCCTCTTACGTGACCCAAGAAAGATATAACGGTTTTATTAAATTATTTCTGCTTTTATAAGTAACTGTTACGGACGTTTAGAAAAAATAACGACTGAAAAGGCTAAAGAGATTATGGCGCCGGCTAACAATTTACCTAATGCTGGCAACACCTGCTGTGGTCCGAGATTTTAAAAGCACTTTATGTTGAGTTCACAGTGTAAATTAATTTGTTTAAGGGCACGTCGGGTATTTAATGAAGATAATTCCGGGTAATATCGCTATCACATACTCCCTTATGATAACGTGTTTTAAGGCCTTTTGTGGCCATGAAAAGAATTTATATCCGGCGTTGGGTTTTTTATGTTTTAATTGAACCTTTTTTTGTTCTAATTGAAACCTTTTTCAGGTAGGATTTTAAGCTTTCGTATTATTTGTGTGTAATGCGTTTTTCTTGTATGAAAGTACAAATTTTGGGTTTCACACCTGATGGGTTTCCTGAAAAGAAATTCGATAAAAAAAAAATAAAAAAAAAAACAAAAAAAAAAAAACGATAAAAATCTACTTATTCGGCAGTTTTAAAAACAGATATCTAAAAACGCTAAATTTCTACAGAACTATACCCTCGGGCCAACTAAAGCAAATAAAACTGAACTTAGACACTTAACAGCAGCCAAAACATATGGTCATAAAATATCCACATAACAATTTTTCCTCATTCTTCTCCATTCTTTAGAGTCATAACAGCACAATACGGCAACAGCAGGTGTGTGGGCTTAGCATCAAATCTTCCTAGAACGGTACACCACGGAAACACACGAACTCCTTATCAAACTTCCGACGTCATGAAATAAACGTCCGATTTTATTTATGTACGGAAGAGGGCGCGATGCGAGATTCCACATCCGATTGCGACACCCCAGTGTAACAGATATTTGGCGCTAAAAGTGCGCCAACTGCGCTAAATTATCATTTGGCCGCGATTTGTTTTACTCATGCCCATTGCGCGCACCTCGTTCGCTCGCTTTGATTCAATTAAGACCCTTTGTACATCGCTGTGAGAGTTCCACAACTTTGAGCAACATTTTTTGTAATAAAACACAGTGTGGCTAACGTCAAACAATGGTTATTAACACTCAATTGAAAATTGTTGTCAATAAAAATAAAATTGAGCCTGGTTTTAGTTGCTTTTCAGTGTGTCGATTACAAACGATGCGTAATCCTGTCGCATTTTTATAAAAAAATAATCATGTAGTACCTATCAAATAAACATCAATGATACCCACGTGAATAAATCTGTTGTCTATATTTTAGCAGGTACATATCTATATCTATATATATAAAAGAAAGTCGTGTTAGTTACTTCACTTATAACTCAAGAACGGCTGAACCGATTTAGCTGAAAATTGGCAGGGAGGTAGTTTAGAGCCAGGAGAAGGACATAGGATACTTTTTATCCCGTTTTTTTTTTTTTTTTTTTTCCCCTTTTTACGACCGCGTTCCCGTGAGACGTCACATAAAACGTCAAAGAGAATACAAGTCACTATAAAACGTGGTACTATGACAAAAACGTTGCCTTCGAAGTACCAGGTTATCATAACTTGACAGGAGCTTACCAAACAAAGGAGTGTCAGCTAGAAAACGCTTTATGCCTTCGAAGTACCAGGTCATCATAACTGGGTAGGAGCTAACCTAACATATGAGTGTCAGCTAGAAAACGCTTACCAGATCACCACCGCGTACCAGGTTGTCAAACTTGGTACGTTTATAACAACATTTATTGAATCTGAGGCGATACGAAGTTCGCTGGGTCAACTAATTATCTATACTAATATTATAAAGCTGAAGAGTTTGTTTGTTTGATTGAACGCGCTAATCTCCGAATCGAATCCGGTCCGAATTGAAAAATTCTTTTTGTGTTAGGTAGCCTATTTATCGAGGGAGGCTATAGGCTATATAACATCACGCTACACCTCAGAGGAGCGGAACAGTAATGAAAAATGTTGCAAAAACGGGGAAAATTTATTCCTTCTGAGAGTTTCCGTTGCGTGCGCTGCGTAAACGGTTAAAGTAACGCAAAAATCATGTATGACGGGATTGTTATTTTTAAAAAGTTCAAAAAAAAAGTCCCAAGAGCATATGTCTATCTTTTAAGGTTGACTCACTATAACTCAAGGAGCGAAAATGGACGAAAACTAGCAGGCAAATCGATGCGACGGGAAGGGTAAGGGGAGCAAAAATTTGACGCGGACGAAGTCGCGGGCAGAAGCTAGTATGTATATAAAAGAAAGTTGTGTTAGTTACACTATTTATAACTCAAGAACGGCTGAACCGATTTGGCTGAAAATTGGTGGAGAGGTAGCTTAGCACCAGGAGACGGACATAGGATACTTTTTTTTATTCCGTTCGACTATAAAGAGGAAAGATTTGGTTGTTTATTTGTATTTAATAGGCTCCGAAAGTACTGGTCCGAATTGAAAAATTCTTTTTGGGTTGGGTAGCCTATTTATTGAGAAAGGCTATATGGTATATAACATCACGCTACGATTAAAATGAGCGTAGCAGCAACGAAAAATTTACGAAAATTGGCAGGCAATTCGATGCGACGGGAATGTTCAGGAAACAAAACTTTGACGCGGACGAAGTCGCGGACAGAAGTTAGTAAGTTTATAAATTAACTTAACGTTTTAGTTTCTTTGACAAACACTCAGTTGACGCGATAATTACCATGGCAAACACATAAAATTAGGTTGTTCAGAAACAATATCTGCATGCCATACTTTTAACAGCGTATAATCTACTATTGAATAAACTTAACGTGGCATACAAAAACGAGTCAAGAACAAAAAATAAATAAACACGACACACTTTGAAACTTTAATTTAACACGAATTTGAAACGGCCATTCTTGAGTAACAACACCTACTTTCAGGAAAATAAAACGAACAAGTAATAGACAAACAACAAAACGATTACCTTTATTACTCAGTTTACGATCCGTTTATGTTGAAAAGGCTAGACAGTACTCAAGAATTTTCTGGACTTACAAAAGATGGATAACTTAAGTAAGCGAAAGAACTTCAAGTTTAACTTGAAGACGAAAAAGCTTTGCAGTTGGCAAGTTGGCAAATAACTTAAACCTTGTGACTTGTTCATTATCTTCTTAATTGTTAGATTCACGGGTAGTTTTTAAATATTTAAAAAAAAAGTACCTGCCTGAGTTCGAACCCTCCACCATATGTCGGAGCCGATACCACAGCTCACTCTCTCTCTTTTAATAAATCACAACTTTTACAACATTTTTACTAAGAGAGAATGAAAATACATAAAAACACATCGATTTCCGGTATGTTTTTTTTATTTTTTTTGTAGAAGATTTCTATTTCATATAAAAATTTTACATTTTCCACTTTCATGTACAACGCCTATAAGCGCGCATTTTTTCTCCAATATTTCTTTATTGGTTTTCTTTAACTATACATTCTTTTAATGACTATCAATTTCGATGTTTCACATCTGCCAGACGTTCCGTAACGGACAACTTTTGTCAATTATGGTACCTACCCCATATCAATTCGTAAATCACTACTTATCATGTAAACAACAACGGCAGAAAGTTCAATAACATCATCATCATATACAAAGTGGATTAAATCTATAAGCGAAAACTTTGGATCCCTTTTTACGAAAATTGGGCGGACGGAGGAGTATGAAATTTCGCACACTTATAGTTTATACAGAGAAGAAGTGACGAATGCTAATATTTTTTTAAATTATGCGTAAGAATACATTATTTTAAATAAATAACACGTTACACACACTACTATTCATTACCGTCTATTTAATACACACATGCATAGATATTCTTTTGTTTATGGTCCAAATCTGTGGTTTTATGGGGAGTGTCAAGTATGGCATTAATAAGTTTCCCATACAAAACTTAGTGTCGTGTGCAAACTGTAGAGATTGTATGCCTCATGATTGTACAGGCTGGTCATAGATTGTACAGGCTGGTTATAATTATGACATTTTGAACTGTCATAATTAATTAAAAATAATAGGGAAAATTCTATAAAAACAAAGCTTTCTGTGATAATTCATTCCGAAGTATTAAGAAAATAAAGAAGAGAGTCCTGAAGAAGTATTCTTTACTCATTACACCTACGGACTGATCCTAGCTATCACCATCCCGCCAGCGAACCCTCTCCACAGTAGTAAAGCGTCAACAATTTGTCTATAGTGTTACAGAATGTCAAATATAACCGTATTTTTTTAATATTTATTATTATATATATTTTTTCATTTAATAATGTATTTCTATTCAAATGAAGTACGGTCGAATTTCGACCAATGGGCGATCACTAGTATGTATTATTACAACAAAATCAAAAACTACCTAAGCAGAGATTTTAAAATTTAATCGCGCCTACCGCGCAACCTTCCTCCACCAAATGAAGAAATTATTTCAAAATCCACAACTGATGAAAACATCTATATACCATCATTTATCATCATCATTTCAGCCGTAAGACGTCCATTGCTGGATATAGGCCTTCCCCAATCAGAGGAAGTTTGCCATAATCACCACGCTTGGCAGGCGGGTTGGTGATCACATGGTGGTGGTAAAATTATGAATGTGAAAACGATGCTGCCCGAATGGGCAACTAAGTCTGATGGGCCCGTAAGAGGCGACTAACTAGAGTGACTTACTAGAGAATTCTAGTAAGTCACTTAGTCACCTCTTACGGGCCTCTTACGGCACTCACGGAAAAAATAGGATGGTGCTTTTTTTACATCCGGCAAAGGACAGATCGATATAACTATTTAGGAATATATCGATTTTATAAATAGACTAGCTTCTGCCCGCGACTTCGTCCGCGTCAAATTTTTGCTCCCCTTACCCTTCCCGTCGCATCGATTTGCCTGCTAGTTTTCGTCCATTTTCGCTCCTTGAGTTATAGTGAGTCAACCTTAAAAGATAGACATATGCTCTTGGGACTTTTTTTTTGAACTTTTTAAAAATAACAATCCCGTCATACATGATTTTTGCGTTACTTTAACCGTTTACGCAGCGCACGCAACGGAAACTCTCAGAAGGAATAAATTTTCCCCGTTTTTGCAACATTTTTCATTACTGTTCCGCTCCTCTGAGGTGTAGCGTGATGTTATATAGCCTATAGCCTCCCTCGATAAATAGGCTACCTAACACAAAAAGAATTTTTCAATTCGGACCGGATTCGATTCGGAGATTAGCGCGTTCAATCAAACAAACAAACTCTTCAGCTTTATAATATTAGTATAGATAATTAGTTGACCCAGCGAACTTCGTATCGCCTCAGATTCAATAAATGTTGTTATAAACGTACCAAGTTTGACAACCTGGTACGCGGTGGTGATCTGGTAAGCGTTTTCTAGCTGACACTCATATGTTAGGTTAGCTCCTACCCAGTTATGATGACCTGGTACTTCGAAGGCATAAAGCGTTTTCTAGCTGACACTCCTTTGTTTGGTAAGCTCCTGTCAAGTTATGATAACCTGGTACTTCGAAGGCAACGTTTTTGTCATAGTACCACGTTTTATAGTGACTTGTATTCTCTTTGACGTTTTATGTGACGTCTCACGGGAACGCGGTCGTAAAAAGGGGAAAAAAAAAAAAAAAAAAAAAACGGGATAAAAAGTATCCTATGTCCTTCTCCTGGCTCTAAACTACCTCCCTGCCAATTTTCAGCTAAATCGGTTCAGCCGTTCTTGAGTTATAAGTGAAGTAACTAACACGACTTTCTTTTATATATATAGATACCACGTTTTATAGTGACTTGTATTCTCTTTGACGTTTTATGTGACGTCTCACGGGAACGCGGTCGTAAAAAGGGGAAAAAAAAAAAAAAAAAAAAAACGGGATAAAAAGTATCCTATGTCCTTCTCCTGGCTCTAAACTACCTCCCTGCCAATTTTCAGCTAAATCGGTTCAGCCGTTCTTGAGTTATAAGTGAAGTAACTAACACGACTTTCTTTTATATATATAGATAGAAAATTACATTTGAGACAAAATCAATGGCCAATTTTTTTACATTTAAGAAAATACTTGGATTGGTAGACCCACTGACATCAGTACGTATCGATTAAAACCATTCTTACGGATTAACTAAGAATTAATTAAATTCGTTCCTTTTAAGCTATGGCGTAATTTTCATCATCGCATTTGCCGACAAGCCCGAGCTTTCCCGGAAAGGCTTGGGATCTCTTAAACGGTTGTGTCTTGGACCGTAGCTCTTCCTTCAGCCAGCCCGCTCCCATAATCAGAGCTTATGCATAAATTTGAATTTTCAATTAAGGATACTTTGAAGAAAATTTTATTAGACATAAAGTGGAACCTTTGGTCTCTTAAAACGAAATAAGTATTACAGAATAAAGTTTGCATAGAGATTCACAACCATTAAAATATAATTAAAAAAAAAAAGAGACGATACTTCCCTAAGAACACAGCCAGTCAGAAAAAGAACACTGTTTTTTCTAACGTCTTCTTGCAAAAGGCCATTAAATATCATTTCCGGAGCAGCATCAATTTGATAAAGAATTCATACATAATATCTGTGCCAAATTGTTTGTTCATCCGTTGCATTAGTAGGAACCTACGATTTCATTTCCTATGTATATTTGTAAAAAAAGCTTTTCAAAGTCCATTCCACTCCCTTCACTGTGCAGTCCTGGGCTGCACCCCAAAACGTCTGAAAGGCGTTCGCAAGATATCTTAAGTGAGTTTCGTTATCTTTAGAGAAAGAAAATGGGATTAATAGTTAACAGAGAACCCCGAAGGCGCTAAACATCCACTTGAACGTTTTATAGTACCTATATCTTCTTACTACTAGCAAATCCTATTTGTTTTCCCGTCCATGTTTTAGCGATAAATTATGAACATTTTAATACACTTTAAATTTATATTGTTTATCATCATTCAGTTTATTTGACAACTCCAGTATTTACATAATTACCATCAGTAATGCAGGTGGCAGTAATGAAATCATGGAAATAATTACATTCATTTTAAATAAATACGACGTCAGCTTCATGAAAATGTCATCCTTTGCCAGCAGGCAGTTTTAAAGCACCGAACGTATTGTGGTTGCAATAATAGTGATGCGACATTCAACATTCATGACTCGAAGCGGTCAACGGTGGCGAACAACTCCGACCATCGAGGTTTTATGCAAAAGGACCTAAGTCTATAAAGCGGCCATAAAGGGTCCGCGTACAAAGAATGCAAAGTGAGCTTCGCCGTAAACTGAGCTAACCTCTCCGCCGCGTCCTTTACGATAGATTTATATTCATGACACTATCTCCAACGCGTAAAATTTCGGGCAATGGCGATCCAGAAGCAGGCATATGTAATTTTGTTTGAATAAGTAAAGAGGGGAACTAAGGACAAAGGCTATTTGATCTTTTCTGTCTCCGCTCGAATACGAATAAATAAAATCGCCTGCGGACTGGTTTATGTGATATTTCATAAATGGATTTTGAAGGATAGTGTGTTATGGGATTATTGATTCCCCCTAGACACCGTCTACGTCTGAAGTAGGCTGGTACATTATCTCGGCGGTCTCAGGAGATAACCTAATATATCTTGTATCCGGATAAATTCACCTCCATGGGCATATTTTACTGCTAACTAAAGTAAAATGTATCGGTGTATTTACCAAGAAACGTTCAAAAATCTCTACTATTAAGTATTGTTTACTTCATTTAAGTTTGAAACAAGATAAACGGTTGTTTATGAAGTTTTATCTGATAATTTCCTCCTTTGGTTTTTTTAGTTTGACTAACGAGTTATAAAATATCTGTTGTTAAACTAAAATCTTGTAAAATCAACAACTTAACCTTTAATTTCAAAAAGCGTATATTTTCAAAAGCAATTTGTCCACTTTTACGAGTAGTTAGGGGTAGTCGTTTTATACTCTAGCAAGCGCATTCGACCTCCTAAACCAACAAGCAGTTAATCATTCAACGTCGACGACTACATAACGTTTTATTGCTCAGACGTCTGTGAAAAAGGAAAACAATACGAAACGACGTAAACGTTGAGACTGGATTTAATTCGGACAGTGTTTTCATAAATATTTATATGCCTGTACGGGCTGAAAATATGTTTAAGAATCTACAATAGCTTCCCGCTCCGGGCGTCGTGTGACAGCTACTCCGAAACATACGGAGCTCAGGAAATAAAAAAAAATTCGTACACACGGAGCACTTAAAATAAAACCTTACAACGAACTGTAAGCAGCGGTTTATCCTGATGTAATATTTTCCCATTTCGTACTTCAGCTTTGTACTCGCTGTTTACAGGCAGATATATTTTAAGTGTGTTTACTTCCATCTCTTGGATTATTTTAGCCTCTTGGTTGACAAAGGAGTGTTATTTAGAAAACCAACGTTTAAAAGAGTTATCGTTCTATTTGTCATGTTTAAATTTAAAACTATATTACAGCGAAATATTGAAGGGGAGTGGCAATAAAGTGAGCAAGCCATAAAACAGATTTAATTAGAGATGCAACGCTAATCTCCAGTCCCGTCGACCCGGCCAGGAGACGGAAAATTTTATGGCAACAAAAAATGTTAATTCATGTCGCAGATAATAAAATTTTACTGTTGATGGGGAACTGGGATGAAATTAGATACTTCAGTAAACATACCTACGTAACTGCTACATATTTAAGGGGACTATTAGCGGCTTCTTTCTAAATTTTAATGAGAAAACTCGGTATAAGAAGTCGTAAAAACAGCTATAGAAAGAGTTTGGTTTTTTCGCTTTTGTAATCTGATGTAATCTGTTGAGTTAATGAATTTTCTTACAGTTTATGTACCTACGTGGTATTAATGCTTAGATTACTTTTATAACCAGCTTGCTTCGACTTTATTTTTACTAAAGTAGGTACCCTAATTCAGCTTTTGTTGTGAAACACTTTTCCAAAGAGAGCTCATTCACTCGTCCAGACATATTGATTAAACATCATCATCATCATCATTTCAGCCGTAAGACGTCCACTGCTGGAGTTAGGCCTCCCCCAATTTCGGGAGATTTGCCATAATCGCCACGCTTGGCAGGCAGGATAGGATCACAGTATGCGAGTAGCGTTCTCTATGGTTTTACAACCAAGTAAAAAGTATAAAGAACGCTGCTGCGAATTATCACCTACAGGAAGAAATGGGGTGGTACTATTCTTTCCGGTACCTCACGAAAATAATTGATTAAACATTATTTGAAAATTACCCTCTATCTCTCTAAACACACAGTTCCCTTGAAACTATAAATTACGAAATCATAAATGTAGTTAGATGGGATTCAATTAGCTATCGCTTAGCATTATCCTATTAACCGCTGGATTAAATTTTGTTATTCACAACAACAGTGAAAATGAGTGCTGACCACAATTTGCGCGGTGCAAATGAAAATCTTCGCCAAATTGGTTAACCATTAATTTGGAAAATATTATTCTAGAACGACGCGGTATTTGAAATCCGTATTTTGTAGCCTGATATTAGTTTCATGTTTATTTTACACTTTAATAATATTATAATGAACGATGAAAAATAAAATTATTTATCAGCCATTAAGGTTGAAATTGTTTAAACTTTAACATAATTATTTAGCAATTAATAAATAGACGAAGGACAATAAAGTGAGTCATAAAATTGTTTTCAGACAAAAAAAAATTGTCAGACTTTAATACTGAAATTTACGATCTCCGTTTTCACCTGAAACTAGTCGTTAAATTCAGCATTTAACTGCAAGTTTATGTTCGCAATTTTGACAAAAGACAATAAAGTTTAACCTTAGTTAGGTACTGAATGTTGAATCGTCTAGAAAATCTGAAAACATTAAACTGCTAAAGTTTGTTAATAAAAAATCCTACTAATGTTATAAACTAGCTTTTGCCAGCCGCTTCACACGCGTCTATTGATGAAAACCGCATTAAAATCTGATGCGTAGTTTAAAAGATCTAAGCATAGATACAGATCTGCCGGAGTCGCGTGATTGTTCGAAAGAGATACCGTGACCCTGGCACATGGGCAATTGAAGGAACACGGGTGGGTTTTAGTCAGTAAAAGTCTGACATGCCCTCCCGCTCCGCCCAGAGCGGGAGAAGTCATTTGATGATTTCCCGTCCAAAAAAAAAAAAAAGCATAGATTCAGATGCGGGAAGCGACTTTGTTTTGTACTGAACAGCTAAACATACAAACCTTCATTTGTGAAGGTTTTTATGTTTTTTACAACTTTACATTTGTGAAGGTTTTTATGTTTAGCTGTTCAGGTGGTTAGATTTTTGGATGTTTGTCACTCAACCATGCAATAACGGCATACAGATAGTTTATAGCCTGGATTAATACAGGATACTTCTCATTCCGGCTGTACGTTCCCGTTGGATAAAGGAGAAGGGGACTTCTGGGCCCAGCAGTTAACTAGTTGAAATGTGTATTAAAAAAACCGTTATATTTTTCTAAAGGAAATCACAGAATATGGTACCATGTTTCTACCTAGAAAGCGAGAAAACTTAAATTAAGTTAATTAAACTAAATAATCGATTAAATAATGCCTGAATTACTACTAATCGATTATGAATAAATCGGTAAAATTTAAAAATATGTATGCAAGTCGAGTGACAAGTGCATGTGGAATCGATTGAATCGATTTATAGTGATTTTTTTTGTTCAGGCAACACTTGTGCCTGACATCCGTCAGTCACTGAACTGACTGACAGATGCACTTGTTTGTTTTCTTTCGTTCTGAGTGCGCCCGTATTTTCCTTGTTTTATTGTTTAACCCTACGACACCTCGGCTTTGCATATTATAACGTACTATTTGACGGATCTTGCTACTATAAATTACCTGGATCTCTATTTTGGACAACTGTTTACGCTTATCGATTGGATATTGACGACATGGATTGCTGTGTAAAGTGTAAACCTCACTTTTACTATAATTCATATAACTTGGTTCCTGGATAGCCAAATTTCACCAAATTTTCAGTGAGTCCTTGTTATTATACCCTTCTTACAAATAAGGCTAGTTTGATTCAGTTAACACCTGGGCCCAGGAATGTATGGAGTCATTCCCTTTTCCTTTGCGACCTCCACGCGAGCGAAGCCGCTGGCAAAAGCCGGTATATCATAAAAACTAAGAAGGTAGACCATTAAAGTAACTTGGTTGTTTTAAACATAGGCAAATTCTACTTTCTCTAATGTTAGTTCGTTGTTGGGTCTACAAGTTACGATCACGTATTTAATTTTAAAAGTAATTTTGTGTTTCAGAATCATCATTTTCACATCTTAAAACTCTAAAAACAAACTGTCGTAATCCTAATAAGAACAGCTACCTCCAAATATTAATTTTCCAACAAAATTCCATTACTAATTATGACTCCAAAACTAAATACGTAACACCTTAATGAACACGAGGTCTAAATAACATCGAGGCATCCTTTGTATTAATATAAGCGGCGTAACAATATACATACGTTTCACACATTCCCTTCATTGTAGGTGTGTGTAAATGTTGGAGCTCATAATTAGAGTAAAAGCGTCGCGACGCAGTACCGGTGTGGGGCAGGCACCTCAAAGAACACTTACAATAGGTAATGTACTTAACGCGGTAGTGCCTAGTATCGTCATTACTTTGAGCCGTCATAGAGAATAAGGGTGATGTGGAGCTGTTAATTGTGTTTTGGATTAGAAATTTATGCTTATGAAAGCGGATTTTGGGCTGATTTCTTCGTACTCTTTTTGTGTTTTAGGTTTTGTGCCATTTGAAACACAAAAATGACAGGTAATTAGTAACCGTTCTTTATACACTCGAGAGCAATGAATCCGGGTCACTTAAAGAATGTTAAAAATCTCGGAAACTAAAAATGATAGGTTAATGCAATAAATTGTATTTAATAGACAATGTAATACTCCTTAAATGAAAGTAAAAAAAATATGAGTCACCATACATTTTATTAACACAAAATTACATAAAGAAAAACACTGCTGATCTCTCCTTAAAACAAAAATAGGAAACATGAAATTTTTGAACTTTATTACGATTTTCTTGAATTTTAATACTTCGTATTGCCTCCTCGTGCTTCCATTACTGCGTTTACGCGGTTTGGCATGCTGTACACCAAGTTCCTTATACGATTTTGGGGAATATTCTCCCATTCCTCTGTGAGAGCAATTTTGAGCTCACGAAGCGTGATTGGGGGAGGGTTTCGTTGTTTTACGCATCTGCCTAGCTCGTCCCAAGCATGCTCGATCGGGTTGATATCCGGGCTGCGCGCTGGCCACTCCATACGAGTAATGTTCATCTCTTGAAGGTAGTCATTCACAATCCTACCTGTATGAGGTCGGGCATTGTCATGCATAAATATAGCATCCTCACCTAAATTGACCATAAATGGACCAACGTGATCATTGAGGATTTCTTCCACATATCTTACGCTAGTTAAAGAGCCGTTTTCTATGATCACCAGCTCTGTGCGACTTTCAGAAGAAATTCCGGCCCACACAAGTACAGACCCACCACCGTAGGCTACTTTTTCTTCGATGCATGCTTGCTTGAATCTTTCCCCTGGTCTTCGATACACTCTGTGTCTTCCATCGTGCTTGTAGAGCATAAATTTTGATTCGTCGGAGAACATAACTTTTGACCAATCTTCAATACTCCAATTTACGTGGCTCTGGGCATATCTTAGTCTTGAAATACGATGCCCACGCTCCAGTTTAGGGCCGTTTGCAGGTCTAAGGGGTTTTAAGTTAGATTCAGCAAGCCGACGTCTTACTGTCCATGCACTTGGGTTACTTCCTCCGAGGCGTCGAAACTGATTTGTGAGTTCAGTTCCTGTGAGAAAGCGATTTCGAAGCATGGTGTTCACCAAGTATCGGTCTTCTCGTGCTGTGGTACACCTGGTTCTGCCCATTCCTGGTCTGCGTAGGTTAGAACCAGTTTCTTCGTAACGTCGGAGAACTCTTTGTACTGTTGACAGCGACACACCGACAGTCCAGGCTGTATCGCGCTGACTCCGGCCGGTTTCCAGCATTGTAAGTATTCTGGTGCATTCTTCAGGCGTAAGCGACATAATTTCAGCTTGAATAATGAATATAGAGCACTATCAACATGGTTTATGTACCCACATAAATGACAGATTACAAACAAAAGCAAAACCAAATGCTGTAATTTCGTAGTTCCATCTTCGAAAGTGGCCCTTTTTCAAATTTGATTTTTTTATGATATAACTTTACAATAACTAAGAAGTTTTAATACCTTCATTTAAGGAGTATTACACTGTCTATTAAATACAATTTATTGCATTAACCTAGCATTTTTAGTTTCCGAGATTTTTAGGATTCTTTAAGTGACCCGGATTCATTGCTCTCGAGTGTATTTTCAATATGTATGTGTGTTTTTTCCAAAGGGTTGAAACTTTTGTGCCTGAAAGTATAAAATATGTTCATTCTACTTGTATACTAGACACAGTCACTAAAACATGTTAAAATAATTTCTCAAAAATCTGTTAGTAACCCAAAAATTAGCAACATCAATACCGTCTCCACGCATCGAAACGGGAGCGCCCCTGGCAAGATAAAGTACATTTAGATAAATGGAAGAGAGGCACAACCTTCAGCCGGGTGGGCACTCGGGCTAAACGACAGTCTTAATTTTGCCAAAGTAATAATTAAGAGTGAAGGCTCGTGGGGGCCAACAAACTCTTGCCGAGAAAACTGGCGCTAAATTTTTAAACAAGCCTTAAGTACAAAGTCCGATACGTTCAAAGTTAATTATATTAATAAATAAAATGTTAACGTTTTTAGAAGGCGTAGTTCGAGAGGGTTTGGTGTTCTACGGTTTCTAATTGGGAGTTAGAACGTTAATGCACTTTTTATGTTATGTCCGCAAGAAAATGGAAAAAAAAATCATATGAGATTTGGTTTAAAAAATCAATGAACCAATAATAGGGACACTCTTTACTAATAATAGGAAACAATTAAGCACTTTTCCGTTTTTATTTTATCACTAATAGGTATCTGGTAGATAATAAAAACTGAAAAAAGTATTATATATATTTTATACAGTGAGCTAAAATGTTCACATTTAATGAAAAAGAAAGAAACTGAATACAGAACAAAAAAATTAAAATTGAATAAAAATATCGGTAAAAGCTTACTCCATTGTTTAAATATAAAATGGTTTTCTGTAGCATTCTGGAATTGAAAGTTCAAGCTATTGATGATTTTATTTTATATTTTAAAAGGATTCAGTTAATTGGAGTATTTTTCTTTCCTTTTAAATTAAACATAAAATTATAACATTAATTGTACATTTCAATGTATTGCAATAATAGTTTGATTATAATAAACTGCCTCGTTGGTCTAGTCATCGTAAGCGCTAAGGCCTAGCAATGTTCTGGGTTCGTTTCCCATACCAGGCAAAGTGGTCAATTTTGAATTTCTCAGTAGCAGCACGAAATCAGGATTTGTACCCGGATGATGGCAATAAGCTGCACTCTATAACATGCAACTTAAATGAAACTGGTGTGCTACATATATACCTCTACCAAATGCTTCGAAGAAATAACGTGCAATGTTGTATTTATAAATTAATTAATAATAATTTCGATTCGTGATGATGACAGAGATTAAACCATCATCCTTTACTCGTACACAAGCGGCATTTGCGGTTTAGTGGTAGTGAATGTTACAATACAAATTTTGTAACTTTTGTTTCTTGGGTATGCTGGCTTCCATCCTTCATTCCTTCTTGATATCACGGTTTCTGTTTCTTTACGTGATCACTTTTCCATAATTGGCATAACGGACAACCCCTTATGCAGGGCTTGCATTTAGGCTGAAAAAACCGTTGCGCATGTACTTTTCGAATGCACAGGCTTCGCCCAAATTAGAACAGAAACCCTCGGGGAATCCAGATATAAACGTCTGGAGGGAGGTGGGCTGGTTGGAATATCCAGTGATGGCCGCCATGGCCCACGCACAATGGTCCACTTAAAGGACTAAGTGCTGGGCACGCCACAATTGCGGCGGTAAGTCCCCTCTTTGAGGAGTGGATAGAGAGGCGTCACGGCGTCCTCACCTTCCGCCTGACGCAGGTTCTCACCGGGCATGGGTGCTTCGGTGGGTTCCTGTTCAGGATAAAGCGGGAGGATACGTCCGGGTGTTTCCATTGCGAGGATCGTCTGACGGACATGGTGGAGCATACGGTGGAGGTGTGCCCTGCCTGGGCGGAGCACTGCCGTGTCCTCGTGGAGGTGATCGGCGGCGGCGACCTCTCGCGTCCGGCCCTGGTGCGAGCCATGGTACGGAGCGAGAGGGAATGGGAGGCCGTCACCTCCTTCTGTGAAGCAGTAATGCTCGCGAAGGAGGAGGCGGGGCGCGTGAGGGAGTGCCAGTCTCTGCACCCTCACGACCCTAGCCGCCGCAGGAGGAGACGCCCCGGGCGTCGGGAGTCCATAGCGGACTCCCGGCCACCGTAGACGCGAGCTTGCGGGTGACGAGCAATGGGTAGCTCACCGCCCGGTAAGGACCAGGCTCGGGTCGACGGCGCGTAGTGTTCCACGCGCGCCTCAAAGAGATGTCAGCAGCAGTGTAGGGGTCTACTAGGACCGATGCCTGCCGGGGTCGCGTGATTGTTCGAAAGAGATACCGTGACCCTGGCACATGGGCAACTGATGGAACACGGGTGGGTTTTAGTCAGTAAAAGTCTGACACGCCCTCCCGCTCCGCCCAGAGCGGGAGAAGTCATTTGATGATTTCCCATCCTAAAAAAAAAAAAAAAAGAACTAAGTGCAGAAACCAAACCCACTAACACAGAACAACATAGATTCCCTACGTGATTTATTTTATTTTACCTTAGCTGACGAAAACTGGGAATTATAATCCATTTTAAACAAGCATAAATGTAGGAAAACTCCCTCATTATTCAGAGAAAATGTCTATATAAAAGTAGAAAATTAAATCGAAGTTGAGGGACAGTCCTTCACTCCAGGTGAAATAAATTGGTCCAGCGTCCCATCTAACTTAATTACTAATTCATTGCAGACTGAAACTTTTGCGAAACAACTGTTCCCGTTAAAATATTTCCATCCACTTCCATCGTAAGTTATGGAACCCCTATTTAGGGACCTAGTTATAAACTGCTTAAATTTGAATTTAGCTTTTTAGTGTCTGGATTAGGCTTGTAATTTTGCAGGATTACTCGTATTTTGTTTACGTATTTACCCCCTTGTTTACTAGCGTTTAAATATAATGGGTACCTGCTTATTTTACGGCTGTGAAAAAAAGTAATTTTTCGCCTTTTTTCATTTGATGACATGTCACAGAATATAAAGTAAGTTCAATAACTAAAACCTGACTGCTGAAAAATCCCGCTCTTAAAAGTATGAAGCAAGAAATATTCTCATCTAAAAAACGTGGTCATATGCTACCTTAACAACAACGTGGCATACGTCCATTACTTCCAACAAGACGCTTCCAACGATACCTCATTTGTCAAATTATGATAAGGAGTTTAGAAGTTATGAGGGAACAGATAAACTTACATACACAATATATAAATACCGGTCAAAATCATAACCCTCCTTTTTGCTTCACCGTGGTCGAGTAAAAAATAAGGATAAGTGTATCATTATGTTCTATTTCCGAATAACCATTACATTGTAAATTAAACTAATGTGGCGAAATGCAGACATCTTAACTCAACCTTTAAAAATACAGATGTGATGTTTTGTGTGATGACATCAACATATGTTTTGTAGTTTTAGGTCAAAGGTAAATTAAGTAAATGATTTAAAAAAATGTCTCTAAGTAGGTTAGTACAAAGGCTGTTACACGTCAATCCTTTTTTAAAAACTAGATGAGGTCGGCTTTTCCGAGTAGAAAGGCTGAAACTAACTCAGAGGGCACAGTCTCATTTAATGTCATGACATAATCTTGGTTAGACCATGTGAAGACCTTCTAGATTTATGTCTGAAACGGTTTTCGATCCAGTCAGTGCACGCATTTGTCAGTAATAGTGCAGTTTAATTTAAAGCCTAAGGAGCTCAACGATTCGACCAACAATTATAGCATATAATTATAGCAGTATTCCAAAGATAGTAGGACATTTCGGTAGGCCGCATAAATTACTCAAAGAAATTGCATTAAATGCAATCGGATACATGAATAACTTAGAGCTTTGGTCTGTGCTAAATAAATGTATTTTATTTCCTTCATTCTTTATATTTTCCTTTCTTTCTTCAGACACAATCTCCAAATAAATAAATCATAAAAACAACACCCACAGGGACTTTAATCCATAATTTCTTAGTCGGACGATTCTCCTGACAGAAGTTAATAATTATATTAGACCCCGGTATCACAGCTTGAATAAAACGGTTAATTTCTTCAGTTATTTTTTGCTTCAAGTCCATTCTAATTAAGTTAGTGATTATAGATACGGTTACTCGTATTCGCGTAAGTACTAAGGGGGAGCGAGAAATGCAAAAACTCGGGGACTCAGAACATAATCATTTTACTTTACACTTGAACTAACTCGCTCTGTGCTTGTTGAATTTCAAAGGGGTCCTATTAATTTTCTAATGAGTTCAGGTAAGATTTAATTTGAAGAATTTATAAGGGAGTTTTGTGTAGAATTTATATAGAGGAGTTTTTATGTTTTAACTTATTTTGATAAGGTATCTTCTTTTACTACCTCAAGCTTATTTTGCATTAATCTATACAAACAAAACTAAAACGATAGGTGCATTAAATATTTAAAAAAAAACGGGTGAATTGAGAGTCGGAGTCACTCAGGACGATTCCGTACCACTGTATACAATATTGAACACTAAATATTTAAAAAAAACACACGTTTTTTAAATACATGTTTCAGGATTGGACTCTTTTAATTCGTATTATTTTGTGTTATCGCGGCAAGAGAAATACACATTCTGTGAAAATATCAACTGTCTATGTTGTACTACATGTTCTTGAGATACAGCCCGCTAAAAGACAAAAGGATGCACGGACGGATAGCAAAGGCCCGTTATTAGGGTCCCGATCACACCTTTTGGGAACGGAACCCTAAAAAAGTAATTGCTACAAGATATGGGAACGAGTCAGATACCGATAATGTATTTTTTTGAATGATTGTCTGGATGTATGTCCCGTTTTGACGCAACAAAATAACAGGCAACTTTGCTGTTATATACTGAAACGTTTAAATTGTACCACACTAATGCACTTTAATGAATTAACGAGATAAATTTTGTGTTGCGGTTGGCCCTAATGTGTTTGGTCCAAAAAGGTCCTGCATACCATATAGTGTATGGCTATACATTTTACTTCCCTAAATAATTATCTGGGTGTAAAAGAAACTCTTTTTACCCATTCTCTAGTTACTGACATAGCTTGTAGAGTAAGCAGGTTGAAGTAGCAGTGGGATGACCATGTTTTGAGCAGACGAGTCCTGGAGTAGAAACCGCGTATCGGCAAGCGTAGTGATAGACGCCCCCAGCTAGATAGACCGACAACCTCAAAAAGGTGACTGCGATAAACTGGATGCGGAAGGTTGAGGATGTTGAGGCGCAGCATAAGAGAGGCCTATTTCGTTTGAATGAGTTGATTGATCAGTTCTCATCCACATTATCTAATAATTTCATACTGATATTTTAATTGCAAAATTTACTCGTGTCTGACTGTCTGTTTGGTCACGCGAGCAAAGTTGCAGGCAAAAGTTAGTCCATGTACCCACGAGCGCAATAAAAACGCGGCGGGATTATTTCGCGTACTGGCTCTCTGAACGAACTCTGCAGTTTGATAAGAACAACCTTGAGAAGGAGGCTAACAGGAGAATTCAGCTGGGCTGGGCAGCTTTTGGGAAGCCTCGTAGAGTCTTCTCGTCGCGTATTCCACAGAGCTTAAAGACGAAAGTCTTCAACCAGTGCGTCCTACCTGTTATGACCTACGGAGCCGAAACGTGGACACTCACGGTACGGCTGGTCCACAAATTTAAAGTCGCTCAGCGAGCTATGGAACGAGCTATGCTTGGAGTATCTCTGAGGGACAGAAGAATGAGTTGATCCGGCAGAGTACCAAAGTTGTCGACATTGCTCATAGGATTAGCAAGCTGAAGTGGCAATGGGCTGGCCACATTAGCTGTCGAACCAATGACCGTTGGGGTAGACGTGTTCTTGAGTGGAGACCGCGTATCGGCAAACGTAAGGTAGAACGCCCTCAGGCTAGGTGGAGCGACGATCTTCGCAGGGTGGCTGGTAGCAGCTGGATGAGAGTTGCCGAAAATCGAGCTGAATGGCGTGCAATTGGGGAGGCCTATGTCCAGCAGTGGACTGCTATAGGCTGATGATGATGATGATGATGATGACTGGCCCTTCAATGTGTTGCTTAGCGCCTATAGTTGAAAATCGAACAATGTGTTTTATCGATGAGCTGAGACTCAAGACTCCCGCAGACAAGCGCGACGCGACTTTTGTTAAACAATTTCCGTGAAGTTTCTATAGAAATTGTTCCTGTTTGAAAGAGCCTTCACTCGCGCTGTACTTTGTCAGGTTATTAATGCTCGGTTCAACACCAAGAGTTGAAAATGTAGTACGTAAAAAAATTCCCCCGCGATTTTATCGCACTCGTGGGCATTTGGGCTTAGTAATTTTATATTTATCATCACAATTACGTGCAATCTCTTGCAATAAAATAATTCATTTTAATTCATGATTAATGTCATATTTTCTTGAAATAAATATTTATCATATTTCGAGCTATATTATCGTTAACTAGTATAATTTATGTGAACAAAAGAAAAATCATTTATTTCTTTCGATAAAATTTTATCGATTTATCTCTGACAGTTCGGCAAATAATACCGACTTAGATACAGACGTTACTTACGTCAATTAATCAATTTACTTATGGTCATAAACGATTACCTAGATCGATAATAAAAACAATGTCTTATTCATGTTGGTAATGGCCCAAGTAACATTAAATTTTGTACGGGTTTATTATGTAGAATGCAAATGAAAGAAACTATATAGGTTTTTTTTTTTCATTTAAACATACTGGTTAACTTAATAATGTACAGGAAAAGCAGTCACTTGGTCTTTGACGTTCATTTTATACTAACGTATTCCTCTGTTTTCTGTCTGATTAATGATAATAGACCATTTTTTGCTTTAATTCATGTAACAAATCATAATCATTATCATCATTTCAGCCAAAAGACGTCCACTGCAATTTGGGGTTTGCCAAAATCGCCTCGTTTGACAGGCGGGTTGGCGATCTGCCGGGGTCGCGTGATTGTTCGAAAGAGATACCGTGACACTGGCACATGGGCAACTGATGGAACACGGGTGGGTTTTAGTCAGTAAAAGTCTGACATGCCCTCCCGCTCCGCCCAGAGCGGGAGAAGTCATTTGATGATTTCCCATCCTGAAAAAAAAAAAAAAGAAAAGCATGGTAATAAACATGATCAAACGAAGGAGACTAGTAGGTTGTTTGCTAAAGACGACATAATGTTATACAGGCTTACGATAAAAAACTTTAATCTGTTCAAACTATCTAATCGAACATCTAATTTAGAAATACAATCGCAGAAAAATCAGTAGGCGATGTATTGAGGTGACAAGCAGAAGAAAGAAAAAAACAATGTACTTATAATAATATGATCCTTTCGAAATTATTACGAAACTCACACAGCAACGTATTATGCTATTCGAACCCTGAATGGAAAACCTCAGGTTCTCACAGTATTTATACGTGAACTCCGGCAACATTAGTTAGACGACTCTCTTACTCTCTAGTGGATATGAATGCAATTCGTGTTGTGGGTAGATAGAGGAAAACGTGACGACAAATTACCATGGATAGGTACTATTCCTATACTACTCAGGTTTTAGCTTTTTGATCCTTCGTCCCTTAATAATTAAAGTAATTTTTATCCATTCAAACTATATCTAATCGAATAGCTAATTTAGAAAGAGAATAGCAGAAAACTCTGTAGGGAAAGTATTGAGTTGACAAGCAGCAGGAAGAAAATAAAATGTACTCGTAATATGATCCTCTCGATATTATTACGAAACACACACAATAAACGTATGTTACTATTCGATCCCTGAATGGAAAACCTCAGGTTCTCACATTGTTTTGATTTATACCTGAACTCCGGCAACATTAGTTAGACGACTCTCTTACTCTCTAGTGGATATGAATGCAATTCGTTTTGTGGGTAGATAGAGCAAAACGTGACGACAAATTACCATGGATAGGTACTATTCCTATACTTCTCAGGTTTTAGCTTTTTGATCTTTCGTCCCTTAATAATTAAAGTAATTTTTATCCATTCAAACTATATATAATCGAATAGTTAATTTAGAAAGAGAATAGCAGAAAACTCTGTAGGCGAAGTATTGAGTTGACAAGCAGAAGGAAGAAAATAAAATGTACTCGTAATATGATCCTCTCGATATTATTACGAAACACACACAATAAACGTATGTTACTATTCGATCCCTGAATGGAAAACCTCAGGTTCTCACATTGTTTTGATTTATACCTGAACTCCGGCAACATTAGTTAGACGACTCTCTTACTCTCTAGTGGATATGAATGCAATTCGTGTCGTGGGTAGATAGAGCAAAACGTGACGACAAATTACCATGGATAGGTACTATTCCTATACTTCTCAGGTTTTAGCTTTTTGATCTTTCGTCCCTTAATAATTAAAGTAATTTTTATCCATTCAAACTATATATAATCGAATAGTTAATTTAGAAAGAGAATAGCAGAAAACTCTGTAGGCGAAGTATTGAGTTGACAAGCAGAAGGAAGAAAATAAAATGTACTCGTAATATGATCCTCTCGATATTATTACGAAACACACACAATAAACGTATGTTACTATTCGATCCCTGAATGGAAAACCTCAGGTTCTCACATTGTTTTGATTTATACCTGAACTCCGGCAACATTAGTTAGACGACTTTCTTACTCTCTAGTGGATATGAATGCAATTCGTGTCGTGGGTAGATAGAGCAAAACGTGAAGACAAATTACCATGGATAGGTACTATTCCTATACTTCTCAGGTTTTAGCTTTTTGATCTTTCGTCCCTTAATAATTAAAGTAATTTTTATCCATTCAAACTATATATAATCGAATAGTTAATTTAGAAAGAAAATAGCAGAAAACTCTGTAGGCGAAGTATTGAGTTGACAAGCAGAAGGAAGAAAATAAAATGTACTCGTAATATGATCCTCTCGATATTATTACGAAACACACACAATAAACGTATGTTACTATTCGATCCCTGAATGGAAAACCTCAGGTTCTCACGTTGTTTTGATTTATACCTGAACTCCGGCAACATTAGTTAGACGACTCTCTTACTCTCTAGTGCCACGGTTCCTAACCTGGGGGTAATTATCCCTGCGGGGGTAAAACTGGTATTCTGCGGGGGTACTGAGCTGGTAATATATAACAAAGATTAGACCAATAAGACCACATCTAGCTCACCAGTGCATTTCATGCCCTAACTGTGGAATTAAATGACAATTCGGAGCCGCGTTTCTAATAAAGCGCGTGAAATGTACGTACGGACATACTGTACGAATTGTATTGAAAGGTAATTGGTAATTGTATTTGCAAGTTTTTTAATGTTAGGTTTAGTAAAGTCTGTAAAGATTATTTTATATAATATAATGTGATTGTAAGAACTTACTCAATATTTTTGTGCAATTTTTATATTTCTAATAAAGTCAATTTGTAATTATGTGTGTTGTTTTGTTTGGTGTTCATTGGTAACATGAGGGAGAGCGGGAGGGAGAGCGGGAGGGGTAAATCAGATTCTCTAGCTAAGTCATAGGGGTGACAAGATCGGAAAGGTTAGGAACCACTGCTCTAGTGGATATGAATGCAATTCGTGTTGTGGGTAGATAGAGCAAAACGTGACGACAAATTACCATGGATAGGTACTATTCCTATACTACTCAGGTTTTAGCTTTTTGATGCTTCGTCCCTTAATAATTAAAGTAATTTTTATCCATTCAAACTAAATCTAATCGAATAGCTAATTTAGAAAGAGAATAGCAGAAAACTCTGTAGGCGAAGTATTGAGTTGACAAGCAGAAGGAAGAAAATAAAATGTACTCGTAATATGATCCTCTCGATATTATTACGAAACACACACAATGAACGTATGTTACTATTCGATCCCTGAATGGAAAACCTCAGGTTCTCACATTATTTTGATTTATACCTGAACTCCGGCAACATTAGTTAGACGACTCTCTTACTCTCTAGTGGATATGAATGCAATTCGTGTTGTGGGTAGATAGAGCACAACGTGACGACAAATTACCATGGATAGGTACTATTCCTATACTACTCAGGTTTTAGCTTTTTGATCCTTCGTCCCGTAATAATTTGACGTATTTTGTCTAGGGTTACGAAAGTTGGTTAACATCACGGTGGACGGTTAAATACTCGGTATTGAAGTTTGATAATAAAAGATGTGGTCAAACATAATACAATCCAAGCTTTTGTGTCAGCTATGATACCCAAAAATAAAGCATAAGTCAACGTGCACATTAACGTAATAATTTCGTGGTGGATTTTTTTTGAACATTGGATCGTCAATGTACAGACGCCACCAGGTCAAGCTACCCGAAACTGTCAATTTTTCCCAATGAACCTTGAACCTAATGCTCTGGAAATAAAGTCGAAAATCTATCAAAGAAATCTGACTGATTGTAGTAGCTTGATGTGTTGGCGTCTGTACTGCTTAGTGCCGAGAGTTGAGAATCGAACAATGGCGTTTTCACGCACTCAGATGTACTCTACTGGGTACTTGGTTCAACACCGAGTGTTGATATTTTTACTTCCGCGTAAACGTCGACTAAAGGAGCACATTTGGATATTTTTTTCATACCTAGATACAGCTCGTTTATAGTGTAAGTTATTCATTAAAAGATTTAAGAGTTACATTGCAATGTAACTCTTAAATTTAATACAAATAAAATCTAAATTAGAATGACGTCGTGAATTTTATACAACTCAAAATATCGTGAATGTGCTACATAAGGCAGTAGTAAATACTGCAAAAGGTGCCTGCAAAAGACGACTTCATGTTTCATTACATTCGAACTATTGAGCTAATTTAGAAATGGAATAGCAAACAAAATGGCCGGCGTGAGACATAGGTGACAAAAAAAAATGGGAAGATGAAAATAGACTCGTAGAATGGTTTTCTATGAATAATTCTCACAATTACAAAATAAGGGTAATAGAGTAGGGATTAGTTCGAAAGAGGTACCGTGGCCCTGGCACATGGGCAACTGAAGGAACACGGGTGGGTTTTAGTCAGTAAAAGTCTGACACGCCCTCCCGCTCCACCCAAGAGCGGGAGACGTCATTTGATGATTTTCCACCATAAAAAAGAGTGTTCTATTACTCGATCTGGTATACGGAGCCTATAAAGGCTGCTGTAATACCTACCTAAGAAATATTGCAAAAACCTTACCTCAAAAAAAACTGCGACATAACCACCGTGCTTATCAGCAGTCAACACAGATTGCATCGAGACAAAATTAATAATGAATAAAACAATCGTGAATATTGTATTTGAATAGGTTTAATCAGGCGTCGGATATGACCAAATGAGCCGCGGTTTGGGCTGCGTTTATTAAATAAGTTTGCTTTGAACCAATCCCAATGAATAATTACTGTTCTACTGTTAGATTTACTTTATTTATCGTTCTCTGTTTATAATGTCAAAATTTTGCGGTGGAAATTAATACGCGGGTTTTAACTTACTCATTAAAATTATTTGTTTATTTGGTTTCACACAATTAAAAGTCCATAATAATACACAGGGTATCCACGTAAACAAAGTATAAATACGTAATTAACAGGAATAGTGAAAAATATTATTTATATAAGTATAGGTGAGCAGTGGAAGTCCAGTGGTAATGGTCATTCAGATCCAGCCCGTCTCTTGCTGCCCTTTACCAGCGACGCCCTAAGCCGAGCTCCGTACCCCACGGGGGGAGCCCTTAGCGAGTAGTCGCTTTACTTTTAAGTAGGGATGTTATGGATATGACATTTCGGATACGGATTGGATACGGATGTAGGAATGATTATTATACCGGATACGGATACGGATATGGATATGAAATTATTTCGGATTATCCGTTAGATAATATCGGTTACGGATATTAAACTTTTAAGGAATTTCAAAAGTAAAATATAAATAGCTAATAAAATGGTTTTATTTATATGTCACCATTTGGTAGGAATTACAATCAGTCCGTGAGTAATTATTACAGCTATTTAAAATAAAAATGATTATAAATATATATTGAGTGTTATATAATCTACCTAAAATAAAAATGTAATAACAAATCCGATATTATCCGAAACTTTTATTTCGGATTCGGTTACGGTTACGGATATTTTTTTATATCGGATATCCGATAGTTTCGGTTACGGTTACGGAGCTCCTTAACATCCCTGTTTTTAAGTTTATAAGCCCTGGCTGGAGGCCTTAATTTATTAAGGCATTCGCTGGCAAACCCGGTTAAGTAGTTACGACGTCTCAAGTTCAGTTACGAGATGTCATTTAAAAAAGGGGTAGGCGCTTTACTTCTTGTAAATATTTTCATTACCACTGCTCTCAAAAACGGTGAATGAAATTATCATATAAAAACCGGCATGTCCTAAAACCAAAAATTCGAAGATATGCGACACCTACCTACTTGCACTGGACCCGCGTGGTGAATTACGTTCCACTCTGTGTCATAAAGAGGAGGCTGCTGTTCCAACAGTGGGAACATAATATGATGAAGTATAAGAGAAGTAATATATTTTTGTCCAGTTTCAGGACAAAAATACCAATTACCAAAAAAACATATAGGTTTATTTTGACTAGCCCAAACCAGACGTCTACCTTCCGAGAGGACATATTGTCACATCCCAGCTTATTTATAAATAACCGAACCCCAAAAGTCCTTTCTACTTGATTAAATAATATGACTCTTTGATCCAAAAATGAATCTGCCCAAATCACGATACTGGATCCAACGGAGCGGACCTACTCAAATGGGCATTGCGTGTATCGAAGGACTTCCAATAAGGGACGGCGATGCCATCCAATACGATACGAGTGTATTAATCTACTACTAATGCGGTGTTCCTTGCCCCCTGGCAGCAACCGACGACCGAACTAAACTCAGTTATATTGATGACGTCACTTTGTCTCCGTCGACTGGCCATTTCGTCTGTGTAAGTTTAACGTGTTGTTGCGAATGGATGCGACCTTTTCAAATGGTTAGGACTTCGGTCGTTTAATTCTACGGAAATTCGAATGTAATTTGGAGTAGGGATAATTCACATGGTTTAATTTGTATAGTCTGAGTGGTTTGTTTGGGACTTCATTCGATCTTCCAAATAGTTTTGGGGTAAACTATTTAAAACCCTTCCCTCTACATGTATGTGTTCACATCCTGAATACTTTACTAAAAACCACAAATGTTGTTTAACTCAGCTAAGGTTTACTGTGTGAAGAATGAAAACACAGCAGACCCTGATAAAATCTGTCGAAGAAAACCATGAACTTTTTTGCAACTTGACATTTTTTCTTCGACAATCCGTCTGAAAAGTTCCTTAAGAAGCAAGCGTCTGTGAGTTAATAAACTTTTTAATACTTAATTACGGACCACTCTCATACTTAGGCACGTATTTCTTAGAAAGTTTTTTATGGAAAACAATAACAATTCTGACACACTGCAAAATTCGTCCAACAGACATACTGGGCCAATTTCTAAAATGTAATTACCCAGGTTCCTACGTAACGAAGGTATTTCAGTTAACTGTCCCGATATTCCGAAAATCTCGATCACTATTGACGGAGCACTCGAAAACTGTTCATCAAGTTCGGAGTACGAAATTCAAATTAAGACTGACTTGATACACTATCCGATTCATGCACCTCTTTAATGGGGAGCCCCATTGAACACGGAGTATGAATAAATGGAGTGGCCGTAATAATATATTTTATTGGGACCTCTGACTTTATATCAGTGTTTCCTCTTAGAGTAAGCATAATTAATTTTTGGAGTGTTAATGTGATTTTTAGTTAAATTTATGCAAATAACTATCAAACACATTAGGGTGTACCGTTTCGATGAAAAGATTAAGATTTTTGGTGGCCAGTGTTGGACATCTAGGCCATAGCACATAGCCGTTAACTATGTATTCTATACATTAAACTAAGTGACATTGAAAAAGCATAGTTGCTGGGATATTAATTTTATGCACGTGGTACATTGTACTTCGGGTGAATGCAACGGTACATGGGTCGTGGGTGTATTTAAAGTTATAAGATGTAAAATTTGTTTTCATAAGAAAGCGTAAGAAAAAGCTTTGACCCTCAGTATCTCCATAACTAGAACAGACTCCGAGATTGGGCCCAGGTTTAAAAAAAAACACATTGTCCGGCAAAACGTGAATTTCGGCTTCATAACGTATCTATTTACACCCATTATTGTACCTACATGATAAATACTATGTATTCAGAACGATAGCGTGTCTTAAACCGCAGTCCTATTATGTGGTCTTACCCCAGATGGCTAGATTTATGCAACAATAGAGGGTTGATTCCTCCATTTGTTCCTTCTCTATGAGTCTGATGGTAACTACACCAACCCAGTCCCCATTAAAGAGGTGCATGTGTGCGTGACTAATTTGGTACAGTCAGCGTATCAGGCTGAATGCCACGTGTGTCTGGCTCATAATGTTGTTGTAGTGGTAGAAAAAAACATCCGTATTAGAAACTTTAGGGTGTAGAGGTTGCAATTTATTCGCTTGGAAACGAATGCGACTTGATTACGGCTTCTGTTTGTTTAAAATGGACTGGTTTTAAGTTGCCTTAGTAGAATATTTGACAGAGCTTTCTTTTTATTCTCAAGGTTCTGAAACCTTGTGAATAAATATTACGCTAATTAAGGCTTAAGCTTTCAGTTTGGATCTCTTAAAACAAGTATGTAGTGAGATAAATCATTTTAATTATTTATTAAAATGAATATTTTTATATGTAAGTTCTTGTTGTAGATTATAAAAAGTTCCAAAATATCGTAGCGAAATGGGCGATATGAAATCAAGATCAAAATTCCAAATAACTACGGATAAAAAATAGATCTAGTAAAACGACCACGCAAAGAGCAAAATTACTTGTTCCGCAAAATGGTCAACATAAAAAGACTCAAAAAAATACTTTAAACTAACCACGGATTTAAAAAAGAACTCCTACGCACAGAGGCTACATTCAAATTTTTCCACTTCATTTGGTTTAACCCCAAAGCGGCATACGTTTCCATAACGCCACGAAAAGCTTTTATCTGAAAGCAAAGCCGTCGATAATGATGGCCACAACTAGAGTTGCCACACTTTCATTAAATTTTCTAGTCCACAAACGTCGTATTAAACCCGATACCCCAAAGCCGTCTATGAAGAGTGCAGAAGATAATTTACGAATAAGTGAAAGAGACAGGGCTATCGCACATCCCCGCGCTTGATCCTATTTATCATGCAGGGGACTTATTAAAGCGACCAACACGCGCGTTGTTGTTCAACAGTAAAAGTTTAAAGTAGATATAAAAGGGTAGGAGTCGCCAATTTTTTTAAATGCTACCAAAACTAAAAAGTTTATCAAACATTAGTAATAATAAATAGTTTATTTTATTAAGGATAATGGATTTGTTTGGAAACCATATTAGAAAAAAACGGTAGATAACAACTAAAAACCAATTCATCATATACCAAAACAAACTCTAAAACAAACGCGAACAAACCTGTATAAAATATTTGCACACATGCGATAATTACATCACGCTAGCACACAGTGCGTGCAAACATTATTTTTGTTCCAAATAGAACCGAGTTACAAACAATGCAGTTCGACTCAATGCCCTCCAACGTCCAACAGATTGGCGTTCCATTCATATGTAGATTGCAACAAAAAATCCAATAAACAAGACACAGGGTACTCACATCTCCCCTTGCATCATTATTGAAAAGAATGTTAACAGTGCACCCGGCTTATCCCGGGGTCGTTTTACCAAAAGAGTTAGACTAACGAATGGTCACCCTACATGACGTGAGTCTCTCGTTACGCTTGACACTTCAATTCGGATTAAATTTAGTCAGGAATTTAAATCGGCGATAGTGTTTGTGCGGCAGATTGTTGAACCAGATACGAATTGAGACTGATTACTTACCTGTGACTTAGATACGGACTGGGATAGATTTTCGAGTATAAAGGGTTGTTACTCACTCAAGCGTTAAGTACTATTATCTGATGTTGCTAGGTTACTTTGTTGAAAGGTATCTTGTTATACATGAATGTCTGACGCTTAATCAGGACAGACTTCACCTTCAACATGTCTATGTTGTAGCTAAAATCTTACTTACTTTGAGGTCAAAATAAGGTAAGGTTACTTCTATAAAATATCAAGGGGCACCAACTCATACGTTAAAATAAATGTTTTAATGTATGTTTAAATTTTTATCCACACACAGATCCAAACAGCAACTTTGAGAGGTTCTAAATTGAAAAAATTGATTGCTTTCAAAAAGCACTGCAGCCATCCATACCTGCACATAGGCGACAAAACCTCATATAGTGGTATTCCAAGTATTCACATATTAGCCGATGGCCGGCTACAATTTTTCCACTTCCATGCCGCTTAGCACAACTTCAGAGAGGATTCATATCGCCGCAGCGGATGCGTTTGTTTTGTTCAAATTTATTTTATCAAGTAAACGTTGGTATTCTGCTCAGTGGGCCGGACCTAATATGCAGTAATGCGGCAAAGTAGTACCCCCTGTACCTACCACCGCCGAGTTTGATACCGACTAATGAGTGAAGTTATTCGCTTAATTATTTTTGTGCAGATTTTAACGGTTTGTTAACCTTTAAATGTGTGCTCTCGTCTGCGGAAGCGCTTAATTTATTTAGGTACAAGAATTTATGTTGGCGGGTCTTGTTTTTGTGGACGTAATCAGCTTTCGTTGCATAGTTGTACAAACAGCAGCGGAAGAGATGAAACAACAAACTTGGATGATCTTGCACTTCAACTACAACACTCATTAAGCAAGCTTACTGTCTGGTAAAGAAACTTCTGCTGCTGAGGCTTCATAGAAATACCACACAGCATATTAAAAACTGAAAAGAGACTTCATACATCGCCCGAGTTACTTTCATTGAAATATCTCTCTCAAAAAAAGTAAAAACAAAATTAATACATCGTCAGCAGGAAACCGAGGTGTCTAAATTGATCGCAAAATAATCGATTCCTTTCAACAGCACCCTCAACCCTTCCACCGCTACATCCATTCCATTTAGTTTTATGAAAAACCACATTAAGAAAAAAAATAATCGCAAAACGAAAGGGTAATAATAACAAAGTGCAGTACAAATTGCAAAATCACGCATCGCGTACCATTTCACTCTCTGAGAGCAGTGATTAATCGCGTTTTCATTAGTGTCGCATCCAAAATGACATAGTTATGAATCGCCAGTTCAATCAACTCGGTTTCAATAACAATTTTTCATTCTCGACACACTAATTAAGTGCTTTTCATAAATATTCTGGTAAAATCACGACCCATCCCAAACAGTTTTGAACTCTATCTTCTTTGAAGGAAGTTTGAAATTTCATTGGTGCAAAGTTTGTAATGGTAGACTTGAAAGCGACATCCTTAGTAACAAGTGTAAAATATTTTCCCCAATCGTTGTACCTGGCGCCCCCTAGGGATATTTCAAGGGTGAATAAGCTCGCATAATGGCAAAGGGTACAATATTTTAAATTTCAATCGCTGCGAGCGGTCCGGTTGCTCCCCGGGCGGCGTAGAACAAAGATTTCACCCGGTGACTTCTGCTAAGTGTTATAATAACTTATTATATCGGGAAATCGTTTGAAATATCAGCGCTGTAATAAAAATGTCTTTTTCCACGAAGTGTGTTGAGTGTGTTCTTTTAAAAATCGTTATTTACTTGTGAACTTTATTCAGAAGCAAATCTTATTGATATGATAATTTGAATGTATAATGAAGGGCTCTGCTTACTAATGATTTTTCCACCAGGAATGATATAAAATTAACCCCATTTTAGTTCACCTCCTTCGTTTCATTATGTACCTATTTATTTGGAGTTCTAATTAACGTAAACATACAAAAGCAGTACTAAAAATAAGTACTCTCATCTTCTACCTTATTTCAGTAGGTATAACCCGTTTTATAAGCTTGTTTGTGCTTCGGGCTTTTCTGCTAATGTTACTAAATGAACAAACAAAGTATTTTAATAAAACATGCTGGCATATTCTCCAAAACATTTTACGCATGTACCTTCCAGAAATTATTAACAAACGAAAATAAATAAAAGTATGTAAGTAACGTCTCGCCAATTTATAATTCAGGAGTTCCAAATCGCTTGTAAAAGGTGTCTAATAAATATTAACTGCGACAAACGCAAGCAATCCATTCGTGTTTCTCTCTCATTCCGAACTCCCCCAGTCCGTTTTTTCAGAAAGATTAATTTTCCGAATCGTTATCAGCGCCTTACGATTGCCGACGCATTTGTTACACTACAGTTCACCTTTTCAGTGAAATTGCAAATTTTATGCGGAGCGCAGATAAAGTACCTATAATCATTATTATAACTCATAAATTTGATTGAAATTCGGTCACATTCCGAACGAGCGCTTATCGCGTGGTTGCAGTCGACTTGAAAAATACTTCGCCCCTAAATTCGTGATTTGAGAGACGTCGAGTCAACGCTTCCGATCGATTTGCGTTTAGTGCTACAATGAACGTGTTTAATATCGACATTTGCATAACAAATTTGGAGAACGCGACGGTTTTTCAAGATTGACGACGCGGATTTAAGGAGTACTCGAAAAAATTGATGCTGTTATGTAACTCCGTAGATACTCTATGTTAAAGTGTAAGTTTCTTGACCACTTGATAATTATTTACTTTGATAAACCTAAAAACAATGTATCAAAAGGGCAACGTGTACGAGTTGGAGATCGAACCCAGACTGGCGCTTTATTTTGTGTAAATTATTTCATCACCACTGCTCTCAATGTGGTGACGGAAAACATCGTGAGAATACTGACTAAAAGTTAAACTTCCAAGAAATGTGACATCTACCAACCCGCAGTGGGCTACAGCCCACTCCCTCTCTAAGAAAAATGGCCTCTGTCCCAGCGCTGGGAAAATTTCAAGTTGATTATGTAAAAACTTGTCACAAATATTAATGATCTATAATGTCATATATGTAGTGCTTTAAATTTCAATGTTCCTTTTCTTACAGTATCCTTAACCCTTTCTTAACTGACGGTACTAATTTGTACCGGGTGATTCCCCGTTAGTTATTTCGATAATACGATCGCGCATTACGTATTGGACACTGACGTTCCTTTCGAATACCACTACCCCAGCCAATCACAGTGATTTATTTAAATTTTGCCTATATACCGCCAGCAAGTGACACTTTCAAGTAGCGACCGCCCGCAAGTGACAGTTTCGGATTTGAGAACTGCGGAATGCTTTTGTTTTAGAAAACATTTAAAAATAGAATGGACGGGGTAAGTGTTATTTGTTTTATATTATTATTTAACATTGTAGTTTTAACTATGCAATTAATATGGTTTTAGATTATTATTTTAAATTTTAGTGCTAAAATAACGATAAAAATGTACAAGGATTTATGAGTACTGTCAGTGGTTTTGATTGATGTTTTTGTTAATAAAAATCTAAAAAAAATTATGGGATTTATTTTTACCTTCCTTATTAATATTATAAAGTTAAATTGGGAAATATCTTTCAATATCTCTAATCCGGTAGGAAAGGGTTAAATTAAACTGAATAGAGCCTAGGTAGGCACTAAGATTAAATAAAGCAGGAATTTTATTAAGATCTCTTTGATCTAGTGTTTTAAGTGCTTCGCCACATAGCACCTTTTTACAATATACGTTCGTTACAGTTATTTTAAATTTAAATAAACGAAGATAAGATTAAATTAAGCAAAGCAGTAATTCAATTAAGGTTTCTTTAGATTTAGTGCTTTAAATACTTTTTTAAGTGTTCACGACTAAGGTTTATGAAGTCTTGAATTTAATCTCAGTTAAAATCTTTTAAATTAATTAAATTTAAACTAATTGACCATTTTCATTTTTTTTTGTTTTAGTACTTAAATAGGCACTTAGGTACTATATCTTCTTGATAAAATACTGGGTTAAGTAATAGATGATATAACAACAAAATCTCTAATATTAACAACATATAACAACGGAACCTATAATTTTATTTAATATAGCGATTAGTTAATATAATCAACGATTGATATAATTTTAAAATAATTAATTTTTATAAGCGTAACATACATTATATGTACCGTGTGGTGCCGGACGTAAAGAATAACACCACCCCATTTCTTCCCGTGGGTGTCGTAAAAGGCGACTAAGGGACTTACTAGAGAACGGGTAGCAGCGTTCTCTATGCATTTTATCACCATACTGCGATCGCCAACCCGCCTGCCAAGTGTGGCGATTATGGCAAAGCCCTCCAAATTGGGGGAGGCCTAAGTCCAGCAGTGGACGTCTTACGGCTGAAATGATGATGAATGATGATGATACATTATATATAACATCGTTTGACATAATATACATTAAATATAACATCGTTTGACATACCACTCAAAACATATAAAACTTATTTGGTCTAATATGAATAGTAACCTAAGTAGATATTAAACATAACTAGTAACTGATTACCACCTGTGCTAAGATAGGTCGACGGAGCCCCGCAAAGCAGGGCTCCTATTTCTGGGTGGTTTAAAAAAAAATTACCACTTTTAACCTAACCTATCCGAGTCGGGGTGTTAACCATAATGACGTTTTTAGGGTTCCGTTGCCAAATGGCAAAAAACGGAACCCTTATAGATTCGTCATGTCTGTCTGTCTGTCTGTCTGTCTGTCTGTCTGTCTGTCCGTCCGTATGTCACAGCCATTTTATTCCGAAACTATAAGAGCTATGCTGTTGAAACTTGGTAAGTAGGTGTATTCTGTGAACCGCATTAAGATTTTCACACTAAAATAGAAAAAAAACAATAAATTTTGGGGTTCCCCATACATAGAACTGAAACTCAAAAATGTTTTTTTTCATCAAACCCATACGTGTGGGGTATCTATGAATAGGTCTTCAAAATTGGTAATGAGGTTTCTATTATCATTTTTTTCTAAACTGAATAGTTTGCGCGAGAGACACTTCCAAAGTGGTAAAATGTGTGTCCCCCCCCCGTAACTTCTAAAATAAGAGAATGACAAAACTAAAAAAAATATATGATGTACATTACCATGTAAACTACCAACGAAAATTGGTTTGAACGAGATCGAGTGAGTAGTTTTTTTTTAAAACGTCATAAATCGTAAACCGCAATTTACCTTACATTCAATCAACTGAAATATAAAAATTAAAAAATATATATATTTTTAAACCGAAAATACCTACAGGTTTGTACGGAACCCTCGGTGCGCGAGTCCGACTCGCACTTGGCCGGTTTTTTTATATATGTTAAACGTTAGACCTAATGATTTTCGATTAAATAAACAATATACGTATTAAACGTTAGACCAAATGATTTTCGATTACATAAACGTTATATCAAACAACTTTATAATAATTAAGTTTTGGAATAAATTAATGTTATATGGAAAGAAATTATATCAACAGTTGGTATATCTCACGTTGATTATATCTTATGAACGATAATAAAATTAAATTAGACCAAATGAGCTTATACGTTATGAGACGCACCCAAAATACTGTATGCGATTATGCTATTATTTAGGGTCTGAAATATTTTTTATCCAAATGACATTTTTTTTATGTTTCATCTTATACAAAATAGTTGTTATTATTTAATTTGTTCTCTATATTTTTTTCCTAGATTCTGCCCGCGACTTCTTCCGCGTCAAATTTTTGCTCCCCTGACCCTTCCCATCGCATCGAATTGCCTGCCAGTTTTCGGCCATTTTTCGGTGCTGCTCCGCTCCTTTTGATCGTAGCGTAATGTTATATAGCCTACTAGCTTCTGCCCGCGACTTCGTCTGCGTAAATGTCGGTTATAGCGAACGCAGAGAAAGTCACGGAATAAAAAGTAGCCTATGTCCTTTCTCAGGCTCTAAACTATCTGTGTACCAAATTTCATTTAAATCGGTACAGTAGTTTTAGCAGGAAAGCGAGACAGACAGACAGAGTTACTGTTGCATTTATAATATTATAGTGTGGATATTTTTCCTCAATAAATAGGCTACCCAACCCCAAAAGTTTTCAATTCGGACCAGTATTTCCTGAGATTACCGCGTTCAACCAAACAAACAAACTCTTCAGCTTTATAATATTAGTATAGAAGTATAGATGTATTCTAGAGAGCAGTGGTGGCCCAGTGAAAATGACTGCGACGTTAAAGTTGTAGGTGTTTTACTTTTTGTAAATAATTTCTTCACTAATGCTCTCAAAACAATGAAAGGAAGAAGAAACCAACATGTCCCAGATCCAAAAAAAAAAATCGAAGACATGTGACATCTTCCAAACCGCACTGGGACCGCGATTATGGCCCACCTCCACTTATATAGAGAGGAAGCGTAGGTATGTCACAGCAATGGGAATGTAATGGGCAGAATATATATTATTTACTAATCAATATATCTCTCCAAGCTTCCTTGGCTGTGTTATTTAGTCTTTAGTTTTATTAATTTCTGCTAAATATGAAAATAATGATTTATTACCAACACTGTAAGTGTCAATACTCAAGACATCTCTATTGTCAATGTGATTATTTATGCGTTGAGCTGTTGCTTTGACCATCGCACATGCCTGTTATTTCATATGACAAAACATTTTAGTCATATGGCAACACAAAGATTCTGTCCCTCTAATACTATCACTTATAAGATCTCTTTATCAATTAGAAATCTCTATTATATTTGCGGATATCTTAAAGAGAGAAAAGGGTGCGGGAATTGCCTGAAGGGTTGGAGGGCGTCGGTGATACCTTTAATGTATCCTCGGAACAATAGATGAATAAGACTTCCAATTTAAGATGGCATGCATATTCACTAGTAAATGTCTTTCGTAGAGTACTAGGAAGCCTGTGTAATTTCCATTTGCTACGTTTCCATTGCACAGGCTTCTTATAATATTGTGCTTGGTAGATGACCCTTTCATCAATCTATCTCCGAGGTAGGTGCTTGTTGACTAAAAAAAAAAAAATTTCTAAGTAAAAAACACAAAAATATTTTTGGTATGTAACTTGCACAGTGTTTTAATCTTTTATATTTCCTCTTCGTTTTATTATGTACACCATACAAATCTACATACTAATAATAAAGTGGAAGTGTTTGATTATTTGCTCAAACGCGCTAATATCCGAAACTATTAGCCGGATTTATGGAGAACTTTCTTTGCATTTCTTGAAATAGGCTATAAGTTACTCATGAATATGCTTGGACCCTTGGAAAAAAGTTGGACAGAACACTTAACGATAACCAGGGAACAGCTTGGGCAGGCGTTACGTTGCGACGGGGTGGATTGGAGAAATAATAAATTTGTGCAATTTTTCTTCAAAATGTCTAATTACATATATGGAGATGAAAAAAAAATATGTTGGAATGGTGGAGATGAGGTAAGAGTTTTATTATATTTTACTAAAACATTTTCCAGCCGATTGTTGCAGTACAACCCAATCGCATCAGTATCATGTGGAAATTAGAATTCAATTACGTATAAATCTCCGCGATTCATACACAGATATGTCAAACACATCTCAATTAGCAGTTGAATCAATATAACATTTGCATGCAAATACGTTTTGATAGGAACCTACGTGCAACTGAAATGAGAGGCCGATTAAAAATTCACCCTCCATAACTTACTTTACCGACAGCTTTGATAATTAGGCTGCTTTAAGCGCTTTCGCATATTAAGTTTATGTATAGGTATTTATGTTTGTGAAGCGATAGAGCGGCTTGTTGATAAGGCAGGCTGGGGGATGATAATGATCGATTTTTGATTTAAGAAGTGCTGTTGATGGTTTAAAAGGAAGGCTGAAAATGTGGCTTCAGTGTCGTTTGCAAAACGAAAAGGCATTAATGGTTGTTTACGATTTTTTTACTATAGTATTGAAGTGAAACTTCTAATGCGACTTCCAACAAGGTTACGTTAAACGTTTAACGCTACCATGGAGGGGGTATGAAAGCACAATAATTGTCAAAGTGTTCGTGCACACGCCAATGATAAGGCGGATAGTTTTTGAAAAATCGAACATTTTAATGTTATCAGAAACGTTTATGGACGATTTCACTAAAAATCTATTTCTACCCTTTCCTATTTTCATTTCCACATACGAAGTTTCACTTCTTCCACTCACAACTTTTTTTTACCAAGGTTTGATTGTGCCAACACCAGATCTTTATTTGAAGAATATTTAGAACTTTTATTAGAATTTCGATAAAAAACTGTCAAACATAAATTTTATTCCACAGCTTAAAGATATGTATATGGTAATGAAAATATCGGACATAGGTAAGGTTTAGTAGGGCAAAATAAATAAGAACTATGTAATCTTTTAAGAGCCAATTTAACTATTTAATGACTAGGTTTTATCCAAACGGGTATTTATCCAAATCGACAAACAATCTGGTTTGCTTAGTACTACCCTTTTTTTTTTAAAGATGCCTTAACGTTATCACCAAAAATACTGTTGTTACCAACGAAGGCAAACAGACCGTTTAGGCCTAAAAGTAAATTAGAGGTAATATCGTACCCAAAATCAACATTAACTAAATAAGCTACCCCAAACAAATAAAAGCTTCTAAATGGATCAATCAAACTTTCACTCAACAATTTTTTTATCAAAGCCTATCCAATTAAAGAAATTCTATAAATAAGCAAGATTCAAATCTGCTTTCAAAAGCTTCCAAAATTCTTACAAAACAAACACAACTGCAGCTCCGACAAAATATTAACAAACAAAATAAATCGTATTTAGTGAAACAAAGCATTTGTGATTCACCCTGGAAGATCTCGTTAGACTCTTAATGAATCTATTGAGGGCTTGTCGACCGAACCGGACGAAAGAACGGAGCGGGGGTTGAAGTTGCGCTAATAATTTGTGTTAGGCTTAGTTTAAACGCACCACTTTTTACGCGATACGACAGCGACATAGTTGCAGCAATCGACGACTTTACAGCCACGGTTTTGTCGGAGTGCAGAGTCACAAGTACGGTTGCACTGCACAACAACTACAGTGAGGTGCGCAGGAAATATGGTCTTCAGGTGGTACCTTGTCGACGGTTTGTCGCACCTATGATTTCTGTTCAAAATTTCGAATATGATAATAAGCCGACGGTGATAAGTTCCATTATGTCTGTGTGTTACGTCGCGATTTCATACTAATTTGCGTCTCTCTACAGTCATCGACATTTTTACGGTTTCATCGTCTTTGAAAAGTGGTAAGTGTGAATTAAGCCTTAGAGTCTCAGCGGCAGTGTCGCGATACTGCGCTAAACTGTCGGGTCTCGAGCCATTGAGCCGTAGAGAAGCCTAATGCCATTTGCTCTTGCTACAACTTGCACATAGATATTTAAAATAGTTTGAATTGTTTTTGTTAACTGCACCGAAATGTTTGCGGTCGGATGCTTCTTGAATATAGAAGTGTTTTACTAGATTAAAAATAAGCAATAAAAAGGGTAATAAATAGGATTAAATTTAAAACCACCACAAAAAAAAGTAAAAATACAACATCAGAGGTCGGGCCGTAAGAATCTGATTTAAAAACCTGCAAACTTTATTTTAAACTTACTATTGGCTTCAGCACCCTTGAAAACCTTGAAATCGACAACCATTATGAAAAAATTGAGAATTTTCACAGCCGCCGACCTTGCAAACCATGAAAACTATCTCACACTCTCTCTGTCTCTTTGTTTAATCCACACTATCCACGCTTCCACACTAATATTATAAATGCAAAAATAGCTCTGTCTGCTTGTCTGTCTCGCTTTCCAGCTAAAACTACTGAACCGATTTAAATGAAATTTGGCACACAAATAGTTTAGAGCCTGAGTAAGGACATAGGCTACTTTTTATTTTCGTGACGTTGTCTGCGTCCGCGATAACCGAAATTTACGCAGACGAAGTCGCGGGCAGAAGCTAGTATATAATAAAACTTCACACACTTGGAGCATAACGCTTTTTCGTAACGACACGATTTGTATAATTATGCTCTTATCGTAACTTGCGTTAAAGAACTTTGCGCCAAAAGTTAGGGTAGGCTTCCGCATGGGCATTTGTGTTAATTCTTTTGCACACTTTCTTTATCATTTTCTTAGAATAATATTACGTGTAGTATTCTCATTACTGATGACTCACTCGAATGTATAACCAGATTCTACAAGTTTCCTCATTCTACAAGTTCTTGTTATAAAGATGACCAAAATGACCCTTTATTATATATACAACTAGTATGAGTCCATCTATGCTTTACAATCCTCAGGGAAATCATGTTTAGGAAGCGTTATGTTATTAATGGACGTCCTTATCCTAATTAATCGCTAAATGCTTCCTACAAGACCCACGAGAAAATACTGAGCTGCTAGCATGTTTATCAAACATTTCTGTCTAGTTTAAGATAATGTTTATTTTTTTGTTTAGAATAAATTATGACACAAAAAAGCTAATTGTCAAGGCCCGTGCCATGGACGGCTCACTCCGTAACAACGGATTTACATTTTACAATCAAGCCTTTTTGATAATCATCTCAATTACGCCCGCACCTAAATTCCTTTGTATAATTACGAGCGATGAAGCGGAGACCATAAAAAAATATAACCCTTTATTTGCATTAGCATTTCCATCTTTAAATCCGTAGACAGAATTATATATAAGGCACTGTTCGTCTGTACAAATAGTAACGTACGTAAAATCTCAGTAGATTTTACGTAAAAGCTGGAGGTAGAAGTTCATCGCATATTTCATTAGGAACTACAATATTTTCTTATGAACACTCTACGGGGTAATCTTATTAGAGCGCGAATTATATTTAGGTTGAGAGCGGGCGGTGTCGCGCGGTGTCGGCGGTGTCGGGGCCTCGGTGTAAACTAATTGCATTTAGAGCGATAGAGCTCTGAGAGACGGAGCAAGCGATGCTAATGGACGGTATATTAATTAATACGAGCGTCTCGTCAAATTTCAACTTAGTCGAGTATCTATTCCGTTAACAGTGAGGTTAATGTTTTGTTTTGTTTCGATGCTTTAATGAATAGAGCAATTAGATGATTTTCCCATTTGATATAATGAAAAAATCGATATTATGACATGAAAAAGTTACCAAAATTAAAAGTGTGAATTTAAATTTATATTAATGACTAGCTTTTCCTGGCGGTTTCACCCGCGTGGAGGTTGGAAATTATCCCACAGCACCATACTACCGGGAAAAGAATATATGAATTGTATTTATCCAGATTATAAGCTATCCGTGTGCCAAATTTCATACAAAGCCGTTCAGCCGCTTTAGTGTGACTGAGTAAAAAACATTTAAATATGTAAACTTACGCATTTATAATACGAAGTAGGATATTTAATGGAATAATTTAATCATCCTTCTAATATAATATCAATTGTTTAATAAACTGAAAATTAAAGTTACTAAAATAGCCAAAGTTTAACTAAACCAGAAGTTTAAACCCATAAGAAACCCAGCGAAGAAGTTCAAGTTACAGAACCTCAGATTAACCATATTACCCAAAAAAAAACTTCTACAATTCAAACATCATAATCACAAAATCGCCTCTCAATTCAAATACCAGCATCACATTTATCTTCAGCAAGGTATAAAGACAAAGGGGCAGTACAGTGACAATTGAATACTGTTATTGCCCCAACAGATGGTCCATAAAAGTCGGAATGTCGAAACTTGGCAGATAGAAGTGAGACAACAACCCGCCGTGCCATCTAAACGGCGCGTTTAAATAAAAGAAATGACAGTCGCTTGGCAAAGGCGCCAGCTGACGGCGCTGGAGTCACAAACGGCGCTACTTTGATAATTGTTCCCTGTAATTATTTGAAACACTTATAGCGTGTTCAGTGTCGACTTTCACCAAATTACAGCTTGGAATACTTTGTTTTAGTTTGTTTCCACAGTTATTTGTGATTATGTATGTATTTTTGATGAGGATACATAACATGTTTTTTGACATTATTAAACTAAAATTGTGTCAATTATATTTGTAACACAGAAAATAAAAAGAAGTCAAACTTGTTCAATATTTGGACAAAAAATAACACATTGTTAATATTTATCGTAGGTAAGTGTATCCTTGTTCTCATAGACTCCCTAAATATACACATCGAAGAATAAAAAAATAAACACGGTTTTGAGTACAAAAAAAAATCTTATTTGACAAATCTACATTTTATATAGCTCAACTTGTAGCAATTATAAATACATATTTTTGATCATGATATTTATTTGCAATTTGTTTTCAGTTATTGGAAACAAATTAGCGAGGGGCTGGGTTCTTCTTTAAAAGGTATAAATAGCTCCTACATTTTAAATAAAACCTACATGCATCTTGCTTTTCAATTTGATGAGTCACAAAAATGAAGAAAACCGCCAAAAAATCGACTTAGGAGCGGATCATAGCCGACTATGTAAGGATACCAAAAAATCTGCAAAAGCATGCCGTACAAAGCTGGATTTGGTTCAAAGAACGATTTAAGGGGGATTCTGCACTTAGTGAAAATATTCGAATCCGGTCATCGGGAAAGTTCCGCGGGAAACTTGAGCACTCGGTCGATGCACCTGAAGAACTCGAGAGTTCTTCAACGAATTTTGTCATAATTTCGAACCACTTCACCTAAGAGTATGAATAAGATGGGGCTTTTTTTTTTTTTTTTTCAGGATGGGAAATCATCAAATGACTTCTCCCGCTCTGGGCGGAGCGGGAGGGCATGTCAGACTTTTACTGACTAAAACCCACCCGTGTTCCATCAGTTGCCCATGTGCCAGGGTCACGGTATCTCTTTCGAACAATCGCGCGACCCCGGCAGGCATCGGTCCTAGTAGACCCCTACACTGCTGCTGACATCTCTTTGAGGCGCGCGTGGAACACTGCGCGCCGTCGACCCGAGCTTGGTCCTTACCGGGCGGCGAGCTACCCATTGCTCGCCACCCGCAAGCTCGCGCCTACGGTGGCCGGGAGTCCGCTATTGACTCCCGACGCCCGGGGCGTCTCCTCCTGCGGCGGCTAGGGACGTGAGGGCGCAGAGACTGCCACTCCCTCACGCGCCCCGCCTCCTCCTTCGCGAGCATTACTGCTTCGCAGAAGGAGGTGACGGCTTCCCATTCCCTCTCGGTCCGTACCATGGCTCGCACCAGGGCCGGACGCGAGAGGTCGCCGCCGCCGATCGCCTCCACGAGGATCGGCGGTGCTCCGCCCAGGCAGGGCACACCTCCACCGTATGCTCCACCGTGTCCTCCAGACGATCCTCGCAATGGAAACACCCGGACGTATCCTCCCGCTTTATCCTGAACAGGAACCCACCGAAGCACCCATGCCCGGTGAGGACCTGCGTCAGGCGGAAGGTGAGGACGCCGTGGCGCCTCTCTATCCACTCCTCAAAGAGGGGACTTACCGCCGCAATTGTGGCGTGCCCAATAAGATGGGGCTTACACGCTATGTTTATCGTTTCTATGTGGCCGAACTTTGTGTGCTTTTCCAGTTAAAGCGATACATTCTTAGAATTACGTTCCCATAATTTTAAGAATGTTTACAATATGATGATGAGTCTTATCTCAATCTGTCAAAAAACCCTCTATTTTCTCTCAATTTTTGACAAGTTTTTGACATTGTCACTGAGATGAGTTTGCGCCTCTATTTTGAACGTTCTAATTGACGAACATTTTATTATTAGTTAGAAACTAAGTAAGTTGACCAGAAATAGTAAAACAATCGGACCTTTTGCTATCTAACTATATTTTAGTACGTACTCATGGTTTATTTGATATAGTAATTCTCAGTACGACACACGCTATATAGCGTATTCGTGCTCAAAGCACTGAACCGTGCGTTGAGTTTAACAAAGTTTGACGTCTGTTCCAGTCGACACTGCCGCCATTATTGTAGATAACTAGCACATAAAGTATGAAACGAAGAGAATAAAGATAAAACTCGTACGTGGTTTAAGGGTTTAATAAGTGAATGTCATTTCGTACGCGTTTGTCAAGTGGAATTTTCATTAGATCTATTTCTGAAGAACGTGTAACGTTATGAGGAATATGTATTTGAATAGACGAGAGCAGACTAATGATGGCAATCCAGATAATTATTTGTGATGAAATTCATATTGCGTTCGTTATGAATTACTTGCTTTTGCCCTTGGTTCCGGTCGCTTGGAAGCCCGAAATTATAACATGAGATCGTACTACCGGGATAAAAAGTATTATAGGTCCTAGTTCTAACCCAGGTTTACTTGTCAATGTGCCAATTTCATCCAAATCCATTCCACTATTGAGACCTGATAGTTAACAGAAATCGATAGACATAGTTACTTTCGCATTTATTATATTAGTATGGGTGAAATTAATATTGCGTTCTTTATAAATTATTTTTATTATCTACGTGATTGTATCAGTAATGACAAAATTATAATTTTACTAAGGATTCCTTCGTCAACCTTTATAGATGGAAGGAGAGCTCAGAGGATTTTCAAGCATGCCTATACAGGTTATTGCTCCGAATCCCTCTGCGCTCCTAAGATGAAAGATTCTAGAGTTGAAAATATTCGAAAGTGTAATGTTACGTAAGTATAGCTGTTAATCAGTTTGACCTAAAAAGCGTAACCTGCCATTTACCGAACTCAATTGGAACTAACAACATAAATTAAACAACTCTACCATAACGCACAACTATCACACAAAACTACCCCTTTTTGCGACACCCAAAAATTAATTAAAACCAACAAACAACCCTAGATAATCGAAAAACAATTAACGAATCCTAAAACAAGTATAAATTTATGACACATTAGGGACACGCCCCAGTTTCACCTCCAAAGAATTTAATATAGTTTGAAATTGGCAAAATAATACACCAGCACGTCAGTTGCAGGAAATGCAATCACGTCAGTTATAGGGACGTAATTAAATATGAAACTCGTTGCGATGGCAGTTACGCGCCGCCATTGTAGATTTTGACGTCGCGATTGCCAACGATTTGTTGCGTTCGCCGTGAGATATGAGCCGTTTCACGTCAACTCTCCTAGCTCGGCGCACGAGCGCAACATCTACTTTTCAGCTCATGATTACAACAGTAAAATAAACTCATAAAAATTTTGAAAATACTTTGCCGTTGTATTTTTTCCTCAGCTTTCCGATTCAACAATCCGTTTTAAAAAAAAATTAGTTCCTAACCTGAAAAGTAGATGTTTTGGCGCTCGCGCGCCGAGCTACGTGAGTTGACGTGAAACGCCTCATATGCGGAATATATCGTCCCGTGAGTTACCGCGGGAATTATAAGAGAGATGAATAAAAATTAATTACCATACGGCGGTTTTGGGTTTGGTTTATGTTTCTGAGCAAATCATTGAGCAAAGTTTTTGGTATCATCGTCTTTGTGTAGGATCTAGTTATTGACGTTACGATCACCCGTAATTTATTGCGTTAACCGTGATTTTTTACGAAATTCAGAAGGGGTACCAACAAAATTTGTGCATAAATTAAATGTTGTCAAAATAGATCGATAGACGTAGTAGTAGCAAGAAGAAAAATAACTAAAAAACTGATTCCATAGAAAACCTTGAACTAAAAAGTAGAAAATAATGGAAAAAAGCGTGAGGTGCTTTTTGAGGTATTTATTAGCTATTATTTATTTTAATTTTTTTTAGGGTGTTTCGAATTTTGAGACGTATATCAGCGTAGTTTGCAACATATGTCAGCGTAGTTTGTGACGTATGTCAGCGTAGTTTGTGACGTATGTCAGCGTAGTTTGTGACTATGTCAGCGTAGTTTGTGATGTACATATGTCAGTGTCGTTTTCGAAGACAGTTTTTTTTACCATCCTGGTAACCCCGGCAAGGATAATAGCACAACTTTATAAATTTATTCTTTTGTCATCGGCTCTTGATAAATACGCCAAATTTCGAGTTAATCCGACATTTTTAAGGGGGCCCAAATTATGTTCAAAGTTTCCGTTACATACTAACATAGGTTTTTTTCCTTTTGCTAGCCTGCACTGTTCCACTCCTGGGCAAAGGCCTCCCTCCACTTTTTCCAACTATCACGAAGCTGCGCGTCCTCCTGCCTGTTTTGACGGAACCTCTCCAGCTCGTCCCGCCATCTCCTACGTAGTCTGCCGCGACCTCGCCTCACTGTCTCAGGACACCAGTTCTGTGCTACTTAGGCCCACAGTTTGGCCGGCACGCGGCAAACATGTCCTGCCCAGTCCCATTTAAATAGGGCAGCCTTTTGAGCCACGTCAGCTATCTTTTGTTTTGGAGCGCAGTATTGTGGTTCAGACGCGATTCGTTAAATAAAAGCGTGTTAAAAATATAAAAGTAAGTTAACTAAGTGAAAGATTTATAAAAAGATCCAGGAAATGTAAACCATCAAAGAGGAAATTATACTGTGACAACAAAAGTTAATCTTTAACAGTCTTTATTTCATAAGTAGAGGCAATCAAAAGCCAGAATTTACCCTGTTCTCTCTCATAACAACGATAATATAATACAGTTTAATTGTCTAGAAATAGCGGGCGTGCAAAACTTGTTTAATTTCAACGTCTCATAGCAAAGCGAAGTTAATAAATAGCGCAAAAGTTGCGATATGCCTTCACTGGTGTTATCGTTCTGTGCAGCCTATTTCTTTTGTACTAGCACTTGGATAATAATGGATGCTGCTGCTTGGATATGGATTATTTTTGTGTCATTAGTTAAAGTTTTATTTTTTTAAGATATCTATACTTATAATAAAACTGTAGAGAGGTCAATTCTGTACATTGAATCTACATTCAAAATTAATATTGGAGGATGATTGGTGATCGATACTGATGCCAAAAATGCAATCAGTAAATTTTTTGTCTGTCTGTCTGTATGTGCACGTATGGGTCAAAAACTACTGAAACGATTTTAACCAAACTTGGTACGATTGTAGTCCATACTCCTGGGCAGGTTATAGGCTATATAACATAACGCTTAGACACATAGGAGCTGAGCAGTGACGATACCCGCGGGATATTTTCCGACCTCCACGCGGGCGAAGCCGCTGGCAAAAGCTAGTAGATAATAATATTGAATATACACATAAATGTTTCATCATCAGCAGCCTATAATGTTCCCACTGCTGGGACACAGGCCTCTTTTCCGTGAGAGGGAGTGGGCCATAATCCACTCCACGGGCCGAGTGTGGGTTGGTAGATGTCACATGTCTTCGAATTTTTTGTTTCTAAGACACGCCAGTTTCCACACGATGTTTCCCATCACCGTTTTGAGAGCAGTGGTTATGAAATGATTTACACAAAGTTAATTGCCTTAAGACGTGGCGAGATGACTTAGCCGCGTACCTACTGCAAGGATTGGATCAAAGTGGCCCACGAAAAGGAGGACTGGAAAAAATTGAGGGAGACCTTTGCTCAGCAGTGGGACAGAGAAGGCTAACAAAAAAATTGCCTGCTTGGATTCGAACCCACGACATTACAACTCATAAGTCAGGGACGATGCCAGTCAGCCATCACTGCTCTCTAGCAACCACTGCTCTCTATAAAGATATTCGTTCCTATTTCAATCCAACATCATCTATTAATCGAATATTTAAAATTCACACCTTGTTGACTAAAATGTTGAAAGTAAAGGCGCATCGCTCATAAACATTAATTAATCCACTTATGAATAGTTTGAGACACTCTCCTTTAATCAAAGTCCGATGAAACTCTTCTGTAAAACTTCGTCATCGTCATAATCGATGTTTATTCAACAACCTTTTTTTACTAGCTACTCTACTATTACGAACTCTTGGTAAAGCTAGAGCTCTCAATGCCTCTTACCGTGCCTTCGAAGCTCTTTGCTCAAAACTACGAAAAATTATTAAAAAAAAAAAAACACTGACGCGACTCTCAGCACCAAGGAAAGCTTGCTTAAACGACTTCCATGGACCTTTCACGAGTTTTTTTTTCGTTTCATGTTTTTTTTTACTTTCAGTTTGTTAACTTTTCGATGACTGTTTAAGCTCTCCAATTTTTTACTGAATGTTAAACAATATTACTTACTTACTTTTATTTAGTGATAATAGTATCCGGCAACCACTGTAAATGTGCCTATCGCAGTAACTACTAAAACGAATGATCGCGATATACGAGAATAATGCCTGCTCAATAGCTATAATTACAGAGCTTGTCAGGTGAATTAATGTTCTTAGAAAAATACTGTCGCTTTAAATAGGTCCTATTTCGTTAGAACTTTATTCCTTCTTCTTGTAAAGAAAGAAAAAAACTGTCAAAGACACGTGTGAAAGCATAAGGTGATGTTAAAATGAAGATACATGTTTAGTAAAAACAATCTTTCAACTGTAAACCAAAACCTCCCACTCAAAGATTCCCCAATTCAAACAGACATCGACAACATAAAATAAAACTTCACGAACATAAACCGGAGAAACGGAGCGTTCTTTAAAAAGCCAATAACAATATTAGTTTAACAAACTGCAACATAAGGGTAGTTTAAAATCGATAAAGGCTTTTCCGCACCATCTATTCGCACGTACGAGACTCTACGTTAGAACCCCCGTCGACTGGCTTTGTGTCTTAATAACTGGTACCGTCACAAAGGAACCCTCAAAAGGAATTGATAGAAAATTAGTTTGAGCTGTAATTTAATTGTAATTAATATTTCTAAATAAAGGGGGCTAGAGTTGCTAATCATATATCCAGTCTTCACAGTTTATAAGTACAGGACAGTAGTGCATGGAAATTAGTAGGTTTGTGAGTTGATAATTATATATCAATAAAGTAACCTATTTCTTTATAGTTTTCTATACTTCTGCGGTAATAGTTTTATAAACAATGACTGACTATAACAAAATAATAGTTTAAAAAAACTAAAAAACACGCTTCCATAGAAAACCAAACTAAAAGTAGAAAATAATGGAAAAAAGCGTGGGGTGCTTTTTAAGGTATTTTTTTTATTGATATCAGGCACCCCACGCTTTTTTCCATTATTTTCTACTTTTAGTTTGGTTTTCTATGGAAGCGTGTTTTTTAGTTTTTTTAAACTATTATTTTTTTCTATTTTTTAGGGTGTTTCGAATTTTGAGACGTATGTCAGCGTAGTTTGTGACGTATGTCAGCGTAGTTTTCTAAGACAGTTTTTTGCTGTCCTGGTAACCCTGGCAAGGATAATGGCACAAATTTATGAAATTATTGCATGGTGTTCGGTCTTTGACAGGTGGGCAAAGTTTGAATGAAATCTGGTCGTTTAAAGTGGGTCAAAATCGCTCTATAAGGAGTCGGTTACAAACAAACATACAAACATACATACAAACATACATACAAACATACATACATACAAACATACATACAAACATACAAGTGAAGCTAATATAAAGTGTGTAAAAAGGAATTGAGTGGATAATAAACTTACGTAGTTATTTTTATAACTAAGACTCTGCTGACCGTCCGTCTGTCCGCCTGCCAACTGTAGGTGTCTACCGTTAAGTCTTATGAAACGTAACAGGACAGTTGTCATTTTCACAGTGTGTCTATTTCTATTGCCGCTATAACGAAAATATAAACGTGTTTTTTATCATCATTATCATCATCATCATTTTAGCCAAAAGACGTCCACTGCTGGACAAAGGCCTGACCCAATTTGGAAGAGGTTTGCCATAATCGCTACATTTGGCAGGCAGGTTGGCAATCGCAGTATGGCGGTGAAATGCATAGAGAACCCTACTACCCATTCTCTAGTTATAGTTTTTTATACGTATTGTTAAATATTGTACGGTGATACGATATAAGTATACTCGTATACAAGTCAAACTTGTACTAGACCGGTTTTAATGAATAGTGAGTATTCTTACTCATAAAGTCATAATATCGATTATTTAATTAATGAGAAGGCTTGCATGTTCACATAATGACAAACGTACCGAGGACTTTCTAAAACGTCTCTAATAAGGTCTAATACGTCGAGTGTTATCAAAGAATTTTCTCATACTTATATCATAAACATACAGCAAAAAGGTGAAATTTTCTTCAGTATGATATAACCGCTTTGGCTATTAAATAAAAAGAGAAGAAATTAAAGAATGCTAAATCATTTTGTATCAAGAAAACTATGGAACTTGCTTGTTTTTTAAGCAGGTCGAGAAATTGGAATGCGATTTGTTCTAATCCGTAAAATAAATGTGTATATAAAGCATTGAGTGCTTTATACAGGTCTAATATAAGTTGATTAAACAGAATCAAAGAGCCCTATAAGCTCATTGTGTTTATACATACTCGTACCAAGCCGAAGGCGTAAACCTACACAATTAGATTATGCATAAAGCCCAATTTTTATACAAAAAATTTCAACACGGATTTCCGTGAGAAGTTTTTCTCTCCTTTATTATCTTGTATGTTAATACACTGGCATAAAGCGAGAATTTTCTTTTCACGGTGAACACAAACGTGTAAAAAGAAACCAGCATAAGCCGAATAACTGTTATTAAGAAAGGCAAACAACTTTTTTACGAGAAATAAATGTTATAGCGAAATGTGTACCCGCACTTCAGTGAAGAAAACGCCTTGAGGAACGGAGAGAAGAGGTTCCTGTGTATCGTAAAGTGGCCAAAATTATCTATTTACGGATCTCCTTGAGGTAGACACTTTCGGCAATATTATCATACTCGTTTTTAGCACTATCTTCTCTTTCCTACAGTGTACCTAGTGAAAGCTGTCTAGGATTCTGTGGGAAAGTATTATTTAAACTTAGCCACACGAGCTTTTAGTTGAGGCTTGTGGCTAAGTAATACACAGCCGCACGGGTCGATTAACACGTTGAGTGCCGATCACGCGATATCGCGTGATTCGGCTTTGAAAAAAAGTCACGAAAGCCTTTCAGGGACACGACCTTCAGCAGTGAAGAACGCGACTTAGAAGAGAATATAGCCGATCACGCGATATCTCGTGTTTGTTACTAACAATTTTGTATGCTGTCTAAATCTGTGGCCATATCGGATTAACCATCAATCTGTGTTTGGCACTCAACGTGCTAACCAGGTTAAGCGACTCTAGCCGCGGTTGGTCCATCTAGATGGTTGACCATCTCTTCATACCAAGACCTCACCGTGCTTAGGGAAGCACGTTAAGTCGTTGGTGCCGGCTGTCATTTGTAGATCTTTGACAGTCATTGCGGGTTGACAGAAGCCCAAAAATCTCACAACCAGTCCCTTGGCTAGACTAGCTGTCGGACATTCAACAGCCACTTCCTTACAACCAATCTTGCCAAGGGGGTTTTTTTTATTGTGGGTGGAAAATCATCAAATGATGTCTCCCGCTCTTGGGCGGAGCGGGAGGGCGTATCAGACTTTCACTGACTAAAACCCTCCCGTGTTCCCCAGTTGCCCATGTGCCAGGGTCACGGTGTCTCTTTCGAACAGTCTCGCGACCCTGGCAGGCATCGGTCCTAGCAGACCCCTTCAGTTCTGCTGACATTTCTTTGAGGCACGCGTAGAACACTACGCGCCGTCGACCCGAGCCTGGTCCTTACCTGGCGGCGAGCTACCCATCTTGCCAAGGGTTCGATCGTATAATTCATATTAACCAGTAACGAGGTAGTTGGAGGCCAGATTGATAGTCACTCCAAGTAAAATTGTAGTACTCAGCTCCATCCGGTTAGACGTGAAGCTAACCCCAACATAATTAGGAAAAGGCTAAGCAGATGATAATTAGAACTCTCAGTTAAAATTAAACATAGAAATTGGATGGTATTTACATAATATCTAACTGGCTTTCCAGCTTGTGTGTTAGAACTTGGCTAATTGCTAATCAATTATAGCTTAAAGTGATTTATACTAGTTTCAATTCTAAATGCTAAAATACACTTGGTGGAATGAGTTATCGTAGACCCGTTTCCCACGGATATGACGCATTTTTCCGGTCACTGTGTGTATTTTAACTTATGATAGATATAATAATAATAATAATAATCTGTGGCCCGACTGTCAAGCTGACGGTCAAAAAAATTTTTTGTCCGTGCTTTTATTTTCTAGAATTTTTAAACGTAAATGATTTAACAATGTTTTGATAAATATACCACCATAATATCATTGAAAAACAAAAATGGCAACATATAACAATAATATGCTAAAGAATCATGCGAATATTATGACTAGAAACCGACTGAAAGTACGATGCTGACGCGAAGTCGGGCCCGACTTACTAAAACCACACAACCAACATCTTCGGGTTCGTCGCTCAGCTCCGCCTCGCAGTTGCCGGATCCTGCTCCAGACGTGAGTCCAGTGACACCGGCTGCTGCAGTTGCGTCGAGCTCGAGCGACGAATACTTCTCGCCGCCGACGACACCACCACCAGTACGTCGGCGTGGAAGAGGCCGACCACCGGCCAGCTTGGGACTCCGAGGCCCACCGGCCTCTGACAGGGTCCCCGCTCCCGGTGGAAGTGTGCGGCGCATGAAGTGGACACAAGCTGTGAATGAAAATGTCATGCGCGCATACTATAGGGCTACAGAGGGGGGAACTAACTTGACTGCGTACCGTGGTCGGATGCTCTCTCTGTTCCAGGTGCTTGAGCCCGCTGTCAACGTATCATCGCAACGACTGTCGGATCAGGTACGGGTCATCCAGCGTAACCATATGCTGGATGCCACCGTGCTTGATCGACTTTGTCTCGAATCACGGAATAGCCATGTTACGCCTGCTTCGCCACTGGTCGCGGTACAACTGCAAAATTTACCCAGTGTTTCACCACGACCCAACTGCGCTGGTGAAGAGGATGATGACGGGGCTATATCCGTGAGTACCCAATGCAATGCACGATTGAGGAGCGCTTTGGATGATGCTTTCCGGGAGTATCGCTCTACTCCTCCTGAACATAGACCACGTTTACCTCGTTTGCCCATGCATAAGAAAAACAAGGCGCTGGTGTGTGCTCTAGACTCACAACTGTCAACATATTTTGACGGCAGCAAAGACCTGGCCGATACCCACTCGATCTTGTACTGTGCAGCTGTAGCGGCTTGTCGTGTAGCTCGTGTTAAGTTTCCTAATAGTGACAGAGCTACACGACCAAAACCAGCCATACCAGCTTGGCAGTGCAGGATTGAGCGTCGTATCGGTGAGGCTAGAGCACTCATCGGTAAGCTAATCTGCTTCAGGGAGGGCAATACTCGCCCTCGAGTGATGCGCTTTGTGAAGCGGGCGTTCTCCGGGACGGATGTTAGTCCTCGAGATTATTTGCCCCGCGTCACAGAGCGCATCGACTTCCTGAAGCAGAAGATCTGTGCATGGGCAAACCGTATTCGTCGGTACCGGCGGAGGGTGGAGTGGTACACTCAGAATCACACATTCCAAAGTGATGAAAGGTGGGTTTACCGAGCTTGGGAGCGACCGGACCAAGGTGTGGCTGACACGCCCCTTCCGGATGATGTCGCCATGTCTTCGTTCTGGCGAAACATCTGGTCGGTGCCTGTCAATCACACCGAAGGTGATTGGACTAGGGAGATCGAGCGAGCGTGCGGTCAAATAACAGAAATGGGGGCAATTACCATCAGCCCCCAAGATGTCGCTTGTGCAGTCCGTCCGTTGCCTAACTGGAAATCTCCAGGGCCGGACGGACTGCACAACTTTTGGATCAAGTGGATCCAAAAGTCGCACGCTCGCTTGGCATCTCAGTTCCAGTCAGCCTTAGAGTCAGGGTCGTTGCCCCAGTTCTTAACAACAGGGATAACCCACCTACTCCATAAATCAGGTAGCACCGCGGAACCCAAAAATTATAGACCTATCACTTGTCTACCGACGGTCTATAAAGTACTTACATCCATTTTGAGAGCTAAAATTTACAATCATATTGACACAAACTCGATCTTGTCTGTCTCTCAAAATGGATGTAGGAACGGGTCCCGCGGTACTAAGGAGCTGCTCCTAATCGATATGACCATTAGCCAACAGGTTCGTCGTTCCCGAAGGGATCTGTCGACATGCTGGATAGACTATAAGAAGGCCTATGACTCGGTGCCACATACCTGGCTCAAGAGGGTGCTGGAATTGTACAAAGTAGATACAACGCTGCGCACCTTCTTGATATCATGTATGGGGCAGTGGAGGACAGTCCTTCGCTATCCAGGATGTCGAAATATCCAGAGGAACAGCGAACCGATAAGGATCGAGCGAGGTATATTCCAGGGCGATAGTTTGAGTCCACTTTGGTTCTGCCTAGCCATGAATCCTCTTAGCACACTGCTGGAGGATTCAGGTATAGGCTATCGATTGAGGAGAGGTGGTCAAGTTATATCTCACCTCCTCTACATGGATGACCTAAAACTCTTTGCCCCCAGCAATTTGCAACTGATGGAGCTACTGAAAGTAACTGAAACCTTCAGTAGCGCCATCAGGATGGAATTTGGTGTGGACAAATGTGCGGTCATGCATGTAAAGCGAGGGGAGATTGTGGAATCCGTGGGAACCCAACTCTCGGATTCCATACATCTAAGATCCCTTTCCTCAATCGACACATACAAGTATTTGGGTATGTCGGAAGCGTTAGGCATCAACACTGCTGACATGAAACAATCGTTGAGGGAGCGCTTCTTTGGCCGCTTGAATAAAGTATTAAAAAGTCTTTTATCAGGCGCAAACAAGGTGCGCGCCTTCAACGGTTGGGTCATGCCGGTTTTGATGTACTCTTTCGGCATACTCAAATGGACTCAAACGGAACTTGACGCCCTGGATAGGAGGGTCCGTACGCTGCTGACTGCATATCGAATGCATCACCCACGGTCATCGGTGATGAGACTGTATATCCCGCGGAAGTGCGGAGGTCGAGGTTTTTTAAATGCTAAGACCCTGCACAACCGTGAGGTATGCAGTCTCAGGGAATACTTCCTAGAAGCCGACGTGGGGATGCACCGAGATGTGGTCTCAGTGGACAAGAGCCTCACCCCGCTCTCCTTGGCTACCGAGAACTGGCGCAAACCTAAAGTATTAGATACTAATGACCGCAGGGAGGTATGGCAAAGCAAGGAGCTTCACGGACGCTTTTACCGGATCCTACATGGACCCGATGTAGACTTCTTAGCGTCCGTATCCTGGTTACGATTCGGAAATCTATTTGGAGAAACCGAAGGTTTTGTCTTTGCGATTATGGACGAAGTTATGATGACGAACAACTACCGGAAATATATTGTGAAGGATGGCACGGTTGACATCTGTCGGGCATGCCACCGTCCGGGTGAATCAATCCGACACATTATTTCTGGCTGTTCTCGTCTGGCTAACGGAGACTACTTGCATAGACACAACCTTGTAGCCAGGATTATCCACCAGCAACTTGCTCTGAAATACGGCCTTGTGGAATCAGAAGTACCATACTATAGGTATGTGCCCGACCCAGTTCTCGAATATGGCAATATCACGTTGTATTGGGATCGATCTATCGTCACTGATAGGACTATTGTTGCCAATAAGCCGGATATAGTGGTGATAGATCGATTAGAGCGTCGCACAATGATTGTTGATATAGCAGTCCCGCATGACGAGAACCTCGTGAAAGCTGAACAAGATAAGCAGATGAAGTATCTTGACTTGGCTCGCGAGGTTGTCGAGATGTGGGATGTGGATACAGCAGTCATTGTGCCGATAGTCGTTACGGCCAATGGCATAATCGGCAAGAGCCTCAATCAACATCTCAGGAGGCTCTCGTTAGGCAGCTGGATCAAGGGCCTGATCCAGAAAGCAGTCATCCTGGACACGGCGCGTATTGTTAGGAGGTTCCTTTCTCAGCAGCCCTGACCACCGGTAGCTTGGACCCTGTTCCCGATACCGGTGGGCTACTATTTTTTATATTTTTAAATGTTTTCTTATATTTTTTTATATATTTTAATATTTAAAAATGTAATTAATATGTATTTAAATATAATAAAGGAAATAATAATAATAATAAATGGCAACACCGCGTCGACAGACGTCACAGTTTTCAGTTTTTTCAATTTAAATCGTTATAATAATTTTAACCCAATTTTCATAAGTATTTTCAATTTATAGCCTACACCTATACTAGGCATAGCATAAAATAATAAAAAAAAGACCGTTTCACAATAAAAATATGTAAATTTCATCGAAAACTGCCGGCTCGGAGGTGGCATGACAGATGTCACCTCCGAACAACAATGAAAATAATTGTAATAAAACCAAATGAATAAACTGAAGAAATGTTGACAAGATCAGCGGCACGCCGCGCACGCCCACCACCTCCGGACTCGTCGCTCAGCTCCGCCTCGCCGCCGCCGGTACCCAGCCCCACTGCGGGTGCTGTGCAGACAGCGGCCGTGGCAGTTGCGTCGAGCTCGAGTGACGAGTATTTCTCTCCGCCCACGACGCCACCACCTGTTCGTCGACGGGGAGGACGCCGGCCACCGGACGGCTTAGGACCTCGAGGCCCACCGGTCTCTGATAGGGTCCCAGTTCCCGGTGGAAGTGTGCAGCGCATGAGATGGACACAATCCGTCAATGAAAATGTCATGCGCTCATACTATGGGGCTACAGAGGGGGGAAACAACCTGACCGCGTACCGTGTTAAGATGCTCTCTCTCTTTCAGGTGCTTGAGCCAGCTGTCAACGTTTCGGCACAACGACTGTCGGATCAGGTGCGGGTCATCCAACGTCATCGTATGTTGGATGACACTGTACTTGATCGCTTGCGAAACGAAATGCGGAGTAGCCATGTCATCGTCCCCACGCCGCAGACTGCTGCAATACCACCGCAGCAAATCACAACTTACACTGACGAGGGATGGGATGACAGGGCTACAAACGTAAGTACCCATTGCAATGATGAATTGAGGAGCGCTGTGGAGTGTGCGATTCGGGAATATCGGTTCATGACTCCCGAACTTAGACCACGGTTACCTCGTTTGCCCATGCATAACAAAAATAGGGCACTGGTGGCGGCTTTGGATTCGCAGTTGTCAAACTATTTTGACGACTGCGAAGACCTCGCCGATACTCATTTGGTTCTGTACTGCGCGGCTGTAGCGGCATGTCGTGTAGCTCACGTCAAATTTCCTAATGACTCTAGAGCTACACGACCGAAACCAGCCGTACCAGCTTGGCAGTGCAGAATTGAACGTCGTATTGGTGGGGCCAGAGCCCTCATCGGGAAACTAATCTGCTTCAGGGAGGGCAACACTCGCCCTAGAGTGATGCGCTTTGTGAGGCGGGCGTTCTCGGGGACTGATATCAGCCCTCGGGACTATATGTCCCGTGTCACAGAGCGCATAGACTTCCTGAAGCAGAAAGTATATGCATGGGCAAACCGTATTCGTAGGTATAAACGACGAGTGGACCGATATACTCAGAACCGCACCTTCCAGAGTGATGAAAGGTGGGTTTATAGGGCTTGGGAGCGACCGGTCCAAGGTGTGGCGGACGCGCACCTGCCGGATAATGATGCCATGTGTTCTTTTTGGCGCAGTATCTGGTCGGTGCCTGTCAGTCACACCGAAGGGGATTGGGCTCGAGAAGTCGAGCGCGCCTGCGATCCAATACCAGAAATGGGGGCTATTACCATCTACCCCCAAGATATAGCTCGTGCAGTCCGTCCATTGCCCAATTGGAAGTCTCCAGGGCCGGACGGGCTGCACAACTTCTGGATTAAATGGTTCAGTGGATCGCATGCTCGCTTGGCGGCTCAGTACCAGTCTGCTTTGGAGTCTGGTTCGCTACCCCAATTCCTAACAACAGGAATTACCCACCTGCTCCACAAATCAGGTAGTACCGCGGAACCCAAAAATTATAGACCAATCACGTGCTTGCCGACGGTCTATAAAGTTCTTACATCTATTTTGAGAGCTAAAATTTACAATCATATTGACACCAATTCCATCATGTCTGTCTCTCAAAATGGATGTGGGAACGGGTCTCGCGGTACTAAGGAGCTGCTCCTCATTGATATGGCCATTAGCCAACAGGTTCGTCGTTCCCGAAAGGATCTGTCGACATGTTGGATAGATTATAAGAAGGCCTATGACTCGGTGCCACATACATGGCTCAAGAGGGTGCTGGAGTTGTATAAAGTCGATGCAACTCTGCGCACCTTCCTGATTTCATGTATGGAGCAGTGGAGGACGGTTCTTCGCTATCCAGGATGTCGAAATATCCAAAGGAGCAGCGAACCGATAAGGATCGAGCGAGGCATATTTCAGGGTGATAGTTTGAGTCCGCTTTGGTTCTGCTTAGCCCTGAATCCTCTGAGCACACTGCTTGAGGATTCAGGTATAGGCTATCGGTTGAGGAGAAGTGGTCAGGTTATATCTCACCTCCTTTACATGGATGACCTTAAACTCTTTGCCCCCAACAATTTTCAACTGATGGAGCTACTGAAAATAACTGAAACCTTCAGTAGCGCCATCAGGATGGAATTTGGTGTGGACAAATGTGCGGTCATGCATGTAAAGCGAGGGGAGATTGTGGAATCCGTGGGAACCCAACTCTCGGATTCCATAAACCTCCGAGCCCTCTCTTCATCCGAAACCTATAAGTATTTGGGTATGTCGGAAGCGTTGGGCATCAATGTTACTGACATGAAGCAATCGTTGAAGGAGCGCTTCTTTGGCCGCCTGAAGAAAGTATTTAATAGTCTTCTATCAGGCGGAAACAAGGTGCGCGCCTTCAACGCTTGGGTCATGCCGGTTTTGATGTACTCTTTCGGCATACTCAAATGGACTCAAACCGAACTCGACGCCGTGGATAGGAGGGTCCGTACGCTGCTGACTGCATATCGAATGCATCACCCACGGTCATCGGTAATGAGGCTGTATATCCCGCGAAAGTGTGGAGGTCGAGGCTTTTTAAACGCTAAGACTCTCCACAATCGCGAGATATGCAGTCTCAGGGAATATTTCCTAGAAACCGACGTGGGGATGCATCGAGATGTGGTCGCAGTTGACAAGGGCCTCACCCCGCTCTCCTTGGCTAACGAGAACTGGCGCAAACCTGTAGTACTTGACACTAATGACCGCATGGAAGTATGGCAGAGTAAGGAGCTCCACGGACGCTTTTTCCGGGCCCTACATGGACCCGATGTAGATATACTAGCGTCCGTAGCCTGGCTGCGTTTCGGTGACCTCTTTGGGGAAACCGAAGGTTTTGTCTGTGCAATTATGGACGAAGTTATGATGACGAACAATTACCGGAGATTTATTGTGAAAGACGGCACGGTTGACATCTGTCGGGCATGTCACCGTCCAGGAGAATCAATTAGACACATAATCTCCGGGTGTTCTCGTCTAGCTAACGAAGAATACTTGCATAGACACAACCTAGTAGCCAGGATTATCCATCAGCAACTTGCTCTTAAATACAGCCTTGTGGAATCGGAAGTGCCGTACTACAGGTATGTGCCCGACCCAGTTCTCGATAATGGAAATATCACATTGTACTGGGATCGATCCATCATCACTGACAGGACTATTGTCGCAAATAAGCCTGATATAGTGGTGGTGGATCGAGTAGAGCGGCGCACAATGATTGTTGACATAACGGTTCCGCATGACGAGAACCTCGTGAAAGCCGAGAAAGATAAACAGATCAAGTATCTTGACTTGGCTCGCGAGGTTGTCGACATGTGGGATGTGGATTCAGCGATCATTGTGCCGATAGTCGTCACAGCCAATGGGTTGATAGCCAAGAGCCTCGACCAACATCTAAGGAGGCTCTCGTTAGGCAGCTGGGTCAAGGGCTTGATTCAGAAAGCGGTACTTCTGGACACGGCTCGCATCGTCAGGAGGTTCCTCTCTCTGGAGCCCTGACCGCCGGTAGCTTGGACCCTGTTCCCGATACCGGTGGGCTACTATTTTTTTATATTTTTAAATGTTTTTTTATTTTATATTCTAATATTTAAAAATATAATTTATATGTTTGTTAAAATGAATAAAGGAAATAATAATAATACTACACAAATCCATAGCAAAAAATTTAACAGATATAGTATTAGGTAAACAGAGCATACCCGAATTCATTGCTACAGGGATAACTTACATGCTTCCTAAAACTAAATACACATCAGAGCCTTCCCAATACAGACCAATCACATGTCTACCCACAATTTATAAAATACTTACTTCAGCAATCACCAATAAAATCAACTCACACATTGAACACTACAATATTATAGCAGAGGAACAGAAAGGATGCAGGAGAGGCCACATGGGATGCAAAGAACAGTTAGTTATAGACTCTACTATCCATAAACATGCCACCACAAAAAATAGAAACCTGCATTGTACTTATATAGATTACCAAAAAGCTTTCGATAGCATCCCGCACTCTTGGCTTATAAAAATCCTAGAAATATATAAAATTAATTCCAAAATAATTGATTTCTTGCGCATTGTAATGACACGTTGGAAAACCACACTTCACATAAATAATCGAATCAGCACTCTCATAACCCGACAGATACATATTAGGAAGGGTATCTACCAGGGGGACTCTTTGAGCCCTCTTTGGTTCTGTCTCGCTTTGAACCCTTTGTCTCACTTACTTAATCGGTGTCGAGCTGGATATAAATTTAAAAACAATAACGAAGAAACTCTTATTTCGCATCTCATATATATGGATGACATTAAGCTATATTCTAAAACCGAAAATGAAATGAAAACTCTTCTAGAAGTGACGACAACATTTAGTCACGATATTAATATGCAATTTGGATTAGATAAGTGTAGGACCTTACATATTATAAAGGGAAAAGTAAAACCCGGAAACTATGCCATAAACGACACCGACACAATAGCTGCTATGGAACCATCAGATCTATACAAATATTTAGGATACAGGCAACTAAAAGGACTCGATCACGCAGCAATTAAACAAACACTAAATACAGAATATCGTAGAAGAATTAACACAATTTGCAAAACACAATTGTCTGGAAAGCATCTAATAAAAGCCTTGAACACTTTTGCCATACCAATCTTGACCTACTCATTCGGAGTAATCAAATGGACAAAAACTGATATCGAACAGTTAGAAAGAACCACACGCACAACACTCACAAAACATAACAACCTACATCCTAAATCTGCGATTGAACGACTCACTATCAAAAGACAGAATGGAGGGAGAGGCCTAATCGACTTACATCACCTTTGGCAGAAACAAATCACTAGGCTAAAAACATTTTTCTTCACAAAATCTCGCACAAGTAACATACACAAAACTATTGCCTTAAATGATTCGAATCACACCCCGCTTAACTTAAATGAACAAAATACACAAGACATAAACTTAACTGACCCGCAAAACCAAAAAATTGAAAACTGGAAGAAGAAAGTTCTTCACGGTAGACATCCGCATGACCTAGAACAGTCCCACATAAACAAATTAGCATCAAACACTTGGCTTAAAATAGGAAATCTGTTCCCTGAAACAGAAGGCTTTGTCATAGCTATACAAGATCAAATCATCAACACCAAAAACTATAGAAAATTTATAATTAAAGACCCTACTATCACAAATGACAAATGCCGCAGATGCCACATTCAATCAGAAACTATACAACACATTACAGGAGCATGCATAACCCTCACACAGACAGACTACACTCACAGACACAACCAAGTTGCAAACATCATCCATCAAAAACTAGCACTCAAACACAGTCTCATACAAAATACTAACACTCCTTACTATAAGTACACGCCACAAACCATCCTCGAAAATGATACACACAAAATGTACTACGATCGCGCCATACTTACAGATAAGACTATCCACTATAATAGACCAGACATAACCCTACAGGACAAAATAAGTAAAACCACTTACCTCATAGACATTGCAGTTCCCAACACCCATAACTTACAAAAAACCATATCTGAGAAAATAAGTAAATATGCTGACCTTAAAGAAGAAGTTAAAAGAATCTGGAGACAAGACAAAGTATATGTTATCCCTATAGTTCTCTCCACGACAGGCGTTATCCCCAACCATCTTCTCCGTAGCCTAAAATTAATAGATTTAGAAGAATCAGTTTATATTAATCTACAGAAAGCTGCTATATTAAACACCTGCAGAATAGTTAGGAAGTTCATGCAGTTAGAAGAAGAAAACACACCCTCATCGTAAATACACACCACACGCTGCATTTACTTGGCATTGGCCCGTAAATGCAGTAGACACCAGCCTGAGAGCTGTGAAAAAATAACACTCCCAAAAATAATAATAATAATCTGTGGCCCGACTGTCAAGCTGACGGTCAAAAAAATTTTTTGTCCGTGCTTTTATTTTCTAGAATTTTTAAACGTAAATGATTTAACAATGTTTTGATAAATATACCACCATAATATCATTGAAAAACAAAAATGGCAACATATAACAACAATATGCTAAAGAATCATGCGAATATTATGACTAGAAACAGACTGAAAGTACGATGCTGACGCGAAGTCGGGCCCGACTTACTAAAACCACACAACCAACATCTTCGGGTTCGTCGCTCAGCTCCGCCTCGCAGTTGCCGGATCCTGCTCCAGACGTGAGTCCAGTGACACTGGCTGCTGCAGTTGCGTCGAGCTCGAGCGACGAATACTTCTCGCCGCCGACGACACCACCACCAGTACGTCGGCGTGGAAGAGGCCGACCACCGGCCAGCTTGGGACTCCGAGGCCCACCGGCCTCTGACAGGGTCCCCGCTCCCGGTGGAAGTGTGCGGCGCATGAAGTGGACACAAGCTGTGAATGAAAATGTCATGCGCGCATACTATAGGGCTACAGAGGGGGGAACTAACTTGACTGCGTACCGTGGTCGGATGCTCTCTCTGTTCCAGGTGCTTGAGCCCGCTGTCAACGTATCATCGCAACGACTGTCGGATCAGGTACGGGTCATCCAGCGTAACCATATGCTGGATGCCACCGTGCTTGATCGACTTTGTCTCGAATCACGGAATAGCCATGTTACGCCTGCTTCGCCACTGGTCGCGGTACAACTGCAAAATTTACCCAGTGTTTCACCGCGACCCAACTGCGCTGGTGAAGAGGATGATGACGGGGCTATATCCGTGAGTACCCAATGCAATGCACGATTGAGGAGCGCTTTGGATGATGCTTTCCGGGAGTATCGCTCTACTCCTCCTGAACTTAGACCACGTTTACCTCGTTTGCCCATGCATAAGAAAAACAAGGCGCTGGTGTGTGCTCTAGACTCACAACTGTCAACATATTTTGACGGCAGCAAAGACCTGGCCGATACCCACTCGATCTTGTACTGTGCAGCTGTAGCGGCTTGTCGTGTAGCTCGTGTTAAGTTTCCTAATAGTGACAGAGCTACACGACCAAAACCAGCCGTACCAGCTTGGCAGTGCAGGATTGAGCGTCGTATCGGTGAGGCTAGAGCACTCATCGGTAAGCTAATCTGCTTCAGGGAGGGCAATACTCGCCCTCGAGTGATGCGCTTTGTGAAGCGGGCGTTCTCCGGGACGGATGTTAGTCCTCGAGATTATTTGCCCCGCGTCACAGAGCGCATCGACTTCCTGAAGCAGAAGATCTGTGCATGGGCAAACCGTATTCGTCGGTACCGGCGGAGGGTGGAGCGGTACACCCAGAATCACACATTCCAAAGTGATGAAAGGTGGGTTTACCGAGCTTGGGAGTGACCGGACCAAGGTGTGGCTGACACGCCCCTTCCGGATGATGTCGCCATGTCTTCGTTCTGGCGAAACATCTGGTCGGTGCCTGTCAATCACACCGAAGGTGATTGGACTAGGGAGATTGAGCGAGCGTGCGGTCAAATAACAGAAATGGGGGCAATTACCATCAGCCCCCAAGATGTCGCTTGTGCAGTCCGTCCGTTGCCTAACTGGAAATCTCCAGGGCCGGACGGACTGCACAACTTTTGGATCAAGTGGATCCAAAAGTCGCACGCTCGCTTGGCATCTCAGTTCCAGTCAGCCTTAGAGTCAGGGTCGTTGCCCCAGTTCTTAACAACAGGGATAACCCACCTACTCCATAAATCAGGTAGCACCGCGGAACCCAAAAATTATAGACCTATCACTTGTCTACCGATGGTCTATAAAGTACTTACATCCATTTTGAGAGCTAAAATTTACAATCATATTGACACAAACTCGATCTTGTCTGTCTCTCAAAATGGATGTAGGAACGGGTCCCGCGGTACTAAGGAGCTGCTCCTAATCGATATGACCATTAGCCAACAGGTTCGTCGTTCCCGAAGGGATCTGTCGACATGCTGGATAGACTATAAGAAGGCCTATGACTCGGTGCCACATACCTGGCTCAAGAGGGTGCTGGAATTGTACAAAGTAGATACAACGCTGCGCACCTTCTTGATATCATGTATGGGGCAGTGGAGGACAGTCCTTCGCTATCCAGGATGTCGAAATATCCAGAGGAACAGCGAACCGATAAGGATCGAGCGAGGTATATTCCAGGGCGATAGTTTGAGTCCACTTTGGTTCTGCCTAGCCATGAATCCTCTTAGCACACTGCTGGAGGATTCAGGTATAGGCTATCGATTGAGGAGAGGTGGTCAAGTTATATCTCACCTCCTCTACATGGATGACCTAAAACTCTTTGCCCCCAGCAATTTGCAACTGATGGAGCTACTGAAAGTAACTGAAACCTTCAGTAGCGCCATCAGGATGGAATTTGGTGTCGACAAATGTGCGGTCATGCATGTAAAGCGAGGGGAGATTGTGGAATCCGTGGGAACCCAACTCTCGGATTCCATACATCTAAGATCCCTTTCCTCAATCGAAACATACAAGTATTTGGGTATGTCGGAAGCGTTAGGCATCAACACTGCTGACATGAAACAATCGTTGAGGGAGCGCTTCTTTGGCCGCTTGAATAAAGTATTAAAAAGTCTTTTATCAGGCGCAAACAAGGTGCGCGCCTTCAACGGTTGGGTCATGCCGGTTTTGATGTACTCTTTCGGCATACTCAAATGGACTCAAACGGAACTTGACGCCCTGGATAGGAGGGTCCGTACGCTGCTGACTGCATATCGAATGCATCACCCACGGTCATCGGTGATGAGACTGTATATCCCGCGGAAGTGCGGAGGTCGAGGATTTTTAAATGCTAAGACCCTGCACAACCGTGAGGTATGCAGTCTCAGGGAATACTTCCTAGAAGCCGACGTGGGGATGCACCGAGATGTGGTCTCAGTGGACAAGAGCCTCACCCCGCTCTCCTTGGCTACCGAGAACTGGCGCAAACCTAAAGTATTAGATACTAATGACCGCAGGGAGGTATGGCAAAGCAAGGAGCTTCACGGACGCTTTTACCGGGTCCTACATGGACCCGATGTAGACTTCTTAGCGTCCGTATCCTGGTTACGATTCGGAAACCTATTTGGAGAAACCGAAGGTTTTGTCTTTGCGATTATGGACGAAGTTATGATGACGAACAACTACCGGAAATATATTGTGAAGGATGGCACGGTTGACATCTGTCGGGCATGCCACCGTCCGGGTGAATCAATCCGACACATTATTTCTGGCTGTTCTCGTCTGGCTAACGGAGACTACTTGCATAGACACAACCTTGTAGCCAGGATTATCCACCAGCAACTTGCTCTGAAATACGGCCTTGTGGAATCAGAAGTACCATACTATAGGTATGTGCCCGACCCAGTTCTCGAATATGGCAATATCACGTTGTATTGGGATCGATCTATCGTCACTGATAGGACTATTGTTGCCAATAAGCCGGATATAGTGGTGATAGATCGATTAGAGCGTCGCACAATGATTGTTGATATAGCAGTCCCGCATGACGAGAACCTCGCGAAAGCTGAACAAGATAAGCAGATGAAGTATCTTGACTTGGCTCGCGAGGTTGTCGAGATGTGGGATGTGGATACAGCAGTCATTGTGCCGATAGTCGTTACGGCCAATGGCATAATCGGCAAGAGCCTCAATCAACATCTCAGGAGGCTCTCGTTAGGCAGCTGGATCAAGGGCCTGATCCAGAAAGCAGTCATCCTGGACACGGCGCGTATTGTTAGGAGGTTCCTTTCTCAGCAGCCCTGACCACCGGTAGCTTGGACCCTGTTCCCGATACCGGTGGGCTACTATTTTTTATATTTTTAAATGTTTTCTTATATTTTTTTATATATTTTAATATTTAAAAATGTAATTAATATGTATTTAAATATAATAAAGGAAATAATAATAATAATAAATTTTTATTCAAAAGTAAAAGTTGGTAAATAACAGTATAAATCTTAGAATATAGTAAAGGTAGTACAAAGTATGATGCCTGTACTAGGATAAACCTGTATCACAGGCGGCATGAGTTCTTACAATTTATATTAGGTCAACTGATGTCTTAACAATATTTAACTTAAGCTTATGAAAAGTGATATAGTTTGTTAATTTATTATGTTACAATAATAACTAAGGTTTTAATATCTAGATAATTTATATAATATTTAGGTACGGAAAATATGTATTTATTAGTACTTAGATCACAAATATGATTAAATTTACAGTATTATTAACGAGGTTGAAAACAAAGTTGCTAGATTCGATTTATGAAGCGGGCGGCTAATAGTGCTTAGACAGCGGCAAATCGATTTAAGTAGGACAGTGCAGTGGTCAGGTATTTCGTTGAGTCAGCAACAAGCGATACGGAAGTGGGCCTTGAGTATGACTGACTAGGTGCCCTCATAATCGATGGAGTTAATGTATCTATATTCTGCTATTTTCCTAGCAGGGCAATCAGCGTCCCCCGTTTTGTGATCACTGATGTTTCTTTATTATTAAACATTCCACAATTCTCAATTCCATTATTTTTCTGTTTTTTGTTACTGACAAACAATGAACCAACAGTCTTAAGTATATATTAGATCATAGTCATCATCATTATTTCAGCCGCCGACGTCCACTGCTGGACACAGACCTCCTCAAACCCACCTAGGTTTGTCATAATCGCCACGCATGCCAGGCGGATTGGCGTTCGCAGTATGTTAGTAAAATGCTTAGAGAATGCGGCTGCCTATTCTCTTGTTCTTTCCCTTAGTCGCCTTATACGCTACAAACGGGAAAATTGGGATGGTTTCCTTACGTCCGGAATCACACAAAACAAAGCTATATTATATTAGATTGGTTAATCAAACTCAAACTGATCCCACAAACCGCATACATCAGTCAAAGTGTCCAAATCACTGTCAAGTTTAATGACTGAAATTATAATTAAGTTTATGACGACTTCAAGTATCAAGTTGTCCCATGACTGTCACCCAAAAGTTGTATAGTTGGTAACCCTTTGTAACCCTCTGTACAACCCTTTGATGCAAGCGAGTGTTTCACGCGTAGAACGATAAACCCTCTTCAAGTTCCCTCGTATAAGGAAATTAATCTACGCCCTTAATAAAATTATAAGCGCTTAATAAAACGCGAAGTGTGACCGTTCGAGTTTTGGAAATAAAAGTTCCTGAGTGCAATAAATTATGGAGAGAAAATGTTGAGGAAGGAATTTTAATATAATTTCTATAGTAATTGTTACATTTCATTACGGAAACAGATTTTTTTACGCCGACATATTTGTGTCCCTCCTTTAGGCAAAATGTAAACACTGACTATTTTTATCGAACAGTTTTCAATTTTTATTTTGCTTTACTTTTTTTTAGATTTTGCATTGAGATGCAGTCTTAGGAAAATTTATTTTTATTTAGGTACATTCCATTTAGGCGTAACGTCAACACAGACTGTTTTTTTTATGAAACAGTTTTATCTTTTTAAAATTCTTTATTTAGATTTTACATCCCAGTATTGGGCAAATGTATTTTATTTACATTCCATTTAGGCACAACGTAAACACAAACTGTTTTAATGAAACAGTATTTCCTTTTCTCGGCTTTCAAATTCTTTATCCGATTTTGCATCCCAATACTGGGCAAATGTATTTTTATTTATATCCCATGTTTAGCCATACTTAAAATGACCATTCTCAAAAAACAAACAACATTGATCTCCTATGCCTAGCCTTTTTCTAACTATGTTGTAGTCGGTTTCCAGTTCTAATCATCATCTGCCTAGTGTTTTCCCAATTATGTTGAGGTTGGCTTCCATTCTAACAGGATACAGCTGAATACCAGTTCATATTTTAGATAGAGCGTCTGCCTACCTTTCCTCTACAACTCAGTAACTAGGTAACAGTACAGGTATCAGTCTTGTGGGCTTCAGACTACCCGAAACGACTGTCAAAGATCTATGCATGACAGCAAAAAAACGGATAACATTCATATAAATAAAGGAAACAAACGCGGATCTTAGAAGTATCAAGATCGTTCGTCCTACTCATTGAAACAGCAGTAGGTACATCTACGTTCACACAGCGGGGTACTAAACTATTAGTCCAATAGTTACGTATGTATAAAAACAAACGACATTCTTATAATTAAACGAAATATACGCCCATCTAAGAAGCATCAAGACCGTTCGTCGTACTAATTGAAACAGCAGTAGGTACATTCACGTTAACACAGTAGGGTACGAAGCTATTAGTCCAATAGTTACGTATTTACAAAAATCAAACGATATTCTTATGATTACAGGAAATATATGCCCATCTTAGAAGCATCAAGACCGTTCGTCCTACTCACTGAAACAGCAGTAGATACATCCACGTTCACGCAGTAGGGTACTAAGCTATTAGTCCAATAGCTACGTATTTACAAAAATCAAACGATATTCTTATGATTACAGGAAATATATGCCCATCTTAGAAGCATCAAGACCGTTCGTCCTACTCACTGAAACAGCAGTAAATATTGTACATCCACGTTCACGCAGTACGATAGTAAGCTATTAGTTCAATAGTTACGTATGTACAAAAAATAAACGACATTCTTATAATTAAAGGAAATATACGCCCATCTTAGAAGTATCAAGACCGTTCGTCCTGCTCATTGAAACAGCAGTAGGTACATCCACGTTCACACAGTAGGGTACTAAACTATTAGTCCAATAGTTACGTATGTACATTTGAAATTGCTAAGGCGTCCGCCGCAGTCGTAAAGCTCGCTAATAACTTGAACTGCATTAATTATAGCCACTGGCGCAATCTGGAAAACAGTTGTTACACTTTACAGTAGTTCCGTAATTAGTTTTAATTACCTGTATCGATTACTGGCTCACTTGACATCTGAAACAATTGACATTTTAAGAATTAGATGAGTTGTTTTAAGTACGTATGTTTTGTATTATGGTATCATTTTACTGAAAAATGCTGTCAGTGTGAACGATCGCATAATTAAGAGTCGGATCATATGTGGTCGCGATCCTCAGCATTGGAAGAATGCCGAAAAAGTAAAAAATGAGTGGGCAAAGGTTCAGCTTATAGATACAGGATTTTTTTTAAACTAGTGCGCAAACTGTAACTCTGAATTTGGCATATGTTTCTAGACCCCCAAGCGTAGAAATTTTTCTCTATTGGTTATCAGAAAGAAACTGCTGTTTCATAGAAAAGTGCAATATATACGTGGTCAAAATGTATGGGATAGCAAATTTTTATGGTTCGTACCCTATAATTAAGCCTCCTCTGTCCGCCCGTCTGTCTGTCAGCGGGCTATATAATGATCCGTAATAGGTAGACAGTTGAAAATATCACAGAATGTGTATTTCTGTTTCTGCTCTAGTCCGACTTGGCCAGTTTTTTTTCTTAATACATGACGAATAATTTCTACGCTAGGGGCATCGTCGGGAGATGTCATGCGGTGTCCCACAGGGATCAGTCCTGGGGCCGCATCTGTGGGACATCGGTTACGACTGGGTGCTGCGCGCCGACCTCCCTAGCGGCGTCAGCATAGTTTGCTACGCTGACGACACGCTGGTCCTGGCGCAGGGGAGGTCGCACGAGGCGGCGGCCGAATTAATGACACGTGGGGTTGCGACAGTCGTCGATAGGATCCGGCAGTTGGGACTCGAGGTGGCCTTGCACAAATCCGAGGCCATGGGTTTTCATGGTCCACGGAACGCGCCGCCTGCGGGTTCCCAACTAACGGTAGGAGGGGTTCACATCGGCGTCGATTCGACAATGAAGTACCTGGGACTTGTCTTCGACACCCAGTGGAACTTCGTCGAGCATTTCCGACGTTTGGCTCCCAGACTGGAGCGGGCTGGGGCTGCCTTAAAGCGGCTCCTGCCCAATCTGGGGGATCCAAACGCCTCCTGCTGGAGGCTCTACACGGGGGTCGTGCGGTCCATGGCCCTTTATGGGGCACCGGTGTGGGCGCCCTCATTGAGGTTGCGCCCAGCGCGCCAGTTGAGTGCAGCCCAGAGGGTCATGGCCATCCGGTTAATCCGAGGATACCGCACGATCTCGTGCGAGGCGGCGAGCCTCCTTGCCGGAGAGCCGCCATGGGATCTGGAGGCAAAGGTCCTCGCGTACATGTGGGAGTGGCGCGAGGAGGCGAAACGCTGGGGCGAAACTCCGCTGCCACGACAAATCACGGCACGGCGGACAAAGCTCCGGCAGGATCTCATGGCGACATGGCGGGTACTATTGTCGCAACCCAGCGCAGGGCACGCCACAATTGCGGCGGTAAGTCCCCTCTTTGAGGAGTGGATAGAGAGGCGTCACGGCGTCCTCACCTTCCGCCTGACGCAGGTTCTCACCGGGCATGGGTGCTTCGGTGGGTTGCTGTTCAGGATAAAGCGGGAGAATACGTCCGGGTATTTTCATTGCGAGGATCATCTGGAGGACACGGTGGAGCATACGGTGGAGGTGTGCCCTGCCTGGGTGGAGCACCGCCGTGTCCTCGTGGAGGCGATCGGTGGCGGCGACCTCTCGCGTCCGACCCTGGTGCGAGCCATGGTACGGAGCGAGAGGGAATGGGAAGCCGTCACCTCCTTCTGCGAAGCAGTAATGCTCGCGAAGGAGGAGGCGGGGCGCGTGATGGAGTGGCAGTCTCTGCGCCCTCACGTCCCTAGCCGCCGCAGGAGGAGACGCCCCGGGCGTCGGGAGTCCATAGCGGACTCCCGGTCACCGTAGGCGCGAGCTTGCGGGTGGCGAGCAATGGGTAGCTCGCCACCCGGTAAGGACCAGGCTCAGGTCGACGGCACGTAGTGTTCCACGCGCGCCTCAAAGAGATGTCAGCAGCAGTGTAGGGGTCTACTAGGTCCGATGCCTGCCGGGGTCGCGTGATTGTTCGAAAGACATACCGTGACCCTGGCACATGGGCAACTGATGGAACACGGGTGGGTTTTACTCAGTAAATTTCTGACACGCCCTCCCGCTCCGCCCAGAGCGGGAGAAGTCATTTGATGATTTCCCATGCTGAAAAAAAAAAAGAAAAAAAAGGGGCATCGTGTCCGAGTCCGACTTGTCCGGTGCTTTTTCTTTATGAATGACGAATATTTTCTACCTTAGGAGTTTAGAAACATATGGACTCACCATATACTAAAATAAATGAAAATACTAAATTTATGGTTACAGTCTACGCACTGTTTTTAATTTTATCCTGTATCAAATAATTTTACTGGATATATAACGACAAAGTTGTTTTACAGCCACGGGTATACAGACAGTGGTACATAAGGTAAGTTTTTGGCAAGAACCAACTTGTAAATAAAATAGTCCTTTTAAATCATGTAATAAGTCCAATATCTTGACTTTACTGAAAAGCTATCATATTTCTAAATATTTCGTTTAAGAATGTATACAGAAATACAATATAATATTGACGTTAATTCCAAGTAAGATACCTAAGCACAATAACAAGTAATATTATACTCGTGTATTCTAAGAAAAATGTTATTGTAATAGATCTAATAAAGCCAATAATTTATTAGACTTTTTCTCGTACGCCTTAACATTACGCTGTAGATATAATAATAATATCAAAATAAGTCATAAACTTAATCATAGTAAAAGAATAAAGGCTCACATAAAATCCAAAACATTATTGCTTCACTAAATTAATTAATACATAAATAATCATTAATATTGGACAGACTCTGTGTGTACCTGTCCGATAAATCGTCGCACCCTATAGGTACCGTTGTTTGACAAATGGTAATATAAATGGCATGTCAAACGTAACCATTTTCGTGTCAGATGACTATCAGAAAATTGCTCACTTTTTGTGGCGGCGAGGCGACGCGGAAGCGCCCTCTGTCGTGACTGTAATGAAACCACTGTGCACACAGTAAGAGCTTATGACCACAATCAATATGCTCGTAATCCGATACCTGACATTCAATTTGTGAAGTGATATTCAACTCTACGAAAAGTTTGTTACAATTTACATACCCGACGTATTTACGAGATATTCTTCGTGATATCAATTAAAATTTATTTTGCTTTGCATCGTTGGAAAATTAAATAAATGGTTGGTTCTGCAAAATGATAAATTAAGCGGTTTCCCATTATCTGGAGTCAGCGAAGATAATAAACGACATACAAACGTAACGACGTGTAAGAAGTTGCTGATAAGTAATTTATGAGTATTTCAGATATTACGTATGCAGATTTTGAATTTAAATTATTGTTTTAGAGAATTTCGCACAAAGAGTCATCATTAATTTGTCTTCTAATTTCTTCCTCCCATTTATTCTTATTCTATTCGATAAGTTGTATTAACCTGCTAGCTTTTGCCAATGGCTTTGCCCACGTGAAGGTTGACTATAATCCCACAAGCACGCACTACCAGGATAAAAGAGTATATGACTTAATCCAGGTTGCAATTTATCTGTACGCCAAGTTTGATCCAAATCCGTTCAGCCGATTTACGTGTTACGTAGTTGTTACTCAATGTAACAAACATCTAAACATACAAATTGTTACATGAAAAATTGCAAAAACAGCTGATTGATTTAACCTTCACCCATCGAATGACATAGATACGTAATAGAATTTTAAAAGTAAATACGGATTTTTTTTGTTTTAATTATTATAATATTAGTAAGGTAAAGGATACATTTTCTAGAGCCCGATTGAATTTCTGAAACCCTCTAAAAACAGCAACAAAACAAACATAATAATTATTTATAATTTAGTTCGGGTTCCAACTCAGCCCCATTGAGCGGCTTCCACAAAATTTATCAAGGCAAAAACATGGCCAGCCACCGGTAATGTTTTCAACCGTTATCGGCATTTGCATTGAATTAACACAAAATAACCGTTTAACAAAAACAATCCGGCGAATATTAATACGGCTTTAAATCATATGGTAGTGAGTGTTTCTGCAATTAATTGCGTGAAATAACGTTATCGGTGGACGGGCACATTATACCGCTAAATGTTTGTAAGCATGTACCACATAAATAACGGACACTAAGCTGATTAGCATACCCGAGTCGACATTCACCGAATTACCCTAAAATCTGTTAACAAATGGTAGCTTTACATAATTGAATAAGTGAAACGCAAACTCGGGCATATGGAGTACGAACGAATGCTCACGGGCTTTTTTTTTAAACAAATTACAAACGTACCGTGAAAATGTTATGTTTTCTATTTGATTGGCAAATAACGACAAATTCTAAAAATTTGATTTATTCGTTTTCGTATTTATCTAACTGCGACGGGTTGTGAATTGTTTATGGAATTTAAATTTGGAGTAAACATTTTGAGTTATTGGTTCAAATAACTACCTAAATAAATGTTATTAACTTGATAATATTTTTCGTATAAAATAGTTGATAAAAAAACTAAATTTTAGAAATAACATTAAATATTATCACGTTAAAAATACAGATTTTTGTGTTAGTTTATACTAGTATGAACAATAATAAAAAGAAAATAATATAAATCCATTACTGTAAGTGCTTGTCTTATTGTAATCGCACTATTCAATTTTCAAATTTTAATCATACTTCGTTATTTTTTTTAATTTGAAATCCGCCTGAGATCCTATCAAAACTAAAAGTTTCTAAGAATCACAACTTGACGGTCCGGTAGTATTTGTTAGATACCTACATATATAAGTTCTGCGTAGCAATCGCATTCTGCACGTTTCGGCATCTGTTAGCGCTACGGCGGCGGCGCTACGGTGCTACGCCGTAGTCAGAGCTACGTGGATTGCGGTGCGTTGAGTTCCGTTTACGTTCCCGCCGCCCCACAGTGGAACGAATGTATGGGAGCGGTTGGACGTAGACATGTCCGAAAAAAAAGAGTAAAATTATGCCAAACTAATGATGCCATCTTATTCGATTACTTAATGCCTTCATAACTTGTGGTGATGAATTTCTTCATAACTCCCATATTTCGGGAGTAATTTGAGAAAATGTGAAATTTTACTATGAAAATGAGTGTATCGAGCTCTCTCCCTCCTGATTCCGGGCTTGTTTCAAGTAGCGGTCTCTAATATCATAATGCTAATACTAAGAGCTATATTTAATACTAAGACACATAGTGCGCCAAATGTGCACTTTCTGGGATAAAGAGTGATGTTTATTTTATAACACAATTTTTTTATTTTTTGTTTATTTTGTTGATTAAAACCGTTTTTCTAAAGGTTTACCTTATTACAATAACATTTCTGAGCAGCCAATTAGAGAAGATATAAGCTAATTAGGATATATAATTAGGGACTTAAGGTTTACATATAAAACTGATGCACTAATGATTACTGATAAGAACATTGCTATTATTTAATTACTAAATGGCTCTTAATACACTAATTTAGCATGCATCATTTACTAATTATCACAATAACTAATTACCTTGCAATATTTAACAAAGGATACCTGGGATACCTGGATTTTATATAAATAGGTCACTATTAGTAACTTTAAAATCAGTGTTGATTTACACCTCGTTGTATCCAAGCTAATCTCGCAATGTATTTTCCAAATTTTAATACAAATCTTGATATTCACGTTGCTTTATGCGCACGCGCACATAAAGATTTACGCGACTTTAACTATTTGTTCAGTGTTTTAAAAGATAACAGTTGTGTTCAGTTATGTGAAAGTGCTGAAACAAGTTTAAAAGACTGGTGTCGTCGATTTTGCTACCGCATTTATGCAAAATGGACACAGTCTGGAAGAAGCACAGATAAGTTTCGGAAGAAACATGAGATTTGGCTACAGGCTGCAATTCAATGGCCGGAATTACAGAATGAAAATATGGAACCTTCTACAGAAAATATAAGTGACGTCATCGAGCCCATAATTTCTCCTGCTAAATCTGATGCTTCAACTTGTACACATCCTAGTCCTCGTAAATCTTTTGAGGACCTTAGTAACCGGCAAAAAAGAAGACGCACTGAAGATAGTCTTTCATGCAGCAGTAGCAGCGCTGAAATTATGTTTTCGGCCGAAAGGGCGCTTCAAAAGGCAGGACAAAGCGATACAGCTTATGTTATGAAATACTTGACGGAGAATCCAGAAGAGGCCTCAAAAATCAAAGCCTTCATTGAAGGTAAATCAATTCAGGTACGGGAAATATCCCCTTTGAAGGCATTGGCTCTTTATGTATCGATGAACTTATCGAAATGGCGCTATAACACTCTTCGGGATTTCAACACTCAAGAAGGAGCTCTTCAATACCCGAGTTACTACATGTTGGTTAAAGAAAAAATTAAGTGCTATCCGGCCAAAGAAGATCTCACAGTTACAGAGAGCTCTGCAAAAATCAAATTACAAGCCTTGATGGATTTAACCTCAAGAAGACTTATTAGGTCGTTAGAAACCCCTGTTGATCCCAATCAACAGCTCGTATTGACCAGCAAATGGGGTTTTGACGGATCATCTAGCCAAAGCATTTATCATCAAAGGACGAGTGAAGATGAGCAAATCGATCTTGCTAGTAATTTTATGATTAGTCTTGTACCACTGCGGCTCGTCTCAAAAGGTGTAACAATTTGGGAAAACGAGCGACCATCTTCCACTTCATTTTGCCGGCCAATATTGTTTAAGTTTATAAAGGAAACCAAAGAAAATGTGCAGAGAGAGATGGCTGAAATCGAAGCAGAGATTGAAGCCTTAACTCCATCCACCATCACTGATGGAATTAGTGTCAAACACCAACTGCTGTTGACAATGATTGATGGTAAAATTCATTCCATTATATCCAATACAGCAGCTTCAGTGTGTGACATATGCAAGGCTTGTCCTAAAGAAATGAATAATTTAGAGTTAATCAAAGATAAACACGCAAACGAGGACATGTATAAATATAGCTTAAGCACCCTTCACGCTTGGATTCGCTCAATGGAATGCTTATTACACATTTCCTACAAATTAGACATAAAATCATGGCAAGTAAGGGGTGATATAGCAAAAAGGCAAGTTGATGACAGGAAGAAAAGAGTTCAAGAGGCTGTAAGAAGAGAAACGGGCTTACTTCTCGATGTTGTGAAACAAGGCAGTGGATCCACCAACAATGGCAACTCGGCAAGGAGATTTTTTGAAAACTACACTAAATCTGCTGAACTGACCGGAATAGATGCTATGCTTTTAAGAAAAATCTGTGTGATCTTGCAGTGTATTTCATCAGGAGAGAAGATCAACGTAACTAAATTCCGAGAGTTCTGCTTTGATACTGCTAAGCTTTACGTGGAGTTATACCCATGGTATTATATGCCTTCTTCACTTCATAAAATTTTAATGCATGGGCCAGACATAGTTCAGAACATGTCAATTGTGCCCATTGGTTTTCTATCCGAAGAGGCATCTGAGGCTAGAAATAAAGATTTTAGAAAATATAGAGAGGGGCATTCTCGAAAGCATAGCAGTATCTCATGCAATGAAGATATTATGCACAATCTTTTACTGTCTTCTGATCCACTTGTTACAAGTATCCGTCCAAAAGGAAATAAGTTTGTAAAAAAATCTTCTTTTAAGGAATTTTATGAGCTTACGGATTCTGAGAAAAGTGATATCGAATTTGTTAACATAAATGATTTAGCGGACATCGATTCTGAATTTGAATTAATTGATGATGATGATGATGACGAAGATAATTAAATGATGTTATTGTTTTAAAATGTGTAACTTAGTAAATTAGAGCTTACATCTTAATTATTTATTGTACTTTTAATGAAACTAGGTAATTTATTATCAACTTACTTAAAAGTCATACTCTCATCAGTTCTTGTGAATATTTTTGTTAATATATATTTCTGTATATATATAATATATTTATAGACCTCTTAATAAGTCTGTCTGCGGTTTAAAGTAAATACAAATGGGGAAAAAACGTTTTTTTTTTAAATTTTCATTTCCTTTTATCCCAGAAAGTGCACATTTGGCGCACTATGTGTCTTAGTATTAAATATAGCTCTTAGTAATAGCATTACGATATTAGAGACCGCTACTTGAAACAAGCCCGGAATCAGGAGGGAGAGAGCTCGATACACTCATTTTCATAGTAAAATTTCACATTTTCTCAAATTACTCCCGAAATATGGGAGTTATGAAGAAATTCATCACCACAATTTATGAAGGCATTAAGTAATCGAATAAGATGGCATCATTAGTTTGTCATAATTTTACTCTTATTTTTCGGACATGTCTACGTCCAACCGCTCCCATACATTCGTTCCACTGTGCGCCCGGGACCCCGCAATTAGATCCCGCCCATTGTTTCTCGAAGCACTTTCTGTTAGCAATTCCAGTTTCAATTCGAAGGCTGCGGCATTCCCTTTGGCGTCGGCCATGCGACGGTTACGTCTGCGGAATAATAGGAGATATTAACTGATTCTTGGGAAATGCTGATCTATTGAATTGGAGGTATTTAATTGTTACGATGTGCAAAGTTTCGTACTTAATTACTTATTCACGCCTTGTTTTCACTGTGACTTGAATTTCAACAGGACTTGACGAGTATAAGTTGTTTGAAAACTCTTGATTAAATAATAAGTCATATTTTAGGCTTCGTTATTAAAAAAGTGGTTTAGTTGTAGTATGAAATGAATGTAAAACTTTACAATCAAGTTCTTACGAAATTATTTTGTTAAGGAGCAAATTAATCTGATTCTAATCCTTTCACGAAAAACCTTATCTACGCTAATCCAACTAGCGTCTTTTATTATTTCTTTATACCTACGCGGACTGTCGGCCGAAGTTCAAGTGAATAAATTATGAAAACAGATAAGTCAGGAAAGTTGCTACAACTTCACTGCAGCTACTCGACGTATGCAGAAAACTACTGAGTAGGCTTGAGTAAAGGGATAATACTGAAGGAAATAATTTATATTCTCTTTTGTAAATCGCCTTCATGGGGCAAAATAAAGAGAAAGTCTTGCATTTTGTTTGATTTCAGTGACTATGAAAAGTTTAACACTTATAACAATTTAAATATTTTGGTCCTTGTGTCTGCATGTCATATGCAGCAGGACCATATACTTTAATTGGGAAAGCAAAACGTCATATATGTAGGTGATGTCATACTGTCGTATAGTACTGTGGGACTTCATCATCATATTAGCCGAAAGACGTCCACTGCTGGACATTGGTCTCCCCAATATGGAGGGATTTGCCATAATCGCCACGCTTGGCAGGCGCACACTGGTCCCAAATAAAAAAAAAGTGGACATTGATAGTAGACCGCTGATATTTTTTTTTATTGTTGATACAATGATAACAGATAAGGCAAAACAATATTATTGTCCTACTTCAAATACTTTTCTGTAAAAAAAATATTTCTTTTTTTTTTGTATGGGAGCGATTACATTTTACTCAATTTCTCAAAAACTTTAAGCGATGTCGAGATGGCAATCACATATGTTAGAAAACTAATAATTCTGAGTATTTGGCTCGAAGAAACTTATTGCTTATCTCTGCGTACTTTCGAGATAATAGTGACAGAAAATAACATTTTTTTTTAATGTTAATTTTTTGCTTTTTTTAGTCATAGCCTTACTTTAGCACATAATTATAATGTATGCGTAATGTCAAATAAGTAAAAAGAGACTTCTCTGTAAAAGAGGTTATGGGGGCTCACTAATGACTGAAAAGCTATGACCTTTCTGAAGGAGTACTTTCATCAGTTCTAAAAAACAATCAAAATGAAGACATATTAAGCTGCAAACATAAAGTTGAATATGTTCACAAACGATTCTGAAAAAATATTATGGTGAAAGATTAATATTTGGGTCTATATTCTCTTGAGAAATCTCTATTTCCTCGTTTTCCAACGAAAGCAATTCATTGTTCAAGATCAAAGCACTAGCCTCTGGAAACAACTGTTTATGTAAACGAGCAAACTTTGGTTTGATATGGCTGATGTAAGGATCTGAGCTAATTAGAAAACTGTGGATAATGTCTAAATTAGTCTGAACTCTACCGATTTTTCTTGTATGTGCCATTCTAACATTCCGGAAATCTTTATTCCTCGCTTCGTTATTTCAGCAGATACTTCATAATTTTCAAAAAACCTTCTTGCCGTGTTACCGTCATTGGTTGTACCAAATCCCTGTTTTACTATGTCAATTAACAAACCAGTTCTTTCCCGGAATTCTTCTTGTGTCAAATTCTTTTTAATTTCTTTTAACAATTTATCTTCTTTTCGTGCAGCCCACTTTTTGAAGTCTAAGTTGTACGAAATGTGTAAAATACATTCCATACATCTTATCCACATAGGAAGCGAAGACAGACCATATTTATACATATCTTCTCTGATGAGTCTTTTGGATACAAAGTCCAAGTCATTCATTTTGCTAGGTGGGGTATTGCAAATATTACAAACAGCTGCAGAAGAAGTATTGGAAATCACAGTAGAAATTTTCCCATCAATCATAGTCATGTACAAATCATGTTTAATATCAAAATTATCTACAATTGTGGGAACAAGATTACGAATTTCTTCCTCTAAGGATGCACTTTCCTTCTTTATCAATTCATTTGTTTCTTTTGCAAATATAAAGCCAATTGGACGACAATAGTTTGTTGAAGAGGGAGCAGGATTTTGCCACAAGATAGTACCACTCTCTTCTTCCAAACGAAGCGGAACCAAACTAATCATGAAAACTGAAGAATCGTCAATTTTAGTGTCGGAGTGTGACTTTTGTTTATAATTACTTTGAGAAGATGACCCGTCAAAACCCCATTTGCTTATTAGTTTTAGCGATTTTTTGTCGGCAGAGTTGTGCTGAATTGTTTTTAATATCCTATTAGTTGTCAAATCTAGAAGCGATTGAAGTCTTATCTTAGCATCAGATTCAGTTACAGTTATGTCTGACTCTGGAGGATAACAAGTTTTTTTAGCTTCCAGGAGCTTTTGATAGGATGGAAGACCATACATTTTCTCTGAAGCAAGAATAGTTCTTAAATTTCGATATTGCCATTTTGACAAATTTGTTGAGGTGTAAAGCGCTAACGTTTTATCATCTGGTAAACACGGTTTGTCAGTCTTTTTAGCGAATAGTACATCATGTACCATCTCACATTTTTCCTTGTTTTGGCTGAGTTCGTTTAATATAGCTGCTAATTTTGTTTTTTTAGACTCTTTTAATTTGGCACATAAAGCATAAACTAATTCCTCCTCTGTGTGATCTAGAAGTGTTAGAGAACGCCTTTTCTTCTGTTTATCAGATATATCAACAAATGGTTTTTTACTTGTACCATAACTTAATTGATGAGTATCCACTTGCGTTTCGAAATTTGGAATTACTTCCTCGGCAACTTTAAAAATGCTGCTTAAATCGATATTTTGACATTTTGGCCAAACTATTTGGGATTGTAACCAGTCTGAATTTTTGTTAAGAAAGGTCTTTTGAGCTCTACTGGAAGCAGACCATCTTTTTGAGATATTACTTGAAAAATTACGACAAAATAATTTAATATTACTCAAATCTTCGGAAGACAATTCAACACCAATACGTTCAATAAGGGCATTAAATAAAAATTCGACATTTTTAAAACCACCTCCTGATTTAAGAACAACGTATAAGTCTAAGTTGGTGACAAATGCTGACATATTATAATTTTAAGGAAAATTGAAAACAAATTAGAATCAAAGATATCAAAGACAAAGTGACTTTGATTTTAACAAAAAAAATTACGAAAACAAATTCGACGAAAGAAAGACAAACAAAAATTATTTGATTTTAAAATCCAAAGATTCAAAATACAACAATAACAAAACAAACAAACAACAAGCATTTCTTCAAGCGCACAGAAAAAATAAGGACACGTCTTATCGCAACCACATTTAGTTGTACACTGAGTGAGGTGTACGCGCGCGATTCGTGACCGTATTACGTTACGTCATGAGAGGCGGCCATCTTGTTATCCCGGCAAACTCGCGTCGAAGCTCCATTTTGCTGGCCAGCGGACCTATTGCGATATGAGTAAGGCTATGATAAAAAAAAAGCGAACAATTAACATTAAAAAAAATTGTTATTTTCTGTCACTATTATCTCGAAAGTACGCAGAGATAAGCAATAAGTTTCTTCGAGCCAAATACTCAGAATTATTAGTTTTCTAACATATGTGATTGCCATCTCGATATCGCTTAAGGTTTTTGAGAAATTGAGTAAAATGTAATCACTCCCATACAAAAAAAAAAGAAATATTTTTTATAGAGAAAAGTATTTGAAGTAGGACAATAATATTTTTTTGCCTTATCTGTTATCATTATATCAACAATAAAAAAAAATATCAGCGGTCTACTATCAATGTCCACTTTTTTTTAATTTGGGACCAGTGTGAGGCGGGTTGGCGATCGCAGTATGGTGTTAAAATACATAGAGAACGCTGCTGCCCATTCTCTTGTTAGTCTTTAGTTGCCTCTTGCGACACCCACGGGAAGAATGGGGATGGTATTATTCTTTACATCCGACACCCCACGGAACTTTTGAAGTTATTATAATAAGCCACTAAAATTCAGGTCCTACATTACCAGTACCACGACGGCAAATAAAGCAATACAAACTTTTATGCGAACAAAACTATTATGAACGTCGACCACGTACTCCGCACGCGGTATGCAGCACCACTCGTTACAACCTCCTTACAATAGGTATTTAATGAAATTATAGGTATCGTAACATAGCATACAAAAGGCAAAGGCATGTCAAGCCGTGTCTTAACCAAAGCGATCGCCGCGCGAAGACGTGACTGTCACGTTCATTTTGTTCGGCAAACCTGAACGCGTGTTTCCTCCACCTTCCGATTTTCCGAACAAATAACTGATACAGCGGGTGTAAAAATTAATTCGTGACAAAACCTAAAGACGAATGTTCTTGCCGTTATCATATTTTTTTTTTATTTTTTGTACTGAACCATACCTGGGAATTTTCTGGTTACGGAAATGTGGAAGGTCAAAGTTACAATAGTTGATGACGCCTTTTTTACAAAAACATCTTTTAAATTTAAATTATACCAAGAATACTGTACCGTTGCACGCACCCATACAGACAAATTTTTGCATGCATTACATTGCGCACTAACGTAAACACCAAATTTTCATACTACTAAAAAAAGTGTAATTTTTGCGCTAAGTTGAATAAGTTTTTTGTACAGAATACATAAATACCGGTTTCGTCATGGGTCTTTTTACACAAACGTAACGATCGCGTTTTCGTACAACTGTTCGCTTTGGTAAGCACACTGGATCACAATGAGCTCCAGTAGAGCGAATAAGAAAGAAAAGTATAAACAAAAACGAAAATATTGCGATGATAGTCTATAAACATTCCGATCATAAATTAAAGACATTTTTCAATAATTAATTAGAATGAAGGAGGTCCTATTATAATCAGCCAGAGTTCAGAACACAACAAATAAAACGATACAAATGTTCATGCGACCAAAACTATTGTGCACGACAACCACGTACTCCGCACGCGGTATACGGCACCACTCGTTACAAACTCATTTCGGTGAAGTTGGTGCCTGCGTCATGCACAATCATATTTACATAAAAGAACCGCTCGCCGGACTGACGTAAAATATGTATATCTAAATAATGAAATTTTACCGACAGCGAATTTAATATTTTTAATGCAAATTAGGATGGGCTTGCGTAACTTAACGGTTGCTTGTGTTGATCTTCCTTTTGGGGTTGTGTTGTCTGGTGTAAATAGCGAAGGAAGTACGTATGGTTGACAACTTGAAAAATTCAGCAGGTAGGGAAACTCAAAGCTTTTATATCAAACTAGCTTTTGTCAGCGGCTTCGCTCGCGTCTTCACTACATAGTATAAAACAAGGTCGTTTCCCGCTATGTGTCCCTATGTATACTTAGATCCTTAAAGCTACACAACGAATTTAGATGCGGTTTGTTTTTAACAGATAGAATGATTTAAGAGGATGGTTCATATGTATAATATAATACGCGGGCGAAGCCGCTGGCAAAAGCTAGTATATAACTAACCTTCGTTTTGAATCACTGTGTCTATCCATGAAAACCTCATCAAAATGCGTTGCGTAGTTTAAAAGATATCAGCGGGATATGACTTTTTTATACTATGTAAAGATAAACCATTTAAGTCTCCCGTAGGCAGCGTGACTCATGTAAAACAATTTCCATGAAGTTCTCTAGAAATTATAGTATCTTAGGATAACCAACACACCTTTATCTGATCCCACACCAGGCAGAGATGATTGTGCTCATCACACAAAGATTTGTCTTGGGTGGGAATCGAAACCACGACCTCAGTCTGCAGTCAAGGTCACTAACCGCTAGACTAGCAGGCCAGTCCAGGCCAATTGTTCTAATAGAGTCGCTGCACGCTGTCACGTCACCCCTGTTTGCTGGACGCCTTTTTTTTTCTGCATGGGAAATCATCAAATGACTTCTCCCGCTCTGGGCGGAGCGGGAGGGCCTGTCAGACTTTTACTGACTAAAACCCACCCGTGTTCCATCAGTTGCCCATGTGCCAGGGTCACGGTATCTCTTTCGATCAATCACGCGACCCCGGCAGCCATTGGTCCTAGTAGACCCCTACACTGCTGCTGGCATCTCTTTGAGGCGCGCGTGGAACACTACGCGCCGTCAACCCGAGCTTGGTCCTTACCAGGCGGCGAGCTACCCATTGCTCGCCACCCGCAAGCTCGCGCCCACGGTGGCCGGGAGTCCGCAATCGACTCCCGACGCCCGGGGCGTCTCCTTCTGCGGTGGCTAGGGACGTGAGAGCGCAGAGACTGCCACTCCCTCACGCGCCCCGCCTCCTCCTTCGCGAGCATTACTGCTTCGCAGAAGGAGGTGACGGCTTCCCATGCCCTCTCGCTCCGTACCATCGCTCGCACCAGGGTTGCTGGACGCCTTAAGAGGGAATTTCAATACGTCGCGTCGGTCAGTTGCCTGAACAAAACAGTTGATATAATTGAATAAACATCGTATCGACACAGTTTAAAAAGAATGAAATACTTTTGTTCGCGGTCTCACTTATTGAAATGAGCATTTAATGCACAGGTATAAATATCAAGGCATTATAATAATCGTACAATTTTAAAAGTTATTTTATTTATCTAGAAATTCAAATTAAACATTCGTACCACGTACTATAAGCATTACATGAATCTCATCATCATCATTTCAGCCGTGAGATGTTCACTGCTGGACATAGGCCTACCACAATTTGGAGGGGTTTGCAGTATGGTGGTAAAATGCATAGAGAACGCTGCTGCCCATTCTCTAGTTAGTCCCTTAGCCACTTCTTACGACACCCATGGGAAGAAATAGGGCGATGTTATTCTTTTTATCCGGCACCTCACAGGACAACACACGGAAACGAATCTAATATTATTGTAATAATCCAATTATATTTTCATAAACAATAAAGCATTTCCCATAAAACAATAATCATATTACCGTAATGATATCGCTGAAAACAAAGCCGTCAAGCCATTTAAACTAGCTAGAATAATTGAATTGCAAATGTGAAGAAATAAAACGTTGTTTGGCGTTTTCTGTTTTACTCATTTTCCAAGTTTCAGAACTTGCATGTAATTGCTTAATTCCAGTGCGGTACGATAAAGTTCCTCCGTGGTACCAACAACCTATACAATATTTATAGGCCGGGAGCCAGGCTAAGTGTAGACTGGCGATTATTGGTACTTTGTATTGCAGGTTACAAAGTGTGGAGTTATTGTTTTTGTTGACGTGGATTATGGGTTACACAGATTTTGTTTTTCAGCGTAGAAAATAGATAAATAATTTGATATTTTGATGGTACGTTCTCTATTGTAAATTAAAGTAAAATGTGATTATGGGTAAATAACACTGCCATATGTTACACAAGGAGTAAAGTGACTTAATAGTAAGGTGAGAGTCTAATTTTCGGTATAAACACTGAAATGAAATTAAGTATGTATATTTCCTACTTAAAATTCTTTGCGCTAATGAAATATTCCGAATTCCCTAATCATAATAAATCATGTTTTCTGCAACTTAAACATGCCAAGGTCTAGGTTTGATGCTAAATTGGTGTAGTTAACCAAAACTTAATTAATGCTCAAGAATTTTAAGAACTTCTACTTGTGTTTTAGGAATTCAATTCATTCAAACAATTTCTAAACTAAAATAATAAGCGAGGTCGATATTAATTTTCGGTCCGAATACAATTCTAGAAGTTTTTGATAAGCCACAACTAAGCTGAACTGGTTTAAATTTGATAATACTATTTAGTCATGGAACAACAAAACAGTTTTTGTATTGTTCATTTTAATTTCAGAATAATTTATGTATATAAAGGACCAAATATTTTATCAGTCTAACTGCCCTGTATTTAACGAAATTACTAAATTATCCTTATGAAGATAGGGTTTTAAATTAAAATTATCTTCAATTTCTTCTTTTCAAAGATTATGAAATAGCAACAGCTGCAGACGAACACGATCCCACAAGTTTTCAAACTAAGATTCAAAATATTTTTATTCAATTAAGAGTTTGGAATCGCCAGAAGTTACTTGAAATTTTCACTTTAAAATGAATCCATAAGAAAGGAATCACTCATTTTAACGTAAAAGCAGGAGGCCAGAAATATTTAAGCTTGCCAAAAGCATTCACTTACTAAATTATACTTTACATGAAATATGTGCCAAAGTTGAGTGATCTAATATATCGAGATACAAAACTTTCGAATTTTCAATATATGTATTTGATTTACTATTCATTTCTTTGAACATTCTGTTAACATGTTTTTTTTTTACTATGATAATTTTAAACTACAAGCTATTTTCGTTCTTAATCAGAATTAATGTCGCCATTTTAATTTGCCAGTACAATGACGATTACACGAATGTTTCAAAATAAACAATATTTTCTTTGACATAAACCTACATGGGTACTTATGAAACGTCAAAAACTAGGTGCACGGTTCCTATTGGCCATTTCCTATTCAGAAGAGCCGGCAAGAAACTCCACTCTTTTAAACATAACTAGCCTTTTCAATGTTTTATTTAATATAATTACAATTTCAAATTACAGTATTTGTAGGTATGGGAGGATAGTGTAGGCCTCTCCACCATTACCATGTACTTTATAGCGGAACGCGCTACGAATGCGTTAATCTCAAAATTTGCTCCAGTTGTTTATTTATTTATTTACTGATTTACTAGTCCTGTATTGGAAAGTCAAGTGCCTATAATCTAAACTAACGCACAGTTAACAGACCCATATAACGTTTAGCCTCTCAAAGGCGCAAAAAGCAAATAAATTGAATAAAAGAAAAGGTGTTCAAAAGTGTTTATCATTGTGATTCAAACGCGTGCGCAACGGATGTACCGCCGCGAAAGAGCGGTAACGGCGTGCGCTAGTTGCGCAAAGTGCTCGCGGTGCGATCGGCAGTGCTACCAACACTCAGCGGAGAATTACGTTCCAGATACCGAAACTATAATAACAAGTTTCTGAGCATTATATATTGTTTTTGTAAACTATTTTTAGTGGATAAAAATACATAACATGCAACGTACTCCACCTAAATCTCCGAAGACCCCCAGACCAGGACAGTCACAATCTGTTCCCGATATTGCTTCATCTGTCAGTTGCGATGACTCCAACATGAATGTCACCGTTAGGACCAAGCAGCAGCGCATTGATGACTCACCTAACTACCTGGTCCTGCCTTCTCGTTGTACCTGCGGTGAGTTGAAGAGTGACCTCAAGGAAATGATCACAGCGTGGAAGAACGAGTATGACCTTAGACTGTCTGCATGGAAGGTCGAGCATGACGCAATACTGTCCGCCCTGGTTCAGGATGTATTCGAAATCAAAAACCAGTGTGCTGTCATTCTCAAAACCACTCATAAACCCGAAGGCAGCGTACCTCACGCTAAGTGGGATCATCTCAGCACAAAGGGAAAGGATATGGAGAAACGACTAAAGAGTTTTCAAGCCCGGCAGTTTCAGTCATGTCCGGTAACCGTTCAGCTTCCTATCGTTTTACCGAACGATAGCAGGACAGTAATCGATCTTACTGAGGTAATTTCGGAAAAAAGAACGATGGACGGTCACAGTACTTGCGAGATGAGTGTGTCGAATGTACACTCCTCAGACGAACAGGCTACATCATTATCTGCCCGCCAAGCTCCTGAACCCCGTGTCCATATGCCGGTTCCGGCTCCTGTTACGGATGTTGCAATAGGTACCATGGTCAGAAATGGACTAGATAAAGATGGTTGGGTAGAAGTTCGTCACAGGCGCTCCCGTCGTTCGCTGGACAAAGTTTTGCGGGAGACTGCGGTGCCTGGCGCCACCAGCTTAGAGGCCTCAGAAAGGTGGAGATATCTGCATCTATTCTATGTTAAGCAGGGCACTACTGAGTCCCAGTTACGTGAGCACTTAATTACCTACTCTCTGCGGTACTGATCTTTGCACGGTTGAAGCTCTAAAACCCCGTGGCAACTATGCATCTTTCAAGTTAGGGGTGCCCTCAAAACTAGCGGAACAAGTTATGGCAGCTCAAAACTGGGCAGAGGATATATGCGTGAAGCCTTGGCGTCGCAACTTTCGTAGACGTAGCGATGATACCCAGTAAACCGCTTGATGTACTGGCAGCTGCCGCTTCTACCAAACGCAACGTTCAACTACGTTTACTGTACCAGAATGTTTGCGGCCTCAAGACCAAGCTGCCTACTTGGAGATCAAATTTGCTGCTTTCTGAACATGACTTGATAGCCGTAACTGAAACAAATTTAGACGATTCTGTAGAGGACTCAGAAGTATCAAGCGGAGATTGGCAAACTCTACGCAGGGACCGCGTGACCCCGGGCGGTGGGGTACTGCTTGCTGCGCGCTCTGCTGCAGCCATGAAGAGGCGTTATAAGCTCGAAACGGAGCGTGGTGAAGACTTATTGGCCACGGTTTCAATTTCTGGTCTTAATATATCGGTTTGTGTTGTCTACATGAAGCCAACTGCGACCGACAACGATTACCTGACCTGGTTTTGCAAAGTTGAGAGCATCATGTCCAAATTGAATGGAACTATATTGATTTTGGGTAACCTTAACTTAAAAAGTGCATCTGTAAATATTAATAATTAATTATTACTGTTATTTCTTAAGCTTTTGTGATCTGTCAGAGATGAATGAAGTGATGAATATGCGTGGGAGTAAGTTAGATGTAGTGTTGGCCCGGGTTGGTACCGGAGTAACCTGTGACCATGTCGACGGAACTGAGCACTGGTTCCAATCGATTTGTTTCACCCTCCGTTAGAAATTGTGGTAACAATCGCAGCGCTTAAGGATAATGAAATATTAGACCCCTGCAACATTGATCGAAGCCGCGATTGGAACTTTGCTAAAGGAGACTATGCACTTCTTAGAGACAAAATTTGCTGTGCTCCATGGCTAGAAGTTCTTGACTGCAATGATGCACGCTCCGCTTTGGGTAAGTTTTCCAAAATATTGTATAATTTGTTTGACTCTTCTATTCCAAAAAAGAAGAGATTCAACACTGGTAATACGCAGTATCCAGTCTGGTTTTCTACTGGGATGATTAAAGACGTCAAGCGTAAAAATAAACTCCATCATAAATGGATACTTTCACGATGTGATGTAATATATGCGGAGTTTAGTGCTCTGCGATCGAACCTAAAAGTAAGCACCCAAGAAGCCTATAGACTGTTCTGCAAGAATACTGAAAATAATCTACGTATGAATCCGCGACAGTTCTGGCAGCATGTCTCTAGCCTCAGATCAAAGGGTGGTTTCGAACCATTTGTTGTACACAATGGAAAGACTAGTTCTGGTGTTGAAGCGGCCGAGACATTCGCCCACTACTTTGCTAGCGTCTTTCTGTCTGACACACCCAGGTTGGACCCATCACACCTAACTGTGAGTAATGAGAGAGAGAATATACCTCTTCCTTTTCTAACCTACCTACAGGATATAAATAAGGGCATAGCCAGACTCAAATCGTGTAGCTCCATTGGCCCTGATAATGTTCCTGCCTTTATACTTAAGGGCTGCCAATATATCTTGGCAGCTCCTCTCTGTCATATTTAAAACTTGGCCCTCCAGTCCGGCGTATACCCTGTTCAGTGGAAAATCTCGCGAGTCATCCCCATCCCTAAAACGAGTGACAAAAAATCTGTAGAAGAGCACAGACCCATCGCTATCCTGACTACCGTTGCCAAGACTTTTGAGCACATACTCCATGCACTTATCAACAAGAGGATTAATGTCCTACTTGCGGATGCCCAGCACGGTTTTCGACCAGGTTGCTCCGTTAACACAAACCTACTGATCCATACAGATTATGTATCTAGCGGTATGGACAGTGGTGGGCAGGTCGATGCCCTCTATTTTGACTTTCGGAAAGCGTTCGATAAAGTCGACAACGATATACTTCTGTCAAAGTTAGGGGCCATGGGATTCTCGTCCAGTTATCTTAACTTTTTCTCTGACTACCTACGGGATCGCAAACAATTCGTCAGACATGGCTACTTCGAATCCAAACCTTTTTATACTCTGGCGTGAGTCAGGGATCCGTGTTGGGGCCGCTTTTATTCCTAATTATGATCAATGACCTTGTCAATAAGGTTAAGTTTGCAAAATGCTTGCTATATGCAGACGATCTTAAACTAGTCGCTCACATCAGAACGGACGAGGATTGCAAACTCCTGCAAAGAGACATTGACGCAATCTATGAGTGGAGCATCGAAAGTAAGCTGTTCTTTAACACGGGTAAGTGCTACGTCATGACATTCGGTCGTGGATTACGACCAATCCATTTTGTCTACAGCTTAGGTGGCGAAGAAATAACTCGAGTCACCAACGTAAAGGACCTGGGAGTGACTTTCGACCGTTGTCTGACTTTCAGAGATCACATTTCCGCGCTTGCGAGAGAATCCTTCAGACGCTTAGGATTTGTGTTGCGAAATGCTCGTGATTTTCACAACCCACATTTGATTAAATTACTGTACACCACTCTAGTTCGCAGTAAACTGGAGACTAGTAGTTGTGTCTGGCATCCCTATACCGTGGCTCAAACACTTATGCTCGAGAAAGTGCAGAAAACTTTTCTGAGGTATTATGTTAAAGAATTTTCAATTTCTACCCTTACATGTACCCCACTAACTATCTCCTAGGGACTTTGGGTTTCAACTCGTTGGAGGTAAGAAGAGGCCTTGATCAGCTCACGGTAGCTTGTAAGACTCTTAACGGTCGTGTCGACTGCCCTGAGCTCCATGGCCTTTTCTGTCGACTATTTGTGCCCGACAAATACATTGGCCACCGCCAAAGTCGCCGACACAATCTGTTCGCGCAACTGCCTTGCAGAACGGTCTCCAGAGCTGAATCGCCTGTATGTCGTACATTGAGGATGCTTTTGCCAAACTTCTTGGCAGTATATGGTTAGGTATAAATGAGACCAAAGATGTGGTATAGTCTGGTTATAATTATCCAAAGGTGCAACTTATATACTAACGACTACGTGATGATAACAGATAGTAGAAACATTTAATAGATATTGAACGTGCGATAAAGAACATAAGATTGCGATGTAGATTGTAGATACAGCACAAAGATATCGTACTGTAACAGTACACCCCCCTTTAAAAGAAAAAAAAAAAGTAAATGTTATGGTAATAGTGTTTACAATATAAATTTGACCTAGACCTTACTAGTTATTTGCTGATGTATATAAATAATAATGCTATTGTACGCGGTGGAATTTGATGACGCCTGTTGTTGTGTGATTTGCTGACGTCTGTAACCTTGACTTAGCTGTTGCACGAGTGTTTGCTTCTATCAGCGATTTTTATAGACGTACTACTGGCTTTACCTTACGTCCCGATCGAGTAGTGTACGAGTGTGAATGTCTGTCGCAATCCTTTGAATCTGGCACGTAGTTTGATTCGTCATTGACCATGAAAGCTGGTTTCAATCTATCAATTGATATCACTGTCTCCTTATCCCTAATTCTAATGCAAAATGTTTTATCCGTTCTACTAATTACTGGGTAGGGTCCTTCATACGGCGGCGTCAGGGCTTTCTTCATTCTATCACACCGAACAAATACGTGTGAGCATTCTTTGAGTTCGGGATGCACAAATATAGCTTGGCTATGGTTTTTCCTTTTCGGAATTGACGTCATTCGTGTGATGTCCTTTTGAATTTGTTTTACAAATTCTTCGTACGTTGATAACTGTGCTGCTGATGACTCAAAAAATCCTCCAGGGAGTCGTATTGGCGTTCCATATGTCATCTCCGCTGAACTATAACCTGTGTCTTCTCGCAAGCTACTCCGCAACCCGAGTAAAACTGTTGGGATTTCTTTCAACCAATTTTCGTTGGATTCTCTTGTCATTAACGCTACCTTTAAAGTTCTATGAAATCTCTCTATCATTCCATTGGATTGCGGATGATAAGGTGTTGTCCTCAAATATTCTTGATTCAAACTGTCGGCCTTGATCCGTAGTAATGCGCAATGGACATCCAAAACGAGTAATCCATCCTTCGAAAAGTGTCTTGGCTACCGTTTCTGCAGTTATATCTTCTACCGGAAATATTTCGGGCCATGACGTACAACGATCTATGATTGTGATTAAATATCTCTTCCCTTGTGAAATCGGAAGCGGTCCGACGATGTCAATATGTAAATGCTCAAAACGTTGCGCTGTCATAAATGCACCAGGAGGTGATATCGTATGTCGTTGTATTTTTGATTTTTGGCAGGCTATACATGATCTACACCAATTATTGATATCTTTGTTCATATACGGCCATAAATACCTTTGGGTTATCATTTTTCTCGTAGTTCTTTTTCCTGGATGGCTCATACCATGAATGGTATCGAAAATTTGTTTGCGAAAATGCTTTGGTAAGTAGGGGCGGCTTTTCCCAGTAGACGTGTCGCAGGTGATGTTTATTGTGGAACCCGGAAGCGCAATGTTTTTGAATTTTAATCTTTTATTGTCACGTAATTTACTAAGTTCATTATCTGTTGATTGACATTTTTCCAATTCAGCGTAATCGATAGGTGATGGCACGTATATTTCCTCTATTCGAGATAAGGCATCGGCGGCAATATTGTCACGTCCGTTTATGTGTTGGATGTTGGTACTGTACTGTGAAATGAAATCTAACTGCCGGACCCGTCGCGGTGTATCGTTTGATGATGGTTTTTGGGAGAATGCGTATGTCAAAGGTCGGTGATCCGTAAATATTGTAAATTCTCTTCCCTCGATTAATCTGTGAAAGTGCTTGACGGCCATGTAAATTCCCAACAGCTCTCTGTCAAACGTAGAATATTTTTGTTGAGTTTCGCTCAATTTTTGTGAAAAAAAACCTAATGGTTCCCAACTGCGTCCGGATTTTTGTTGTAAAACTCCACCAACGCAAGTAGCACTAGCGTCGGTCATGAGCGCTAGAGATGCGTTGCGGGAAGGATGCGCTGTTAATACCGCGTTTTTCAAGCTTTCCTTGCATTTTTCGTAAGCTTGGTCTGCCTCCGTTGTCCAAGGAACAGGTGAATTATCGTTCCTTTTTGAACCATGTAGAAATTCGTTTAAAACTCTCTGATTTTCCGCTGCGCGTGGAATATTACTTCTGTAGAAATTGACCATGCCCAAAAATCTTCTTAACTCTTGAATCGTCTTCGGTTTGGGAAATTCCATGATTGCTTTGTAATTTTCCTCGGTAGGTTGTATTCCTTGGCTCGTTATATGATAACCTAAGAAATCTATTTCCCTTCTGTGAAACTCGCATTTTTCGAGATTAATGGTTATTCCATTCTCGTGTAAACGTTTGAAAACCGTTTCTAAATGCTGATAATGCAAATCTTCGCTGTCCGATGCGATGAGACAGTCGTCTACATATATAAATACGAAATTTAAATCTCTAAATAAGGAATCCATGAATCGTTGAAATGTTTGTGCCGCATTGCGTAATCCGAAAGGCATTCTTAAGTACTCAAAAAGTCCGAAAGGTGTGATGATGGCTGTTTTCTCTACATCTTTAACAGGAATACAGTGGTATGCTTTGCGTATATCTATCTTGCTTAGTATCTTCTTATTTTCTAAGATGTATGTAAAGTCAGTTAATCTTGGTAGTGGGTATTTGTCCGGTACTGTCGTGCTATTGAGCATTCGATAGTCTCCGCACGGTCTCCATTCGCCATTTTTCTTTTTTACCATATGCAATGGGCTTGCCCATGGGCTATCTGACGGTCGGCAAATTCCGAGTTCTATCATACTTTGAAATTCCTTTTTGGCTATGTCGTATTTTTCTGGAGGTAATGGTCTTGCCCGAGCTGCGACGGGTGGTCCTATAGTGATAATGTGGTGTTCAATCTTATGTTTGGGCGCATTGCGTAGAGAGGACTCTTTCGTGATGTCTTCGTACTTGTTTAAAAGTTGCGTAATACGTGGATTCGTTCCCACTGCGATAGTACGAATTGTTTGTTGTGCCGCTTTTTCTGAAGTTACATGCGTTGTCAGCTCTGTAACTTTGTCGATAAGTTTGCGATCAGCTATGTCGACTAATAGTTTATAGTGCTCTAGAAAATCTGCTCCAATTATTGGTTGTGTAACATCGGCGATTATAAAATTCCATTTATAACATCGTTGCAGTCCTAAATTCAAGGTAAGCGTCTTCTCGCCGTAAGTCCTAATTTTAGTCCCATTTGCAGCGTATAGTGTGTATTGTTCACTTTGTAAAATTGAATATCTCTGTTGCTTGCTAATGACTGAGATATTTGCGCCCGTGTCAATCAAAAACTTCATACCACTTTTTCGGTCGGTAATGGTGAGGCGATTGGATGGGTGGATTGCACAGAGTTTCGCCGTTGTCTGTGCTCTTATTCGTTTCCCTGGTTCCGTACGTAAGTCTCTGGTTTCCAACCGCATGGCTTATTGCAGTTCCTTGCATATTTTCCGAATCTTCCGTGGTAGTAACAAAATCGATTTGCTCCTCTATAGTTTGTTCTCGGCCTCATAATCGGGAATTGTTGACGTTTCTTGAAATGATTGTGCGTGTTGGGTCGATAGCCATATTGACCTTGCTGAATTGCGTCAATATCTATCTGTAATTTTGCTAGCTGGGTTAAAATGCATGCTGTATTGTTGTCGTTTGAAGTGTCGTTGCTAACAGCTGATATTTCGGTAACTTTTGAATTCATTATTATCTTGTCTGCAATTAGGCTCAGTTTGTCAATTTCCATGTCTTCCGTAACTGCTAGAACCGTAGTAACTGATGTTGGTAAAAGCCTGAACCATAGTAGTTTAATTGTTTCGTCACTGATTTTTCCTCTCCCGAGGACTCGCATTTGACGTAATAACTGCGAAGGTTTTTGATCACCGAGTTCTGTCTCTGATATTAATTTTTGAAACTGTCGCTGTTCTGTTTCTTCGTAACAATCAATTAAACGTTCCTTGATGTTTTTGTATTTATCTGTAGTCGGTGGCGAAGTGATTAGGTCACTAACCTGTAGTATTTCTTCCTTGGATAACTTTGCTATTACCGTACAGTATTTGTATTCGTCTCCTTGCTTCTGTGGTGCTAATATGGCTTCTAGTTGCGTGAACCATAATCTGGGTTGGTCCTCCCAAAATTCCGGAATGCGGGATAAAACCGAGGTGCCAGCAGCTACTTCAAGTGTTCCTTGCTGATTTATGTTCGCCTTGCACGGTGATTGAGCCATGTTCCTTGCTGCGTATTCGTTTGTCGGGGTCACCAATTTGCCAAACTTCTTGGCAGTATATGGTTAGGTATAAATGAGACCAAAGATGTGGTATAGTCTGGTTATAATTATCCAAAGGTGCAACTTATATACTAACGACTACGTGATGATAACAGATAGTAGAAACATTTAATAGATATTGAACGTGCGATAAAGAACATAAGATTGCGATGTAGATTGTAGATACAGCACAAAGATATCGTACTGTAACAATGCTCAATGCCCTCCTGACGGTCAACCCTGAATGTGATGTGTTTGCGGACGAATGGAGTAGAATTATGTGCGTATGTCTGATGTTCTGTGAGAAACAGTATGCCAGGGTGTCCACTGTTCCATGTTAGTAAGTAGATTTTTAATTGTATAATTTTGTTTTCTTTATGTTTCTATGTTAATTAATGTAATTGGTATTGTACCGTGTTAATTAACTATAATAAATAAATAAATTATGTAATAATCTATATCGAAAATAAAAAAATATAATATATAACCTAACAGATGACATGCCCTAATAGGGTTAGTCAAGGTGTCCAAAGATACTTGTAGAACATTACTTCAACAATCCCTGTCCTTGTTCCTAGACTATGAATGACACGCGAACCTACTTCTACGAAGAACGGCGACAAGTCTGTTGAAAGCAAACCTTATCCACACTGTTACAGTTTTTGTAAAAAACCTGCCAACCTTGTTACCTACGTATTTAATTTCCTAATTGTTACGCCACGGGGAGCTAATAACGCAGTGGTATTTTTCTGATTATTATCGTACATTGAAGTATTGCTTTAGGGGCTATATAGCTGATGAAAGCTCTGGGAAATACTCATTGTACCTACAATGTAGGGAAATAAGCGTATTGGGTGTATAATCATATGGTTTTGATAACACAGTTGCATTTGTTGTTAGGAAAAGTTGTGTTGTAGCTTCGGTGTTGCGTTTGTTAGATTAACGCCTAGGTTTTTCCTGTTAGTCGGAGTACGTAACTTGCCTATATAAAATGAATAATTTTTGTCTTGATGTCTTTTTTTTATTTATAAGTACCTAATATTTGTAATAAACTTTTACTATTTAGTTGTAAGGTACCTCAACGCTTTCAGTAACTACTATTTAATTCCTGAATATTAAATCTGAAAAGATTTGTAATGAGAACGTGGCATTATACTTAATCTACAAGTAATTTTGATCCATGCGAAAGTTATGGTCTACAACTATTAACCTCTAAGTCCCTGAGATACCACATTTGGTATCGACACAATGGTTTTTTAATTGTGTCTGTAATTACGGTAATTGACTGGTTAACATTGGTCCAGTGGTAGAAAGCTCGAGTCGTGGGGCCTAGCGGGGTAATTACGTTTCCCACTAGTTAGGAAAAGTCACGGATAAAAGTTCTCATTTCGACAGTTCAACAATATTTATTGTATTATTTACGTTATTGAGCACATTATTGAATGCATGCAATTATTCGAATATATAAAGCAATTGATTGGCAATAAATAACCTTCAAAATGATTCAGATTCTGATTGATAGTATGTTTTTGTAATGAGGGTGCTGGTTACGATCATAATGTTATTAAGTTTTACATTATAGATATCTTAGATAAGATATTAGAGATATCTTTATTTCTTATGGGAAATAAAAATATCTCTTACCAGATTATAACATTCTCAGCAGCCCGGTACATGGGACTATAGTTGTAAATGAACCGTTTTCAAACAAAACTTGTCATTTAAAACCCATTTTAAATTTGTATCAAACGATTTACAGATAGACTGAAATCAGCCTTAATATGCGTATTTGTTAGAATATATATCTAAGTATCAATAAAAAAATATTGATTAGGTTTTACACAGCCACTGTTATTTTTAGAATGACTATATTTTTTATTAATTTAATTGCTCTTGATATATCCTATATGCCACGCACCGTATGATGTAGAGTAAGGAGGCTCCTCACAAGGTGGACAAATGACCTTGTGAAGACACAAGAGAAGAGAATAGGAAGCACAGAACCGGTAGATGTGGCGGAGCTTGGAGGACGCCTATGAAATCTTTTATCTCTTTTTACCTTTTTAGGGTACACACATACTGGTGTGATCTGAATCACTTCTATGTGAATCACGGGTGCATTGTATTAAAAAAAGACGAACCAATATTATACCGCTAATGCCACAGTCAGAGACAAACGGTTACTTAGGGGCTCCTTAGTAAAAAATAAAAAAAAAAACAACCTCAGACTCAGGTAACGGTTCATTAGCATCATAGTTTAAAAAACTGGCCAAGTGCGAGTCGGACTCGCGCACCGAGGGTTCCGTACAAACCTGTAGGTATTCTCGGTTTAAAAATAAATGTTTTTTTTTTAATTTTATATTTCAGTTGATTGAATGTAAGGTAAATTGCGGTTTACGATTTATGACGTTTTAAAAAAAACTACTCACTCGATCTCGTTCAAACCAATTTTCGGTGGTAGTTTACATGGTAATGTACATCATATATTTTTTTTAGTTTTATCATTCTCTTATTTTAGAAGTTACGGGGGGGGGGACACACATTTTACCACTTTGGAAGTATCTCTCGCGCAAACTATTCAGTTTAGAAAAAAATGATATTAGAAACCTCATTACCATTTTTGAAGACCTATTCATAGATACCCCACACGTATGGGTTTGATGAAAAAAACCATTTTTGAGTTTTAGTTCTATGTATGGGGAACCCCAAAATTTATAGTTATTTTTCTATTTTAGTGTAAAAATCTTAATGCGGTTCACAGAATACATCTACTTACCAAGTTTCAACAGCATAGCTCTTATAGTTTCGGAAAAAAGTGGCTGTGACATACGGACGGACGGACAGACAGACAGACAGACAGACAGTCAGACAGACAGACAGACATGACGAATCTATAAGGGTTCCGTTTTTTGCCATTTGGCAACGGAACCCTAAAAAGACGGTTATAAACCAAGTGGTTTAATACGTTTAATATCCGTATTTCATCTATACAGGGGGCTCATAACATAATTTTAATTGAGTGTAGGTGCTGCTAGAAACTTCTGCCTACCCTTTTAGGAAACACACGACGCGTGCAGTTATTTGATGTGAGAGTTGATACACTTGCGTACGAACTATGAAGTGGCAGCCCCTTGACTATTGACGGAATACCTAAGGTAAATACTTTGTATCCATAGATTTGTTCAAAGCTTGGGTGACTTTCTTACTAAATAAACATCAATTGCGATACGTAGTGGGTGTTGACTTGATAAAAAACAATTAAGGTAAAGTCGTTATAAATTTGGTTGATTATATCAAGTAGTATCGTTAAAACACAGAAACTGTACATAGGGTCGTCCTCAACTGCGGTTCAAACGATTAAAAGTTTCACGAAAATATTGCAACATCTATACTTAATATTATAAAGCTGAAGAGTTTGTTTGTTTGTTTATATGTTTGTTTGTTTGATTGAATGCGCTATTCTCAGGAACTACTGGTCGGAATTGAAAAATTCTTTTTTTGTTGAGTAGCCCATTTATTTAAGAAGGCCATAGGCTAAATAACATTACGCTACGATAAAAAAGAGCGGAGCAGCAAACGAAAAATGGACGAAAACTGGCAGGCTATTCGATGCGACGGGAAGGGGAGCGAACATTTGACGCGGACGAAGTCGCGGGCAGAAGCTAGTTGAAGATAAAGCTCGCAGCTAAAGATTGCTAATCCTAATAATAAATAATTGGCCTCTAAGTTCCCACTGCTGGGACCCAGGCGTCCTCTCTTCGAGAGAGAGTAGGTAAGCTGTAAATCCACCACGCGGGCCCACTGCGGATTAGTAGGTATCACATTGTCTTCGAATTTTTTGGTTCTAGGACAGGCCGGTCTCCTCACGATGTCTTCCTTTACCGTCTTGAGAGTAGTGGTGATGAAATTATTTACACAAAGTAAAGTGCTTGCCTGGGTTCGAACCCACGACCTACAAACCGTAAGTCGGGGCCGATACCACCGGGCCACCACTGCTAATCCTATCGACTAATTTTTTAATGTTTCAAATGTTTACATAAATAATTTATTAAGTACCTAATAACCCAAAAAAAAATGAGCTTAATCAAGTGGCTTTTATACTATTACATTTATCTATACTAATATTATAAAGTTGAAGAGTTTTTTGTTTGAAAATTTCTGAATTGAAAAATTCTTTTTGTGTTGGGTAGCCTATTTATTGAGGAAGGCTACAGGCTATAAAACACCACGTTACAATCAAATGGAGCGGAGCAGCAACGAAAAATGAACTAAAACTGGCAGGTAATTTGATGCCACGTCAGGGGAGCAAAAATTTGACGCGGACGAAGCGGACGAAGTCGCGGTCAGAAGCTAGTTAATTATATTATTGTAACTGTACCTATATAATTTAACAGCGACCATCGCCTTTTAGAAAACTTTTCTGTGATAAGTTCAAAGTTAGTATTTTTCTATTCAGCGCCATCTATGGCAGGGTAATGTTACTACGTAAGAGCCACGAAACCCAACGACACAACAGAGCTTTAGTACAGCAGCGCTATGACGCGGGAAAAGTGTGAACTTCTACAAACACTGCAACACCACAAAACATAGATGGCGCTGTTCGTCAAAAGCGAAAAAGCATTTTCACGATGTTATTGATTGTCCCTTTGATGCTTGTTTCCAAGTTTAATACAAATGATAAGAGTAAAAGCTTATTTCCTAATGGAAGTGACGGCAAAACAAGACAAAAAGACATTTTCTTTGTTGCAAATAACATTATTTGCTGATATTCCCTGATAAAATATCTAATAATATAAAGGATAAATTACATTTTTCGTAAGAAATAATATTTTCAGGACTCAAGTAAAGATTTCGTAGAGGTTTTTGTTTTGTTTTTTTTTACGACACTTAATAAGATTTATTCAAGAAAATAAATTCTGAAGGTCCAAAGACGTGAACTTAATTTATTAATTGATAATTTGATTGATCTCAAAAGTTGAAACCATGACCCAAAGTTAGCAAGTAGGTAATTTTGAAAATACAAATAGGACTTACTAATTAAGACACGCTTACATGACGTATCGATAACAGCTCTTACCTGAAACATTTAATTAGGTAGTCAACGGTCAATATTATCATTAAAATTCGGTTTAATGAAGTGACCTTTTTCATTAAAACCTGCATACAAACAGCTGTTACTGGCTCTCAATTTTATTAATACTTTTCAAAATAGTATTCCAACGATTCTGTTACATATATACTATAGTACCTGGATGCCCGAGCTCTGCTCGGAATTTTTCTTTATGGTAATTGCGTTTTTTAGAATTGTATTTAAATACAAATTACATTTTGTTATTTTTCTTCCAATAAAAAAAACAAACACAAGTTTATGTTTAAGTTGATTATCGATAAAGTTGATGATTGAAAAAACGAATAAAACGACATTATCTAAAAATGAATCCTAGCTCGATCGATTTATCGCCCCCGAAACCCCCTGTATACTAAATTTCATGTAAATCGGTGGAGCCGTTTCCGAGATTCAGATTATATATATACATATATACAAGAATTGCTCGTTTAAAGGTATAAGATTTACATTAACACGAACTACTTACAACACACAAAACCAAAATATTTGTAAAGCAAGGACATTATGTAAAAAAAGTAGATTCTAAATTGTTTGATAATTGACAGATTAGTGCACGGCTTGATATCTGTTAAGCTCACCATCGTCGACAGAACCCAACTCTTTCATAATTTTAAGATGCTAACCGTCCGTACGGAAACCGGGTTTTACGTACATCAGAAGCAGTCACTTCATAGTAGAATTATTGCTAGGCCAGTAACGTCAGAAACGAAAAAGCCTAGATTTGCAGTAGCATTTACAACAGAGCTCCGATACTCCAAGATTAAAAATAAAACGATTTGCACGAAGCTCACATAATATCCTCTACGTGTACACAAGACAATGCCGTCACCAAGAATTCAAGCAAACATGCCATTACTTAACAGCTAGCGGAAAGGCACAATAAGATGACCCAGTTTCGTGAAGAAAAACGGACGTACACAACATTTGCACTTTTTGTCGCCTCCGAGTTACAACACTATGTATCGTGTAGATTTCTATACAAATAGCATGCGAATGTCGCAACTTTGTTTTATAAAATACAATCCCTGAATATATTGTAGATAGTTGTTGTTTACATTATAAAGGGAATTTCCATAAAGTAGATATGAATTGTACGAGAGGAAAATCTTAATACTATAGGTAGATTCATAATACTTATGTAAACTACCAATTATCCGGATGCACGGAAAATTTTCGCAGAATTACTTAATGAATAAAATTAAATACTTATAGTAGTATGGCCCCTTCTGTCATGGGTGCAATGGGTTTTAAATTAACGTAAATTCAGATATGGAGAAAACAGCCGTAGGGCATAACGCATAACAAAATATAATATATGGAACTGTGTGTGCAATGACCGCGGTGCCGGAATCGAATTCACGGCTGTGAGCACGTTATGAATATTATTAATTATACTAATTTGTTGTAGCAAGCCTGTAACGTAGGTTAGGGCATTTTTTTTTTATTTGTTTACTAGTTTTACCAGCGGTTTCACCCGGTTTGATCTCGGAAATTACCCCGCGGGAACATACTAATGGAAAAAAAGTAAATCCAGATTGTAAAGTTTCTGAATTCCAAATTTCATCTAAATCCGTTCAGAAGTTTTTGCGTGAAAGAGTAACAAACATCTATACATCCTCACAAACTTTCCCATTTATTACATTTGTAGGAAGCAGAATCGGATACACTGACCGTATCAGTGATGTTCTTCAGAAAGGTCAGGCGCATAATACTCGATACTAGCAACGTGCGCGTATGACCTTACCTCAAAAGTACCTAGTATATATGGATCGTAATAGTTGGCGTACTGTAGTTTCGACCTACTTGATTGGGCAAAAACCATAAGTTTCTGTGTGTTTTTATCTAGTGGTGAAATTCCCAAAAACAAGAAGTCGATTTTCTCAAATGCCCACCAGTTTATATTTGTTTATAAGATATTTTGTAGAATTCAAAAAATACAATACCTGAAAATTTGTTTCGAAAGTCATCAAGCCGATTCTCAACTATTTTGGGGTCGGCTTTCAGTCTAACCAGGTGCAACTGAATAGCAGTATTTTGTATGGAGTGACTGCCTATCCATCCTCCACAACCCAGTGATTTTCAAAGATCCACGAATGACAGCAGATATCAACAGCTTAACCTGCTTTCCAAGGCACAGGGTTCTGGTATGTAAATTTGGTCACCCATTGACCTGATTGCTACTACTTAACGTTATTGATCGACCCATGTAAATGATAGTTAGCCATCATTAATGTAATTTTGAAATTCTTGTTTCTGCTCTATATTGCTTAGAGGCGTTTTTAAAAAACCTTATTTTTGTAAAACGTTCGCAATTCTAACCTTGCTCAATTTTTCAATTCAATTAACCTAAATTCTTGTCAAATTTTGACATCGATCGTCGAGTTGAGATTGGAGCTTGAATTTGAGCGTTTTCATGTACGAGAATTTGTCGTTTGCAGTTCGACAGTTACAGATCTACATGGTCAACCCAAATATTTATTACAAGCAAGGTTTCAGGGCTACACAATTTCCAACGTTACCGTCCAGCATCTATTGATTGAGTACAGACACTTGGACAGCCGGCTACTATTCAAGCAGAGCGGTAGGTATTGAAGTGAGTCTAACGGGAGACCTCTATGTAGGTATAGAAACTATTGAGCCAGATGTTTCTGTATTACCAGTGACATGCTTCATAGACGTCTTACGAGGAAAGTAGGATATTACAGTCGGTTCGAGAATAGTATATGCGGATTTATGGAGGCCATTCTCGATCGCAAACAAAAATTCCGAGCGTAGCCAAAAGCAGATTCCATGTTTTGTTAAAACGATATTGATCATTATTGTTTAACCTACCTGCTGGTATTATTGAATTTAAAAAAGTTCTCTGTTGGAATTCAAATTCCCAAAATAGTTCATCTACATCATAACGAACTATAGCTGACCAGAGCAGTGGTCGCCCAGTGGTATCGACCCCGACTTACGACTTGTTAGGTCGTGGGTTTGAACCCAGGCAGGCGCTTTACTTTGTGTAAATAATTTCATCACCACTACTCTCAAAACGGTGAAGGAAAACATCGTGAGGAAACCGGCATGTCCTAGAACCAAAAATTCGAAGACATGTGACATCTACTAACCCGCACTAGGCCCGCGTGGTAGATTACGGCCCACTCCCTCTCGGCGAGAGGAGGCCTGTGTCCCACCAGTGGGAACAATCTAGGTTGATTATGTATAGCTGACCGTGAACTTGACAATATGAGGCTGATCATAAATCATAAGTTAACATCATATCACTATTTGAATTAATTTTCCAATCAATGGTACCTACAGTTCAATAGAGATGTCCAACCTTATACATAAAGCTTTTTATCTAAACTCGAATAATGCAACAAAGGAGCCAGCTGACCCTGTTTAGCAAACTAATCAAATATTTATAGTTGAGTGTATAAGAAATCGGTCAAGGCCGAAGTTCTATGCTCAATATTCCGCCCCCAGGGCTATAAGGATCATGTAAAAAGATGCTAAATTCCAGAGAAGTTCCAGACGTTCTTCTTATAATTTTAGCGATAGTTCTGAATAAAAAATAATTTTCTCGTAGCCTCGTAGTTTCATTTTGATAGAATATTTTTAGAAATAGGTAATTCATTTTGTATCCTATTTTGTAGTCACGGAGGTATCATAATTGAATAAGGTAGCAAGATTGGATGGCATAGTAAGTAGGCCTAGAAGGTTACTGTTCTGGAGTTTCGTAAGCTTATCACAAAAAAAAAAATTAAGCAACGACTAGTTTCAAATAAAAACCATAATTGGTTCATAAGTTTCAGTAATGGAAAAGGACCATAACCAGTATTACTTAGAGTTTACAATCATCAGCCATTCACTACCCAAAAAGCAAAACAATTCTCAAAGAGAACGGCTCAATTTTCCCATAGACATTTATTTCAAAATCAGCACAGCCGTTTGTAAATCGAACGGCTCGGTCATATTTCATGCGGCCGGCTATGCGGGTGGACGTAGCCGTGAATTATGACGTCAGCAGCCGACCGCCCAGGATGCGACCTGCGACACGTCATTTCATCGATATTGGGAGCCCTGGTTTCCGATGGTCCAATAAATCTGTGATTGTCATTTTGTTATGGACAAGTACGTTAATATATTTTGGAGTTATTACCATGATATTAGTTGCTAAATAGAATATATATTACTACCAAAAATACGATGTTCGGAAAGATTACCAATCCCGCAGACATAATTATAAGTGAGAAAGCTTTGAGATCAGAAAACAATGGAATTTAATTTAGCGACAATTTATTCTCCTACCATTTATAAACACTCAATCTACATTATCTATAAAATTAAGTAACAAGAGAGAACATAATCAGAAGCGATCACAATCTAAACAAGCATTAACCTATTCCTTCCATTTTACCGACAAAACGAAACTCAAGCTTCATCATAATAAAAAAGAGTGACAGAGTCATAATAGCGGCAGTAAAAAAGTAATCATGTTCTAGGTTGAGCTATCATGAGCTCAATGAATCTCGTAATCTGTATGGAGTGGAGGACATTTTCGTGTGCCCTAACGAAGACAGATTAAGCCCACCTGTCTCGGTGAGCCTACGAGTAGACCAGGATTAAAGACTGATGAGACATTAGCTTTGGGTAATCTGTATATATATAGATACTCTAGTAGACATCTGTCTACTATCTAGTTATTGTAAACGATGTGATTGTATTTCTAATAAGTTTGGAGGTTAAATCTAGAGGATAATTTAGTACACAATATTGAACGGCTTGTGCAGTTTACAGCGGCAAGTTTCAATGTCATACTTTGTATTGCATCCAAGCTTCTCTCAATCTTCATGCATGGCTATAAATAAATAATTAAATATATTTTTTACTAGCTTTTGCCAGCGGCTTCGCCCGCGTGTAGGTCGGAAAATATCCCGCGGGAACGTACTACCGGGATAAAAAGTAGCCTATGTGTTAATCCAGGTTATTAACTAGCTGTGTTCCAAATTTCATCCAAATCCATTCAGTAGTTTTTCAACCGACGAAAAAAAACGGAGGAGGTTATCAATTCGACGCGAATATTTTTTTTTTTTTTATGTATGATCACGCATAACTTTTTACATAGTGGTCCGATTGCGACAATTCTTCTTCTATTGGAAAGGGTATACTTCCAAGGTGGTCCCATATAAATTTGGAAAACAAAATCGAACCCTAAGGGTCTGAAAACAGGGGATGATTGATTGTTCACTCACTGATTGTAATGTATAATAAACACGCATAACTTTACACAGAGTAGTCCGATTTTGATAATTCTTTTTGTGTTGGATAGGGTATACCTTGCCAAGTATTATTAGTACATTAAAGCCACAAAAAAATAAAATAAAAATAAAAACTTTTTAATTATGAGTCGGCGCTTTGAGTGATCCTTGTTCATTGATTTTTCAGCGCCGACTCAAAATTTTAAGGTTTATTATTTTATGCTTTTCAGTTTTTCGGCGGTTTAATTTTTTGTTAAAAAGTTTTACATCCATACGTACAAACTTTCGCATTTATAATGTTAGTAGGATTGATAAATATGGGTACAACTGATTTATCCTAAACAAAAACATAATGTGAAATGTTTTCGAGGATTTAATAGATAAACTACAATGTCTGTGCTAGAATTAACCGTGTGATAGACACCGATGCCTTCCTTCTACAACCTTAAGTAATAATCCAAACCCAGTCATAGTGATTTGCTTTAGTAATAATATAATGATAATGACACAAATGTTTCTGGTACAAATAAGTAGAACTAAATAACGCTCATTCAAGTTTATAAGAATAAAAAAAAACATTTTATATTAGCAGCCTATAATGTTACCACTGCTGGGACAGCGGCTTCTTCTCTGTGAGAGTGAGTGGGCCATAATCCACCACGTGGGCCCAGTTCGGGTTGGTACATGTCACATGTCTTAGATTTTTTAGTTCTAGTACTATTTCCTCATAATGTTGCCCCTCAACGTTTTGAGCGCAGTGGTGATGAAATAATGTACTCAAAGTTAAGCGTAAAGGGTTCGAACCTACGATCTACAACTCGTAAATTACAGCCAATTTCACTGGGCTACTACTATTTTGGATGAAAATTGAATTGCATTTTAATTGAAAATAATTACAATAAAAAATATTTATTTATTTTAATTTTAAGGCATAAAACATCTCTCGATAGCAAAGTAAAGTTTTAACAAAAGCTCCAACATTTTTCAGCACCTTATGATGTTATTACCGTCGTTACACTGAAACACCTAAGTACATGTACTGTGTAGCAGCTACCTATCCATAGCGAAACCTGTACTTACCTACCTAAAACTAAAGTGGGGCAGAAAAGCCAGTCGATTCGCGTAAAATATTGATATTCAGCCACATCTGGTTCAACGGGAAAAGGTTCGCAATATTTATTTCAACATTGTTTTCATATGTTTATGTTTTGAAATATTCATGTTTTAATTTATTAATACGTGAAGCGACAACTTTATATCCCTTTTACGAAAATTACGCGAACGAAAATGTATGTAATTTGGCACATTTAAAAATGTTATATGGAGAAAGAATGCGGAAAGGTTATATTTTTATAAAGTAATGCATTACAAATACAGGTTTTATTATTTTATTTATTTATTTAACCATTTATGTGCACACATATATAAGCAGACAGGAAGAAAAGAAGGGATTTTTTTACAACGGTGATGTATATATATTTCTAAATAAATCTCTATCTATATCATACCTACGATAGGAAGAAAAAAATTGAATGAAATTAAAAAATGAATTAAAAGTAAAAAAAAGGAACGAAAAAGAATAAATAAATAAAAATATGAATTATGCCTGAATTTCGACCAATGGACGACCACTAGTATTATCTAAAAAGCTATCAAGATGCAGTTACTGTATTGGCTAATAAACACCAAACCATCAAACGTTAAGTAAAAAATCTTGTAAAAACTTCAAAAGCTCTCATTTGTTTTCCACACATACCTGCCCGTCCATTCAGCACCCCATAATCTACCAATTCCTGTTATAACTTCACACCATTTCCGAACAATTTTCGTAAATTTTCACAAAAAGATGCTTCTTGTGGGTCCCGGAGGAGATGTGAAACAAATTTGTGAGAAAACTTTTTTGGGATTGAACCCCGTGCATAAAGAGTGGGTATGAAAAATAAATCCATAGGAATATTGAGTGGGCCTCAGGGCCTGAGGGCAGTAGTACACCTGAACTAGCGAATTCTTATGTGTTATCCACCTTAGGCTTTATCTGTAAACCTAAATAATTTTAATCTATTAGTATTGTTATCATTGCTAGTTATTAAGAAGTTTTCCGCGTTATATGTCTGTAGATCCAAATGTTCTAGACGACAAAAAGGGTATTTTTTTACCTATAAGAACAGCAAAATGGTTTTTTTTTTTTTTCAGGATGGGAAATCATCAAATGACTTCTCCCGCTCTGGGCGGAGCGGGAGGGCGTGTCAGACTTTTACTGACTAAAACCCACCCGTGTTCCATCAGTTGCCCATGTGCCAGGGTCACGGTATCTCTTTCGAACAATCACGCGACCCCGACAGGCATCGGTCCTAGTAGACCCCTACACTGCTGCTGACATCTCTTTGAGGCGCGCGTGGAACACTACGCGCCGTCGACCCGAGCTTGGTCCTTACCGGGCGGCGAGCTACCCATTGCTCGCCACCCGCAAGCTCGCGCCTACGGTGGCCGGGAGTCCGCTATCGACTCCCAACGCCCGGGGCGTCTCCTCCTGCGGCGGCTAGGGACGTGAGGGCGCAGAGACTGCCACTCCCTCACGCGCCCCACCTCCTCCTTCGCGAGCATTACTGCTTCGCAGAAGGAGGTGACGGCTTCCCATTCCCTCTCGCTCCGTACCATGGCTCGCACCAGGGCCGGACGCGAGAGGTCGCAGCCGCCGATTGCCTCCACGAGGACACGGCGGTGCTCCGCCCAGGCAGGGCACACCTCCACCGTATGCTCCACCGTGTCCTCCAGACGATCCTCGCAATGGAAACACCCGGACGTATCCTCCCGCTTTATTCTGAACAGGAACCCACCGAAGCACCCATGCCCGGTGAGAACCTGCGTCAGGCGGAAGGTGAGGACGCCGTGCCGCCTCTCTATCCACTCCTCAAAGAGGGGACTTACCGCCGCAATTGTGGCGTGCCCAACAACAACATGGATTGGGTGCGAAATATCACAGCATATGAAGCACAAAAAGATTTTTTTAAAGTTTTTCAGCTCTTAGTGGAGGTTCTTTTCCCACGCACATTCCCTTCCCCATATACCTCCACTTGTTAAGTAAACAGAAAGTTACTATAACATCATCAACATAAACCAAGTGAAAAAAGTACGCATTATTGAAACTGATAAATGATAAATGACTTTATTTTTGCAAGTAGGTTTGTACAAACACTTTTACACATCAATCATATTTTTTTAAACCAGATGAGGTCGGCGTTTCCTATCTGACTACTCTGAGAAGAAAGGCCGAAACAAACTCAGAGGTCACAGTCTCTTTTAAAGTCCAGACATAATTTGGTTAGATCATGTGAAGACCATGTGGATTGGTGTCTGAAGTGGTCTTTTAAGGAAAGAACCACACAGATTGAGTGGACCTGTCCAATCAGTGCACGCATTTGTCAGTAATCATGCAGCTCAACTCAGAACTTAAGGAGGTCAATGATTCGACGAACAATACCAAAGAAAGGACATTTGTGTAGGTCGCATAAATTACTCAAACTGCCAGACTGTGATAAAAAAATAAATGAGAAGAAAAGGAACCTAGAGAAAAAAAAAATAACACCCACTTAATCTTCACATCCACACTAATATTATAAATGTGAAAGTAACTCTGTCTGTCGGTCTGTCTGTCTGTCTGTCTCGCTTTCCTGCTAAAACTACTGAACCGATTTAAATGAAATTTGGTGCACAGATAGTTTAGAGCTTGAGAAAGGACATAGGATACTTTTTATCCCGGTAGTATGTTCCCGCGGGATAATTTCTGACCTCCACGCGGGCGAAGCCGCTGGCAAAAGCTAGTTTACAATAATTAAAACAATATAATACTTTAAAAGTAAATATCCATGTCATTGTATAAGTAAAATTCATCAATTTCAATGTGCATATAAAATCAGGAAATAGTCCCGGTCTGATCATTTGAGGACCACGTACATGGGGTTGTCAGAAATGGTCTTTTGAGGAAAGAACCATACAGATTGAGTGGACCTGTCCAGTCAATGCACGCATTTGTCAGTAATCTTTCAGCTCAACTCAGAACATAAGGAGCACAACGATTCGACGAACAATACCAAAGAATGGACATTTTGGTAGGCCGCATTAAGTACTCAAACTGCCAGATTATCATTAAAAAGAAATGAGTAAGAGGTATATATAAAAAAAACAAACATCTACATAGTCCTCATATTCAAAATTATTAAAATAATAATAATAGTATACTCCTCAGAGTATATATTCATGTCATCGTTAAGCAATAATCAAAATGTCAAAGTGTATATTCCCAATAAATAATTAATAAAAAAAGGAAAGTAATTAATAATAAAAAATATCATTCAGTACAATAATAATTTAAAAATAAAAATTGGAGCAGCTTAATCCCAAGCTTTTTTGTCCTCAATATAATCTTTAACAGTGTAAAAAGCTTTCTGGCACAACTTACGTTTAATGAATGATTTAAATTTATTGAGACTTAGATCTTGAACATGGCTTGGAAGTTTATTATAAAAGCGTATAAATTGACATCTGAATGAGCCACCTATTTTCTTGAGCCTTGTTGAAGGTACAACAAATTTGTGTTTGTTTCTAGCATTTACACTATGGATATCACTGTATTTTTTAAACAATTTAATATTCTTATGGGCATATAAAAGATTTTCAAAAATAAACTGTGAAGGCACAGTCATTACATTAATTTCTTTAAATTTCTCTCTGAGTGTGTGTCTCGGGCTTAATTTATAAATTGATCGAATAGCCCTTTTTTGCAAGACAAAGATAGTCTGAATGTCGGCGGCATTTCCCCACAACAGAATACCGTACGACATTACACTATGAAAATAGGCAAAGTACACTAAACTAACTCAAAACCTACCAATCAGAAATTTACTAAATTTATTTGCGACCACTCTACAAATGTATCGATTCAAGAGAAAGAAGATTTTTTCAAATCATTTCATAAATGACGGAGTTCTGAGGTAACAAATATTAAAGAAAAATGAATACGAAAAACAACCAAACTGAGAACGTCCTCCTTATTTTTGAAGACGTTTGACATAAAAAAAATTCAAGACAAGTTCAGAATTTCCATTCAATCAAAAATATGATGTGTTCAAAAGGCTGAAGGTACTCCACGAAAAAAAATGTTGCCGCTACAACGGTTATGGAAACCATATAGCCGTTTCACACCCTTGACCAATTTTTAGCCCGTTAGCCTCCAACTCAAACAAAAATGCAGTGCTCACAGAGCGTACGAACGAATTCTCGATTGTTTGTTGTTCCAAAAAAGCTGTTAGGAAGTTACCAACTTTCAAAACCGTGAATTTGTGTCTTATTTGTATGGCTTTTTGGAACAAATGCTACGTTTGAGCAATTGCTTCGTTTACATCAGAACTGTTCAAGGTTTTCGGTAATGCTTTTGACGTAACCTAGACAAAACCAAACTGCTTGCGAATTTTTAGGACATAGATTTTATATTCTGTGATAACAATAATTACATTAATGTAAAAATACTAGAAAAAATATACACTTAAACAATATTTGTAAATATGTGAGCACCATGTCTCTATCATATAATTAGTTAACCTGTTATTGCTTTATTTTAAATCCTTTTACCTATTATGGTTTAGTAATTTTATTCTAATAGGTGCATCGTCTGCACAAATAGTGATATGATTAATGTATAAAAAATAATGCGAAACACTTTAAAAGAGTCACAGTGGAGCTTCTTCCCCATTCTTCTCCAAACGAAACGACGTTTTGGTAGAGGCAACTACAATAAATTCAATTTTGTTTAAAGTTCAAAAGTGCTTTTTATGTGCCTATGAAATATGTGATTTGTCTTTGACTTTGTAACCTAATTCTGAAATATTTGATGTGTGATTTCATTCTTAAAATTATTTAACAAACCGCCAGCGCTTATTTAAATGTAGGTGGGGTTATAAAATACCTAGAAGACCATTTTTAGTTAGCAATAAATGAATGTACGCTTTTATCAAATGTTGTTAGTATCGTATTTTTGTCAGGAAATTTCCTCTAAATAAATCTTATCGGTTTTTCTCCGAAATTTACGGATAAGTAAACGTGAAGCCTAACAACGTGGAAGATATTAAGTTTTCCGTCAACTATTCGCAAATAATAAACACAATAACTCTTTCATAACAATTCGTTTGATCCTTTGAGCATCAAAAGCCGATATATATTTTATATAACGTTAACATTTTACAAGGTACACGCTCACGTAAATCGAGTACACGTTTGACATGACGGGTAACGATAAATAACGATATATAAAAACCTTTAACAATACACCGTCCTCATTTGAAATCGTTCAATTTAATCCAACAAGCTGTGTAGGTACTCTCATTCACAGTCGACTTAATTATAATGCTTTACAAAGAACACGGTACAGTCGAAATCAAACGTCATCAGCAAAGGCTTAATCCATTAAAGGGTTGACAGAAACAAAATGAAATAATAATTTGTCGTTAGGTTCGACGTGCAGGAATCGAGGTTTGTGTGTAGGTATGTTTGCGTGTCATCAATCACATCCTTCAGGCGGCAGGATCCACTGTGGCAGTACATTAGCTCCTTAATTAAAGCTGTGAACAGCTGGCGCTGCGCCGTCCGCGTCATACATTTCAATTAATTCTTGTCACCAAACAAATTTGGTTGACGACTATTTAATTATTAATCAAAGTTACATTGACAAATTGTTTTTGCACCATATTGAATTTATTGATAAACAATAAAATTTTGCTTGATAGCGATACACCAATTTCGATTAATTAATTCGATGCATCGGTGAACAAGTTAAACAAAATTATCAATTTTATTATTTACTACTGAACAGAGTCATTAATGTAGTTCGCTTCTGAATATACGTATAGATTTTCAGCAATATATCTAGAACTAATTAAATTAACAAATTAATTTATGAGTTCCTGTTAATAGTAGTATCTATCTATCAAATTACCATAATACATATATTATTGCTGATGCGCATTGTTATATTTTGCTGAATAAATGATGATGAACCTAGCTAAATAAAATATATCTTAAGTACAAAATAAAATAACACACACATACAGTAAAAAAATGTCCCACGTCTTGTAGGAAAAGCTACAAGCTAATCTTTTATTCAAGCATGTCGCTCAAAGGAACCTAATTATATATTTTATAAAAAAAATCGAACTTAATATGCCTATAGTAACCTCAATCCTGTCAATAACCAACCATTACTTCGATAATCCCTTTCTAGAAAAACAGCCCAGCAAACCCTGCATTTCTTCTTCCAATAAAATGTATATAAAAAAATCAGGACTGCCGGTGGCAGCCGTCAAAGTGACAGGCCCTCCAGTCACTATAAGCCACTAATCGGCTTGTCACCCGCAGGTTGAGGACATTGACTTTCAGATCACGTACTTGCAATCTGCATGCCATGACATTGTCAGGGGGACATAAAAAAACACATTTTTAACTGTCCCACACCGTCCGACTAAGCTTTGCGCGCTCAAATCGTAAGATTTCCTTTTTTGGTTGAAATGTTTTTTTTTTTTGTTATTACGTAGCTATTTTCTATATAAACCAATCAGTTATTTTTATCGATTTGATTTTGTTGAAAACTTGAGCACATTGCTCAAGTTTTCAATGAAATGAATACAGCTACTGTAATAGAGGATTATAAGGTTTTAAAGCCATACGATTAGCAGTTTAACCAAATTTAGCAAATCTGAGGGTATATTTTGAGGTTATGGCCGAACCCAGATGTGCTAGAATAAAACTGACCCCAGCTTCGGATTCAGCGACCCCAAAAACATATAGTACACATAGTGCGACCTCCAGGTCACAATTTTTTTTTTTTTTTTTTGTGGCTGTGTAATGATTGATGTTTGACATAGCGACGTCTACCTTACGCAAATTTTAACCAACAAAGTTCACATTAGTTCGCTTAATTAAGCATACTCAATATCCAATCAAGCGCAAATCCCCTATTAACCCTAACGAAAACGAACATAATCTTAGGTATATCAGCAAAACGGTTTGGGGCCCGTGACATAAAGACTAAGGTGGAAGTAGAGTTTCGTCATGTCACCGTATGAGCACACATGACGTGCGGCTCCGAGGGTAATTATCCTGACATATCCTCACGATATTAAAGCCAACATAAATTTGACATGACTTAAAATTAATCTTGAGACGTGATGCCAAGCCCAATGACGGCTCGCGCTTCGGTAAATTTAATAAAGAGCTACCACTGAAGCCTAGCCGTGCTACCAAGATTGATGTGCCGAAAAAATATAACACGAGTGAGGAAATTAAAAGAGATGCCAACTCTTCAGATATATTAAAAGTTTCACATTAAACAACAAGCTCTTTAAGGTAGAAGGTAATAAGAGATGTTAGATCTGACATGAGCTGATGAACAATGTAATTTCAGAACTTAAGATATATATTTTAGTTGTATATTTTGACAGTGATTAACGTTCCGCTATCTTTATGAACTGGGAAGTCTCCGTGGAATTATTTTTGTGAGAGTTTTTAGTCAAGCGCTGGAACAAAGAAGGTGGCACTGAAGGTCGCCATTAGGTGAAAATATTCCTTTTAATAAAACCGTGTCCAGTCATTTTATTAAATAGCTACCGGGTGTATATCATGCCCTTAGGACTGAAATTAATTAGCCTAGATATTGCAAACGTGACAAATGGGAGCGTTTTTATAAACTCGGATCGTTTTTCAGGTTCTTGGTAGTCGACAACTGATAGTCATTTATTTTTAACCGACGAAAAAAGACGGAGACTTTTTTTTATGTATGACCACGCATAACTTTTTACATAGTAGTCCGATTGTGATAATTATTTTTTTATTGGAAAGGATATACTCCCTAGGTGGTCTCATATAAATTTGGAAAACAAAATCTAACGCAAAGGGCTGAAAACAAACAAACAAACATGTTTGATTGTTCACTCACTGATTGTAATGTTTAACTACGCATAACTTTATACAGAGTAGTACTATTTTGATAAAAAAATTATTGGATAGTGTATAACTTGCCAAGTATTATTAGTACATTAAAGCCACAATAAATTATCAATCAAAAAATTAAACCGCCGAAAAAACTGAAAAGCAAAAAATAATAAATCCTTAAAATTTTGAGTCGGCGCTGAAAAATCAATGAACAAATATTACTCAAAGCGCCGACTCATAATTTTAAGGTTTTATTATTTTTTGCTTTTCAGTTTTTTCGGCGGTTTAATTTTTTGTTAAAAAGTTTTTTTATATTCACTTTTACCTTAAATAACATCAGATTTCCTGGATACTGGTAAATAATAATCAATTTTCTACAATTTCTTAAAATAGACCACCGCCTCTTAATCTATAGAAGTTGATATACCTTGAAGATAAATAACGAACTGATGATTACTGATAGTACATGCGTGCACTGATTGGACAGGTCTACTCAATTTGTGTGGTTCCTTCTTCAAAAGACCATTTTAGACACCAATCCACATGGTTTTCAGATGATCTGAACAAGATTACATCTAGACTAAAGGAGACTTTGAACTCTGAGTTTATTTCGGCCTTTCTTCTTAGAGTAGTCAGATAGGAAACGCCGACCTCATCTAGTTTTAAAAATATGATTGACGTATAAAAGTGTTTGTACAAACCTACTTGTTGAAATCAAATCATTTAACGAAATGAGAACGAATTCTCCAGGATTTGCAGACTCATTGTTTGAGAAAACCATTGAAATTAAACCGTTACTCTTCCTAGGTAAACAGAACTATTTTAGATATAATCAACCCGTAATTTAGTTCCTACCTAGTTGTTTGTCACTGTCGAAGGCGACCTTTACCCTTTACCAAACATTGGTAGGTAGTTGGAACTTTTTGAAATACCAATTTCGTGCACCGTGTTATTTTCGGTTACACCGTGTCTGATTTACAACAACCGTTACTTGTGAGTGACGTTGACAAATGACGTCACACTCCGGTCACGGGCCGTGTGTTTTGCGTCACTTGGCTGCATTCAGAGGCGTCCGTGACGTCACACCGTATCTTCCCTGGCTTGTTTATAGCCGGCCAGTATGTTTGAGTTATGGCATGTTTGTCTCACTCGTGACATCATGGAAGATGAATTTATGAGCAAGAAGAATGTGGGGCGCGGAATATTTTATGTGTTTGAGTGGCGGCTTGCGGGTGATAAGAGTTTTTGGGACGATTTGGGCGCGACCGTGCGGCGTTATGAGTACTTTACACACATGATATGAAGTGTGATCAAATTCGGACCGTGCCGAATCGGTCTGGGTGGGTCGTGGATTCTACACCTACATACTTTGAGATACATTGATCAGGAATGTAGATCTTTCCTTTCAGCGGTTTTTTAACACGCTTTTATTTTAATTTCGCATAGGACTAAGTCTAGAATCAGGCTCTCTGTAACAGTGACGATCATATCATAAATAGTGTAATAATCATACTAGCTTGTAGCTAAGTAATAATAGCTTCACCAAACGATCGATCAGGTTAAGCTTTTATTACTTAGCCACAAGCTAGTATGATTATTACACTATTTATTATTTAATATCTGGATGACCGAGCTTCGCTCGGTATTTTTTGGTAAATTGTGTTTAAAATAATACGTTTATGTTCAATTTGATTGTTGATAAAGTTGGTCATTGAAAACACGAACAAAACCACATTTTATAAAAATTAATCCTGGCTAGATCGATTTATCGCCCCCAAAACCCCCTGTATACAAAATTTCATGAAAATCGTTGGAGCCGTTTCCGAGATTCAGATTATATATATATATACAAGAATTTCTCGTTTAAAAATATAAGATATATATACATAATACAAGAATTGCTCGTTTAAAAATATAAGATTTGCATACACTTGATGCAGCTGCTCCGTAGATGGGTGACTATCTCTACATACTAAGATAGGGTCTTTGCCGTCCTGTCCAGGTCGTGAGATTTGTTCGAAAGAGTTCCCGTGCCCCTGGCATATAGGTAACTAAAGGAACACGGGTGGGTTTTAGTCAGTAAAAGTCTGACACGCCCTCCTGCTCCGCCCAGAGCGGGACTTCATTTAATGATTTCCCACCCACAAAAAAATAAGTTCTTTGCCGTGCCTAAGAAACCACTTTCAGCCGTTGATCTCGGCTGTTATTCATGGATTTGACGGTCGTTACAGGTCGTCAGTAGCCTGAAGTCTGACAACCAGTCTTACCAAGGAGTATCGTGTTACCCAGTTACTGGGTTGTAGAGTTCAGACAGGCAGTAGCTCCATATATGATACTAGTAATCAGCTATATCCAATTAGTTATAGAATTATGCAGGCCTATCTCTCCCATAGTACCTAAACACACAAGATTCAAATCGAGAATCCGTTTACATAATAAACGATGTCTAAAGCAATGCCATGCATAGATACGTGCCTTCCAATATGAATAGAAACGATACATTTATATATTGTACATGGTAGATAATGTACATACGTGTTCTTGTTAGCGTGGCTTGAATACCTGGGCCAATTTATGTAATATAGATAGGTATCTAAGTTTATAGATACGTATATCGTGGTATATTCAATATCTCAAAGGACAATAGTATTTATGTAAATGTGCCTATCTCTTAGTTTAATGTTCTAACTATTTTGTATATACTGAAAGTCAATACAGTTTGAGTAGAGTCGTTGCAAATTACGAGTATGACTTTTGTAATGATTGTGATAAAGTTTAAATTTCAGGGATTGAAACGCTCGGGAAATACAGCTTATTCTTTAAAGAAATACTGTTATCTCCTTTATTTAGTAACATTAGAGGCGAAGAATGTTAGAGTCAATTCACAAACGATATCATACTTCATCATCATCATCATCATTACAGCCGAAAGACGCCGACTACTGGACATGGGCCTCCCCAATTTGGAGGGGTTTGCTATAATCGCCAATTGACAGGCGGGTTGGAGATCGCAGTATGGTGGTAAAATGCATAGAGAACGCTGCTGCCCATTCTCTAGTAAGTCCCTTAGCCGCTTCTTACGACACCCACAGGATGAAATGGGATGTTGATATTTTTTACTTCCGGCACCACACGAAACTGGATAATACATGATCTGACCATTTTCTAATTACCACAAAAACCGGAGATGTTGAAAAATAAACCAGTTCTGAGTTTCCAGTTAAGCCGTTGCAGCCAATAATCTTCTATTTTCAAGGATTTTTAGATTCAGGGAAATTGAAATATTAGTAGGTACACAACAGTCAGCTCATAATGATAATTATTTCATTTCGATACATTATGTACGACTTTCTGCCACCGGTTTCCCAGCCAGTAGTTTTGCCCACGTGGGATTCCAAAATTATTCCACAGACACGAACTACAGAGATAAAATATATCCTACTAGCTTCTGCCCGCGACTTCGTCCGCGTCAAATTTTTGCTCCCCTGACCCTTCCCGTCGCACCGATTTGCCTGCTAGTTTTCGTCCATTTTTCGTTGCTGCTCGCTCCTTTTGAGTTATAGCGAGTCAACCTTAAAAGATAGACATATGCTCTCGGGGACTTTTTTTTAGAACTTTTTAAAAGGAACAATTCCGTCATACATGATTTTTGCGTTACTTTAACCGTTTACGCAGCGCACGCAACGGAAACTCTCAAAAGGAATAAATTTTCCCCGTTTTTGCAACATTTTTCATTACTGCTCCGCTCCTCTTAGTTGTAGCGTGATGTTATATAGCCTATAGCCTCCCTCAGTAAATAGGCTACCCAACACAAAAAGAATTTTTCAATTCAGACCAGTAGGTCCTGAGATTAGAGCGTTCAATCAAACAAACAAACAAACAAACAAACAAACAAACAAACAAACTCTTCAGCTTTATAATATTAAGTATAGATGTGTTAATCCAGGATAAAATAAACTATCTGTGTGCCAAATTTCATCTAAATACGCCCGGTCGTTCTTGTGTGATTGAGTCACTTACATAAAAATTCACATTTATAATACTCGTAGGATAGTAGGATTCTGCCCTTTTCTACCAATAAATATCACCCAAAATAAACCATACAATATTTAAGCCTATAATATTTAAGTTACCAAATAAGGTTAAATAAAGTTTACTAACGTGGCGCCCATTTAAAGTGGTATATTTTAATGTACAGAAATAACAAGAAACTTAATCATGATTTACTGCGGCTATCAGACATGAATTCCACGTTAAAATATTCGTTTACAATCTTTTTTACCTGGAATCATTTATTAAATTAATTCTTTCATTTCAAATTTTTCTCGATAAGAAATAAGACGATAAAGAGTTTTTAACACCTTTTTTATGTAGTGTATGAAATTCTGAAAACATTGTGACAGTTCCTCGAAAAATACTTAGGAAATGACCCATGTTTACGATTTATATAAAAACATCATCAGATAATATAAAAGTGAAATATAATTATATAATATTAGCACCTCGTACCCGCTTCGCACGGTTTTATGAATTGACAAAATATCGTGATTTATTTATTAAACGTATTTAATTTTGATGAATGATACACCAGAAACTTTTCAGAATAATATATTATATATAAAATAAATTCTGCATAAGATGGTGAAAAACGCATCAAATTTTGTTGCGCAGTTTAGAAGCCACATAGACAAAAACGACAAGCAACTTAAACTTATAAACAAATATTTCGTTTATGACATTAAACTTACACACCTATACTAATATTATAAAGCTGAAGAGTTTGTTTGTTTGTTTGTTTGATTGAACGCGCTAAACTCAGGAACTGCTGGTCCGTTGTTTGTGTTGGGTAGCCTATTTATCGAGAAAGGCTATAGGGTATATAACATTACGCTACAACTAAGAGGAGCGGAGCAGTAATGAAAAATGTTGCAAAAACGGGTAAAATCGCACGGGTAGGCGATTCGACGCGACGGGAAGGGTTCGGGGGAGCAAGAAATTCAACGCGGACGAAGTCGCGGGCAGAAGCTAGTAAATGATATTTTCAAACCTTAGAATATGAATACTAATAAGAAAATATGAAAAAAATTGCCAATCTACTGGCGAGCATCTACCCTGAGAGAGGATTTTCCTAGTGGTATGTGCCGTGTCCAGAATCACCGCTTTCTGGACCCAACCCATCCAAGATCCAGTTGCCGCACTAGAGCCATTCGAAGGATATCAAAAACAACAACAAGAAAACTAAATGATAAATGATTTTACTTCTGTAAGTAGGTTTGTACAAACATTTTTACAAGTCTATACTATCTACAAACCCTACAAAACAAATACAACACCACACTATTTCATTAATTTAAACCAATTAAATCACTCCAGCACAAAGACAACGCACGGCCGCACGAGACTCATCAACTTACATTCATTAACACGTCGAACTTTTAATGATGATAAATCATGTTTAAACACGTATTCAGAATCGTATTCCTCTCGTGAAATGAGAAGTTTCGTCTTAGGCGGATAATTACGGCCGTCATTAATAACGAACGGAGAAGGATGAGAAGCGGTATTAATAAGACGTCAGGCGTGACATTAATGTCATAACTCGATGTGTTAAGGATTGTAATTACGCGGCGTATGTAGGGTTAAAAATTGGGTGTCATTGTTTTGAGAGGTGGGACAGGGAGACAGTGATCAGAGAGGCTGCTCTCGTAATTTTAAGAACGTTCAAAGTCTGATCTCAGTATCATTCTGTAAAAATATGTCACATTTTTGACGTTTGATTGTCGCTGAGATGGGACTGGGACTAGATTTTGAACGTTTTTAATGACGATAATCGGCCTTCACTTTGAGAATCAGATCAGAGATTTTTCTTCAGTGGGGCAGTGAATTTTTATAGCACACCTTTTAAGTTTACTATTGCATTAAATATTGTGTGAGTTAAATGCGATATAGGGAAAAGAAAAACTAATAATTAAATGAAAACTTTACAATTTTTGTTTGGCTATAAAAATAGAGTAGGTGGTGGCCCAGTGGTATTCTTCGATAGGGCCGTAGCCCACCGCAACCCTCTGGTTGTGGCGGCAGCTACTTACACCCCCTCCCGTATCAGTAAAGTCCGCCGCTCGCGGCACGTTCTTACCGATCCTGATGGTCCCACTACTCTCCTCCAGGAGAGTCGAAAAGAGACCAGTACAGCTAGACCAGCACACAAACACAAACCGTACCGACCTCGCCGCCGAAGTCCGTCGTCGCGACCCCGACTTAACAGTCCCTCCCGACCCTTGCAAGAGCCAGCCCGCGATGCTGCGCCGTTAGCTTTAAATTAGTCCCAAAATAATTTAACCCAGATCCAGCCAGTCCCTTGCTGCCCCCCTACCAGCGATTGCCTAAGCCGAGGTTCGTACCCCCCTCGGGGTAACCCTTAGAGCTTTCGCTTTAGTTTTTAAGTATAATAAGCCCCAGCTGGAGGCCTAAAAAGGTAACTTTTTAGAACTCGCCGGGCCACAATCCGTTTAAGTAGTAACAATCTTTTCAGGATTAACTACGAGATGCCCCACAAAAAAAAAAAAAAAAAAGAAGGCCCAGTGGTAAAGGCCGCTTACAAGTTAAAAGTTGTTGTGTGTTGTTGTCCGAATCCAGACAGGAGCTTTACATTGCGTAAATTATTTAATAACCACTGTTCTCAAAATGGTGTAAAAACATCTTGAGGAACCGTCTTGTTCTATATAAGCAAAAATTCGAAAACGTGTGACCTCTACCAATCCGCACTGGGTCCAAGCGGTGAGCGGCTGGCACTGGCCCAGTCTCTCTTACCAAGAAAGATCTGTATCCCAGCAGTGGGAAAATTATAGTCTGATTGTGATAATGATCATATGATTTATAAAATAAAAAATAAAATATCGTTCTATAAAGGTTTATGCATACTCATCATCTTAACAGTAATGAGAATTTTATTATAAGTTCGATTGGTTTATTTTCCTCGGAGAGATAAGTTTTTCCCGGAAAACTAGTACCTACTCATAAAAATACTCACATGCAGCCTATGTGCTCATGCAAGCTTAGTTCACAAGTAATTGCTATGAAACTGGTAATAAAATATAATCGCCAGGGTTTAGTAACTAGGTCGTGTTTTTACTATTACAATAATAAAACAAAATGTGTTTTAAAAACAGATGCTTACTTTTATTATACTGTGTAGTACCCTCAATATCTATAGCATCTAATTCTTAATTTAAATTCTAATCCTTGGTAAAATATCCAAGTTGATTAAGATAAGCCATATACCCCAAGTTATGCTTCCATTCTCAGACCGTACCCAAACTAATTAACTCGGGCGTTAAATTTCCGAACTAATTAGTACAGGTATAAGCCCACTGTTAATAAAAACGCCTTTCAAATTCATTCAGTACGAAATTAGGACAGTGCCTTGGAGGAAATTGAAACGGGCCTCATTAGCTCGGTTGCTTCAATGGTAGATTTCGTTTATAACAATCCACGCATACAAAACCTTGACCTATTTTAATATTCAAATAGCTTTAGTAAGTACGAGATTAAAGGAAGAGATTATTGCGTTTGATGTAAACAAAATTTTGTGCTACGCGCCTACGCGGTTTCGTAGCCAACTGTGCGTAGCACGGCTACGTGATGAGTTTCGTAGCACAACGTGTAGCATATACATTATACATACACACATTCATGCGGGCAAACTTACATGTGTTTTTGGAATTTCCTGGAATAATTAGGCGCCGTTGTACACACGGCTACATATCAAGCTATACGTATACATTTCCAGTTTTACCTGAACTCGCCTGTTAGTATGATGAGAAGTCGGTTTATACTGGAAATGTATCGGGTGATTTGTCGCTGTCGGTTTTTTTTTTTTTTTTTTTGTGGGGCATCTCGTAGTTAATCCTGAAAAGATTGTTACTACTTAAACGGATTGTGGCCCGGCGAGTTCTAAAAAGTTACCTTTTTAGGCCTCCAGCCGGGGCTTATTATACTTAAAAACTAAAGCGAAAGCTCTAACGGTTACCCCGAGGGGGGTACGAACCTCGGCTTAGGCAATCGCTGATAGGGGGGCAGGAAGGGACTGGCTGGATCTGGGTTAAATTATTTTGGGACTAATTTAAAGCTAACGGCGCAGCATCGCGGGCTGGCTCTTGCAAGGGTCGGGAGGGACTGTTAAGTCGGGGTCGCAACGATGGACCTCGGCGGCGAGGTCGGTACGGTTTGTGTTTGTGTGCTGGTCTATCTGTACTGGTCTCTTTTCGACTCTCCTGGAGGAGAGTAGTGGGATCATCAGGATCGGTAAGAACGTGCCGTGAGCGGCGGACTTTACTGATACGGGAGGGGGTGTAAGTAGCTGCCGCCACAACCAGAGGGTTGCGGTGGGCTACGGCCCTATCGAAGAAACGCTTCGAAGCGCGTTTTATGAATTGATGGATAGTCGTGAGTTTCATATCTAAATGAAGATTGATATTCCGAACAAACCAAGGCGAGCCTGTGGCTTGACGGAGAAAACGGTTCTGGAGAGTCTGCATCCTATAGATGAATCGGGGTTTAGCATGTGCCCAGACTGGGCTTGCGTATGTCATAATCGGCCTGATACAAGCGGTGTACAGCCGCTTCTTACACAGAAGAGACATTTTACTCCGCTTGTTCAGGACGCAATGGAGCCTACCGAGAGGGAAAGCGGCCCGCGAGCGAGCCTGCTTTATGTGCTCAGAAAAGGTGAGGTGTTCGTCGAGGATGATACCTACATATTTGGCTTGCTTCGCCCAAGGGATCTGCTTGCCGAACATTGAGATGGGTCGGGGAGGGGGGTGATTACGTTGCGGTCGGGTGTAAAAGACCGCCTGACTTCTTAGAAGACGCCACTTCCTAACACCATTCGCCGAGCTCGTCGACTGCGGCTTGGAGGTAGCGAACCAGCGCTGAGTCACTAAATCCCAAGAAGAAGATGGGAGTGTCGTCTGCGAACAGAGCTAACCTTGCCTTCTTGCTTCTGGGGATATCGCTAGTGAACAGCGTGAAAATGAGGGGGGCTAGTACAGAGCCTTGAGGGACTCCTGCGCGGATCGGGTGAGGGGAGGAAAGTGCCCCTTCGATGCGATAGCGAAAGGTACGGTTCGCAAGAAAGTCTCGTAAGATGAGCACGAGACGGTCTCGCACTCCGAGTTGGTACAGCTTATATAATAAGCCGTTGTGCCAGACTTTGTAGAACGCTTTCGCGATATCGAAATATACAGCGCCCGTGAACATACCACGCTGGAAACCAGCATTGATATGTTCGACGATACGGTGTACCTGATGGACACACGAGTGTTGGGTTCGAAAACCAAACTGCTCGTTGGGGATGAGGCCCTTGGTTTCGGCATAATCTCTGAGTCGCTTATTAATAAGTCTCTCATAGATTTTGCCGAGAACTTTGAGCAAACTAATGGGGCGGTAACTCGTGGGCTCGGTTTTGGGCTTACCGGGCTTAGGGATGCCAATGACGGTGGCTTCCTTCCACGCTTGGGGGAAAATATTATTACTCAAGGCACCATTGAAGATGGTACACATGAGCATAATCAGGTGAGCGGGGAACAGCTTGATCACTCTGTTGGTGATGCCGTCTGATCCGGGGGCTTTACGAGATTTCAGACCCTGATGATCTCGTGCACCTCGTCAGGTGTGACAGGGGGCAGGGGATCATCAGGGTCTTCAACGGGTGGGAGTGAGGCTCTGCGTTCGACTTCCGCGTTTACCTTATCGACAAACGCTTGGTCTACTGGCTGCGAACTGGGTGTGCATTGGGCTTCGAGGCTATCGGCTAGGCATTCAGCCCAGCCTGTCGATATCCTCGAATGCAATGGTCGCATCGGGGCGGGTCAGGGGGGGCATTGTGGAAAACTCAGAGGATTTGAGTTTCCTCTGAAGTTCCCAGAATGCGAGATGAGTCGGCTCTAGTTCGCCCACCATCTTGTCCCAGTTAGCATCACGCAGCTCAGTCACACGTGTCCTTACAGCACGCTGTAAGTAACGCATGTGAGCTTTGTTAGCGTCACAGGGAAAGTTGCTGTAGGCACGAACGGCCGCGTTCTTCTCTGTCAGCAGATCACGTACATCGTCGGGGAGTCTCCATTTACGGTCACCCGTATCTGGAACCTCCCGTGAACTTTCGTTCACGATCGATTGTACGTGCTCCGTGAGAGAGTCGATCGCGACCGTTGTGTCGGCGACAGAGTCGAACTGATCTGGGATAGAGTCTAAGTGATGTGACGTGTTAGATTGTAAGCGTTCGCTTACTTTCTTCCAGTCAGTGATCACTTTAGTGGCGGGGGGTTGAGAGGAGTCGCGAATACCTAATCGGGGGGCCAGGTTCATGACTACTGGTCGATGATCAGAGTCGAGTTCGTGAATAGCCTCTATAGAATCCAACCTAAAGTTGATATTCTTAAGGAGTGCTATATCAAGAACGTCGGGTAACTGATCGGGGTCGAAAGGGAAATGAGTGGGAGTCATCGGGGCGATGACGTCAAAGTTCATGGTAGAACAGAGATTAAAGAGTTGTCTACCTCTAGTCGAGGTCCTGGTGCTATTCCAGGCAGGATGTTTGGCGTTGAGATCGCCCGCTATGATAACGGAGTCACTCATGTCGAAAAGTTCGGAGAGGTCATTTGTGAGGAGTTGAGGGTCCTCGGAACCGTCTGGGGGAGGGAAGTAAGCCGACACGATAGTGATTGGCTGGTGGCCTGTCAGTGCTAACCGACAGGCCGAAACTTCTAATCGGGAGAGTTGGGGGGGATCCATAGGTATGCAGTACAGGGACTTCCTATAGTATATGAGGGTGCCGCCTTTGTGACAACGTGACCTGTCGTTGCGAACTAAACGATAGTTTGCAATTTTCGGGTCACGTTGGTGAGGCTTTAGGAACGACTCTTGTATGAGTAAAATGTCTACGTGATGGTCGCGGAGGAACGGGGCGATCTCATCACGTTGGCCGTGAATGCCATTGGCATTGAAGAAGCCTAGCTTTAGGGAACGGGGTTTAAGTTTAGATATTATTCCACGACTATCCGTAATGGGGGCGTTGGGAGTTCATGACATGAATTGCTTGCGTGATCTCGGGATACGCAGCATATATTGATTGGATGCGGAACAAGTTACCGCCGGCGGCAACTAGTTCCTGGGCCATCTGTTGGGCACGCGGGGTGAGGAACGTGCTGTAGGTATTAAAGGTCCCGGTGATTACGTTAAACGCATCAAGGGGGGCCTAACTCTTTCCTCTGTACCGTTGCTGGTCCTGCCATAGGGGCAGTGGGAGGGGCCGCGGCGCGGGCGGGGGGTGCGGTCGCGGGAAAGCCGGGGGGCGTAGGGGGCGCGGGGGCGCGGGTATGCGGGTCCATTAAAGGAGGGATGGGAGCGGGCTTAGGCCTGGAGGAGGCCAGTGTGGGAGATTCCTTCTGGGAACTCAAGAGAGGCCATTGGGAGGGACGCTGAGGGGCCAGTCTCGCGGGGAGTTTGGCCGAGGGGGATTCCCTAGTCTGACGAGCGTTGAAACGCTGCGCCAATTTAGGGGAAGATGACTTGGGGGCTTTCGGGCAGCCCCGGTAGTTTGCCGGATGACCGGACTCTTTGCAGAGCACACAACTAGGTGGGTCGGTGCAAAGAGTGCGGTCTTTAAGCCGGGTACAATCTGCTGTACCGTGGTCTCCCAGGCACTTGACGCATCTGGGAGTAGCGTAGCAGTTGTACGCTGAGTGCTCGTACAGTTGGCATCTGTGGCACTGGCCAATGATGCCCGACTTACGGGGCTTCTCGATCTTAAGGCCTGACAGGTTGCAGACAGACTTTACATTGAATATGGGGTGGTGACCCTCCGTGGGAGGGCACACCACCAGGACCATATCAAAGGCAGTACCTTGCCTGGACTGGTGCATGCGATGGACCTCTGTGACAGGCACGGTCTGTCGTTCGAGGTCCGTCTTAATATCGCTGGTGGCGATTTCGCAGGGGATCCTGCGAATCACCACCCTGGTCAGTCGCTCCTCGGGCAAGGAATACGTGTGGAAGGACACGTTCCTAGCAGAGAGCAGCCTGGTTAGATCGCGATAATCGCCTGACGTGGGGACCGATACTTTTATCCCGTGCTGGGTGGCACGGGCACTAGTATAGTTGACCCTTTGGTCAACACACCATTTGGACACCTCCGTCCACTTGGCCTTGTCCTGTATAAATACAGGGGGCGGTGGAGGGAGTTTCCTGGCGGTGGTTGAGCCAGAGGGTATGGACGGGGCGCTAGTTTAAGCGCGGGGCGCGGCAACCTTCGCGGAGGTTGAAGAGGTGGGGGAGGAAGGGAGGAGGAAGGCGAGGGGAAGAAAGGCGAAGAAAGGAGGGAGGCGAGGGGCGGGAGGGGGACGCGTTGGTGGCGGTCGCCGGCGGCGTGGAGGGGATGAACGCGGTCGCGGTGGCGGGGGTCGCCTGCGTAGCGGGGTGGGGGGGGGTCGCGGTGGTGGAGGTCGACTGCGGGGTGGGGGCGCGAGACGGAGGAGCGGAGTCCTCAGCCGCTATGATTTTAGCGGCCGGGGCTGAGCTGCTCGCCTTGTTCTCCTTGCGCTTGCTCCCTTTGCCCTTTGTGTGGGAGACGAGCTCGTACGCCTCTGTGTCCGAGGACGAAGAGGAGTGCGAGTCCGTCTGGGGAGTGAGCGCGGCAGAGTCGGAAGGAGTGGGGATGGGTATATCCTCTGTGTCCATTTGACACGGTTCATCGGTAGCGGTTGGGGCCTCGAGGGCATCGCTGAAGTCAGCGATGCCCGGGCTGGCTGGAATTGCGAGCTGCTCAGCTCTGTACAGCTCGGAGAATTCGGCAGCGAAATCCTTGTTTTTCTTTATTAATTAAAGAAAAACAGAGACCACAGCCCCGACCTCCGAGTGCTCAATGCTGAGCTGACTCGCAAGTTAAGCCAGGAGCGCCTCGATTTTGGCAAGTCTCTCCATGGTGGAGGGGAGGTGGGACCTAATCACTCATGAGAGTGATCCTATCGCCAAATCCCTAAACCTAACAGCCTAATCCCCAGTGGGATGCCGGGGGTGAGTGTTACACTCCCTGTTGGGTATAGACAGGGAGGTGATCCTGGTGAGCCCTAAGAGTGACTCCCGTCGCCAATCTTATTGTGCGAACGGGTTCCTAACCGGTCATGCGATGGGTACTGAAGGTACCCGACCAGTCTAGTGCGGGGGGTATAGATATACCCACGGCACTAGTACGCGGCTGTGGAGGGAAGACTGTCACCGGGGCTGACGAGGGAAGCCCCCAAGGCCAGCGATCCGGGACCCGTCCAAGTTTCCTCTAGCCCTGAAGGGGATAGACGGGTGCGTTGGGTCTGCACCCACTCGGCTTCGTTGGCACCGTTAAGGTATCCACCGAGTGACCACGAAACTGTGGATTTGCCCTGAAGGGGCCACAACACAACACACGTTTTTGACGAATCAGAAATACCACTGTCTTGCGAACAAAACAGTACGATTTAGACTCAATCTGAAGAAACAAGAAGTCCGAATTTTGCGATTTAAATAAATTTAAATCGCAAAATAGCGGAGAGTAGTCGGGGCGACTACGCAGCGTGGCGCACGGAGCACAAGTGACGGGCGATCGAGCGGCGGGCGGTGGAGGGGATACGCGCAGCGGAGCAGCAGCGTAACGACCTTCCAGGGCGAGCGTCGAGCGTAGAATCTGATGATGTCGCTGTCGGTACAGTTATATATCTTTATATATATAATTCTACTGTACGTGTGTATGTCCCTCCTAAACGGCTGGATCGATTTGAATGAATTTTTTTGTATGCGTTAGGGTGGCACCCTGGATGATTTAGATTCACTATTGAACTCAGTAGGTGGCGCTACTATCGAGTTCTAGGAAACAGGACAACGTATGTACGGTCAGCTAGTTTTTTTACACAACACGTGAAAAATATATTGTTAAATATATATTTCACGTGTATGTATTTGAATTTACACACCAGAAGACGCTGAAATTCACATTACTCATATAAATAAGTAGATACGCGTAAAAAGATTGTCAATATACACCATAAGTACATAAGAGAGATAAACCATCTTCTAAGGCTTTATTTACGTTCCAAGGTAAACAGTGTGCGAACATATAAGTACATATACCTCTTCAATGTACAAACACAAGGAGAACGCAAACGTTCGTAAGTAAAAGTATCGCGGCAAAACATTTTGTGAAGTTTGGTGTGGCGGTCGATTTAATGAGATATCACCATGATAGATGAGATCTGAGGCCTTGATATATGAGGAACTTCAAGAACGATCTGTTTACGAGCAATGTGCAATATAGAAAATACTACCAGCTGTCAACCATACTTTAAGAGCTTAAAAATTCTGACACTGCCTTCATTATACTTATATGAAATAAATGTTTTTGTGAAATCGAATCCTAATTATCATAAGACTGCTTTTAAAAGCTACTATAGACAATTACGTGACAAAAAAAGATTAGAAATTGATATACCATATGGAAAAACAGCACTAATAAATAAAAGCATTCTTTGTATGGCATCATTGATCTACAATAAGTTGCCTGATGATGTCAAAAAGTTACCTATTCAGCCATTCAAGTCGAGGCTACACAAATTCCTGATAAATAAATGTTATTATAATGTCAAGGAGTACTTACAGGATAAAAATATAGATGGATACATATAGGAGTAATTTATTGACGGAATAAGATGACAATACAAATAGTGTGACATGCTTTATTTAGTTATTTTGACATTTGTATAATTTTATTTTATTTTGGACATATATTTTAATTTCATCTATTAGATTTTATTCATATGACATGTACTATACTATAATTAATCTAACATTTTTTTAAATCTTTTAACCAACTTTTGTAATACCCTGAATTTATTTTATTATTGATTTATTTTTCTGTATTTTTAATTTGATAATTATTTAATTAGATTAACAATTATATAAATATTTGCACACCTTACTAGGTAATGATACAGAGCACTAAATTTTTCTTTGTAACATCTGTGTATACCTACCTGTATTAAGCGAATAAATGATTTGATTTGATTTGATTTGATTTACAATATTATTGGTTTCAATTTTTATGTGATTTAAGTAACTAACAGTAATTTTATGAATACTTGAAATAATATAACACCACGCTTGTTTTTCCCTAAAGGGAAAGTCGATGTACATATAGTACACCCACGATTCTCCAGTTAAGTCCCATTTAATAAGAGGTAAGCCTATTTATCATCAACCGGGCACAAATCCATATTTCGAGCTGCTACTAAGAAATTTCTGATGGAAAAATCCAACAATATTTCGATGGTCCCAATTAACAATGTCAGTTATACATTTTTACTAATATTCACTTTTTTTACATAAATAGAATCACAATAAAAAGATCGCCTATGTTACTCGCAGATAATGTAGCTTTCTAATGATGAAAGAATTTTTAAAATTGGTCTAGTGGTTATTGAGTTTATCCATTACAAACAAACAAACAAACAAAAATACAAACTTTTTTATTAGTATTAGTATAGAAAAGCTAATAAAAATAGAAAAGGATGGAATTGATAGAATTGTTAAATAAGAGCAATGTTTTTTGTTTACTAGGAAGAGTGCAATATCTGAAATACATATATTTATTGTTTATCGGCTATATTTATTTGTAACGGCTTTGACTTACGAGTAGTAGTTTGTGAGTTAGAACCCAAACAGGCTTTACTTTGCGTAAATTATTTCATCACCACTGCTCTCAAAACGGTGAAGAAAAACATCGCGAAGAAACCGGCATGTCATACAACCAAAAATTTAAAGACATGTGACATCTGTCGACCCGCACTGGGTCCAAGTGATGGATTATGGCCCACTCCCTCTCAGCGAGAAGAGGCCTGTGTCCCAGCAGTGGGAACATTATAGGCTGCTGATGATTGTTTATATAGTTTGTACTCGTATAAAGATGTCTAGTATCTGTTTAGAGTCGAGTTCCATTAAATTAACATTATCTCGAAGTAAACCTTTACAGCAAATGAATATAAAAATATATTTTTGAACACTTGACCAAGTTAAAAAATACACAGAATTAAATAACATAATTCACTGCGGAGACAATATGTTTAATAAAAAAAAAACATTTATCGTTAGACATATACAGAATTAAATAACGCAACTAAGTGACAACAAAATACAAGTTTATTAGCGATCTTTTGAATCGTTTATGCGTGCATGGGTAACGTGTAAACTGAACACAATGTATCTAAATAAGAGAATAGATTCTGTACACAGCCGTTGAATAGGTTACGTCGGATTGAGGTCAGTCCTAGGCATGCCTGACTGCGTCAGACACAAGCGTCAGGCACAAGCGGGTACACCTTCGTATAATTGCATTGTGGTTACCACTTGTAACGTACAACTCGAGCTATAGAGACTATGGGATACCGCGGACGTATCGTGTCGTATTGCAAATTGGCGTAGAATAGTCGCTATGGAGATTGTTTTGTTAAGTATATCTTGGATAGAGATTTTTATGATGACGATGATATTTAAGTATAATGTCAAACTAGACTGTTAATAATATCTATTGGCCTCTTCCGTTAGAAAGGGAAAATTTACATAATTTATCTAAGTACCTATCTTAGCAGTCGAAAACTTTGCGGCAATGATCCCAAATATCCGACTAATGTTATAAATGTGAAAATTTGTGTATTTAGATATTTGTTACTCAATCACGTAAACACGGCCTAATGGTTTTGAATGAAATTTAACAGACGGATAGTTTTTAACCTGAATTAACACATAGAAAGCTTTAATTCCGGTAGTACGTAACTGTGCGATAATTTAAGACCTCCACGCGAAACAAAACGCTGGCAAAAGTTATAGTTGTTAATACTAGGTATAGAAAATATTTCTGCGGCTCAATTTCATGATATGAAACCTGTATTAACAAGTTCAGGTACGTAGGAGTTATAGTCTGATCGAAAACACACGATAATTCATCAGATCTAATAATCAGATACGAGAAATCTACCATATATCATATAACTGCATACAAACATGTAGGTGCTAAACAAATTACATATAATCTCACTTGAGCACCGGTGATCTATAAAACTAGCATCCAGTTGACGAGAGCTCATAATCGCAATGCATTTATTTCACGCCCGGGCATAATGTTCGCCGGCATAAAGGTGGCGTCAGATCTGTACCATTTGAATTAGGATTTTATTTTCTTGGCTGAAGAATGTTTCTTATATTGCATTTGATGTAGATACGCGATAGAGGATAAATAATGTAGTGTTTTACTATTATTCTTGAGACTTGTTCCAATTTTGATCATGATATTTAGAACACCCCTTTTTTTGTGTGGAAAATCATCAAATGACGTCTCCCGCTCTGCGTGAAGCGGAAGCGTTTGTCACACTTTTACTGACTAAAAACCACCCGTGTTCCTTCAGTTGCCTATACCAGGCCACTCACTCTAACTCTTTCGACCAAAATCCGCGACTCTGGCAGGTATCCGTCTGTCTGACCCCTTCAATATTAGCTGACATCTCTTTGAGACGCGCGTGGAACAAGTACGCGACGTCGACCCGGGCCTACTCCTTACCGGGCGGCGAGCTACCCATTGCTCGCTGCTCGTGGTGGTATCCCTTATCGTCAAAGTATTACTTGTACAATCATGCTACAGTCATATATTTGGGCAGATACGAAACTTTTGTAGTATGTCTTATGAAATCCTCTAGCTAAAAAAGTGAATCAATGCTTTCAGTTGTATAAATATCAACCTATTTGACCTTAGCAATAGACCCGAAAACCGTGGAATAAAAATTAAACCGCCGAAAAAACTAAAAAGTAAAAAATAATAAACCTTAAAATTATGAGTCGGCGCTTTCGGCGGTTTAATTTTTTGTTAAAAAGTTTTTTTTTGTGACTTTAATGTACTAATAATACTTGGCAAGGAATACTTTATCCAATAAAAAATAATTATCAAAATCTGACTATTCTGTATAAAGTCATGCGTGGTAATACATTACAATCAGTGAGTGAACAATCAATCATCCCCTGTTTTCCGACCTTTAGGGTTCGATTTTGTTTTTCAAATTTATACGAGACTATTTTCGGAGTATACCCTTTCCAATAAAAAAAGAATTATCACAATCGGACTACTATGTAAAAAGTTATGCGTAGTCATACATAAAAAAATATACGTTTCGAATTGATAACCTCCTCCGTTTTTTTTTTCGTCGGTTGAAAAATACACGCAATTGGAAAAGGCTAAATACCGAAAGCGTATGTAGTTATATCAGCATTCCCGCCGGGCAAATAGCAGTTGATATTTTGTTTACTTAAGAGACGGCTACTCAATTCGAATATTTAATTGAATATTGATGTAAAATAAATGTTGCAATACAATGGGTTCCATATGCCCTGATTTTGCATTCTAACGCCGGGACAAATATTTGTATGGCCTACAGTTTGTTCCGATTCTGCATATTTGTGCTTTTGATTTGTGTGCATTTATAACGGCAATCATAACATCAGGCTTTCTATTGAAAACTGAGCAATGCCTACACATTACCTAGTTGTTATATCCCAGATTGGTGTAGGCAGAAACTATCTACAAGACGCCATGATGTAAGTATCTTACATACACTCTTTGCCTCCATCTACGTAAAACGCGCGCAGGTTGCAAATTCTATGCACTACATTTAAAAAGCAACCAGGTGTCAAAAAAAAACATTCAAACGTTTCCAGTTGAACGATCTAAATTCGTGGAATCAGGATCCATACTCAATTAACGACCATTACTGTTAACTAAACATAAAATAATACTGGGAATACTGAAACAATTGAAATGTCACAACCTTTTACCAATCAAAGCAAAAGTTACTCCAGAAAAGAGCTCGACAACACAGATCACTGTTAACGGTATTGGTGCATCGAGTGGGACTTAACTAGGGTCCACCCTTTATGGCAGAATTTTTTTCGTCATAATATTATTTTGCCTAACAGCGGATGGCATAAACTTCATTTCGCAGAAATCGTTTGGCATACACTCATTTATCATACATTCACAACGCATAATTTTATAAGTCAGAATCATCTTTAGGCATAAATTTTATTCCATAATAATTAAAAAGTAGAACCATCATATAGCAGAAAGTTCGCAGTCAGAATCGTCTCTTGGCATAATTTCATATCGATAGTTATTAAAAGGCAGAACTATCATATCTCAGAAACTTTAAACTTAGAATCATCTTTTGGCAGACATTTCATATCGAAGAAGCATGCAGTATGCAAACAAGCATGCAGCATGCTAGCAAGCATACAGCATGCAAGCAACCAAGCATACAGCATACAGCATGCAAGCAAGCATGCAGCAAGCAAGCATGCAAGAAAGCATGCAGCATGCAAGCAAGCTTACAGCATGCAGGTGAGCTTGCAACATGCAGCATGCATGGTTTCTGTCACGGCTTCGGCGCTGCGGGGCTCCGGTGGTCCCACGCGAGCTCGCCAATCCGCGCCTACGCGGGCTTAAATTACACTCTAGGGTAGGGCAGACAAGACTACGTGGAGTCGGTTCTGCAACGTTTCGTTTCTGTCAATAATTTTTGTACCACAACATAATACTGACTTTTTGAGACACTATTTCATTTTATTTAAGGTTAAAATGCAATTTAATAGAAATGAAAATATGCCTAACAAAATTATTCTAAATGAAATTCTGCCATCTGCATAGTATGCCAAGTGAAAGTATGCCAAATAATCATTGCTCTAAATAATTGTTATGCTAAACGAAATTATGCGGAATTTTTGAGTCTGCCAAAGGTAATTATGCGAAATAAAATTCTGCCATCTTAAAAGTATGCCAGCGTAAAGTCGAGCATATAAACATTCGGCCAAACAATGATTATGCCTTACAAATATTCGTTTAAATAAGATTATGCCAAGTGTGTTATGCCAAATAAAATTCGGAGCATCAAGTTTCTGCCAGATAGAGGGAATCCCTTAAACTGAAGACCACTCGCTTGCCCGTCTAAACCTTAACCGTTGGCCTATTGCCAGTTTGAAGAAGGCCAAAAGCAAGGCCCATGAATGGAATATTACTTTTTAATTTATAATTATAACATTACAAGCCTGTAATCTCCCACTGCAGAGCAAAAGTTACCTTACTTCTACTGTTCTCTATCTAGGAAAACTAAGAACCAGTCTGCATCGAAAAAATCCACTTAACTCCACCATCTTGGGGAGGGTGTGTCAGACTTTTACTGACTAAAACCCACCCGTATTCCTTCAGTTGCCCATGTGCCAGGGCCACTGTATCTCTTTCAAACAAATCTCGCGACCCTGGCAAAAAAAAACACCTTCTCCTTCTGGGTCTGTTGCGGGATCCGTTTGTCGTTTAGAGAGGTGATTTTAAAGTTAACAAGTAGCTATGAACTTAACAAAACTTTATAGCAATCACAGGAGAGAAAATCAAGAAGAAACAAAAACCCATCTTCCAGCTTAACGCGAAGAAAATCATATCACCGTAAAAATAACCAGATCCAATGTGAGCGTGCCTTAACGCACCTTTACAAAACCTCCTTTCAGGAGAGCCAGCCACTCGCACCTCAGCATAGCACTAGTAACATGTTTGTTGTTACGTTTCACACGTAGCAACGTGTCGGCACAAGTACTGTTCGCGCTTTCAAGTACTAAAGGATCGCTTTTTACTGCGTTCGACTGTTTGACGCGAATGCACTGGGTGTAGAGTGATGAAACAAACAAGATTACTGTATCGACGAGTTTTATTGTTTGTTTGTTTGGTTAGGAAATATGGCAAAGGGTAAGGTTAGAATGTGGATTGGCGGACAAGAAAATTTGGATGGATCTTGTGAAGATGTGGCTTATAAAGAAATGCTTCTACTTCTGCTTCAGATTTTTTTATAAACGACACCTTAATTTGGTACTCAAAATGTAATATTATGTTTATTGAATTTGTAACTTGTGATCCACCCCCAAAGTTGTAGTACCTTGCTAGCTGGCTATTATAACCGCACCCAATTAACAACTTTTCCTTTTACTGAAGTTGCATTGTTTACAATGAGTGTCAGTTCTATAAAGTTATATCTGTCCTCATTACAGCACTATGCATCACCATCATCATCATCATCAATATAAAACATCTATAAGTTCTTCTGAATGTGAAAAAGAGAGAAGAGAATACGTTTGATAGATGGATAAAGTTAATTACTGACAGGAGATGGTTCTCCTATTCTTCATGTGATGTATAAATCGCCTTTAACAATGTGCTTTATTATTGAAAATGACACGAAACGTATTCCTTTAATGAAATGCAGGTTTACCACACAGACTTTGTGAACAAAAGCCATTTTGGGATTTAAAACAACAAAAATGCAAATTTCAAAATACTTAAAAAAGAGTCCAACGAAATTAGGCTCAAATGGCATTTTAAACCATATTCCCTTCCTGTTTTCATAATAAAACATCGCATGAAAAACTGCCAAAAAGCAATACACTATTTTTTATCAAAACAATTGTAAGAGACAATAGATATTGAGCGAAGTGACCGGAAAATTTGATAGTACTCTGAGCATGTCGGACGCGTGGGACGCACGAGCGCGAGCGATTTCATAAGCGGAGCGGGCGCCTGCAGCCAGTTTTTTTTTTTGTGGGTGGGAAATCATTAAATGACGGCTCCCGCTCTGGGTGGAGCGGAAGGGCGTTCGTTCAGTTGCCCATATGCCAGGGCCACGGTATCTCTTTCGCACGAATCTCGCGACTCTGGCAGGCAGACTGCAGCCAGTGAAATTACACTCCACTTGCACACGCTCAAAGCACCCGATAAAACACTAGCACTGAACTAAAATTTTCACTTAATTGAAAACCCTCGCGTTTAGCATCGAGCTTTTTGTGTGTAGCATTCATCGAAATTGTTGTTTCGTATTCTGTTACAGGTATTTTTCAATTAAAAGCTTGATAACTATTGAAGTGACGCTATCTGAACGTTCTTTTTTGATTTATCTGGATACTAGTTTAAAAGTGACTGATATGTAAATGGTTTTCTTGTTTCAAGGGAAATTATTTTAAACGAGGATGTACATTTTATTTACTTACTTTTTTAACATTTACTCATTATTTGACATTATTTACCTATAATTCTAATTTGAACTCTTTACTATTGGTTTTCATGGCAATAATAACATTTGGTTTAAAAAAAAAGTGATAAAAAGATCAAAGAGATTTAAGACATATAATTTAATGTTTTTGTGAAATCTATATATATATAAAAATGAATCCCTATTTCCCTTGGTCATGCTATCACGCGTGAACGGCTGGACCGACTTCACTTTTTTTTTGTTGTGTTTTTTATTGTCAGGAGAAGGTTCTTATGACAGAAAAAATGTAAAAAATTGCGCGAAATATTAGAAAATTTGAGAACACTTATTTAAGAATACTTGGACAAATATTTTTGAATTTGATTAAATTCTTGAAGAAGGCTATAAGCCAATAAACATCACGCTAGGGCCGTTAGGAAAATATAAAGTAAGAAAGAACGCTAAGCTAAGAGATAGCGCGGAAAGACAATGGGATGCAATCAGGTGGGTCGGGGGAACAAGAAATTTCACGCGGACGAAGTCGCGGGCAGTAGCTAGTACTATCATATAAGTAGATTCTTACATACTTTGTGAATGTGAGAACGTTGTAGGCCTTGTAGACTGTAGACAATTTTCCATTACAATTCATTTACTACACTGACCTCCCATACCTATTAACACTGTAATTTGAAACCATTGTAAAAACAAATATTTCTTAAAGAGTAACCGAGGAGTTTCTTGGTGATTCTTCTCCATAGGAATCAAAGAATTGGAACCGTGCGCCTGATATTTCATAAGTGCCCATGTAAAAATATTTTTATTTCACATTAACCAATGTGAAATAAAAATATTTTGATTTGATAAACTGAAAAATATAACAACGGTAATCTGGGCTTTTATAATGATTTAATTATTCATTTATTTATAAAAAGGGGGCTAGAAAAAGTAGTTTGGCTTTCGAATCCGACTCGCACTTACCCGATTTTTTATCAACCAACTAACAATCACAATCATTTTTCTGTGTCTGGGTGTAATTCATCTATAATATGTATGTATTTAGCAATATATAAGTATTTTTATAAGTTATCTGGTTGCCACAGTACAGACTCTGCCTAGTTTGGGATCAGATAACGTTGTGTTGGTTGTCCTAAGATATTATTATTGTATTATCTTTGTACAACCAACACACCCAGATACAGAACAAATGATTGTGCTCATCACACAAAAATTTGTCCTGGGTTGAAATAGAACCCACGACCTCAGTCTTAGCAGTCAGGGTCACTAACCACTAGACTAACAGGCCAGTCAAAAAAGAAATTAACTTATTTATACGATCAAGTATTTATAAGAACTTCATCGTTTTCAAGTACGAACCTTAGACCTGCTCAAAGAAAGCTACTTTACCCGAACAAAATCTATCTCTGTCTGCACCAATGCTGCATATTTTCGAAAAATGTGTCAGCTAAACAAAATAAAGAACGTAATGAATGTTGTGAACTGTCAAAATGAACTTTACTACTATTGATCTGGTGCACAATCACCCCTCTGGATCTGTGTCCCATTAACGGCAATAGACTCACCCTGTATTACATGGAACTTAAACATAACCAGCTAAATGCGAGGTGGCTTCCAGATGTTCATCTGGATTTAGGGCCCATTTTTTAAACCCTTGCGAAACGAAATAAGACTTATAGGGAAATTAGTTAAAGTTAGTAAAAACTTAATGCAAAGGGCCATGAATTTCTTAAACGTGAATTAAAACTGTTATATAATAATTTTGGCTGCCAATATTATGATTTTCTGACTGCGCTTTACAAATGTACAGGTACTTACTATGAACATCATGGTCACCCTACAAATTATTCTCTTACAAAAAGTTGAAAATCATTTTTCTCCTAAAGTATGACATTTAGAAGAACGCACGATATGTTACAAATTAATTAAGAAATTGTTAAAACTCTTATTTTTATTTGCGTTCATCTATGAGGTTGAGCCTAGTCAATAAAGCCGAAAATATTGGGCTCTCATTTCAGACGTTTTAGTCAAATTCGACTTTCATTTACTTCTTGACAATTAACTTTTGTGTCATTATTTCTTTTCAACTAATTTACATAGGTATCTAAGTAAAACATGTTAAAGCCGTATTTATGTTTCTCTTCAGATAAATTCATGTTTTGCAGATTCCTCAGTACAGACAATAATGAAGTGAGGGCCCTACATATACAGCCATAAATCTGTAATGTCAAATTCTACAGATTTGGAAATTCCTTAAAATATTTAAGAATTTCTTTTAACTAAATTCTCAAATTAAAATTATTATCCCAGAGATAGTACGTACTGAGATTTGGCTATGCCACTTTATTGCACGCGTCTGGATTGAGGGCCCAAGTTATTTAATCATAACAGTTTTAATTCACGTTTAAGAAATTCATGGCCCTTTGCATTAAGTTTTTACTATTTTTAACTAATTTCCCTATAAGTCTTATTTCGTTTCGCAAAGGTTAAAAAAATTGGCCCTCAATCCAGATGCACATGGCTTCTAGCGACAGCCTACGGTATACGGCAGCTGAAATATAAAGATTCATTCATTAAAAAAAATCTAGGCAGTAGAAGACATAAGTATTACACACTGTCGTCTAGCCCTTCAATGCAAGCGCAATGTTATGTTACTTTATATCTATTAAGAAAGTCCTTAAGCCATAAAAAGCTAGAATATAAAAGCAGTTAACACAAAACCTATGTAATAGTGAAAAACCTTCAGTAAAACACAGTCTGTCGGTAATCGTACGTCTGACAAGAGCCTCCACCCCAGCGCACAGTAACGAGGTTAGCAATTTTCTTTCATTCAACATTATTGCAACACCTACGGACATGAAAGGCGTGTACGATTCACGTCTACTAGTAGGGTAACCATAAGGTGTGCTTAAGAAAGTCAGGTGCTTAAAGGACGAGGGCGAAATGAAACTATATTTTGCCGTAATTCGCCTTACTTACAAAATGTCTGTATTTACCCCTTTAGAGAAAACTAGTGAAATGCCGGATCGTTAAAAATGTGTATCCACCGATACGGATCTGAATATGGATATTTGGTGTCAAGATCCGCGGATACAGATGGGTATACGGCCCATCACTAGAGAAAACAGACATTTTGTAGATGCAATTAAGATAAGATAATGAAATTAAAAAAGTTCTCCAACAAAAAGTTGTTCGATTGGGTTTAGTGGGACCGCACGAATGAAGATTTCGCGAAAATTTGAACTCTTACTCAAAAGACTGGTCGGTACTAACAATAGAAAGAACTTTATGGAAAAGGGAAAATTAGACCTTTGCCCTGCAGTGGGACAATATAGGCTAGTTAGTTGTCCTATATTAGGATTTTCTATTGAATCTATTATGTACATATGTACAAACAAAGTCATGAAACCGGGCATGCATTCAAATCAGCATGGAGCAGCAATTTATTTTCTCTAAAAGATATTTCTTTCAAACATAACACCAAATCTAAATTCAAAGTCAGTTTATCATAAAATAGGTAAGAATCGAAATAATTATATTCAATAAAATACCTACGCATTTCCTCAAGATAAAGGAGTACGTGGTGTCCCTACCGTGGCGCGCCGCCCTTGCGCGCCCAAGCGTTCCGTGCGCCACTAATTACTGCGTACCACGGTTCCTTCCGCATTTTTCATACAGATCACGGACCTACTCAACTCGCCGATATCGATTCGCAAGTTCACCCCGGGAATTACTTGAGGTTCCGTCTAAGAATCGGCGGAATGCAGTCCTGGGAATGCCCCTTTGTCCTCCACGAAAAGGTTCGCAATTATGTACGCAACTAAACAGTAGTTATGCGAATATATTTTTCTTTCATAATGGCTTCTTTGTTCAGTTGGTGTTTATCGAGTAATAGGTGTTGAACATCTCGATATGAAACGAAAAAGATTAATAATGCTATATCAAATATAATATTACGATTGGAAATGTTTATATTATTTGGATACATTTCCTACGTGCGGAGCGAGCTTACTTTATTTCAACGTCTAAATATTACATTCAAATAAATATAGTGAAATGTTAATAAATCGATCTGTTTCATCTGTAGCCCGTGACATGACGTGTAACATAACATCATGCCGTTTCTGCGAAGTGTTGCGCAGAGGAATACCTTATAACCTCAAACCACATTTCTTCAGTTATTTTTATATCTCATATAAAAGTGAGCGAGCTTATTGCCATTAACCGGGCACAAATCAAGACTCCGTACTGCTACCGAAAAAATACTGATAAGAAAACCCAATAAATCATTGTTCTAGCTGTGAATCAAACCCCTGGGTTTGATTCACAGCTAGAACAATGATTTACTTTTGACTGTCTCGACGGTTTAGAAGTTGGGGCCCTGGCCCCAACTTCTAAACCGTCGAGACAGTCGTATTGCCTCAAAGTATAACATCATTAGGCACAATCAAATGAATTCCAAAGTTTTTACGAAACTATGTGCTTACCGTACAAACATGGTGTTAAAAGCACAAAGATTAAGTAATTATTTTATTGTATATAATTAATAGTAACGTAGCCACTTTCTTAGTAGATAAATGCAATTCAAAGAAATGATAATTAAAAAGACCTTATCAAAGTCTTTTGTTCAAAATCTTAACCGGTCATCTTTCCAACTTGACTTTTCCCAACTGAAGCTCTAACTCTAAGGCACAAAATAATAGAATAGCAAAGTTTAAGGCCTTGTTATAATTAATTAGTATTTTATCTCAGAGAGTCACTTCTTGGTAATCTTGGCAATTGTGATCAAATTGCAATGAAATGAAAAGCCTTATAAAAGTAAAGTTTTCAATGGAATTATTGAAAGTAACGGCTATGCTTTTGCCTAAAGCAATATTTTAGGAAAAGAAGAACATTATCAAAATATATAATCATTAGAATTGTTCAGGTATTATCGTACCGTGTGGTACCGGTTGTTAAGAATAGCAACATCACATTTCTTCCCGTGGGTGTTGCAAGAGGCGACTAAGGGACTTACTGGAGAATGGGCAGCAGTGTTTTCTACATTTTACCAACATATTGCGATCGCCAACCGGCCAATAATCGTGGCGATTGTGGCAACCCCCCCGCCCGCAAGTCAGGGGCGCCTATGTCCAGCAGTGGACGTATTTCGCCTGAAATGATGATGGTGATGATGTATTTTATTCTGCGACCTGCAATTCTATCTACTCACGCAAATACTATATTGAATGACTTCAGTATAAATGAATTGACTTTGGTAGCACCCGTAGTGAGTTATGATGACAGTTTTCTCGGTTGATGTTAAAAGATATCACTGCCTCTGTGTAGTGGAACTTACCTACTATTTTTATGGAACACTTACATTGGAGAAGATAACTCAATCTTGATTAAATTATTTCTCAATTCTCCTCAGTAAATTACAAGTTTTCATGTAAACTCAATAAAAAATAAATTGAATACTCCTTTAGGCTCTTTCATACAAAAAGCCAATTTATTTAAATGTATCAATTTAACGACTACAAAGCTGAACATTTTTGAAAAGTTGCTCAGAAAATTGAAACGCTGACATACTCGTTTGTGGTTCAAACAAAATCGATAAAGAAAATTAGGACCGAATAAGTTTGGTAAATAAGTAATTTATTTTGCGATGAAATGCTTAATGGAAGTTTCGTTTAAATACAACGGAACTTTATCGACAAAACGGATGAAACTGTTTAATTGTGATAACGAAACTAATAATGGGTGATTGTGGATTGATATTTCTAATTTTCCCTCAATGGAGATCAGAATCAATTTCCTGACCAAAGCACTATCAATAATTAGGGCACACGACATCTTAGCGAACTACATAGTACATAGCTACGAGTAACAAACACTTACTAAATAATATTCATTGTTCTTAATCATGATCAAGCTGCGAGACAAATAAAAACGACCAATTCATGCAACGAAGGTGTGAAACAACAGATTTACTGTTGTTTCAGTGTCGTACTTCACTCATATTTTAAAATAGCTAGTTCAGTGGTTGTAAGGCTGCGCGCGGCTCAGCTACTCGTCCCCAACACGCGTGCCGCGACTCGTTGTTTTCTTTTTTGCTCTTCAACTTCTCGGCTGCGTATCAACGGCCTGGAGTGGCGGTGGGTGTAAATTGAAACACTTGCAAATTTACCCCATACATTATTCATATTCCAAACACCCTCACAGCGAGCAACTCTGACAGTTACAGTTGACGTAAACTTCACAAAACTGAGGGTAAAATAAACCATACCGTGTCACGCTTACGTGACCTTGAATTTCAAGTGAATGCTCCAGCATATTGAATTTAGGCCCCTCTCAATAGAGTCTATTGTTAAATAAATGATAGGGTACGAATAATTGTCTGTGGTTCCGCGACGCAAATCACACCCCATTCTAGCAGCTTCGTGGCACATAAGTAAAGTGGGTCAACCATTATACGTCTAACAAATGGGTACCCGCCTTAAGTCGGGCTGTGCAATAAGGAGTCGGTTCAGAAACCCACAACCTGCATTATTCTGACCCTAATAAATTTTCCGAGTCAAACGGGCATTGTCAGACAAATGAGTTTGAAGACGCACAGTAAAGATACTTCAGACATAATAGACTAAAACGCAAACTAACGTGAATATTTCTAAACTATATTACCTTCATCTTTTCTCAGTATGAGCACGTAGAGGTATTTGAATGCGAGAATAAAATACGCTTTTCTACGGCAAAATATGTGAGAATGTCACCGATTCCGTTTCATCCCGTACTGTGTAAGCAGAACTTAAAGGGATATGAATGCCAGCGCATCTTACGTATATATTGATACAAATATAAACAATTTCAATACTCTATAGAACGATCTATAAAATAGAATAAATGTTGAACAGTAAACACTAGTAGTCGAGGATATAATAAACAGTCTTATGTATGTGATCCCGTATGTTTACTAGGTACTTATTCACACCTCAACCAAACAGTTAATCACTTAGCTATAGCAAACGTTGTCTAAACTCAACCAATAACATTGATTTACGTGTTGGTGGGTGAACATCAACCCTGAAGCATGATTTAGGAGAGCAAATAAAAAATATCCGACCAAAGCCTATACAAGCGTAATGTTAATTTACAAAACACATTTTCCTTGGAGAGTTTAACGTAATTTCTTTCTCACCAAGGCGTTTCCTGAAATAAATTACAAGTGTAAAATTCACAACAACAAAAGCGTAACAACAAAAGGCTCGCGGCTCGCAACATCCGGACGACCCTTCCAAACTTAGCAGCCTGATTACGGATTTCCGAGCAAAAAAAAATAAAGGGAGAAATAATACGCAACCATGTAAAAATCCAAGTGTTTTCAAACAGACCACTCTTGTGTTGTTAATGTTAAAAATGAACGATAATTTGAACCAATTTGATAAAATACCACGTTTTGTTACTCAGTATCGATGTTCATGATGGAACACTTTCGCTTTACCAGTGCGTTTACATGGAAGTTAACGTAGTTCATGATAGAAGGATCTGGGGTGTAATGCCTGACGTAGAGATGGAACCGAGGATCCTTCGGAGGAGACTGCTTAAGCGTGTCACCACCGGACCGGATTGGTGTCGGCGCTGGCGGTGGCGGCAGCTGGCGAGACGCAGCCGGTGACATTGGAGGTGTGAACGGACCTCGGGCTCCATGTCTCCCCGGTGGTCTAACATTTTTCCACAAAAATGGCTCCTTATGCATTTTCCCATGATGTGTCGCCAGATGTCTGTTTTCCACTTTTTTCTGATGCGACATGCTTGTTAGTTCATACATTTCTGCCAACGATAAGTACCAATAGTCGGCCCCGTCCCCTATTATCGGAAACAACCTCTTATTCGAGAAAGCCGGTCGGTGTTTTCTTACAAACTCATCATATTTCCGCTTCAATCTTTTCATGTATTCGGTGTAGTGGATAGATTTTAGAAGTTTCTCGAATTCGGATAATTCTGTTGTTGCAGGTTCTGAATATACACCGGCACAGACGTAGGTTCTGAGTAAATGATGTAGTTTGAAAACGACGAATGCTAGCCATTGACGGGCTTCCTCTTCTAGGATCCTGAGGTCGTCTGCTCTGCTTCTGATACCAAATTCTGCAGCTTCAGCCGCTCGCCTTTCTCCGCGTTCTTTAACAGTAGCCAACCAGCGGCGATACGTGCGATAGCAAAACTGCGTGCGCCTTGAATAATGACCACGCCAAAGTGCCTATAAGTAAATCAGTTATTTAGATTTGTAAATCTATACTAATATTATAAAGCTGAAGAGTTTGTTTGTTTGTTTGTTTGATTGAACGCGCTAATCTCAGGAACTACTGGTCCGAATTGAAAAATTATTTTGTGTTGGGTAGCTTATTATCAAGGAAGGCTATAGGCTATATAACATCACGCTATAACAAAGAGGAGCGGAGCAGTAACGAAAAATGTTGCGAAAACGGGGAAAATCTCACGGGTAGGCGATTCGACGCGACGGGAAGGGTCGGGGGAACAAGAAATTTAACGCGGACGAAGTCGCGGGCAGAAGCTAGTCCCTAATAAACCCATTATAAAATATCAGAATTCAATTCATCATTTGCCTAGCCTTTTCCCAACTATGTTGGGTCGGCTTCTACTCTCCAGCTGCCAGTTCGAAAGTGTTACCCACATGGCCAGAGTGGCCCTGGCATATAGGCAACTGAAGGCACACGGGTTGGTTTTAGTTAGTAAAAGTCTGACACGCCTTTCCGCTCCGCCCAGAGCGGGAGACGTCATTAGAAGATTTCCCACCCACAAAAAAAAAGTATTTTACAAGGAGCGAGTACTCATATAACCTCCACAACCCAGTTACAGGGTCATACGATACCCCTTGGTAAGATTGGTTGTCAGACTTTCGGGCAGGACTTGGTAAGATTGGTTCCCAGCCTTGTGGAAGCTCATTAGATAAGTATGGTCACCCATCCACGGACAAACCGCTTGGAACTTAACCTGATTGGATTAACCCATGTGGCTGTAATTACATAGCGACAAGCCCCACAATAAATGAGAACTCTAAAGAACAACAAAATATGGTGTACCTCTATGCTTGTTGCAGATTTTGCATAATGCTTAGCATGTTTAGCACGCACAGCTCTTCTCAGCCCGCCTCTCAAGCCTTTTCTTGCCATATGGATCCTAAATGCACATTGTATGATTGTGGCGTTCTTCGACAACCACGCCACATGCTTCCTGATCAGCCATCCCCGAGTGATACGGATCATAGTGTTCGCAGCCTCGTATCTCTCATGACGATGATTTTCTGCGGCGTTCGATAATTCTTGCAACTCTGCGTAAAACTCAATTGCGGACGGCAATAGGCGGTTCACTGACGCCATTTTGATTGATTAATTATTACAGTCTAATATAATAATAATTGCATTTCGACGTGATTTCACCACTACTTTGACGTAAAAGGACACGGCTTTCAATGTGACGTATGCCTCTTCAGATGTTTTTGTGGTTTATTTACATAGAGCCATTAGAGCCAGAACCATCGGATAAATAAAAGAGATTTTACTTGTTTCAAATTTTACTGGATGTATAACTACTTCATCTCAATTTAATGTAATTAAACACTGCATAGGGAATTACCAGACGTCAGTAAAAAAAAAAACACCAACAAACTTTCTATTCAATGAGTGTCTGGTTTGGTAAACGAATAAAAATAAAGATATATGAAAAAGGCAGCAAACCTCGACTAGATAAAAAAAACAAGCACCTGACAAATAATAGAACAGCAAAATTAGCAAGTCTTATATAATTTTAATAATATGAACCTCCTAACTTATTCAGTCGTAGCTTCCTACCTGGTCCCCCTTATTTCCGTGCTCACTTAATCATAATGACACTTTTGGTGCCTTTCAAGCCACCGTAATAAGTTCAGATATTTTTTTTTTATTTGGGCCCTTAAATGAGGCCGTGTCTCGGTTGCCCATTTCGTTATGTTCCCCCCGAGCGACGATACGAGTTGTTTAGAGAGTACTCTTCTCCCCCCTCGACCCTCGGCACCCAGGCCGTGTGAGACATCATGAATAATTCAACAATCAAATTGGCAAGGTGTGTACGCCTGTTTATTTATTTTCACCCGAAATTTAGTGGTAATTTTCATACCTATGTGTGTTCCCTGAATTGAGTTACCCTACGGAGACTAAATTAATTTTGTCAATGAGTTTATTCTACGTTATATTTTGGTGGACCTCTATTTGTATTAGGTACGAAATTTTAACAAATAGGAGTAGTACTTAAATATAAACATCTGTATTATAACTTATATATCATTTTCGCAGAAATCTTCAGTTTAGAAATACGTTTAAGTGTTCCAGTCTCCCTTGAGATAGAAAAGACGGATACATTTTCAAACAAATAATTTCCTGAATTACATTTAGGTACATTGCCCCTACTCAGAGGGTATATCCATCAAAGTAGGTAAAGTTGCCCCGTTTAACCCGTTTCGTACAGAAACCATTTCACCTGAAAATTGCAAAAGAAGCCTCGTCTTTACAACTTGTTATTGTTTTTTGTGTAGCTTTCAAAATAAACAGGGCAGTTTTTGTTTTTAAGTCGTTAACGTCTCTTTTAAAATCAAGGCTCGAGGGAGAGAGATACTTTAATAATTAATAATATACCCGCGGTGAAGCTTCTCGACCGAGGAAATAATGACGCCGGTGAATTTTTAAACATTTTTCTTACATTAAACTGAAGATAGCAATCGGGCAGGTCAAGTGGTGTGACAATACAGTGACGAAGTTTTTTACGTATTGCGATGAGTTTTTGTATACACAAGAGTGCTTATATGACGTACTATAAATAATACTATGTGCAATTATGCAGTGACAACTTTCATTTCCATATCGTATTATCCAGTAGCTGGATTGTGGAGATCAAATAGGCAGTCGCTCCATGTGAAATACTGGTTTCAGCTTCCATCCACTATTTAGTACCGACTCCCACCTATATACTAATCGCTTATCTTAAAGTATACCTATACATTCAGAATACATTTGAGGATGAATACTAAGGCTTATGACAGTGGGATTTTAATCCCATAGAGACCTCGTATGAGGATTATACATGAACAGAATTCGGGGAGTTGTTATTGCCAACTACTATTGGTTTTCGATATATTTTGGAAACGGTTTATCTTTAAGTGGGAAAATTATATTGAGGGATTCATATATAAGAAAATGCGTTGCTTACTAAGCAACGCATTTAATTTTTTCGAATCAAATTGACAGACAATTGTATTTATTTTTGCTTTTTTTATATTTGTTCGAATTAGTATTTTATTAATGAAAAGCTGTTATTTTGACATTCCAAACAGACACGCAAACTGTATTTATTTGTATAGTTTTAAGTATACAAGTTAACTACGTAATTAATCATCTTCAAAAACATTAAAAACTCCAATTTACAAACAGCATAGCATGAAACTATTACAACTTAAAAATATAAAACAAATCTTTTCGTAAACGCCCGTTCTATGATCAACAACAGGGGCCACATTTATCATGACCCCATAGAGGCTATTAAAACACTATTAGTGCCTTACTTACCGACACATTTAGTACCAGTACACGCTTTATAGCCCAACATTAAAAACAAATTAAAATGTTTCGATATCGTTGACAATCAATACTCGATTGCTGATATTGGTTACAGTTGTCATCAATATCTATTGAAGTGGCAACGTATATTTTCTGTTTAAAAATTAATACTTACTTCAATCACCTTTTTCATTCCCTTCCCTTATCCGAATTAATTTGGGGTCGGCGCAACATGTATTTTTTCTTCCACACTTGTCTATTAGCTGTCATCTCAGTAGTCACACCCTTTCTACCCATATCATAATTCACACATCCATCCATCGGTTCTTTGATAAAAAAACTTAGAACACTTACTTCAATATTTTTTTGAAAAAGTATTAGATTTCGCAACACTGCACGCTAAAACAAAGATCACGGACGTTACCTAGAAAGCCGCCCAACTTAAGAGGGACTGGGCTGGACATGTCTGCCGCATGTCAGATAACAAAAGGGCTAAGAGAAGCACCATTGGTTTCCCACTAAATGCACGACGCCATCGTGGAAGGCCGAGCCGAAGATGGCGAGTCAAGCTTGACTCCTACGGAAAGGACTGGCCAGCTTATCAAATACAGAACTGTGTCAAAATCAAATCAAAATATTTTATTGCATATATACAGTAGGAGTCTGGATTTGTGTCCAGTTGATGACAATAGGCTTGCCTTCTATTACATGGGACTTAAACATAGCAGACGAAATGTGGGTGTAGTATAGGTACACCTCTGCCTAACCCTTCGGGGAAACAAGGCGTGATGTTATGTTATGTATGTATATACACGGGCACATATAAAAACCTACATGGGCATATATACCTTATGAAACGTCTGAAGCTAGGTGCAGGATTCCAATTAGTCGTTTCCTATGGAGACGACCCGGGAAAAATAACCACGGTTACTCTTTAAAAATAATTGGCCTTTACAATGTTTTAGTGTGATAATAAAATAAATAAATTGGTCTTAAGAAAATGGTCTGCAAATCTACAGGCCTACAACGTTCTTACATTCACAATATACTAGTGATCGCCCATTGGTCGAAATTCGACCGTATTTAATTTGAATAGAAATACAGTAAATCAAAAAAAAACATATATAATAATAAATATAAAAAAATATGGTTATATTTGACATTCAGTAACACTATAGACCAAGGAACTTAAATCCCTAAAGACAAATAATATTAAAAACAAATATTCTCGATATGATCATAGATTTTAAAAATGAAATAGGTTATACAATATATCTATAAAATTATTTTTTTACCTATGGTTATACTTGACATTCAGTAATAGTTAGGGAGCTGGCGACCAAAATTTCGATATGATCAGCACACAAGGCAAACGTTATAAATAGTGATAATTATACTTTAAGAAACATCAATGACCTCGTCTGCCATCACGGTGGCGCTGCGTTGTAAATCTACAACGTTTCAACAATGTTTAGAAAAAAGGTGTGCAGCAACATAGGACCTTAATTGATTGGACCAAATCGATTCGTAATGATTTAAACTGCAATCCACCTCGACGTGAAACGTGTGCAAATCATATACCGAAATGCTCGCCAGCTCCCTAATTATAAGACTATAAACACAAAATACAGACAGATATTGTCAATTGGACCATAAACAAAAGAATATCTATGCGTGTGTATTAAATACACGGTGATGAATAGTAGTGTGTGTAACGTGTTATTTATTGAAAATAATATATTTTTACGCATAATTTTAAAAAAATATTAGCATTCGTCACTTCTTCTCTGTATAAACTATAAGTGTGCGAAATTTCATACTCCTCCGTCCACCCAATTTTCGTAAAAAGGGATCCAAAGTTTTCGCTTCACGTATTAATATATAGATAGATGAATAGTAGTGTGTGTATCGTGTTATTTATTGAAAATAATATATTTTTACGCATAATTTAAAAAAAATATTAGCATTCGTCACTTTTTCTCTGTATAAACTATAAGTGTGCGAAATTTCATACTCCTCCGTCCACCCAATTTTCGTAAAAAGGGATCCAAAGTTTTCGCTTCACGTATTAATATATAGATAGATATTAAAAGACGTGGAAAAGGGAGAGGGCAGCCTTTACCCTGCAGTGAGTTAATACGGGCTAGTAAGATAGATGAAAGATTGCTTATCGAAATCGCGAACGAGTAAGTGTGGCGGTCAATGCTCGTGCATTCTCAATGTGGGAAACGGCTTTTGCCCTGCAGTGGGACTTGCATAACACACTGGCAGTAAAAATGGCTTTAATTTTGACAGTTCAACAATATTCATTGTGTTATTTACGCTTTAACATATTAATCAATGGATTGTCACGAACCATATAATTGATTCTAATTCTGATTAATAGTGTGTTTTGCAATTAGAGTGTTGATTTTATGAGTAAGCAGTCAGCTTTTCTGATGCGCCGAATTTGGAGGAGCCCCTATGGAATCCTGATGATCTCCGAGAAGCCAGAGTCTGTAGTACTGGGAAGATTCATCCAGCTTCGTGTGACGAGATGACACTTTAACTATGCTTATGCTATTGTATATTTTTTAATGATTTATTAACCTGATTGACCAGGTAAATTATGATGAATGATGACTTTCATGTTATATAGGCTAACAGACACAAAATAATATTAATAATATGTATATAAAAACAGATACAATAGGATCTCATGGCATCAATAAAGTTGTCCGCATCACTGTCAATGAAATCAAAAATCAAAATCAAAAGTCATTTATTCAAACTAGGCTGAGAGTCAGCACTTTTTGAACGTCAAAGTTACAAAAGACAGTCCCCCCAAAACGCCCACCCTTCGACACTTCCTAGTGCTGTAGCTGGGAAGAAGAAGTGGCGGAACAAACTCCCCAGCAGCACAGCTGTCTGTTAAGTTAGAAGAACTCGATTCTATACAATATTGTGTAAGTAGTTAATATTATAAAACAAAACATACATTATTTGCCATATGTCAGCTAGCACACGCCAATATACCAACAAAAAAAAAGTCAATACTAAAGTCAAGCTGAAATAATAAAACAAAAACGTAAACAAAACTTAAAAACTAAATAAAGCCTCCAGGCATAAAGGGCGTGCCCGCTTACATGTTCAACGATGCAAAATGATCCATATACATACATTGATGCATATAGCTAAGTTGAAGTTACAATAGTTAAACTAGCACCTCCGGAGTAGAATAAAATAACAGTTAATACAAATAACAATAACAAAAACCATGGTCAGCAAGACGACCAGTCACCACAAGCAGCACCCGTTCACGAGCATAACGCAAAGGTCAGCCATTACCCCCCTCGCCATATTTAAGGGAAGGTGGTAACCCGACCCCCGACGCTACCGCAAGCAGTGACATCTAAGGGAGCATGACGAACTTGCTGCCGGTTTGTCAGGCAAGAATATTATGAACAGCTGACGAGGTCGCTAGCTAACTACATGTTGCAATACAACTCATTTAAAATCATTGTAATGAGTAGATTATGTCCACAATAAATGAAATTAAAAGAAAATAAAAATAAATAAATAAATTAACATAATCTGTTAAATAAAAAAATAAATAAAAAACAATTATACGAACTACCCATATAAACTGTCAGTAGGAAAGCTAATTCTGGATTGAAAGAACATAAACATTGTCTTGAGTTTGTCTTGAGTTAATCACAGCGACCAACTATTCTTATCGTTTAAGTAGTCGTTGATAGAATAGTATGCCTTCGAACAAAGGTTGGATTTTACTTTAGCTTTAAACTCATTAAACTGCAAATCTAGTAAAGCAGAGGGAAGCTTGTTATAAAAGGTAATACCAAGACCAACAAAAGAATTATGAACCTTATGAAGCCGGTGAAAGGGAGCACGTAGTTTGTCCTTATTTCTAGTATTAATATTATGAATATCACTGTTTTTAGTGTACAGGTGTATATTTTGCCTAATATATAAGATGTTGGCGAAGATGAATTGTGATGCCACCGTAAGAATACCAATATCTTTAAACAAATCACTCAGAGAAACTCTAGCACCTAGTTGGTAAATCGCTCGAACAGCTCGTTTTTGAAGAACAAAAATATTTTGAATGGCCGCGGCTTTGCCCCACAGCAGAATGCCGTAGGACATTATGCTATGAAAATAACTAAAATAGACTAATCGAGCTGTGTCAACGTCCGTATACTGTCTAACTTTCCTTACTGCGTAGGCGGCCGAACTGAGTCTTCCCGCTAGGCTTGATATATGTGATCCCCATTGAAGTTTGGCGTCTACTGTTATGCCCAGAAAAACCGCCGAGTGTACAGTTTCAAGCACCTCATTATCTAAAACGACATTGGGTCCCAGATTCCTAACATTCGGTAAGGCGAACTTTATACATTTCGTTTTCTTAGCATTGAGAACTAGGTTATTTGTGGTAAACCATTCCGTAGCCATTGAGAGCGCACTATTTACGTCGTCAAAATCTTGTCTATTTCTGTCTACTTTAAAGATAAGTGAGGTATCATCAGCAAATAGTACAATGTCACAGATATTCTTTAAATAAAATGGTAAGTCATTAATATACACTAAGAATAAGAATGGACCCAGTATTGATCCTTGAGGTACACCTAACTGAACTAGTAGCCCGGAAGATTTTACACCATTGACATCTACACATTGGTGCCTATTTTGCAAATAAGAACTTATGACACTGAGAGCTTCGTTTTGAACACCGTAATGACGTAGTTTACGCAAAAGTGTGTCATGGTGAACGCAATCAAAAGCTTTGGAGAGATCACAGAAAACTCCGATAGCATTTTGCGAGTTCTCCCATGCGTTGAAAATATGTTTCAGCAGAGCAACACCCGCATCTGTTGTCGAACGACCTTTTGTAAAGCCATATTGCTCATTATGAAGGAGGCTATTTAAATTAAAATGTCTTAGCAACTGCTTGAGTATTAACTTTTCAAATATTTTACTAAATGCCGGTAAGATTGAAATGGGCCTAAAATTGCCAACGTTATTTTTATTACCTGTTTTAAATAATGGTATGATTTCACTGCTCTTCATGAGGTCAGGAAAAGATCCCAAATCAACACATTTATTAAAAGTTACAGCCAGATAGGGGGCTACGATATCTATTATATTACTTAACAGTTTAACGGAGATGCCCCTAGTAATCACCAGTGTTTTTTGACTTGAGTGTGTTAAAAATATTAATCACATCACGAGGCGTTACATGTTCGAAACTAAATAAGCGACTACATCCGGGCACACTACTATGCAAAAGGTTTTCAGCTTTAGACGGGGACGAATTTAAGGAGCAGGTCGTAGTTATAGGTATGTTGGCAAAAAACTCATTAAATGCCTCAGCTATGTCGGCTGCTTTATTAACCAATTTGTTGTTAATCACAATCTCTAGTTGTTTTTCCTGTTTAACCGGTTTACCCGTTTCATTATTAATAATTTTCCAAGTGGTTTTTATTTTATTATTGGATTTTTGGACTAGGATCACAGTTTCACAGAGCACGTTCAGTCGTGGTATCTCAGACGGGATCAGACATAGCAGTGTCGGACCGATGCAGAGCGGAACCATAGATTATTATCTAGTGGTGTACATACTAACTAATTACTAAATAGTGATGTTACAACATCCCCCTTGTTGAGTTCAAATTAAACCCCTGACAAACAATTAATAAGATGTACATTGACAAGTGACTCTACCTACATGACAACATGCTCTATGATACTTATAGTTATATTATAACTAGACAACATTCTTATTAATACTTAGTTACATTTAATCTAGACAACCTTCTTAATACTACTTAGTTAATGGTTTATCTATTTCGTCTATTAACCTTCTTGGTGGTTTTACAATTCGACCTGACCTGGTTGTTACGCTTGAGGATATATGAGATGAGGATTCTTGAAGTCTTGACTCCTGTCTGTCACCTTCCTCTCTCTCCTGCGACGAGTTGGATTGCATAGGAGGGTTTGCATAGTTTTGGGAATACTTATGTCTTAAGTGTATTCTATTTCTCCTATACTGTACACCATTGACATCCTCAACCACATACGACCTATTGTTCATCAATCTTTGTTTGACAATAGCTTGTTCCCAGTTACTTTTTGGATTTCTTTTGAAATAGACATGGTCATTGTAATGTAACATCGACATTGACTTAGTATTTTTATCATAATTCCTAGATTTGTTTTCATCATTTTTCTTGACTGACTCTTTGTAATCCTGAAATGTTACTACTTTTGGCTTTAATCTCTTATATGATACTGGAATATTGTCTCTCAAGTTTCTTGACATTAACAATTGAGCTGGTGATGACAAATTATTTTTTGGTGTATTTCTATACTGTAATAAAGCTATGTATGGATCTGTTTTGTTTTCTTTACATTTCCTTAACATGTTTTTTATTATTTTTACTGAACTTTCAGCTTGACCATTTGACTGTGAATGATATGGGCTAGTAACAACATGTTCTATGTCCCATTCTTGTAAGAAATTTTTGAAATCAATTGACTGAAAAGGAGGTCCACCATCTGACACCAGTGACAATGGTATTCCATGACGAGCAAAAATAGATTTTAAATGAGTAATTACATTTTGAGCAGTACTGTTTTTATTTAATAATGCTATCTCTATGTATTTTGAGTAATAATCTGTGACAATTAAATAAACTAAACTTTCAAAATGCATTAAATCAATACCGACTTGTTGCCATGGATATTTACATATTTCAAAATTTTGTAGTGGTTCCTTTTGATTACATGGTTTGAATTTTGCACATACAAGACATTGTTCGACTAAATTCTTAATTTCACTTGACATATTTGGCCAATACAAAGATTCTTTTGCTATTTTCAGACATTTATTTATACCTTGGTGACCTTGATGTATTTTTTCTAACATTTCTTTATACATTGACTGTGGTACTATTAATTTTGAACCTTTGAACACTAAATCTTTTATTACATGTATTTCACCTTGAATATTCCAATATGGTTTGACTAATGAACTGACATTGTTCTTGTTTTTAGGCCATCCTTCATTATAATATTTTTTTAATAATTGTAAGGTTTCATCATTTTTGGTTTCCTGTGCCAATTTTGTGCTGTATTCCTTTGTTATTGCTAAATTAGCATACATTAAATTGACATGACAAGACATTTCTGACTCACTTTCAGGTGTGTAATGGTCTTTCAAAGCTGCCCTTGACAAAGTGTCTGATATATACATTTCTTTACCTGGTACATGTATTACTTCTAAATCATACTTTTGTACAGTTAACATCATACGCTGTAATCTAGCGGGGACATCATGCAATGGCTTTTTGAATAAATAGACTAATGGCTTGTGATCAGTATGTACTGTGACTCTCTTACCATATACATATTGGTGAAATTTTTCACAACCAAATTGAATTGCTAGTAGCTCTTTTTCTATCTGCGCATATCTTTCCTGGGTTTCAGTTAAAGTTTTTGAACTGTATGCTATAGGTTTGTTTTTCTGTAATATGACTGCTCCTAATGCTGATTTCGACGAATCAACTGACAAGACTAATGGAATCTTAGGATTGTAATGAGCTAAAACTGGTGAGTTTGTAATCTCATCTTTCAGTTTTTTGAGACATTGACTATAATTCTCATCCCAAGTCCAGACTGAATCTTTTTTCAAAAGATTTCTTAATATTTGTGTTTTTTTCTGACAAGTTACTAATGAAAGGTCCTAAATAATTAATCATACCTAATATTCTCTGTAACTCTTTGACATTTTTTGGTGTGGGCATATTGACAATGGCTTTGACTTTTTCTTGATCTGCCCTGGCACCATCTTTACTGAAGACATAACCCAAAAAACATACTTCTGTGACTAAAAATTTACATTTTGACTTGTTAAATTTTAAATTGACTTGACGATTTCTTTGCATGACTTTGTGTAATCTTTCATTATGAACTGACTCATTTGGTCCATAAACCAAAATATCATCTATGAATATTAAGACTCCTTCGATATCACCGAATAGATTCATCATGACTCTTTGAAAGATTTCAGACGAGGCATTTATGCCATATGGTAATCTTAAATACTTATATCTACCAAATGGTGTTTGAAAGGTACATAATTCAGAACTGTATTCATCCAGACGTAGCATCCAGAAACCCGAAAATGCATCTAAATGAGAAAAACATACAGCCCCTTCGTGCTGAGACCTAATCTCATCAATTGACTTAAGTGGATAGAATTCTCTCATTATGTTTTTATTCAAATTTCTAGGGTCTAGACAAATTCTTAACTGACCTGAACTTTTTACAGTTATGACGACTGAGTTAACCCACTCTGTTGGTTTTGTAACCTTCTCAATAACTTGCATCTCCATCATGCGATCCAACTCTTCGTGTAATCTGCCTTGTAACGCAAATGGAACTTTCCTGGGCGGATCAACACATGGTACTGCATCAGGCTTGAGTTTAAGATGACAGACTGGAGGTAGACATCCAAGTCCCTGAAAAACATCATTATATTGTGTGAGAATTTGTTTACAAAAACCCTGCTTTGATACTGAAAAGACACGTCTTATAATTCCTAACCTTTCACATGTTGGTAGACCAAGAACATTTGGACAATCTAAATCTGCTATTATAAACATTATAGATTCGACGACGTCATTATTATTAACGCATAATTTACAATTTATGTTCACTTTGCCTAGAATCGGAATAGATTTTCCACCAAATCCTGTGACATTTATTTGACATTTGACAAGTGACACTTTTGACAGGTTATAAAATGTTTGCTTTGACATAATGTTGACATCTGCACCAGAGTCTATGATGCATTTAATTTGTTTATTTCCTACTACTAGGTTAATTTCCCATGACTGTTTTGCATGGTTACTATCCACAGTGTTGACATTCTTTACTGTATGACTTATATCTGAGTGACTGACTAATGATCCGTTGTGTGTCTGTGTAAACTGTGAATGCTGACGACTGTTTCTAAGTCTATGACCTTGTGTTTTGTTGTGTAATCCCTCAGACTTGTGACTTTTTTCATCATTGAGATGTAAATATGGACTCTGACATTTTCTATTTTGACTATTTGATTTTACGTTGGATCTCTCAGATATGTGACTATTTTCATCATTGAGATGTTGATTATTTTCAGTACATCTCTCAGATACATCACCACTTTCATCACAGAGATAAAAGGAATGGGGACGTTGACTTTTGGACTTGACGTTGGATCTCTCAGACTTGTCACTGTTCTCATCATTGGGATACGGTGACTGTGACTGTCCCATCTGAAATACCACTGCTGCTGTGTTTTTGTGTCCGTGTCTACTGCTCTGACTGTGTGAGTGAGACTGACTATGTGTTGCTGTGTAATGACTACTTGACTGACTACTATGTGCATTATGATCCACATGATTATCTGAATGACTTTTACTCGACTTTAATTGACTGTTCAACATGCCAACAAAATATTCTTGACTACTATTATCTGAATTAAACGATTGCAACTGACTGACTTTTTTATTCTTGAGACAATATTTAGCAAAATGACCAATAGATTTACATGACCTGCATTGAACGCCTTTAGCTGGACATTTGTAGCGATGAGACTGCCCACAGCGGCTGCATGTCTTCGAGTTGCTGATGTGGTCGCTGTTTGAAGCTGATGCTGACTTGCGACTGCTCGAAGCTGACTGGCGACTGCTCGACCTGCGACTGGAAGCTCGCTGTTGACCATCTTGTCGACTACGGTTCCTCCGACTGAGATGCATGACGTTTTCACTGGCGACACTGGTGCCTTTGACGATTTTTTCAGCATCCTGCTGAGCGATTATGAGTGTCCTCGCCAGCTCTTGCATTCTCTGATATGTCAAATCAGGTTCTTGCAGTAACCTCTGACGTACATGTGACGAATCTATATTGAGGTTTGCTATAAAAATATCTCTGATTAACGACTCCCTGAGCGTGCCAAACTCACATTCTCTGCTTTTATTTTCCAAATCCGTGAGGAATTCGTCGATGTTTTCGGATTTTTCCTGCCTACGTGTGAAGAATAGGTATCTACACATCGTCACATTTTTTCTTGGTTCAAAGAATTTGTCGAATTTGGCCTTGACTTCCTGGAGTGTGCTTCCATCAATCTTTAAGTTAAATGTGTTAAATATATTGAGACCACGCTCACCAATTAAATGCAGTAGAATGGCAATTTTCCGCTTCTCGCTTGACTTGTCCAGGCCTGTGGCTAGCAAATATAGTTCCAGCTGCTGCCACCATTTTTTCCATGCCTCCGCATTATTATTTGCTGGATCCGACGAAATATGGAGTTTTTTCAGACGCGTGCTTAATGTTTGGTCATGTCCGCCATCATTGTCGTCACTCGTGGCTTGGTTCGGCATTTTCTGGACCGATCTTCTTTATTTGTTTTTTCTTACACGACTTCTGACACCATGTTGTGTTTGTAGAAATGAAAGATAATGTTGAGTAGACTTGGTTTAATCAGACTAGGATCACAGTTTCACAGAGCACGTTCAGTCGTGGTATCTCAGACGGGATCAGACATAGCAGTGTCGGACCGATGCAGAGCGGAACCATAGATTATTATCTAGTGGTGTACATACTAACTAATTACTAAATAGTGATGTTACAACAGTATCGCTTAAAAACTTTGATTTAGCTAAAGCGCAGATCTTTTTAAATAATTTTGAATGATTACTGACATACTCTAGAAAAGGAGTATCAAATCTGTATTTTTTCAAACCATATAACTCGTATAGTCTTGCTCTACTTTTATAAATTCCTGGAGTAGCCCATTGGTTGAAGCTAACGGAAGTGCTATTAATGTCAATAGTTTTGGTCTTGAAAGTAGATTCGTATTCTTTTTGCACAATATCAAAAAGGGCTTCATAGATTTCATTAGGATTCTCGCGTTCTACTATAGATGGTGTAATCCTATGAGCTATATTATTTTTAAATTTATTACAACGACTAGCTGTATAAGGCCTGCATTCTATTTTATGCGGCTTTTTAAGTAGTGGCAAAGGGAAGCTGGCTAATAATCCACAGTGGTCAGACGTTAAGTCACTTAAAACTAACTTATTTTTGGCATCACAATCACTAAATATACTATCGAGACAAGTCGACGAAGAAGCCGTGATCCTAGTTGGTTCAAGGAACAAGTTTATTAAATTAAAAGACCTAAACAGATTGAGCAGTCTAATACTTAATGGAGTAACATCTAAAATATTAATATTAAAATCTCCACATAAAATTATACATTTATTAATTGATTTTAATTTATTGAGTGAATCCTCCATTACCGATTCGAAACGAATAAAATCCCCAGAGGGGGGCCGATAAACGCATATTATGACGTAACGCTCCAATTCAACGCAAGACAACTCAATAACGCGCTCAATGGAAAGATTAACTAGATCTAACCGTTGTTTACATTTCAACTTGTTCGAAACAAGAACTAATGATCCTCCGCGAATAGCACTTTTCCTCACAAATGCACTTTGCACAGTAAAAAAATCATCATTCATAAATACTACTTCATGTTCCTTCAACCCGTGTTCAGTCAAACATAATACCTGAACATCATAGTTTTCAATAAATAAACTTAACTCTAGCTCTTTGCCGGACAGACCCTGCATATTTTGATGTACAACATTCAACACATGCGGCTTACCCGTTGTCGCATCTAACAGTTTAAACTACTAGGTGTATCAAAAGTGGCGTTAGTACCACTACTAATAGTAATCGCTGGTACCCTACAAGTACCAGTGTCACGGTGTAAATTGTATGCTAAAAGATTAGCAATTTGTCTCCTACAACTAGGTGGCAAATACAAAGTATAATTTGTTAGTTTGTAATCAGTAATAAATTGATTACAATCAAAAAATGAAATAACGTCACTGTGACAACTAGTCCTATTATAAATTAGCATATTTAAATAATAAATGTGCCTGTTTTGCTCATCAGACAAGTATCGTGAATAAGGCAAGGCACAGAAAATGAATTTACAATTGTTGGTCTCATTGAGAAGTAACATCAAATGGACACATTGAATTATTTCTTTTTTCCTAACATTCAAACTACCCCCATATAATAATATTACAGTTGAACCAGGGTTTATTTTTGACAATTTAATTTTACTTAATAATTGGCTAATACTGGCACCGGGCGAACAATTATTAATTACATATTGTTGTGAACACTGATTAAATATGCTACCATAACCTTGACCAAATTTGTCAGAAAAAATATAAGTTGTGTTAATATGGCTATTATTATCAGTAATACAGATATTTACCGGCTGAGTTGCTGAGGGCGTGGGTGTATCAAGTTGAGGCTGAGGTGCCGTGGAGCAAGTGCAGCTAAAACAGAGGTTATTTGTCAGAGACTCATACCTCTCTGCATTGCACTTGACCAGGTCAGCCAACTCACAGGCTTCCTGCATGCGCTTACTCAGGTCTTGTTGAGTAGCCTCATATTTACTAAAGATATCCTTTAGTGCAAATTCCCTAACAAACAATTCATCCCGAAGGTGTTGAGTGTCAGTATCATACAAAGTATTACATAGTTTCAAATCACTATAACACTTCTTCAATTCTTGTATTAAATTTAATTTTTTTTGCCTAAGTTTTGTGTTTAATTTAGTAACTTTTTGGCATTTCAATGTTTTCTGGTATTTTGTAATTAGTCTATTAATTTTAATATATTTTTTTAACTTATTGTGGCTAGTAAACAATATATTTTTAGAAAAGGTAAAAAATGAGAAAAGTGCCCAAAAGGCTGGCAGCATTGCCACATTGTATGGCGATGCTGATTCTTTGGCCAAAAAATATTGATTATTTGATTTGATTTTAGTATTGACTAATATAATTTTAAGACCTTTGTTAGAAACAATTACGGACAAATAAGTCTGAGATTTATTAATTGAATTTAATTTAAACCATACCCACAGTAGTACTTAATGGACATTCTTGAACTAATCAAATTAAAGCTATGTAATTAGACTGCTAGTCTTGAATACGTATCGGCGATCTTAAGACGCGATTCGTAATTCCTCAGGGTATCGTAAAAAGCAAATTAGGGTACATACGTAGTTGAACATGGAGGGTAGGAAGCAGCATGAATCAGACCACTAATAAAGTTAGTCCAAGGACTATTTTCCCTGTTAATCGTAGAGCAAAATTTATCTAGGTAGGTTAAAATTAAAGCAGCACGCGTAGCATGACCGCCATAGAAACGGTATTTGTCGACGGAAGAGAAGACAAAGTGATAGATTTTATCGTGAAAAAATTGTGTAAAACTGAAAAAAAGAGATGTTTCTATTCTTCAGTCGACAAAAATACGATGTCAAGTATGATGATTATTTTTCTGATGAGATAGAAACATTTTTACAGAATTAAAATGCATAAGGAACTTTATTTGTTCTTGGTAGAATAGATATAGAATTGGTCATGCTACACCGGCAGATGTACATAGATATATCTACAATTTGTGCAAAAAGAAATAAAGAAAAGCGATGAAGATCGGAACCAATTAAGTGTGGTAATTAAACAATAATACTTTGACATTTAATTGGTTATTTTACTATGACATTTTTATAATAAATTGATGATAATATATTGAAAGTTTTTGTTGACTTCTTTAAATAATAATTTTAACTTTTGTTTAGCAGATGCATTAAAATTATGGGCAGATGCATTGTTTTATATTTAATTTTATTTTTTAAACTAACATTATAGAATTTATTTAAACAATCCTTGTCAAATCAGGGTTACAACGCGAAGTAAACACACAGGAAGCAACAGACAGCCTTCTATTTACAAATTGCAAAGTGCTGGTTTAAATACACAGTTATAGGAGGTGAGCCTATTGCCCTGGGTCGCGAGATTGTTCGAAAGAGATACCGTGACCCTGGCAGTCTAGCACATGGGCAACTGAAGGAACACGGGTGGGTTTTAGTCAGTAAAACTCTGACACGCCCTCCCACTCCGCCCAGAGCGGGAGAAGTCATTTGATGATTTCCCACCCAAAAAAAAAGAAGAAAAAAAAAGCCTATTGCCACCAAACGGGCATAAATTCAGACTCCAAGCTACTATTGCGACATTGCAGATGGATAAACCCAATAACACTTTGCCCGGGCTGGAAACCAAACCCAGAACCTCATGCTCATCAGTAGCAATTGCGATCACTAGACCAACCGGGAAGTCAAGAGCTGTCAGAGTCAACATTCCCCAACAATGATGACACTGACAGCTCTTGAATGCAGTTTAAAGAGCTAATCGCATTTAGTTTCATTCGTGAAATTGGCAGTTAGTCGTTTTCCTAAGCGGGATGTTCATAAGTTCTTGCTACTTAATGGACATGGGTAGTCTATATCTAGGGTTCCATGAACCAATGATTTTTATTTTTATCATCATCAAAGTCAAAGTCAAAGTATCTTTATTGTGGGCACATGTAAGTTACAGGTCTTAACAATATATTAAAGTATCAATATGTCCTGCCTTATAGGCATACAATAATTATGTAGGTAGATATGGCATAAAAAATTTGGAATTATTATAGATGGTAAGTTATTATAAATATAAAAGTACAGTGAAACTATCACATGGTCAATACTAATGCATGTCAAATACGGTGAATCTAATACATGGTCAATACTTATATATGTCAAAATACAGTGGAACTAATAAATGGTCGACAATTCAGGAAATCTTGGATCGTGTAGAATGCTTTATCAATTAAAAATGTTCGTAATTTATTTTTAAATATTGAAAGTTCCTTAGTGTCTAGAATGCTAATAGGTATTTTGTTGTATATCAGCCTACAATGTTCCCACTGCTGGGTCGCAGGCCTCCTCTCGGTGAGAGGGAGTGGGCCATAATCCACCATGCGCGCCCAGCACGGTTTGGTAGATGTCACATGTCTTGGAATTTTTAGTTCTAGGCAATGCCGGTTTCCTCACGATGTTTTCCTTCACCGTTTTGAGAGCAGTGGTGATGAAATAATGTAAAGCACCTGCTTGGGTTCGAACTCACGACCTAACTAGTCGTACTGCTGTCACTGCTGCATTTTCATTTTGTAAGTTGGAATTAATGTTACCTTTTTAACTGAATTAACGAGTATCACGTACGGTGTCAATATCCATATGAAACAATACTCATGTTGGCACTGGCTTTAATTTTTGCCCACAATTATGACTGCAACTGAAACGCTCCTATAATTAAATTGGTAACATTAAACTACGTGCACTTGACAGTTCATAATATTAAAGAAATTGGGTAGTATTTATTTATATTTCATAAAATAGGTAAATATGTACACGATACATCGCAAAAACAGCTGCGATTTTTTTTTTTTTTTTTTGGATTGGAAAATCAAATGACTTCTCCCGCTCTGGGCGGAGCGGGAGGGCGTGTCAGACTTTTACTGATTAACACCCATCCGTGTTCCTTAAGTTGCCCATGTGCCAGGGTCACGGTATCTCATTCGAACAATCACGCGACCCCGGCAGGCATCGGTCCTAGCAGACCCCTTCAGTGCTGCTGACATTTCTTTGAGGCGCGCGTGGAACACTACGCGCCCTCGACCCGAGCTTGGTCCTTACCGGGCGGCGAGCTACCCATTGCTCGCCGCCCGCAAGCTCGCGCCTACGGTGGCCGGGAGTCGGCTATCGACTCCCGACGCCCGGGGCTTCTCCTCCTGCGGTGGCTAGGGTCGTGAGGGCGCAGAGACTGCCACTCCCTCACGCGCCCCGCCTCCTCCTATGCGAGCATTACTGCTTCGCAGAAGGAGGTGACGGCTTCCCATGCCCTCTCGCTCCGTACCATGGCTCGCACCAGAGCTGGACGCGAGAGGTCGCCGCCGCCGATCGCCTCCACGAGGACACGGCGGTGCTCCGCCCAGGCAGGGCACACCTCCACCGCGATCCTCACAATTGAAACACCCGGGCGTTTCCTCCCGCTTTATCCTGAACAGGAACCCACCGAAGCACCCATGTCCGGTGAGAACCTGCGTCAGGCGGAAGGTGAGGATGCCGTGGCGCCTCTCTATCCACTCCTCAAAGAGGGGACTTACCACCGCAATTGTGGCGTGCCCTGCGCTGGGTTGCGAAAATCGTACCCGCCATGTCGCCATGAGATCCTGCCGGAGCTCTGTCCGCCGTGCCGCGATTTGTCGCGGCAGCGTAGTTTCACCCCGGCGTTTCGCCTCCTCGCGCCACTCCCACATGTGGGCGAAGCCCTTTGCCTCCAGATCCCATGGCGGCACTCGGGCAATCCCCGGTATCCCCGTATTAACTGGATGGCCATGACCCTTTGGGCTGCACTCAACCGGCGCACTGGGCGCATCCTCAATGAGGGCGCCCACACCGGGGTGCCCCGTATAGGGCCAAGCTACGACATTGACAGAACAAACGGTTACTAAACTAACACTATACGTAAATTTGATTTGATTTTATAATTGTATGTTATTTGGTTATTTTATAATGTACTAGCTTTTGCCAGCGGCTTCGCCCGTGTGGAGGTCGAAAAATATCCCGCGGGAACGTACTACCGGGATAAAAAAGTAGCCTATGTGTTAATCCAGGTTATAAACTAACTGTGTTCCAAATTTCATCCAAATCCGTTCATTAGTTTTTGCCTGAAAGGGTAACAAACATACACATACACATACATCCATCCTCACAAACTTTCGCATTTATAATATTAGTAGGACTATCCTATAGAAACATGTAACGGGATAAAAGTATCATATCCATATCCTGTTTATAAAACTATCTGTGTGCCGAATTTCATTCAAATCCGCTCAGCATTCTTTGCATGATTGTGTAATAAATATCTAAAAATAAAAAACAGTTTTAAGACTTGTGATTACCTATTGTTACTTTTTAAAGTCATTACTGTCCCGCTGGTGGGCCACCCTCCCCCCAAGTCCTTTCAGGAACTCTTATTACAATCTTTGTAAATATGTCGCTAGTGTGCCTTGCTTCGTAAATAAATTATTAATATCTGGTTGACCGAGCTTTGCTCGGTATTTTTTGGTAAATTGCGTTTAAAATAATAAGTTTATGTTCAAGTTGATTATCGACAAATTTGGTCATTGAAAACACGAATAAAACGACATTTTATAAAAATGAATCCTAGCTAGATCGATTTATAGCCCCCGAAACCCCTAGTCTACTAAATTTCATGAAAATCGTTGGAGCCGTTTCCGAGATTCAGATTATATATATATATATATAATATCTGGTTGACCGAGCTTTGCTCGGTATTTTTTTGGTAAATTGTGTTTAAAATAATAAGTTTATATTCTAGTTGATTACCAATAAAGTTGGTCATTGAAAACACGAATAAAACGACATTTTATTAAAATGAATCCTAGCTAGATCGATTTATTGCCCCCGAAACCCCCTGTATACTAAATTTCATGAAAATCTTTGGAGCCGTTTTCGAGATTCAGATTATATATATATATATATATATATATATACATATATACAAGAATTGCTCGTTTAAAGGTATAAGATTATATCAGATATATATCAGATTATATATTATATATATTTGACTGGCCTGTTAGTCTAGTGGTTAGTGACCCTGACTGCTAATACTGAGGTTGTGGGTTCGTTTCCCACCCAGAACAAATCTTTGTGTGATGAGCATAGCTATTTGTTCTGTGTCTGGGTGTAATTTATCTATAATATGTATGTATTTAGAAATATATATGTATATTAATCAGTTGTCTGATTGCCATAGTACAGGCTCTGCCTAGTTTGGGATCAGGTAACGGTGTGTTGGTTGTCCCAAGATATTTATTATTTATTTATTATTATTATATATACCGGATGACATTTTTCACCGTCTCGACCTTCATATGGTGTGTTGTGTAACTAGAATAGAACGCAGGAAGGCCTTCAGATTCATCGTAGGTGACTAAATGAGCGCGGGACGCGGATGGACGGGGTTGAATGTACGGCTCGTGCGCCTGCGAAAGATCAATGAGGCCGCCTATCAGCCGGCTTCAAAGGGTAGGACCGCGCTACGAAATCATTGATACATGCTACGCATTGAGTAGGGTGCATATGATTTGAGTTTCGATAGATTTTAATTGATTTTATATTTTATTTTTTTCCAAATTTCTGTTTCTGTTGTTCTAGTATGAAAATGTTGCTTTAAATGTGTAGTATTTATTGCTAGATCAATTTTATTACATGTTATTAAAAAATATAGAAAATAAAAATTTCTATGCCAAAAGCTTCTACTCCGTTCACCTATTACACCCATTTTTTTTCAAGACGTTATAAAATGTCACCCAGTATATATATATATACATAACGAGCAATTCTTATATATATATACAAGAATTGCTCGTTTAAAGGTATAAGATTATAAAGTGAATGCAGCTAAGCTTGAGATGCCCTACAGTCATATTACTAGGTATTACACGTGAAATGTATACTAATTCTCTCATTGGTCGCAAGCGCTACAGTACTGCTGAGCATGAGGTCCTGGGTTGGTACCCCAGGTCGGACAAAATGTTATTTGGTGTTTCGTTCTCGTGTTTATTTCTCAGTAGTAGCACGGAATCTGGATTTGTGGCCGGTTGATGGCTATATGCGCTCTATTACTGTGGTCTTAATCATAACTGGCAAAATATGAGTGTAGGTACAGCTCTGCCTGCCGGGGTCGCATGATTGTTCGAAAGAGATACCGTGACCCTGGCACATAGGCAACTGATGGAACACGGGTGGGTTTTAGTCAGTAAAAGTCTGACACGCCCTCCCGCTCCGCCCAGAGCGGGAGAAGTCATTTGATGATTTCCCATCCTGAAAAAAAAAAAAAAAAAAAGTACCGCTCTGCCCAACCCTTTGGGGAAACAAGGTGTGATGTTATGTGTATATTTTACAGATAATTTGACCTTTCATAAACTTTGTGCTAATTCATTTAAGTCTGGTTTTCACGGTGATATTGAATTGCCTGTGGATATCAGAAATTGCAACTAGTTTATTACTTTAATTTTTATGTTAGCCCCAGGCAAGAAACTTGCATCGTGTGATTAGTACCTATGGAAATTAAATTAAATTTAATGTTTATTTATCTAAATAGATCTTTTAAGACACCTTTACACGTATTTTGTTTAAAGCCACAAGACTATTTCCTATTTTCTAGCTGAGTGTTCCCTAGGCAGAAATGCCGAAACCAACTCACAGGTCTAAGTTGAAACATTATATTATTAAGATGTTATGTGAGTCTAACAAAGCATATCCATGTCTGTAAGGGTTTTTTGAAAAAAGAGCAAGGGCTTTTTGAAAAAAGAGCCATGCAATGGCTCTTTTTTCTTCTTTTTAGCTTTGAGCTGATCTATCCCAACAGACGGCGTGCATGCATCAGTCATCGTGAAACTCACCCCTATTCTTAAAACTACAATGAAGCGACATAAACATTCTTCAAAAACATTACGTTCTCGTTAGACTGCTTCTAAAATTTTACTTATTTCGGTGGACCCCCACCCCACTGCTTGGAAAATTTGGAATTTTTTTACTCCTTTTAATTTATTTTTTTGAGAAGTTAATAATCTGGCAATATAGTTTGCCTTTTCTAATTTTCACGCCAAACTGGAGCCCCATTGAATCTCTTGAAAGAATAATAAAACTTTGGAAATCACTGCTTTAATCGAACGTCTGACTGGCCAATTTCATATAAAAGGTAAAATTCACCCAATCGAAAAACAAAAAAAAAATGTAACAAACATTTTCTCCACCCCAATCAACAACTCAAGATGCTTGAAATTCCTTTGAAAGGGTTTCCAAAAATTCCGATAGGTTACAGGGCAATTTGGTGTAAGGCATTCGAGCGCATAACCCTGTATAGTTACAAGTAGTACTATATATACAGTAGGTATACTCCATTGGTCTGTACAATCACTGATTCCCTTTGATTAAATTCCCGATTCGAACGCTGATTACAACAAATTACAGAAGCTTTGTAATTTGTTATTTTCACATACAAAGCGAATTAAAGTAAATTGCAATTAATTGAGTCTCGTGAGGTGGAAAGACCTTTTTAGGGTTCCGTTGCCAAATGGCAAAAAACGGAACTCTTATAGATTCGTCATGTCTGTCTGTCTGTCTGTCTGTCCGTCCGTCCGTATGTCACAGCCACTTTTCTCCGAAACTATAAGAGCTATGCTGTTGAAACTTGGTAAGTAGATGTATTCTGTAAACCGCATCAAGATTCTTACACTAAAATCGAAAAAAACAACAAATTTTGGGGTTCCCCATACTTAGAACTGAAACTCAAAAATTTTTTTTTTCATCAAACCCATACGTGTGGGGTATCTACGAATAGGTCTTCAAAAATGGTATTGAGGTTTCTAATATATTTTTGTTCTAAACTGACTAACTGACTAACTATAGTTTGCGCGAGAGACGCTTCCAAAGTGGTAAAATGTGTGTCCCCCCGTAACTTCTAAAATAAGAGAATGATAAAACTCAAAAAAATATATCATATACATAACCATGTAAGCTTCCACCGAAAATTGCTTTGAACGAGATCCAGTAAATAGTTTTTTTTTTAATACGTCATAAATCGTAAACCGTAATTTAGTTTCATTCAATCAACTCAAATATAAAAATTACCATAAACCTTATACATAAACCGAGGATACCTACAGGTTTGTACGGAACCCTCGGTGCGCGAGTCCGACTCGCACTTGGCCGGTTTTTGTGGTTGAATGTTCTATTAAATACTCTAGTAACAGATTTCGTAATTGATAATAAAATTATTGTAAGTAGTGTTCTGCAGTTTAAAAATATTTGGCTTCCGGCATCATCATTAATATTTATCATAATTTCAGCCGAAAGACCTCCACTGCTGGACATAGGCCTCCCAGGCTCTGTCACTTCGACCGGTTCCGTGTTTGATTCCTGCGAACGTCTTTCGGTACGCAGTCGCCGCTTCAGATTAAAGAACAAATATTGTAGACAATAAAATTAATTATTTTTTATGTATTCATTTTTTGTGGAAGATGGCCAGTGGAGGAAACAAGTCCTAGAGTGGAGAGTTGGTTGGCAAACCAAGTATGGGGTAACCTTAGCTAGACGAACCGTCAATATTAAAACGGTACAGACTGGATGCGGAAAGTGGTGGACAGGGTTTTGTGGCTTATACCCAGCACTGGACTGCGTTCGGTTGGGTTGATTACCTAATACATCATTTTGGGGCTGACTGTACATTCAAACTCACTTCGAGTTTGAATGTACAGTCAGCCCCAAAATGGGATATCAAATTCCGGTTAAATTCTTGGCATCAAACATGAACGTATCGAAACTTCTGCATTTAATTGGATCTAACCAAAACTAAGTTAATATTGTTGAAACATTATTATATAAAGTTAAGGAAATTAATTGTTAAGCAAATTGAATACCAACATGAATTTTCCGTAAGTACCTATTATTTACTTATGGAACCATTTATGTACACATATAATCAGACAAAAAGAAAGAATCATTAAAACACATACGAAGGTGATGCTTGTGTCTAAAGAAATCTCTTCAAACCCGCGTTAGGAGGGAAGATAAAAAGAGATATAAGCAACGAGTGTAATAGTAGAACGGAAAACAAAAAAAAACTATACTATATAGAACATACTATTTTAGTGTTTTCGAGGAAAGCCATACATAACATCACGCTAGGACCCTTTGGAGCCGAGTAAAAGAAATAATCACGAATACGATGACCTCGCACGGGCAGGCGATTCGATGTCCGGATGGGTTCGGACCAAGAAATTTGATGCGGACGGAGTCGCGGACAGAAGCTACTATAATTATAATGTTATTTAAAAAACCACTCACATGAATTGGCTATTGGTGCCGATTCTGTTGTCACAAAATTCTCTAAACTAAACTAAAAATCACTAAAATTTGGTTTAATCCTGTCAAACGACGATTTCCTATTCTGAAATAGACTAAAGTGACACAACTTAACTATATTTTAGTTTGACAGCACTAAGATTGCACTGAGTTATTAGTTTAGTGAAAATGTCAATTTTGCCATTCTGAGTTTGCCGGTTTTCACCAAAAATTTTTACTATAATAATTTATTTTAACTAAATCTGACTATTTTTAATCGCGATTAAAAAGGTGTGGATTAAAACTAGTGGTCATGAACTAAAATTCTCAACAACGCCTCGCCTTCACGTGCAAAAACGGTTCTGTATTTTTTATTTTCTTTTTGCTTATATCTTGAAAATGGCGTGTCCTATCGCAAAAATAATGAAATTTTCGGCCCCCTTAGTACACCCGTAGCACCCGTAGCACATTTAAATCTCAACTCGTGGGTAATATTTTTTTTATATTTTTCAAACAAAAGTGAAAAATTCCATATAAAACACGTTGAGGCTGCCCCCCAGCACGCGCCTTCGTCTCTCAAAAAAATTCATTCTACGCAATGCACACACAAGTACAACGTTGCGAAACGAAAAGAAAAAAAAAAATACCACGCTGAGTCGCGATTGTCAAATTCGATTTTAGTCGTGTCAAAATAATTTTTAAATTTAGAGATTTTTCCTTGCAGAATAGCGTTACAATTCTCATAGCCTAAAGTAAGGAAGTTTAGAGATAGTTTAGTTAGTTTAGTTCATATACAACAGAATCGGCACCATTAGCCAATAAATTGTCGTAGGGTGTCAATGTGCAACAATTAATTTTCCTGGTTCTATCAACTCGAAGCTCACAACATTACCCTCCACAAGAATTAGAACGAAAGTTGTTACTAAAAATAGATCATGTTAGTTGCCCTTTATACAAACAACGCATGACCTAATCCGAACCCGAGTAACAGTATTCCAACCGTCGGATAGTCTGTAATACTGTTACTTACCTTTAGCAGGGTAGTCGCTATCCGATGTTCAGGGTTTCACTTCAATCGGATAAGCCACTATAGGGTTACTTTGCAATGTACAAACACTGCAATTTTTCGAATAGAAAAAATATTTTTACTCTCAGGGGTCGACTCTCAAAGCAGTTATTAAAAATTAATCAATTACAGGCAGTTTTGAATTGCGTATGGGTCGATCATTCAGAAAAAATGAAGCTAATTGCCCATTTCAAAATCTATACTATTATTATTATATAATAATATAATAACAATATTATAAAGCTGAAGAGTTTGTTTGTTTATATGTTTGTTTGTTTGATTGAACGCGCTAATCTCAGGAACTACTGGTCTAAATTGAAAATTCTTTTTGTGTTGGGTAGCCTATTTATTGAGAAAGGCTATAGGCTATATAACATCACGCTAAATCTAAGAGGAGCGGAGCAGTAATGAAAAATGTTGCAAAAATAGGGGATTTCGCACGGGTAGGTGATTCGACGCGACGGGAAGGGTCGCGGGAACAAGAAATTTAACGCGGACGAAGTCGCGGGCAGTAGCTAGTAATAAATAAAATAAATACCTATGGAATAATAACGAAATATCTATGGAGAAGAACGGGCAAGAAACTCCATGGAGACTCTTTTAAATAAAAATATTGTTAAAAAAACACTACAAAGTCAAAAATAACTTTAATTTCGAAAGTCGGTGTCTTAGGCTCTGTATTTAAGGTTTTTGCCACCGAGTTCCGAAATTAAAGTTATTTTTGACTTTGTAGTGTTTTTTAAGGAAGTCGGTTGTTTTTTTTGTAAAAGTTTTTATTTTTTGACTTTTTAGTTGTGGTAGATACTCCGCACTAATCTAATCGCGTTATTCGTTCATTTGTCGCGCAAATACGTAATGAAAATTTAAGACTTATATAGTTTTCACATGGACCCCATTGTCCAAATAAAACCAAATTAAAATGAGACCATTCGGAAAGCACCAGCTTTCAAATAAAAAAAGAATCATCAAAATCGGTTCACCCAGTCAAAAGTTATGAGGTAACAAATATACGGTATTCGTTCATTTGTCGCGCAAATACTTAATGGAAATTTAAGACTTATATGGTTTTCACATGGACCCCATTGTCCGAATGGAACCAAATTAAAATGGGACCATTCAGGAAGCACCAGCTTTCAAATAAAAAAAAAATTATCAAAATCGGTTCACCCAGTCACAAGTTCTGAGGTAACAAACATAAAAAAAAAAAAAAAAAAAAAAAAAATACAGACGAATTGATAACCTCCTCCTTTTTTTGAAGTCGGTTAAAAAGTAGATATGTGGTACAATTACAGTTGAAAATTGTTACCAGACATTTTTATTTCAGTGTAGCCATATAAAAACGCACTTTTTAACGTCAAAAAATACAAGACATTAGAATTGATACTAGTTCATCGAACATGCTGTACTAACACCGCACAACACTAAGAAACTAACTTTTCTTCACAAAACTTAATAATGATAACATAATACAGCGGAACGCATGCAACTAAACGCATTCACAAATTTTAATACTACATAGAGTACTGAAACGTTTTGCTAATTACAGTAGCACTGCTCAGAGATGGTGCAATGCAGTGTTTCAAGTAATTTTCAGTAATATCCTTAAGACAATGCGAGCAGAGTTAGCCCGCCACTCCACTATCTAGCAAGTAAGATAGTCTGAATTAGCCTTATACCTACGTGATCATATTACGCTAACTGAACATACGTTAGTTGCCGTATGAAGTACAAATGAAGCAAGTTTTAGACGGATGTTCGTTGCGTGATACTTATCGCGAAAAGCTTCGTAATTAGAGTTTTAAAAAGCATGTGGCGAGAAGGATAACTCCTTTCGTGTTTATTTGAGTTTTATACAATGCTACTTAAAAAACTTTATTGTCTTTGGATCCGTATTTTATTTATTTTTCACTTTTTAGTGTTTTTTGGGAAGTCAGTTGTTTTTGTAGCACAAAAGTTTGTATTTTTCACTCTTTAGTTATGGTATCTATCACGCACTAATTCATATACCACAACTGGCCAGGTCAATAGCACAAGAAGTATTAGAATATAATCACGATAAACAAGTGGATTAAATACGTATTATCAAAGCTAACGCAAAAACTACCGAAAAAAAGTTAATACAATTTATATGGGCCCACTTCTAAAGCATAACATATCCAAAAAAATTTGTTTGGTCCACGGTTAAAAAAACGTGTAGTGTAACATGGAACCTCCTCCATTTAGTTAACTACTCTGATAGGTATGCCTTTTATTACGTAGACTATGGTAAAGTCGAAATAAATGATCAATTTAATTGCAAATTATAGTGTTTTTTTTTTGGAATAACGTTTCGCATGTCAACCTATGAGGTTTTCGGCTACTTAACCGGACTTGCCTGTGGCTACCCTAAAAATTAAGACCTCCAGTCAAAGCTTAAAAAGGCAACCACGCGCTAAGAACACCAACATGTGGGGTACGGACCTCGGCTTAAGGCATCGCTGGTAGAGGGCAGCAAGGGACGGGCTGGATCGGAAATAACAAATTTCAACACACTTCATGTTGTATAATATCTGTTTAACTTCTATGTTGGTCAATGTTTGATAATTAAAATCTGTGTCGGATAAAGGCAGACAGGCAGGACACGACAGCGTGATGCGACTTAGATAGAAAAAAAACTATAAAAAACTAGCTCCGAACATTCTACTGGTTTAGTTCTGTGTTTACTTGAGTTTTATACAGAGTGGAAAAGATGTCTACGCAAAAACTGTAACCATGAATTCAGCAAATGATACTAGACTGCATGTGTTCGCCGCCAGGCCAGGCCCCTACAATTGGATTTGAATTAGAATTTTTGAAAGTTGACATTGGTTTTGAATTAAAATAAAAGTTTGTTGAAATTGAAGTATTTTGGAGGTTAAGTGACGCTATTGGAAAACGCGTGATTTGGAGACCGCATGTCCTGCTACCAGGCGTGTTGCAGCGGCTGATATCCTGGAGAATACTCATAACGTCACTACACAATACAATATACACTCGCTTACATACACAAATCCAGGTAGGCTCCAGAGCAGGTGTTCGTCTACCACCAGGGAGTGCTTGATTATATTGTTGTTCTGCTCCGCGCACGGCGGACAGTTTCGCTCGCCACTTCTTGACCCAGGGCCCACGATTATCGCGCTTCCACATAATATTTAAATCCTATGGTAGGGGCCTGGCCTGGCGGCGAACAGCATGCATAGAAATATTTCATCGGTTATCAAAAAAACAATCTGGTTTTTCACAGAAAAATGCAATACCTACGCGTTTATCGTCAAAACGTTGACAATTGTGTAAAAGTACCTGTAGCGGTTTTATTTCAAATAATTGAGTTTAGTTTGAATCTTGATTTTGACGCACTTGAAACAACTAATTCTGACGAAAAATTTCAAGGGATAGGGGTTCAGAATCTAGTTCTGAATACAAACTAACCGGTTGTACGACGATGTCCTTTGTACCATGTATAGTGTTCCTTCATAACTGACTACCAGTAAAAGTAGTGAGTACTGTTGTGGTAGGCCTCTTAATATGATTATGATAATGTGGATACGAACCGAATAGATAGGTTCTGGATTTGCGACCGCATACCGGAGGACAGAGTTGGAAAGCGTCCCACAAGGTGGAGCGATGACCTTCTGAAGTCCGAAGGAATCCGCTGGATGCGGGAAGAAAAAAATTGGTCGAAGTGTCGGAGCTTAAGCTTAACCTATGTCCAGCAGTGGACGTCTTTCGGGTGAAATAATGATGATGATGATGAATGTGAATAAATCTCAAATTAATTTAAAAGTTTGCTATTTTCTTTTAGATCCTACCAACGTTCTAGGTATACCAGGAAGCTCTGCCCAAAGCCATCGGGGAAAAACGGCGTAATGTTAGATAAACAATTCAATTAGCAAAAATACACGTCCTTTTACGCTCCCGAACATTATTGTTCAATCCGACATAATAGTCAATCATACTCAATTCATTTACATAACACACATGAATAATGAACCACCAAATTCAATTCACTATCCGTTTTACCATTTCTATTTCACACTAACATCAACTATTTACGCTAATATAAAATTCCCCGCAAACAAATCTGGGTGTAAATGCAAATTCAGCAAAAAGGGCTGCCATTAAATATAGACTTACACGTGGTTGTGGTACCTACACGTGTACTGGATAATCCAATTTCCATAAGGCTTCACTTTATACTGCGGTGAAATCATAACTAAACTAGGTTTCTATTAATATGGTATATTGAGTTTGAGAAACAGGCTGTTAATAATCTTACTAATCTATCTATGTATATACTAATACAATATAGCCGAAAAGTTTGTTTGTTTGAACACGCTACTTTTTGAAAGGTCGTCCGTGTGGTGCCGGACGTAAAGAATAGCATCACCCCATTTCTTCCCGTGGGTGTCGTAAGAGGCGACTAAGACTAAGACTTACTAGAGAATGGGCAGCAGCGTTCTCTATGCATTTACCACCATACTGCGATCGCCAATCCGCCTGTCAAGCGTGGCGATTATGACAAAGCCCCTAAATCGGGGGAGGCCTATGTCCAGCAGTGGACGTCTTATGACTGAAATGAATGATGATGATGATGACTTTTTGGAAGTACCAGGCAGATTAGTTTTTTTTTTTGTATATGATAGCCATTCATGAAGAAGGCATATATCACACTAGGACCCTTCAAAGCCAAGCAGAGAGAAAAAGGAACAGAAAGGACGCCTATTGAAAACGAAGTTGGTAATAGTGCAGATAGGCAATGCGATGCAACGGGGTGTTACTTGAATAACACGTGGAGTCACGGGAAAAAGCTAGTACTAATAATAAAATTGACGAGTTTATTTGGACGCGATAATCTCTGGAACAATTAGTAGGATTTGAGAAAATAAGAGTGCCTTAGATCATCCATTTTCTAAGGAAAGCTACTTAACATCACGCTCATCTCTGATCCCACGGAGCCAAAAAAAATAACAAAAACTACGTAAAAATGAAAACGAAGTAATAGCGCGGACAGACGATGCGATGCCACAAGGTGGATCGGGGCCAAAATTTCACGTGGATGAATTCGCGGGCTGAAACTAGTACTATACTAATAATAAAACTGAAAAGTTTGTTTATTTTAACCCGCTTATCTCTAAAACCGGGTCCCGTGTGGTGCCGGACGTAAAGAATAACACCACCCCATTTCTTCCTGTGGGTGTCGTAAAAGGCGACTAAGGGATTTACTAGAGAATGGGCAGCAGCGTTCTCTATGCATTTTACCACCAAACTGCGATCGCCAACCCGCCTGCCAAGCGTGGCGATTATGGCAAAGCCCCCCAAATTGGGGGAGGCCTAAGTCCAGCAGTGGACGTTTTGCGGCTGAAATGATGATGATGATCTCTAAAACTGCCAGCCAGTTTTGAAAAAATATTTGTCACTTGATTATCCATTTCTCTAGGACGGTTATAGGTTACCTTAACATCACGCTCATATCTGCTCATAAAGTCCATAGGAGCAGAAAAAAAAACTCAGAAAGAACGCTGAACAATGAAAATGTGGTGTGGCACCCAACCTTCAGTCGGGATAACACCTTTATTGCCACACAATAACTTAAATAAACCTTTGCAACTACACTATTATATTTTGTTACAATATAATGTAAGAGAGTGCCCATAGAGTTTCTTTACCGTTCTTCTCCATAGGTAGCTTCTAGCTTTCCAACAGCCCTACTCCATGACAATTCAAAAGTACCTGTAATTGGTTTGTTTGAAATAAATATTTTGATCAAAACAAAAGTAATTTATACAAATAAATGACTTTTGTTTTGATTAATTCAGGAGTTTGAATTTGAGCTCAACCCCTTTAAGAACCTCTTTGTATGATACAGATAGCGAAGTGGGATCGTATGATATTTTTATAATGTCATTTAAGAACCAATAGGGAATCAATTTGCTACCAACACCTACGCAATTTGACTAGAAATGTAGGATCCGATCGTGTAGGTGTAATAAAACAGGTAAAGTGACCTTATTTGTTTCTATTTTTGGTAACAATTGACAACGTTTACTAATCTATTTTACTTTGGACATTGATCAGATTAAGTCATATTATATCCTACACTTTCCTGTGGTTCAGTCAGTGTAAAATAAGTTTAATCATCACCATCTCAGCCCGGAATCACCTACTGCTAGGTATAGGCCTCCCCCCTTTCCCACCATTCATCTCGGTTCCGTGCGTCTCTCATCCATGGGTTTCCCGCGACCCTGACGATATCATCAACCCAACGCGCTTTTAGACGGCCTTGGTTCCTTAAAAATAAGTTTACGACTAATAAGTTTTCATCAGTCAAAATTATTCAACTAAGTACGTTTTTAGTGAATACAAAATTTTATATTACTATCATCAAGGCCTATACTCAGAGGCATCACATCACATATCATAACCATAATTAATAGTAATCTATGCTAACACCTTGTTAATCGGATTAAAGGAAACGTGAAGGTTACTGAAGCAGATGGTATTAAATCAGTGCTGGTTATGTTGTGGTTAATGCCGTTACGGAAGCTTAGTTAACTACCACATAATACCGTCCTAAAGGACTAGCGGACATTGTTCGCTGATAAATAAGCTGTTTATGAATGTGTGAGGACTGGTCATCAGAAACTTGCTTGTAGGTAATAATTTTTGTATTGAAGTTTTCAAGATAGCTTGTATGACTATAGAAGATGATTGGTTGTTGAAGTTGGAGTTGAAGTGTTTTCCAACTATGAAGGGGTTAGCTTCCAGTCAAACCGGATGATCTGAAAACTAGTCTTTTACAAAAGCGACAGCGTATCTGACCTGAACAAACCAGTTACTGAGTAATACGATACCCCTTTTTTTTTTTCAGGATGGGAAATCATCAAATTACTTCTCCCGCTCTAGGTGGAGCGGGAGGGCGTGTCAGACTTTTACTGACTAAAACCCACCCGTGTTCCTTCAGTTGCCCATGTGCCAGGGTCACGGTATCTCTTTCGAACAATCACGCGACCCCGGCAGGTCACGCGACCCCGGCAGGATACGATACCCCTAAGTGAAATTCTTACACCCAGTCAAACTAAAAAAAAATACGATACCCCTTAGTTTGACTGGTTGTAAGAATTTCGGGCTTCTGACAATAAGTAACGACTGTTACCCGTTCATGCACGAACGATCAACCCACGCGGTGTTATTTCTTAGCCACAAGCCCGCCAAAGCATTCTGAAGAACGCAACGTGCATGCATGATGCAGAATTTTATTACGATTGATATTCTTCATAGCATAGTAGCATATGAATCGTAATAAAAGTCTGAATGTATGCATGTTGGGTTCTCTGTTCGTCTAATGACAGGCAGCGCCACCTGGCCCGGGCATGATGTATTGGCACTGAACTGCATAAAATACATCGTTATGGTTGCCACGCGATAGTTTTGGTAAAATTGTGCCTGTTTCTCGCGTTGAAAGTTTATTCTTATGACATTTAATTCTCTGTCTAACCCTTCGGGGTAAGCCCGCGTAATGTTATGTTGTGTTTCTTCAAACAAGATTGTTTGAAGAATTTGAATTGAGGCTATTTATAGACCGTCTCTCGTAATGTATGCTGTTTTTAAAATTATATAATTATTCAAAAATAAAAGCTTGTAAATACGAGTACTCTACTTAAATTGTAAATGTGAAACTTTGTTTCTCACGCAAAAACGCCCGAACGGATTTGGATGAAATTTGGCTCACAGATAGTTATTAAAACAAAAGATACTTTTTATTCCGGTAGTACGTCCCCGTAGGATATTTTCCGACCTTCACGTGAGCGAAGTCGCTGGCAAAAGCTAGCATGAAATAAATATTTGTCCTACTTACGACACCTTTTAAAAAGCAAAATATGCTCTTAATTTAAAATTCAATACAAATTTTATAATGTGTGACAACTAATAAAATTCTTCGATTTTTAATAATTTATTGAACCTAAGGTGTAAATTTAAATTCATTGTCACACAAAAAATAAATATTTTATTACTGTCATAATAGATGTATATCGTCATAAAAATCGCGTATCTTTCGAATACAAATCGTATCTGTTTTCCATGTAGGTACATATGTGGTCAGTGGATAAATGTCGCCCATTTATATAAAAAAAAACCCTTAAATTTTTACTAATATTATTTCGATATAAAATTTACGGATCAGTTCAGTCGACCTTGTAACCTTAAAAATGTACATGGTTCATTTCAATTTCCAACGCCATTTTTTTATTGCAAATACAGTAAAAAGATCAGATCCTTGTTACGGTAATTCATATTATGAAAGCGATGAGTGTTGAACAGAAACTTCCACATTCTTCCCGGTTCTATTCCTTTGACCGGGTCACCCCTGAAGTTTGTGAACGTGAGCCATATTGCAAAATGTCTCCATAAAAAAGACCTAAAACTTTGCCCTCTGAACTTAATATACGCTGCGGATATTCCTTTTTACTTTATAGTGATTAAAATGTAAAGAGATGTGTTAGTATATGTGTACCCAAATATTTTTTAAGTTCGTCCAACTCAAATAAAATTCTTTGGCCAAAACTTTGTAATTATCTACTAGCGTAATATGAAAGTTTCTACATTTCTTATAAACTTAATGTAAAGTAGTTTATATGCGCATATTTTTAGTTTTAGTTACTAAGTGTAAAGTTTTTTATTCGTATTTGCTAATGGAAGCACCATTAACCTCGTTTATTATTTATTAGCGTGCCATAAACTAATCTAATTTATATAAAACATTTTTTTTATGCTCATGCTTCTGATAAATGATGAAAACTTCACTATTGAGAACATACATACACAAGTAACTTGTTTGTAAAAAAAAACTAATATCACAAAACGATAAATAATATAACAATAACACGGCACATGTTTATCTAGGGTCGGTATTGTGTTTTTCATTACACCGAATAAAAGCTGATTCTTACGAGTCAAAGGGGCGGGTAGCCTTGATAATATAATAAAATAGGAGAATCTAGTGGAAGCCGATATCTGCAGATACCGTTATAAATAGCTAAGGCACACCTCGGTAACAAGGTCCATTTATGCAGAGTGATGTAATAAACCGTATCTAGTATATTGAATTGAATTTGCACAGTGAGGGCGGTTTATGAGGTGCCGCTCGTATCCAACAGGATGCCGACGCATAAAAATGCCATAATTTTGTATGCAACAGATATGAGCTCGGCTTTACGACTTCAACACTGCTCTGGTGTTACTTACGACGTGCAAAATGAGAGGTGCATTAGCGCACAGTAAAAACTTTATGACCCATATATGCGTAAATAACACACAATGCAAGTAGATACTATGGTAGATACCTTAAAAGATAGCACAGAGTCCACGCATCATTCTGTGGTTTGAGATAATCTAATTTTGAGGGCAGTTCTATCGTTAAATAAATTCAAATTTGGTAACTTTTAAAGGTGCTAATAAAATTTCGTGGCGTTGGAAAGTTGACACCGCTCCGAACTCCTGACATCATAACTGGGTTAGAGAAAAATGAAAACTTTCGCAATATGGTCCTGGGCAAAGTTCGCATGCACGAGAGTTGAGTAATAACAGTTCCCAGATAATATATTTGCAAATTTGCTAGTGAAACTCGCTACTTGCTTCGTCTTGCCTCAATTTTAAGCTTTGAAGTTAGATTAGAAGCGAAGATTTTGTATGACATACACCACGCTCTGCTGATACTTTGTTAAACACGTGTGGGCCACGAGGTAACATTTTAGATGGAATTTTCTATAGTTATAAACCCTAACAAAATAATTGAACGAAATATTTGATTTCTACTACAAGCTATCTTCCTGACGGTCTACGATGTTATCCCTTCTTCTACCGCGTTAGGGAACGAATGTTAAAAAGCCTTCTTAGTGCACCTAGATCCAGTGGCTTAGGCTGCGCTCTGTTTGTTAGCGTGTCGCGCTTATTGAAATGAAAGTTTCAATAAGAATAACATATAAACTGGTTCCTCCATCGCAAAATCATTAACTCATTATCAACCTATAACGTATTCGCTGCTAGGACCCAGGCCATCCCTCATAACCCACGCGTGTCGTCTGGATTGGTAGCTATGTCACATGTCTTCGAATTTTTGTATCTAGACATGCTGGTTTCCTTACAATGTTTTGCTTTACCGTTTCAAGAACAGTGGTGATGAAATGAGCTAAAAAAGTAATGCGTCTACCTGGGTTCGAAAACACGACCAACAACTCGTAAGTTGGGGCCCGTACCACTTTTTTTTTTGATCTCGAGGTGGAAATCCTCATGGCGGAGGGGTCTGTCAGACTCTTACTAACTAAAACCACCCCAGTGTTCCGGCCCACACCTATGTCGGGGACCAATACCAATACCAAACCAATATGTCTTCCGCGATCCCCGACTGGTGCCGGCCCGCCTTTGCGGGCCTCCTCACGTTAGTCCTCACTCCCCGTGAGGTGTTAAACTCCCCGTACATCGCAGAGAGGCGCGCGTGGAACACTACGCGCCACTATTTCGGGTCCGTAGGAGGGGCCTATACCACTGGGCCAACACTGCTCCCAATCATTAAGTACAACTGATAAGAATTAAACTGACAAATACGTGCGCTGACTGTACAGGTCTGCTAAATCTGTGTGGTTCTTTTCTCAAATGATAATTTCAGACATTCATCTACATAATCATGATTTGACCTAGATTAAGACTTGACTCTAAAAGAAACTGTGACCTCTGAGTTTGTTTCGGTCTTTCTTCTTAGAGTAGTACCAGATAGGAAAGGCCGACCACATTTAAAGTGATATATGATTGACGGTGAAACACATTGACTGAGTTAAATTTGGATAAAAAAATATGTATATTGCAATTACGTGGTTGAAATCTCGTATAAACAATAAATATAATAATCATCATATTTCATAAAAAGTCATAAAAATTACGATTATATGCATAATAAAATATTAATTAGAGCAGGAAGAAGATCAAAATGGGTCAAATTTGGGACGCCCGCACTTCTAGTGTTAAAGTATGTAAAAACATATTTACAGAGATAAAATCATTTATCTTTTATTCGTACAATTTAAACTCAATATAACTCAGCTGTAACTCCCACACCAATCTAAAGCCTACACTCCAATCAAAACAAACCCAGCTAATAGAATCGTAATCGCAACACAATATAAATTAAGTCGACACCAGTTCAGATAGTGGAACATTTGTACGTACAATAAGTAGCAACAGTCACGCACATATAGAGTTAATAAAATTTAACTTGAGAGAATGAAAACCGCTAGAGGAACGGGTCTGTACCGACCGACTAACTCGTGTGCTAACATTGGATTTACTACTAAAGTTTTACTCGGTGCTTATTTCATGTGCCGCAAAACCTATGTGCCGCTACGTACAGGTCTTGGTAAAGGCTGGTTTATATTGCACAGTTTAGATGTTAAGTATTCCGGATAAAGAATTTGCTAACAAATTATTAAGCGCCCACAATGTATGAAGAACAAGGTCTACAACCAGTGCGTCCTGCCCATTATGATACACGGTGCCGAAACGTGAATACTGACAGTCGAGGTAGCCCACCAATTTAAGGTCTCTCGGCGCGTTATGGAGTGGGCTACGGTCAGAGTTTCTTTAAAGAATAAAATCCGGAACGAGACTATCCGGAAAAAGACCCAGCGTTACCGACATAGTTCGTAGAATAAGAAAACTGAAGTGACACTGGGCTGGTCACGTTTCTTGAAGGCCCGATGGCCGGTGGGGGAGATGATTCTTGGAGTATAGACCACAGGCAAGTCCGGTTAAGCAGCCTCCTAGATTGACCTGCGAGATGTCTTTCAAAAAAAAATGAGATGAAAAAGGGGCGCGTTATGTACAATAGGAAGAAAGTAATTAATATTACGAATACTGAACAATAAATTAAATTATTTGCTATGTCAGCTAGCACAAGCCAGTATACCAACAATGGTCTTTAAAACTTACTGCCTTTAAAATATTCAATGTGTCTATCATATCAGCAAACTAACGAGTATGTGGTCTACTGATGCTAAACTACAAACACCAAATATGAAAAAAACCGAAGCAGCTCTCAGTTTAAGTTTAGAGGAATTACAGTTACATTACTAAAGACTCATTATGTTCTACAAAAAGCACATCTGAAGTATCCCAAGCTAATACCGTTTACCTATATGTATATTTGGAACACTTACTCGTAATATGGAAGCAGAATTATTCTGTAGAGATGAGACTTGCACTTCCAAAGCTCGTCATTTATTGCACAAAGATAGCAACTTTGTTCTTGCACTATTCTAATAGTAGAATACAATGAAACTGTGATGCTTCTCCTGTGGAACAAGACTATTTACGAACTGTTCTCGAAAACTATACACACAAACTATTTGTTGAAATAGGTAATAGGGATGCGACCCTGCATCGCATGGTTTTTATCACAGCAAAATACGAAGTTAAATATTAATCGTAAAAGTCATGTCTGAATATTTCAAATGTGACATAAGGTTGATTATTTATTACAAGCTTTTATATTAGCTTCACTTGTATGTTTGAATGTTTGTATGTTTGTTTGTAACCGACTCCTTATAGCGCGATTTTGACCCACTTTAAACGACCAGATTTCATTTAACCGGTCAGTTACCGTAATTACAGACACAATTAAAAAACGATTGTTTGCGTACCAAATGTGGTTTCTCAGGGACTTAGAGGTTAAACTCTGTAGACTTATCGAGGACCGATGACAATTCTAATATTTCATGGGCCATAATCCTTGCCAGGGTTACCAGGACAGCAAAAAAACTGTCTTCGAAAACTACGCTGACATACGTCACAAACTACGCTGAACTACGCCTCAAAATTCGAAACACCCTAAAAAAAAATAGTTTTTTTTTTTCATTATTTTCTACTGGTTTTCTATGGAAGCGTGTTTTTTTAAACTATTATTTATTTGCTATCGTGTTAAAGTTTCTAAACGGATTTTGATCAAATTTGCCACACATGCAGACTATGAACTTGACCTAGATATAGACATAGGCTATTTAAAGATCGCAGACGAAGTCGCGGGCAACCGCTACTGTTTAATAAACATAAACTTTCCGGAATAAATTCTGTAATTATATTGAACTTCATCAAAATCCATTGCGAACTTTAGAAGAACAACACGGTCACACAGACAAACACGTTAAGCTTAGGTTGAAGTTTTTGATTTATTTCTTGTCATCAGCGAAAACTGAAATCTTATCTAATACACATAAGTCCCAGTTTCATGTAGCAGCTAAAATCTCAATAAAACCGTAATCTAAACTCAGCTTTAGAGACGGCATATACAGTAAGAGTTATCGCTTTAATGTTCCCTTTGATACGATAGCTGACGTTTGACGTCATCAAAGCTTTCCATTAGGTCTAGTGTGCTAATATGCTGTAAGGACTAATGGGACCCAATTTACTGGAGCGAACACTCGCGTTTGAGCACCGATATGGACCGAACAGGGCTTATCTACGAGTGCCTAAGTAATGTTCTTGGAATAAGTTACTTTAGTTTTGGTGTTGAAATGATGTAGGTAACCCTTTATACTATCCTGGAAGAGTGATTGGGGGATCGTAAGGGGGTCGTATTCTGTTCAATAATATCGAATCTGTTGTGGAGGGAGTGTGTCATGCTCACTCAAATGTCTAGCTGACGGTGGCGCGTGTGTTGGATCATTAAGCTCCCTTCAAATGATGCTGATCTATAATGCATTCAGGGTGTTGATGGGGTTGCCGCGGTACTGCAATGCTTCCAGCATGTTCGCAGAGGCGGGAATAGATGGTTTCCATGCCATCATGCGCAAGCGATGCGCCTCCATCATGCGCAGGGTACGCGCCCTAACAGCATCCTGAATGTTATAGCAGATAGGTGGGACAGCCTCATACTGGGACATTGGATACGCCTACTTGCCACTGTGGCGTAATCATATTTGTAATTAAATTCATTGGTAGATATAAGTACTAACACTAGTTTTAAGTTTTTTGTAATAAAAGATTTTATTTTATTTATTTATTTTATAAGTCATGTTCGGGAACGGGCGCGCTCAGAAGGGACTGGTCATCTCTAAGCTGCCACGGTTAGCGTGATTAGTTTCTGTTTTTTATCTTTTGACACATTTAATGTACCCGTCATCACATAAATGTATAATATTTCAACATGAATGATGTATCCAATATTCTGGTTTAAAAGCTTCATCTTTCTGTTAACTGATCCCTTGACCATCCAAAAGTATATAAATGCTTTAATTTTGAGTTTGAAAATTCAATCAGAGGTTGTCCATAACAATCAACCACAATAATTTATTGCTACTTTGTGACTCTTGCTAGCCACTCGGTCAAGCCCTCGGTGAAGCCAAATTGAATATTAAAATAATTCGATTTAAAATCTTAGCAAAATGAATGACTCAGACAAATATGAAATTTACATTAAATTAAACAGAAGAAAACACGCAGAGCAGGAACTACGTGGCCCCCTTTGTATTAAACAAAAAAACTCCAAAGCCAAAGCGATCCATTACCTAATTATGATAAACAAATCCTCGTCAAGTTTACTCAGTCCAAACAGGCATAACGGATGAGTGTGCCTTTTTGATCCCTACCATAAAGCGAAAGAACTTCCCGAGTATTTGATCAAGCAAATAGGCCGAATCAAAGGAATTTAAATGGCTTATTTAATTGATGATTTTCTTTGTTAGAAAACCTGAAGGCACTTGGAATTGGGGTTCAAGGCAATAAAGGTACGTTTACAGAATGGGTTTTGGATAGTTTGAATTTTCTTACTAAGTAAGAGCAAAGTTTATTGAGCGGCAAAAAAGTTATTAGTTAGGCGTGTAGAACCGATTGTTTGCTTTAGAAAAATGGTTTTATATTTATATCTTTCGTAATCCTATTAATGTTTACATAGTTTAAAATAAAGTCGCATTTCGTGTTTGAACGGTTAGATCTTTTAAAATAGTATGCAATGGATTTTAAAGCCGTTTTCATCAATGGATAGAATCATTCAAGAGGAAATCTATACTAATATTATAAAGCTGAAGAATTTGTTTGTTTGTTTGGACGCACTAATCTCAGAAACTACTGGTCCGAATTGAAAAAATATTTTTGTGTTGGGTAGCATATTTATTGAGGAAGGCTATAAGCTATATAACATTACGCTACAACCAAAAGGAGTGGAGCAGTAATGAAAAATGTTGCAAAAACGGGGAAAATCGCACGGGTAGGCGATTCGACGCGACGGGAAGGGTCGGTGGAACAAGAAATTTAACGCGGACTAAGTCGCGGGCAGAAGCTTATAATATAATATTATAAAGCTGAAGAGTTTGTTTCTTTGGTTGAACGTGGTAGTCTCAGGAAATACTAGTCTGAATTGAAAATTTATTTTTGTTTTGGGTAGCCTATTTATTGAAGAAGGCTATAGACTATATAACATCACGCTACAATCAAAAGGAGCGGAGCAGCAACGAAAAATTAACGAAAACTGGCAGGCAATTCAATGCGACGGAAAGGGTCAGAGGAGCAAAACTTTGACACGCACGAAGTAGCGGGTAGAAGCTAATAATATACAATAATAAGCGGGTGTAGCTGCTGGCAAAAGCTAGTAATGGTATAAAATTAAAAGTAACAGCGTGTATGTTACATTCTCACGCCTAAACCACAGAATAGATTTCAATAAAATTTGGCAAGCAGATATCTGCCCTCCTGGGGAAGAACCTAGCCTATTCTTTGTAATTTCCGACATCCATACAGGCGAAGTCGCAGACAGGAACTAGTATGAAATAAAACGTGACTAGAAAAACGTTATCAGATTCAAAATACTCTTTTATTTGAATGTTTGTTCACACAGTTTTAGTCAAAAAAAATATATATATAACATCACAGAATAAAGCGTCTTTGTCAGTTTGGCGTGCCAGCGGGTAGTTTTCCCGGTAATTGTGGAATAACAGTAATTGCAGGAAATGAAAACTTTCCCGAAGGAAACACAACAAGTAAGTGTAGAAAATAAGGTAAGAATCATGAGGAAATCAACGAAATAAGGAGATCCGATATTTGTTTAGGAAATGAAGTCTCTTGAGTTGTATTGATAAAAAGATATGTCTATTGAAAGTATCTCCGCCCGAGGTGCGATATTCGATGTGTTATTCCGTCTTTTTTATGGCTAAATGTGATTCTTCCTACATTACCATTAAGAACGTATAATTCGATTACGATCTATAACTAGGCTACTGGAAGGAATGTTCTCCTAAGAGATACTTTTTCAGTTGGTCAGATCTAATCCTGTTAGTTTCTTTTCGTTTTATACATATTCTTACATAACATACACAATCAGTCTGTAATGTTACCCTTAGGATACCGGCCTCCACTGTTTTGAGAGGGAGTGGGCCATAATCCACCATGCTGGCCAAATGCGGGTTAGTAGATGTCACATGTCATTGAATTTTTAGTTCTAAGACATTTTCCTCACAATGTTTTCCTGCACCATTTTGAGAGCAGTGGTGATGAAATAAATTACACAAATAAACCCGCTTACTACTGAGCCAACACGGGTCTTTTATATTCTGCAATCTTAATATTTTTATTTTATTTTCTTCAGCACTGTTTATGTAGTATACATTTAAGCAAGTTGGTAGGCACTGCGGTCAACCTCCTTTTGTGAAAAACTTAGTAGTGCAATGAAGAACTGACGAAACAACTGCTGCACGTCAAAAATGCCGAAAAAAAAGCACACAAAAGTCAACCAACAGTGAAACAAACAGTTCACAGAATAAAACTACAGAAATTAATTACGGAAAATATCGTGTCCCGGTGCGTTACTACGAACCCGAATATTTAGTGTTCAGCGCTTGTCAATATAGAATTTTAATTTATTTCACACAACCGAAAACGCGAGCTATTTGCACGTTTCCCAATAAACGAAAAGCTTATTTCGCTCACGCCTGACTTTGAAGTATTCTTCGATTGGAAACTGAAAAATATTGCCGATATTTTCCCACTGAAGAATTTTCGGTTCTATTCAAAAGTATGTAGGACGTACAAACGTGAGGAAATGAATTTTATTTACCGATATCGGGCGTACCTCGCTATTACATTTTGTAATAAGTCACATGACAGCAATATTGGTCATTGGATCCACAAAAAATGTAATGATATCACAGTTTTCTTGCTGATGCATAAAGCTTTAACGTATAACAATACTCAGAATAATGATATTTTATTTGTATTTTACTTTATTGGGACATAAAACAGTTACACATTACAATTTAAGTGTGACAGAGTAAGTTATAGACTAGGTAAATGTGTAACCCACACCAATGTCCGTGAAATAATAGTTTGTACTTAGATATATAATTCATGCGTTGATTATACAATATTAAAAAAAAAATTACTCGTACGTATTTTGGTATAATTGTTATAAGATAGTTATTTGAGAAGTTCAACTGCCATCTTTTTGAACTAAGAGTGCGTGAGTGCAAAAATATCCAAATCGATAAAGTGTGTGTTATACGTATCCACGAGACGTCGGAGAGGCGCCCGTGCACCAGTATGAGTTCTGCACCTTGCAGTATGGAATAGCCGGAACACACGCGCCTCTCGACGCATCACAGTTCTAGGTACAATATAACATAAGTTATTGGTTATATCTGGACAATCGAATCTGCTATTACATAGACCATGAAGCATCATGGCCATCAGTAGACTGTGCCTTGACTCCAAGCTTTGAAGCTTATAAAGCATCAATAATTGAGTGTATGGTAATTTAGACTTAGTGCATCTGTAGTGTGCAAATTTTTTGAACCATTTCCATTCTTTTTATAGAAATATCAAAAAAACGGACTCCAAATGAGAACTGCAAATTCCAATTGAGAATGGACCAAAGCTTTAAATAAAAGTAAAAAAGTAGAAGGTCTTTTAAAGTCGTTTGAAGAACGCATGACATATTACACCCTATTAATGATGTTATCAATATGAAGATTGAAGTGCAATTTCGAGTCCATTGTTACACCAAGATCACGAACATGGTCAACTCTTTATAGAAAGATGCCGTGAAGGCAATAGTTAAATTTTGTAATATTTTTGTTCTTTGTGAAAGTGATTACATTACATTTAAGTAAACTATGCTGGAGCTTCTTGTATGAACAATATCGAGAAAGTTTAAGTCTAAGGTCCTCCTGCAAAAACAGGCAATCTTGTGTGCTTTTACATGTCTTATAAATTTTGATGTCATCGGCATATATTAGAAATCGGGAATTTATAAAACACTTCTTAACGTCGTTGATGAACAAAATAAAGAGTAGGGGCCCCAAAATTGAGCCTTAGGGGACACTAGACGTGATAACGATTTAATTTGATTGGAAACCATTAATGACGATTTTCTGTGATCTATTGTGTATATACGCCATGAACCATCGTAAAAAATTACCACGGATTCCATTGTAAGCAATTTTATCTAGAAGTAGTTTGTGGTCCACCTTGCCAAAAGCCTTCCAAAAATCTGTGTACACAGCGTCAACTTCAATTTGTTCATCCATGCTTTTGAATAAGTAATCAGCGAACAACAAGAGATTTGTATGAATCGATCGTCGTTTAACAAACCCATGCTGCTCACCAATAATGAGATTGTGAATGTGAGAATATATTTCACTATGTACAAGACTCTCGAAAAGCTTCGACAAGGTGGACAGTATAGAGATTGGGCGAAAATTTTGAACGTTATTTTTATCGCCACTCTTGAACTCCGGTGTGATATGCGCCCTTTTCCAAATATCGGGAAAGGTGCCTTCTCGTAAACATTAATTAAATATAATATGAAGTGGAATTACAATAGTTTCTGCAGTCTTTTTTATGAAGGATGGTGGTAAGTTATCGGGACTATGACCTTTATTTGAGTCCAATTGCATGATAGACTATGAATGATTATACAGATATGTAAACTCACGCCATCTTACCATGGGGGTATGCGGAAACTACAGTGCACGTGCACTATAATATCTCCCGCGCCGATGGTTAGTCTCCATTGAGATTGGCCGCCATTGCCGAAATACGGTCTGGAGGACTAATCTAAGACTTGTAAAATATGTATCTCAACTTTTAACAGAGCAGAGTTTAACCAAAATTGATAAAACCCATTCTCTACAAAAATAAACAGTCCATTCTGGTTACAAAGCCAGCCTAATTAAACAGAAAGACGCCAAGCTATTGCAGCAACATTCAGTTCATCATTTCTGCCACAACACCGAGGTAGAAAACCATATAAACCTCAAAACCCCTTTACTGTCCTAACAAGAACCATCTAAATAAAACACGCCGTTTAATCGCAAGCAAATCGACTCATATCCTATATTCCCAGTAAAGAGTTGTAATGTTTGCCTAGGTAAGGACCGAATGAATGGCCCGCCTTTTTGATGCAAATTTAATGAGGCAGCCTAGGAAAAGCCTTTTAGAGCGGCTGACCATTACACGAGACAAGGGCCGACAGTCTGAATACACTGTCCGACGGTACACTTCTATCGTGCGATCTCGGAACGATATATTTTTAGCGCTTTATAAAACAGTTGATGGTTTGAAATTGGAACCGTTTTTGTAAAGTTTATAATTAAAGGAAGTGATGTAGGTATTTTTTAAGGGATTTTTTTTTTTTATATATATAAAATTCAATGTAATTATCACGCAGTACGCGTCTGATTCCCATGATCTTGGTAGAACAATTGAGAAACTTTGAACAATTCATTTCAATTAGAATTAAATGTTTAGGTAGTAATTAAGTTCTAAGTCTAGCCAGCATTATCTGCAAACACGCATTCCTAGATCAATATTAGGTACTTAATTTGAGTGAAAAGCTATGTTTTCATAATTACCGTTTCTTTGTGTAACGTATCCCAAAAATGAACGCAGTTTTTTTTAAATCTCAGTACTTTGTACCTACCTCACGAAATGACGATCCATTTACAAACACGAATTACTCACACGCACAAAACCAATTTATTATAAGTCACTGTGTCAACTGTGAAATTAATTAAATAAACTATTGCGTAAACCAAAGACCTGCAGTCGTATTCAGAACCGGGTATTTAAGACATTTGGAGCGGCCCTAACAAGGTCCTTTTACATTCAGAGATGAATGTTAAAACCCTTTCATAATTTAAAGTTATTCGTTAAAAACATGCAAACGTTCGTTTAAAGGTATACAGGGAGGAAATGAGAGCTATTTTATGTCATCAAAAGCGACGTCTACGTAATAAGGTTGTTACTATTAGTAGGTTGGATAAAACGAACGGTTAATTGGAGTAGGGAATAAGAAAACGAGTACAAGAAGTAGTTATGTTGCGAGTTCTTCAGTTATAATTATGTTTGGGTTTTATTTATTTATTGCTAAAATAAAAATGTTGGAAAGGTAGAAATTACGAGGTGTGGAGAAATATAAAATATAAATCCGTTCGTTTTAAATAATTATTTTTTTAGTATCATCATCATTTCAGCTGAAAGACGTCCACTGCTGGATTTAGGCCTCCTCCAATTTGGGGCGGCGGGTTTGCCATAGTCGCGACGATCGCAGTATGGCGGTCAAATTAATAGAGAACGCTGCTGCCCATTCTCTAGTAAGTCCCTTAGTCGCCTTTTACGACACCCACAGGAAGGCAGCGCATCAGCGTCAGGTGGCACACCTTGTGTTATCATTTGACATTATGCTGAGCTGAGGCTCTTTTGGCATTATTATCACTGTTTCTGTATTATTTTGTTTTTTTTTAGTTTTAAGGTTTTACTTTAAAATGATATAGTGCCAATAAACGCAATTTTCTTTCTTTCTTTCTTTCTTTCTTTCTTTCAATGGGATAGTGCTATCACTATGGTGCGATCAATATCGCTACACAGAACATGTTTAATAAAGACGTCCATAATTATTTAAATACTGGTTATCAGTTGCATCTGGTTAGACTGAAGACTCTAACATAGTTAAAGAAGAAAAGTCTAGGCTGATTGATTTAGAAGGTCAAAATTTTAAAGCACATAGTAAATAAGTATTTACCTACTGAGAATTTGGTAAATGGTTTTTTTTATTCCCTGTATTTGGGAAAGGAATGTCGGACTAAAACTTATAACGGTTGTAATTTTCAGTACAAAATAAGCTCCGGAAAATCAGAGGTCATTTGCTTCGGTTTTCACTTTTAAGAAACACTCTAGCGGTATATAGCAGCATTTGCCAGCTTGTGATGCATTTAAAAAAAAAATGTAATTATTAGCTTGAGATAATCCCGTACATGTAGTTCTTATTTTATCTTAGTTTTTTGTTGTGTAGTTATTCATATTTTTTTAGTAATGTTAGTTTTGTATTTAAAGTAATAGCATTGTTAGATGTAAGGGCCGCCTTTTGCGATGAAAGCCTCATCCAATGGATGTATTGTCTTGTTTTTGTTATACCATAATGTAATTTTACAGTAAAAATAAGGCAACACATTCTTAGCACACGCCCACATTCAAGTCGTAGTACCTTCCTCTATTTCTTTCCTTCACAATTTTAGCAAAAAAATTGAACATAACTGATTCCATGAAAGTAGGAACTACCACACCCGCCTTTCGGAATTCAAATCCTACGAAGCATCCTGCGTACGCATTCTGCATCTTTTTGCGTCGTCCTGGCGTATTCATACACCAAGTGGCATGGGGTTTTGCAAAATCCACGTCGCATACGCTCGAGCGACGTCGCGAAGACGCCGGCGCGACCGAACCGCGACTAACAAGCCACACTCGTCATGCAAAGACAAGTTTCAGAAACCGCTTGCCTTTCAGCGTAACAGTAGTATTCGTGAAAATAAACTTTTAGATCGCCGGTTTTCTCGAACTAGGCGCTTGTTACGGCGCCTTTGTTGGTTGAGCGGATAATTTTATCTTCCCTCTGCCTATTCCAATTAGCTTTCATGTAAGCATCGGTTAGTTAAATGGAGTTCTGTTTATTACCTGAATGTGAGCACAAAGCGCTTCTTAGTGTACCTTTGTACGTTAGGAGGTTATTTCATCGTGAAAATACGGAAAGTCTAAGGCTGTTTTAATTCTATTTACTTCGCAAGACGCTAACTTGATATTCAGGTTGTCGATGCAGATAATTAACTGATAGTTTTGAAAAGGTGGGTATCGGTTAATTTGTCTTTGGATCTGTTTTTTTTTTCCCTCTAACTACGCGACTTCCGAAATTAAAGTTATATCTCAATATGCAGTGTTTTTTTTTGTTTTTGTGGAATTCGTTTGTTTTGTTTATTAAAAGTATTTTTCAGTTTATAGAAATGGTACATTCACCAATTCTAATACCACTACTTGCTATGTAAATAACACTCACAAGAAGTTTTAGAACAAAATACTTATTATCGAAGTTAATGCTAAAGTACCAAAACAAAGTTATTACAATTTATATGGAACCACCCCTGACCCGTACCCTATACATAAAAACGTTTTATAAAAAAAATACAAACGACTTCCTAAAAAAAAAAACATTACAAAGTGAAACAAACACTAAAAAGTTTTTATTTTTAACTTTTTAATTATGGTAGATACCCCGCACTAATCTAATCGCGTTATTCGTTCATCTGTCGCGCAAATTCTTAATGCAAATTTAAGACTTATATGGTTTTCACATGGATTCTATTGTCCGAATGGAACCAAATTAAAATGGGACCATTCGGGAAGCACCAGCTTTCAAATAATTTTTTTTTTTATCAAAATCGGTTCGCCCAGTCCAAAGTTATGAGGTAACAAACATTCAAAAAAAAATACAGTCGAATTGATAACCTCCTCCTTTTTTTGAAGCCGGTTAAAAAAATGAATTTTCGAAATCAATAGCCGGAGATGTCGCGGAATAAACATACAAAAAATAAAATAAATACAGATGAAATGAGAATTTCTTCCTTAATGACGTCGGTTAATTACTACAATATTTGAGAGAGAGTTTACTAGGTTAAGTACAATTAGTATTAAATTGTTCTCTTTACAATTTAATCAGTAAGTATCTGCTAAATTATTTCTAATCACTAAGAACAAATTCTCGTAACTTTAACTGTTGTCATCGTGTTTCATATCTGTGTTTTTTTGTAGTATTGCGGAATGATTTTGTTTTTCGTGTGGCGATAGGCTGGGTTGAAACATAGAGCTTCAACCAGTCAAGTTAAGCGTATTCAAATACACAGTACACAGTAGGTAAATCCAACACACCATAGGAGCTTTTATTGAAAGGCTAATCTAAAAATTGGCGTAACTACCAAACCATTTTCCGTTACGAAAAACGAGTAACACCAAACATTTTCAATCTTTCAATAAAAAAAAAGATCAAATATAATAAAACCTCCATTTAAAAAGACCGTTCTAAAGTGATTAACAAAATAACCATTTGAGACTATACTATTCCATTACATCGCTATACGGACAACGGAACGAATGGCGTAAAATGTGCGACAAAAAAGGCAGGTACACACTGTCCTTCACATTTCCTCTCCGTCTATGGGTATACATATTCATTGTTCATCCACTATACGCCTCCAGACGATGGGTTGCTGTAAAACAACGGGAGCGAATTCTCTTTTAATTACGAGCCTCGGACGTTGCATAGCGCTATGCTTAGAATACTCTTTTGATAACCTCTCTTAACATCTTCACAATCAATTATGAATCTTATTCTTAACACTGCAAGGTCTAATTTTATTAGAAATGCAACCTACTAGTGCTGTACGAATAGGATTGTATGATTTCATTCTTTTCTGTATTCTTTTTTTAAATAGCGAATCGTTGTATGCTTTATTTTCGTGAATGAATTTAAATATTTTTTATTAAGCTTACTGTGTTGTGTTGCGGACTTAAAGCTGAGTGAAATTACCTGAAACAATCGAAGTAAGGAGATTAAATAACATTTATTGAAAATAGACATGCAATATTATTTAAATAATAAGACAATCGATAAATAATTTCAACATTGTTAACCAAACGAACTAAAAAGAAAAGCGTAAACCACAAGGGGACGAAGGGGTCTGTCCGAGACTAATTACGGGGGATAAAAAATAAGGTTTGGCAGCTGTAGTACGTACCTACTTGACAACGGCCGATTCGAGAAACAAATGCTACATGATAATGCTTAAATGAATAAGGTAGGTATATCTACCTACACAACTACAAGATTATGTCCAGACTATAAAAGAGATTGTGAACACGGAGTTTGTTTCTGAGTTGTCAGATGGGAAATGCCTACCTCATGTAGGTAGTTTGAAAAAATATGAATAATTCGTAAAAATATTTCTACAAACCTACTTACAAAAATAAAATCATTTACTAATATTAAAGCTGAAGAATTTGTTTGATGTTTGAGCGCGGTGAACTTCGGATATACCTAGTAAAAATGGGAAAAATATTTTTTTTTGCATTTGATAGCTATTTTTATAGGCTTTATAATATCATGTTAGGACCCTTAGTAGCAGAGTAAAAATAAAATAAAAAGACTGAAAGAACTTCATGTATAACCGAATAATAGCGCGGGCAGGCGATGCGATGTGATGCGACAGGTGGGTCGGGGAACACGAAATCTAATAAAATCCATGATTATTACCCATGAATTCAAATTATATTACCTTGCGGAACTACATAAACGTGAACGGCATTTTATAAGTTTGACCAATTTATTTAACTGGCTTTTGCCAGCGGTTTCGCCCGCGTGGGGGTCGGAAATTATCCCGCGGGAACATACTACCGGGATACAAAGTAGCCTATGTCCTTTCTCAGGCTCTAAACTATCTGTGTACCAAATTTCATTAAAATCGGTTTAGTAGTTTTAGCAGGAAAGCGAGACAGACAGACAGAGTTACTTTTACATTTATAATATTAAAACATAACATAACATAACATCACGCCTTGTTTCCCCGAAGGGTTAGGCAGAGGTGTACCTATAGTACACCCACACCCATATAATATTAATATAAGTAAAATAAGTAATAAGTATATAAGTAAATAAGTATAAGTAATAAGTATGGATTATAGTATATTATAGTATGGATAACATAGTGTGGATTAGTGTGGATTGTTCTATTTATCAACAATTAACTCAATTAAACTAATTGCCTGCGAAAATGAAAATACCTACCTTATATTGGCATTATACTTACATATGGATAAAATAGGACAGAGGAAAACTCAGAATAATTAATAGTACCTACTTTGACTTATGTATTGTATCTACGTTATTGTTCCGGGTGAATTAATTGAATGGAACAGGCGCTGCTTACCTGAAGTATGAAGTATGGGCACTAATTAAAAAAAAAAAGTGTTTATTCACAATGTTAGGTTGTTTTTATAAAATATATTACTTCTGCCAAACTGCAAGGCAGTTTGTTGGCAGATGTAGCTCCTTTTAGAATCTGGTATTGTGCCCTGAGGACTCATTAGGGGCTGCAACGAACGTTTTACTACAATAACATACTAGTAGTCAGCTCCATACTATGGTTAGACTGGAAGCCGACGGCAACATAGGTGGGAAAAGACTAGGCAGACTGATTGAAATGCGATTCCTTAGTAGTCAAAACTTGACTGCGCTCGTTGGTCCATTAGTAGGTGGCGCGGTTGCTAAGCATAGGTTCTGTCGGGAATCAATCCAGGTAAGGCCAAATTACTTTTGTTTTTTTTTTTTCATTAAAGCGCGATAAGAAGCAACATTTTGGTGTGTTCCTCTGTGGCCGGACCACAGTTTAGTACTCAGATGCTATAGTTCGAAATAAATCCTACCTAAAGTCTACTTTCATCGGAATATATAGATATTTTTAGTACCTCAAGAGATATCTTTTTAATTAACAATTTATGTGGGCCGGCCGCCAGGCAGTGCTCTCTGGCCGCGCCACCTCAAATTAAGTAAAGTATAATGAACTATTAATAAAGCAATATCCCGAAAAAAACTACCTAAAGAGTACCTTGCATACGACAAATATGGTCCAATAAACCCCTTTAGTTAAGGAGTTATTGGCCGTAGGGTGTGGTCCGACTGGAAGGTATACTCTGCAGCAAGTCAATTTTGCAATATTTAATATTAACTATCCATAAATCAATTTATATAATAGTACCTTTTCTCTACTCTTCGTTGATACTTTTTTCTCTCAAGAAACTATTCATTTTGATTAATTAATCTTTAAAGTACGTGGCGCGGCTAGGGAGGATTACTTTCAGCAAATATAACGAAATATGCTTTATTTCTTTATGCGAACGAAAACTGCTTAATAAGTACTTTGTAAAATGACCTGGACTTCATCTATTAACTTTTATTTTTATTACCAACAATGATTTTGAAAAATCACTTTTTGGTTTTTGTTTACCTATCTACCTAAGAATAGGTAATTAATTTGACGAAGTAAGTGAACATGTTGGTTTTTAAATAAACAATAAGTATACGAATAACAAATATATAATAAAATAATAATAAATAATTGCGGCGGTAAGTCCCCTCTTTGAAGAGTGGGTAGAGCGGCGCCACGGCGTCCTCACCTTCCACCTGACGCAGGTTCTCACCGGGCATGGGTGCTTCGGTGGGTTCCTGTTCAGGATAAAGCGGGAGGAAACGCCCGGGTGTTTCCATTGCGAGGATCGTCTAGAGGACACGGTGGCGCATACGGTGGAGGTGTGCCCTGCTTAGGCGGAGGACCGCCATGTCTTCGTGGAGGCGATCGGCGACGGCGACCTCTCGCGTCCGGCTCTGGTGCGAGCCATGGTACAAAGCGAAAGGGCATGGGAAGCCGTCACCTCCTTTTGCGAAGCAGTGCTTGCGAAGGAGGAGGCGGGGCGCGTGAGGGAGTGCAGTCTCTGCGCCCTCACGTCCCTAGCCGCCGCAGGAGGAGACGCCCCGGGCGTCGGCAGTCGATCGCAGACTCCCGGCCACCGTAGGCGCGGGCTTGCGGGCGGCGAGCAATGGGTAACTTGCCGCCCGGTAAGGACCCCAGGCCCGTGTCGACGGTGCGTAGTGTTTCACGCTTGCCTCTAAGAGATGTCAGCAGCACTGAAGGGGTCTGCTAGGACCGATGCCTGCCAGGGTCGCGAGATTGTTCAAACGAGATACCGTGGCCCTGGCATATGGGTAACTGAAGGAACACGGGTGAGTTTTAGTCAGTAAAAGTCTGACACACCCTCCCGCTCTGCCCAGAGCGGGAGAAGTCAATTGATAATTTCCCAGACAAAAAAGGCCTTGCATTTTAAAGTTGGAAAATAACTTCAAAAATCCTTTATTTGTAATATTGATGACTATATTTTGAATACGCGGTTTTGGTACACCTCTTTTTCTCATTGTTATTTCTTGTTTAAATGATTAAATGCTTAAATTCAATCTATTGACTTTAGTTTATTATATAAAAGACTTTTCCGTCACTTACAATACCTTGTATTAACAATTGTTAATATTTGATTATGAAAATATATTTGTTATTCCTATACTTATCGTTTATTTTAAACCAAAATTTTCACTTCGTCAAATTAAGTACGTATTCTTAGGTAGATTGGTAAACAAAAACCAAAAAGTGCACCTTTATCATAATCATTGTTGGTAATAAAAATAAGTTTATTGATGAAGTCCAGGTCTTTTTATAAAGTACTTAGTATGCAGTTTTCGATGGCATAAAGAAATAAAGAATATTTCGTTATATTTGCTGAAAGTAATCCTCCCTAGCCGCGCCACATACTTTAAAGATTAATTAATCAAAATGAATAGTTTCTTGAGAGAAAAAAGTATCAACGAAGAGTAGAGAAAAGGTACTATTATATAAATTGATTTATGGATAGTTAATATTAAATATTGCAAAATTGACTTGCTGCAGAGTATACCTTCCAGCCGGACCACACCCTACGACAAATAACTCCTTAACTAAAGGGGTTTATTGGACCATATTTGTCGTATGCAAGGTACTCTGTAGGTAGTTTATTTCGGGATATTGCTTTATTAATAGTTCATTATACTCTATTTAATTTGAGGTGGCGCGGCCAGAGAGCACTGCCTGGCGGCCGGACCACATAAATTGTTAATTAAAAAGATATCTCTTGAGGTACTAAAAATATGTATATATTCCGATGAAAGTAGACTTTAGGTAGGATTTATTTCGAACTATAGCATCTGAGTACTAAACTGTGGTCCGGCCACAGAGGAACACACAACATTTTGATATTTAGCAATAGCGCAACACAAGTAAGAAACGAGTATATTCGAGGAAGTTTTAAGATCCGCCCAATCGAAGAAAAGCTCTCTGAAGCGCGCCTGAGATGGTATGGCCATGTAATGCGAAGACCAAAGGAACACATGACAAGGCAAGTCCTTGAGATGAACACAGGTCCAAAGAAGCGAGGTAGACCCCTTCTCACTTGGCTGTCTGTGGTCAACAATGACCTGAAGCAAGCCCAAGTGAAGGACGCGACGACCCAGAACCGAAACATCTGGCGAAGAATGACGAGGAGAGCCGACCCCAAATGAAATGGGATAAGGCTAGGCAAAGAGAGAGAGAGAGAGAGCAACACAACACAGCAATGCATTTTGAAAGTCAAAGTCAAAGCATTTTTTTCTTTCCAATAGGCTGATAAAAGGCCCTTTTGAACATCAGCATTATCATTACATAAAATATGATAATTTGTGCTGAAAATTTTGGGAATTTTGCGACGATAATTATTTTTTAAGCTCAGTTGCACGATTTTGATATCATGATACTCTTTTATTTTAATTATTCTTTTCTTTAAATATTTGATAACATACAACATTTTTAATCGCGACGAAATTGGATTTTAACTCTCGGTGTGGAAAACTGAGTACTGAGAATCCAAAGTGCATCTCAGCGCGTTAAAAATCGAACAATGTACTTAACTGTTCCATTTTCAAACAATTTTTTTAACAGCCCGCCTCTATTTTATTACGTCCGTGGAAACGTGGGCTTAAACTCGCTCAAACTTTCAATTTTCAATTCTAACATTAGACGATCAAAAATATAGCGCAATTCATGATATTGATCGTGTTAGCCCGCTTAATAGTGCCAAAAATCATACAACTGACAAACCACAAGCATTATCGCTCCCCAACTCAAATCCAATGTAAATCATGTACCACAGCAGATTGAAATTCAGCTTAGATTCTCGTACAAGGCGGCCAGGAGTTTGGAGCGAACGCAAATTTAATCACCGGCTTGCTGGCAGTTGTGACAACCGACCACCTTGTTTCATTAGTCGTTTTAACCCCCATTATTAAGAGGTTACAACTATTTTAATAGAGTAGCTTCGTCATTGTTTGATGCGGTAGATAGGTTTGTTTACTTGGGAATTTATGGACAGTGATTAATAGAAGGCTAAAGAATAATCAGTTTGAAGGTAAATTGAATAGTTTAGTGTTAATCGTAGAATAAAATCTGGCTTAAAATGCCAGATTTTACGAAGAAGGAAGACTGTTGAGAGTAAAGATTATTTTAAGAAGAGGGGAAAAGAGAACTGTTTTTCCGCGGAAAATAGTTATGGAGTTGTCAGGTCGCTGATGCATTACCACCTATTATCTACTGGCAGTCATATCACTGTGTCAAAGTCATTCTTAATCGAAATTTAAATTTTACATAAAATAATATGTAACATAAAATACCTATATAGGACGCTCATGTAAATATGACCATTGCCTTACATTATTATTGGAAAAGTTAAATTGGCAAACAAGAAACTCATTTTGAAAAAAATGAGTTATTTATATTTTTTATTTATACATAGTGACCGATCCTTACTTTGCACGGGTGCAATCCATAAAATGGGGCGACATGTCAAAGCATGGAGTTTTTGTGCTAGGTCTAATTTATTTATGTATTTTTTAATAGACAAGCCTTCCGTAATAAATACTAAACTATGCTAATAGTGAAAACCACCATAAAAATCCATTGTGATGTTTAGAAGAACACATGGGAGAAATAAAGAGCGACTTTATTTTATACCTTTTATATTATAGAGTAGATATTGCCACCAGCTTCGACTACGTGGAGGTTAGAAATTACCCACGGGAACGTACTACCACGATTAAAAAAAATGGATGTATTAATCCACTGTGCGCCAAATTTTATACAAATCTCTTTAGTTGTTTTTACGTGATATAACAAACATCCAAACGTTCTAAACTTTCACATTTATAATATTAGTACTTAGGATGTTAAGTAGAACTATTTATAGATTTGAACACAGTTCCAAAAATAGGTAAGTATGGATGTCTATCTACTTATAGCTTCTACATAATATTCAGGTGAAATATACTGTAAGTGGAACCGCACATGTCGGTACTTCCGCAGCATCTGAGATACGGAGGAAGTACAATTTCTTTCTCAATTCCGGTTCATATCCGCTTTTGAGCTGACACAAGACTCCGTACTTGTTCCATCGTCATTGTCGTTTGTACAAAGAAACTCAAGGCAAAGGAATAAATAAGAAGATTTTGATACATGATATATGGAGTACAATAGAGAGATCTCTGTCTAACACTTCGGCGATTACAGGCGAGATGTTATGCTTTCATGATAACCCTGGAGTAACCGAGCAGAGTTATTTACTGACCAGATATTTTTCCTTATATTCGCGTTTTCTTTAGACATGTTAACAAACCTATACACACGCTTTTCACAGTGAAATATGTAGTATAACTTCATACTAGTCCACGAACAATCACTTGAGATAGCCGTTGACGGATAACAGCTTACAAATAATATGTACAATAATCCACTATCTATTTTTTACTAGCTTCTGTCCGTGACTTTGTCCACGTCAAATTTTTGCTCAAATCGTTTGGAGCTAACAGATAATTGTGACTGTCAAATAATAAACAAATATTTGCAATAAAATAATATTGCGACTATAAATTGAGATGTAAGCTACCTTATCTTTCAATTTGAATCAAATTTCAAACGGTGTGCTAATTTTATTAAAATCGGTTAACTAGTTTAGGAGTCCATCCCGGACAAACAACGTGACGCGTAATTTATATTTATTAAGATTTTTAATGTTTTAATATGCCGAGCAATGGAAGATGAACTATATCATCATATGCCTCATCTACCTTGCCTTTTCCCAAATATGTTGAGGTCAGCTTCCAGTCTAACCAGATGCAGCTGAATACCAGTATTCTACATGGCACCACTGCCATCTAACCTCTACAACGCAGTTACTAGGTAATACGATACTTCTTGATAAGACTGGTTGTCAGACATTCTGACTTCTAGCGACCGTGACGACTGTCACAGATATGACCACTGACAGCTGGGACAAACTGCATACGTGCCTTCCGAGGCACGGAGTGGTTTGGTATATAAACATCGTCTCCCATCCACGGACCAATCCCTCCCGACCCTTGCAAGAGCCAGCCCGCGATGCAGCGCCTGTAGCTTTAAATTAGTCCTTAAATAATTTAAACCCAGATCCAGCCAGTCCCTTGCTGTCCCCCCACCAGTGATTGCCTAAGCCGAGGTTCGTACCCCCCTCGGGGTAACCCTTAGTGCTCTCGCTTTAGTATTTAAGTATAATAAGCCCCGGCTGGAGGCCTAAAAAGGGAACTTTTTAGGCCACCATCCATATAAGTAGTAAGAACTGTTTCAGGTTAACTACGAGATGTCCTACAAAAAAAGAAACACGGACCAACCGCGGCAAGCGAAGCTTAACCAAATCGATCGAACCGCGTGGTATAATATAGCTGTACTGAAATATTTTCTTTACAATTCTAAAAATCTTGAATTTAAACAATTATCTGAAGTGTCAGTACTAAGCGGTGCTACAGACAATATCACACTACTTTTTAAACATAGAATTTGACTTTTTTCTCTCAGAACTAAAACACTTTCCCATAAAAACCAACACTAAAGTTTTAAACGCTTACTTGGTACTAAAACAATTAACAACACGTAAATTATAAACTAGTTTCTATACACACTTTAGGTACACTCAGATTCCGGTCAGTATTACCGTGCCGACCTCACTCCAGGATGAATTTAATTATTTTCGGGTGGCCTCCTAACTCGATCTAAGTGTTCCGCAGGCGATGTGACCACTACCGAGTACCACTTGGGGATATATACTAGGAAAACTATCTTGGTTACTAACTAAACTGACTGTGAATTAACGTATATTTTCAAGCTCTTACCTAAATGGCTCTAAAAAGTATAAACAACAAAATATTCTCACCTGGAAGCAACCTCGTCACCGCATTTATCAAATTATGAAAAGAAGTTTGAAGTCATAGGTAACATACATGCATACCCACACCCTTCACAACTACATCGCACATCACACTTCGACAATACATCGTCATCAATTCAGCTGAATGACGTCTACTGCTGAGCATAGGCCTCTCCAATTTGGGGGGTTTCCCATAATCGCCACGCTTGGCAGGCGGGTTAGCAAGCGCAGTATGGTGGTTCCCATTCTCTAGTAATCCAACAAGGGAAAAAATTAGATGGTGCTCTTCTTTACGTCCAGCACCAAACTGAACCACGTAGCCACATACATAGCGGTCAAAATCAGTAGTCAGGCAAAATAAATATATCTTTTGAAAATTATGAATATACCTTCTAACAAAATGCCTTATCGGTCCTAATCATTACAATAAAATTATGTTATTTTGGAGCTTCAACAGTTTTTTTAATAAAATTCAGGGTTTTTTGCTGAAGGCTGAAAAGGTTGTGTATATGAAGTATTATTAGCTAGATTTTACTAAATAAGACCACGCAACGTGCACTTCGTTTGATGAAGAACGAAAGTTAATGCGAAAGCCTGATTACAAGGTGTAATTTAATTACATGTGGCATAATATAAGTTGACAAAACAATAAAAAATCACCATATTTTTTAACTGTGTTTCTCTATACTTTTAACGTAAAGTGTTTATTTTTATCCAAGTGAAATTTAAAAGTTTTAATACACATTGTCCCTAGCAAAATATTTACTAAGTTTTTTTACGAGTGTAAATAAAAAAAAATCTTTTCTCTTTGTATTATTTTGTTTTGATAAATAACGCTATAATGTTTTGTTCTACAAATCAACTATTTACGGTTAACTCAACTACAACAAGCAAACCAACTATCTTGTTCTTAAACCAAATAATGCGTACCCATTTGTTCGAAATTTGAAGAATAATTTCGGCCAGTCTATCTAGCGTAAAAAATGTTGGAATTTCATTTTCTGCATAATGTATGGAAAAAGATTTTGCGATATCTGACTTTTCTAGTCGGTACTCAAACCTCAAAGTCAGTAGAGCTTTTATATCCTTTTATAAAGCAGGCAACGACCTCCGTAGAGCTTCCGAAAGAGTGGGTCTTAAAATGAACATTGACTAGACAAAGGTCATGTCAATTGCCCATGTCACACCCACTCTCAATAAGATCAGAGATGCTGTCCTCGAAGTTATTGACGAGTATGTTTATCTAGGACAAACTGTCCAGTTAGGTAGGTCCAATTTGGTGAAAGAAGTCAGTCGTCCACTCCAACTCAACTGAGCAACTAGCTTCATTTTTCTGACTCACCGCCACTTGACGATTCAAAAGTGCCTGTAATTGGTTTATTTCAAATAAATGCTTTGAGTTTGAGCAACTTTCGGGAAGCTACGCTATATTTTTTCATCCCAATTACCGCAATATCATAAGACAAAAGTCTTTAACTATTGCATGTTGTCAGTGATGATCTGGACTAAAACGTGGTCACTCACAATGGGCTTTATTAATCAAGGGGCAATGGAGAGGATAGCCCTCTTGGAGTTTGCCAACGCGATCGAATCACGAATGAGGGGATCCGCAGGTGAATCAAGGTAACTGACGTAGCCCGAAGAAATGCCAAACTTACGTGACAGTAGGCAGGGCACATTGCTTGAGGAACAGATGCCCGATGGGAAGTGGCGTACGCGTATCGGAAGACGTAGAGCTGGAGACCCTCCCACAAGGTGGACCGATGATCTTGTGATGGCCGCAAGAATCATCCGCTAGATACGAGAAGCATAGACCCGGCCGAAGGGACGGAGCTTATGGTGGTCTATATGCTGCAGTATACAGCTTTAGACCGAAACTATATGGAGGCAGGATCGTTTGAAAAAGTGAAAACTGCTCATTTCCTTGTAGACTGTATTTATCTGATGTGTAAATGCAGATCAAAATATATGAAGTTGAGGATAGTCCCTAAGAACATTTTCTTGTAGTAACAATGATTTAGGTACAGGTATCTTGGGTAGCCGTGGTTTTTGAGATGGAGCAGACCTTTACACCCCATCTCAAAAATCCTCCTTGTATAAAGACTCATCAAAAGACAAAATATTTCACACTCAGCACTTGGTACAATGGATTTAAAACGTTCCCATTCGAAATATCGGACATCATTTTTAATTGGTTTAGGATTGTACCCGTTTGGGGTATAATTGGACAAGCTGTCAGTCAACCAGAATTAATGAGATTCAGGTTATACGAACACGATCGTAAGATATATAGCCAGGTAAGTTAGTATTGATTATTATAATTTATGCTGACCAATGATTTGACATGATGATCGTTGATAGCTGAATAGCATCCTTAACATTTGAACGTAGTTAAGCAAAAAGGATCCAAACCATAACTTGGTAAAAACTGAGTTAAGTGCATCAAACTGATCCAAATTATACATACTACGGGTTAGTGAAAACAATCTAGCTTTTTTTTTATTTTTTTTTTTTTCAGGATGGGAAATCATCAAATGACTTCTCCCGCTCTGGGCGGAGCGGGAGGGCGTGTCAGACTTTTACTGACTAAAACCCACCCGTGTTCCATCAGTTGCCCATGTGCCAGGGTCACGGTATCTCTTTCGAACAATCACGCGACCCCGGCAGGCATCGGTCCTAGTAGTCCCCTACACTGCTGCTGACATCTCTTTGAGGCGCGCGTGGAACACTGCGCGCCGTCGACCCGAGCTTGGTCCTTACCGGGCGGCGAGCTACCCATTGCTCGCCATCCGCAAGCTCGCGCCTACGGTGGCCGGGAGTCCACTATCGACTCCCGACGCCCGGGGCGTCTCCTCCTGCGGCGGCTAGGGACGTGAGGGCGCAGAGACTGCCACTCCCTCACGCGCCCCGCCTCCTCCTTCGCGAGCATTACTGCTTCGCAGAAGGAGGTGACGGCTTCCCATTCCCTCTCGCTCCGTACCATGGCTCGATCAACAATCTAGCTAAAAATATCATTTTCCGTATACTTAAAGTTTTTTTTTTAGGATAAAAAAATCATATTTCTGGTTTTTAACTAGTATTTTTAAGAGAATATGTTAATATACCTTTACTCATAATAACAAAACCTGTTAATATTCCACTGACAAAATAAAATGACAAAATACCTTTTGAACTTCAAACGTCAATTTCTCAAAAGTAACTGGGTGTGGATTGGGTCCTTTTCGCTTAACTACGTCCATTTATCCTCTATAAAAATGGCAATGAAGGCAGTGATTTCATAATCCAAAGAAAATAATGAAGTAAACTACAGGTACCTGTCGCACTACTTAGGATCTCATCACCTGCCTAGCCTTAACCCAACGAGGTAGGGGTTGTAGCTGAATACCAATGTTTTACATGACGCGTCTGCCTATCTGACCTCCACATCCCAGTTACAAGGTAATACGATACCCCTTGGTAAGACTGGTTGTCGGACTTTCGTGCTTGTGACGATCTTTAACAGCTGTCAGATATCCACAAATGACAGCTGGGTCTCATCCACGGACCAACCGCGCCCAATGTAGTTTAACTTGATCGACCGACCCGTCTGGCTCTTTTTACGTAGCTTCAGATAAAGAACACAGTTATGTAGGGTGTCCGTACATGTAAATTATGTTCGCTACTACAATTACTCAAATAATTCACGGGTAGTTAGTCACTTCGATTCGGTTCCATACCAGATGAAAGGATAGATCCTCGACAACAGCGCTTGAATAGTGAAAATTCAAGGTTTCCATTCCTAATTAGGTTGTAAGACAAATACCCGACAGCAGGTGGCACATTTAAAACAACCATGCTTCGATTGGCCCACCCAATTACCGGTGCACATAATTTTAAAGGGTACGGTTACACGCATTTTCTGTACAAAGGTGGGTACTTCATGTACTTACGTAATTTTGTAAATTTTCCTGGACGCCCCATTTGGCAAAAGACAAAGAGCGAACTGAGTTTCAATTTTCTATTATGCTGGACGATTATTGTTTGAATCAATTAGTTTTGAATCAACAAGTCGATTAGTTTTCAATCTGTTCCAAAAACTATTTTTTGGGGTTACGATTTGGACAGTTTTATGAAACGGTACCCATTGTCCATATCTAGAACGTATAACATAGTTAATGCAAGACCTCATAGACTCCAATTAGAGTGTTGAGTTAAAAGCATAGATACATAGGTATACAATAACCAAAAACTATTTTATTTTTTTTAAAGCTGAGTCGCTTCCTGCGTATGTACGCATGGATCTTTCAAAGTACGCAACGGATTTTAAAGTGGTTTTCATAACTAGACAGAGTGATTCAAAATGAAGGTCGATATCATAATATGTGGGCAAAGCCAATGGCAAAAGTTAGTTATTAATAATATCGTGTTTACCCTAGTATTACTTTATGCATGTAAAATTGAGATAAGACTTAATTTTAAATGCATAAAGTAATACAAGGTAAAATATATTTTTTTGGATCAATCGTCGGATTTTTGTTTTTTTTTCCAAAAGCTATGTATTTTGCCATAAGTAACAGCAAAATATATCATTTTGAAAAAAAGCCTTTATAAAAATGCCTGAAATCGATTCAATAGTAAATTATGAACAAACAAACTTCAAGACTCTCTCTCTCTATTCTGTTACACCTAATACATATATCGATATGTGCATAGTTATAATGAATTAAAGTCGCTTTTCGTGTTAGCAAGTACGAGAGCAGTAGTGGCCAAGTGGTTGCGGTCCGAATTCACGCAGGCGTATTAATCTGTGTATTTTATTTCATCACACTGGTTTCAAAACGTTGAAAGATGCTGGTTTCCTCACGATGCTTTGTGAGGAATGCAATGCCATATCCAGCATGTCCTTGAAATAATTAATTTAAGGATATGCGCCTAAGGCATTAAGTCCGCCTTTGTCCCTTTTCAACTGACGAAAAAAAACGGAGGAGGTTATCAATTCAACGCGTATATTGTTTTTATGTATGACCACGCATAACTTTTTACGGAGTAGTCCGATTGTAATAATTATTTTTTTATTGAAAAGGATATACTCCCAAAATGGTCCCATATAAATTTGGAAAACAAAATCGAACCCTAAGGGTTGGAAAACAGGGGATGATTGATTGTTCACTCACCGATTGTAATGTATAACCACGCATAACTTTATACAGAGTAGTCCGATTTTGATAATTCTTTTTTATGGGATAGTTTATACCTTGCCAAGTATTATTAGTACATTAAAGCCACACAAAAATATAAAATAAAAACTTTTTAACAGAAAATTAAACCGCCGAAAAAACTGAAAAGCAAAAAATAATAAACCTTAAAATTTTGAGTCGGCGCTGAAAAATCTATGAAAAAGATCACTCAAAGCGCCGACTCATAATTTTGAGGTTTATTATTTTTTGCTTTCAGTTTTTTCGGTGGTTTAATTTTTTGTTAAATAGTTTTTTTTGTGTGCGAGTTTGAATAAATAAATATGTGACATTTACCCGCACTGGGATGCCGCCTGGTGAAATACGACCCACTTCCACTGTCATAGAGAGTATGCTTATTTTCCAGCAGTGGGAACGTTATAGGTTGATTATGCATTTTTTTTTGTGTTTTTCCGTAACCGCGTTGTTCTTCACTACTGATATTGGAGTTAGACTACACAACGTATATTGAAGTAGTTTTCACCATCAGTTAGGAAATAAATTCCAAAAAGTTGATGTATTACATTTATATTACACTAACACTTAGTAAAGAAAGCTCGATGCTTTGTGAAGTCGTGAAAAACATGTGAATCAGAGGCGGCTCAGCAGTACTCTGTTGTAGAATACTAGTGACCTGCCTATCAATGAAGTATAACAACAACATAACAGTAACAATTCCGACCTCACCTAGTTCAAAAAAAAATATCATTGACATGTCAAAGTGTTTGTACAAACCTACTTACATAAATAAAATCATTTATCCTTTAATATACTAGTGTTCAACCAGTGGGTGACATTTGACCATAATTAATTTAAAACTTAATGTATTTTCATATAAAATAAAATTAGCCTTCTAAATTTGGCATATCTAAAGTTTTTAAGAAGAAGGAGTTCTTCTTAAAAAGTTTAGATATGCCAAATTTTATACTCCTCCGTTCGCGTAATTTTCGTAAAAAGCGGTGCAATATTTTCTTCACGTATATACTTTATTGATAAAATCGCATTAAAAAGGCTTTGTCAATTCCCTTTAATCTTAAACAAACTAAAAGAACAATTTATTTGATTAGAACCTAATAAAAGCGTCACACAAATCGTTCCTTATCGTTCATCAAACACCGTAATATATCTCACAATACCATTGACATGTCAGAGCATAAACCATAAATAATTCTCCATGGTAAGCTTTAGAGAACACGCCAACGAACCTGTTGAGTGTAGTGAGACGTTATTCTTGCTTCGTCGCAGAAGATACTCTGTACTATTGTCCTTTGCGAGGTATGAAAGCGATACGATACAGAGATATCAATAATATTAGCTGTCCCTTCAAAGCCTTGCTCGGTGTTGCCTTGTCTGGTAACACTCGTCTAACTTCATCATTGTATCTTTGAATTGATATACCTATTACTTTCGGCAAACTTTCTCTAAACTATAAAGCCATTGAAAACTGTCACTGTCAGTTCCGCAGCGGGAGAAACAAAAGATGAGCTAAGAGTAAGTGGAGCATTTGAGGAACGATCCAAGACTTTACGATCTAACGTAACTTATGAAATGTGTTACTGGTTTATTACTAAGTAGAATAGTGTTGCAACTAACTCGCCGGAGTGGACTAACCCCGTCTCGACTTACAGTTTCGACTTTGAAAGTTAATTTGTGAAATGGATTGATAACCTATAGCCCCTCAGTTGTATAAAACAAAGTTAACATTGAGGATGTCAAAAGGCAGTTTTTTCACATTCAATGATGTAATAGGGAGTTTTTTTTTTTGTAATCCCTTAATATGCGAGCTGCATTAAAATATAGCTTCCTACCTACATGGGCGATTGCCCTAACGCTGGATGAGCTACGCTGCAATACATTAGACGTAAGCCAAGCACTAACGACTTCATTTATTTCCTCTTGTCAGCTCTGAACGCCTGGTAACTTCCCATCGGTAAAATCGTTGCATGATATCATTTATCAATTTTAAACATCTGAGCTTGAAATGAAGAGTAATAAACTGTTAGCATGGTCTTTTAGATTATTTTGTTTAGTATTCAACGATGTTTTAATATGACATTTATGATGTATTTTTTGCATATGGGCAATCCAAATTAAATTGAGCTGCTTTATATTAAAAGGCTTGCGGCTAACTAATATGAGCTGCAACGCAGATCGATCAGGTAAAGCTACGCTTGCCGCGGTTGGTTCGCCGATGGGTCATCTTGACCTACCAAGACAAGTGTTCTTGGTATGTAAAGTCGTTATGGGTCATCAGGAGCCCAAAATTCTGACAACTTACCAAGGAGTATCATATTACACCAGTTGACAGGGTTGTAGAGATCAGAAAGGCAGTCGCTTCAAGTGAAATTCTGGAATTCAGCTGTACCCAGTTTTTCTGGAAGTTGAAACCAACGTATGTTTCATTTTTGTTGTTCGTGTCATTTGTTGGTAATAGGCTAGGCAGATGGTGAACTGCTTTCATTATTTAGATCTATTTGTGTTGTCATACAAAATAGATTAAACCTCTTTTTAAGGATCCTCCTGTCAATATCGAAGCTGAAATACATTATTTAATCCTGCAGGCAGGCACCGACACGTACAGCAGCATCAAACACGTATTTGATTTTAAATAGCATCTGTGCCGGAGTTTGCTGCAACATTGCATCGGAATAGCCGGACGGCACCATAGAGTCCCCGATCTCGTTTCAGATAGCTCCATCAATCTTCTGCAACAGTGTATCGGCTTCCTATTTTAAAAACGAAACGCGAACGAGTTTTGTTAAACCTTTATCGTTTGTGGAAAGCGCTTACGTATCGCCTTCAGTCCCGGTAATGTCGAATCCTTCGCAATTCGATTCGTGGCCATATAAAAAGATGCCATTCAAACGATTCAATCACTTCAACAAAAGTTTCACCGCTGGAATTCAATTGAAAAGTAATTCGTTATTTTTTTCTAATCGCTGTTCAGTGTGAAACTATTTTTGTTTCGTTTTAAAAAACGATTCAGTTGTGTTTGTTTGTGTGGATTACGCCGAAAATCATTTCAGTAAAATATCAACACGAAACCGAGCGCTCGTTATGAGCAACAATTTTTCTTTGTTTCGAAAAAAAGTTGGATTCGAATCTCGACCAATTCCATTAGCAGTTGTTGTGGAAAGTTTATCAAGCTTTACATTCATTTCGAGTTGCTCTTTATTTGTCCGGGGAGTTTTAAAAGCGTGCCGATTCGCTTCGAAAGTAAATAAATACAAAGGGACTATTTGAAAACGTTTCTAATAACGAATAACTCAATCTGGTCAGCGGTTCGCTGAGGCACTCAATCAAGCGGATTGAAACGTAGGGTGATTAAGAGCGAATACGTACCACTTGTAACGAATGTATTGTGCTCTTAGTGCTAAAATAAAAAGAACATCAGCAATACTTCCTCCACTGTACCGCAGGAATTGCTCTGATGAACGAGCAGTGCGGTTCTAATAGCAATAGCCTTTTTTCCTCTCGTTGCAAACCCGACGTGAGCGCTTTTATAAGAAAAATTCGAAAGGTCGGAACGAAACCAATATATTGTGATACAGTTTTTAATTAATGTTATGTTTTCTGCTACGTGAATGTACAGTTCCAATACGTTTTAATAGTGATGAGGGAGTTTTAACTTAATGAGAATATGTACCAGGAACTCGTTAGCGGAAAATATTTTAAAATGATGTACATTACAATTTTTCATTTGAAATCTCATTATTATCACTTTGCTCTACACGCAAACAGGGACAATGTTTGCTATATTAATGATTTTTTCACTGCAACGCACGAATACTTTACTTATTCATAAAGCAGAATACACAATACGTAGAGTATTAATGAAGGAACATGAATTCATAAAAATAGAAGGCAAGATGGTCTGTGTGATAAATATTCTTTGATTTACATAGGATTTAAAAAAAGACAAAATCTAACAAATTACACACAAAACCCCAACAATAAATAATGAAACCACTCGTTAGTTAAACATCGGAACAACAGCGGCGATATACGTACAAATTGTACCACGTATATCCATTTTGTTCACGTGTTTAATCCGATTGTCTGGCTGCACCGCTCCTATCCAATCAGGGTTTTTATTAGCCCTCATTATTATTGATTGCTGCGAAACTGCATGACGAAGTAAATGTATCGGGTAGTCGAAGCTTTCATTTTCCGTGTATTTGACATGAAAAAGAGCTGTTTATTGAAAGTTGCATAAGGTTTTTTTATTGTACTTTCTACTCTATTTTGTTGTGAGTGTGTCGTGATTATGAGAACAGGTAATTGTTCTGTGGGTTTTATACATGCTTAGTAATATAGGTTACTAGCTTTTGCCAGCGGCTTCGCCCGCGTGGAGGTCGGAAAATATCCCACGGGAACGTACTACCGGCATAAAAAGTAGCCTATGTCCTTTCTCAGGCTCTAAACTATATGTGTGCCAAATTTCATTTAAATCGGTTTAGTAGTTTTAGCAGGAAAGCGAGACAGACAGACAGACAGAGTTACTTTTGCATTTATAATATTAGTGTGGATGTGGATTGACTAAAACTGACTTTTTTAAATCTGCTGTGTATACCTTTTTTCATTTCATGATCTGTTTGTTGCGCGAAAGAGTGAAAGAGAGCTCCAGTTACTTTTACTGCTTTAGAGCATACTGAGTCTCTAAGCTTCTTCTTTTCGTGTCGATAGTACTCTTCGTTGATTTTTCCCCCAAGATACAAACCTTGGGGGTCAACTGTCCAAGCAAAACACTGTGATGTAAAACTGCATTGTTTTTTATGTAAGATTACTTGTCCGTCATCCAATCCCTTTTCTTTTTGCCAGTACCTAATACTTTTTGTTTATATATTTTTTTTATTCTATTTTGTTTTATATTGTTTGAGCCCAGTAAATGGCATGTTGATTAAGGCATCAGTGGCATTCGTTAAGTCATCCACTTAGACAAAATTTGAAGAAACGCTTCACAGGAGTCCCGCTTTCGAATAGGTAACATCGAATTTAGATTGGACCAGCATCAATCTACCCGCACATCTTGTACCTCGAATGTTTTCCTCAACACATATTAATCGCGTTAATCATTCGAATCGGCCGGGACCGCAGGACGGTCACACACGTAAACACCTGGCATCACGATCAGACAACCACATTAGTACCCCGCAGCGTGTCACTAACAGATCGCCCGTATTACCGACACTCTGTTAAGCGTCACGATGCACATTGAGATCGCGTCGTTTTGGAGAATTAGCGCTTATAGAGTTGTTTATATTGTTTATTATATCTACTAGCAGGACTCTGTCTTTGATGTTTGCTATGTGGTCATATAGCCGCTTTGGTGCTGTAATGCATGTCACTAACAGAGCGTTCGTATTCCCAACAATAAGATATGCGTCTCGACGCACATTGAAATCGTGTCGTTATGGAGAGATGATAAAGTGATTATTTTCTGTACCTATAACGACACTCTAATATGCGTCACGACGTATAGACGCCAGCACATCCAGCTACCCGAAACTGTCAAGTTTTCCCAATCAATCTTGATCCTTATGCTTTAGCGATAAAGTTGAAAACCTATTAAAGAAATTTGACAGGTTGTCTGTACATTGAGATCGCGTCATTCTGGAGATATGATGAAATGATTAACATTATTTTTTGTATAGCTCTAAGCTAGTCTTTAGTGTTTGTGTTTTAGTCGGTTAACCACAACAGTGCTTTGTGACGTGCCACTCGATCGCCCGCATTACTAACTCTCTGATATAATATGTCACAACTCACAATGCACATCGAGAGTGCCTCTTTATGAAGAATTGGTGATTTAGTTATTTTCATTGTACTGTATACCAAAAATGCTTGACGTAATCTTCATTGTTTGTTTTTTTTTGTACCGTGTTGCTGGACGTAAAGAATAACACCACCCCATTTCTTCCCGTGGGTGTCGTAAAAGGCGACTAAGGGACTTACTAGAGAATGGGCAGCAACGTTCTCTATGCATTTTACCACCATACTGCGATCGCCAACCCGCCTGCCAAGCGTGGCGATTATGGCAATTAAGCCCCCCAAACTGGGGGAGGCCTAAGTCCAGCAGTGGACGTCTTACGGCTGAAATGATGATGATGATGATCGATGGCAGCAAAGTAGTAACGGACATCTAGAAAATCGCAATTTTACAGGAGAGCAGATTTAGTAAAAAAAATAAAGGTAATTTCGTGAGTTATGGACCGATTAACATGAAATTTTCTATGATGCATTAAAATAAACTTCATGAATTGGATTTTTGGATTGATTATAAGCTCATTTTTGTAAAAAAAAAGCATTTTCATCAAAATGTAGATGTCCGTTTCTACTTTGCTGCCGTAAGCGCGAAGTACATATCGTGTACTTCGCGCTGCATACTGTAATCGCACCTTAACTGCAAAATAACAACTAAAATGTGATTTCTTTCCTTTTTTTAGTACCTGGTGTGTTTTGTGTCTGATTCGCAGACGATGGCATTTAGTACCTACACCACGTCAGAAGCGCCCTTATCTCTTTTATAAAAAAAACGCGCAAAATCTTAACCATATATTTTTCTTCAAAAACAACAACAGTTTCAATAAGTATAGATAATGATTGGAAAGTAAAACAAGATCTTCGATTGTAAACACTTTCCTTATCAGATTACAAAATACCCGTGTAATTCACTAAAACAAAAATAAAACCTTTACAAAGTCAATGAAACCATTTAGGAGAAAGCAAATTAACGAGAGCGGTGTGACACAAACAAATGGAACATGTGTTACATGTACTTTGTTACTGTAGTCATTACCGTTGATGAACCAACATACACCTCCCATAATATACTATGCTACTGCTATGTATATTTTAATTTGGATGGGAACGGATTTATCTACTTTTTGGTGGTGTTTTTTCACTGTTTAAGAAGTGTTATTGACCTTCTGAAAGATTTAAACAGAATTGATGGCGGAATTTTCATCTTCATTAACATGCTTTCCAGTAAACATTTCTGTTGTCGGGATAAGTTTAAATAAATAATAAGAGCCAGTCATAGAGCATTTGGTCTAAAAATCATGATAACAGGCAATCATAGATAATTTGGTCTGAACACCGTTTTATGACATTGGGCAAGAAACGAATCCGATCTTCTGTTTTAGAGTTCGATCAAAATTGAAAATGTTCTAAACTCAGTCGGATGAAACTCTAAGCTGGTGCAACTCCTCATACAAAAAGTAATAAGTCGTCTTTGACTTCAGACCAAATATTTCTCGGATTGCGATCGTATGCAGTGTGAAAATGCTCTTAAACGTATTCTGGTGGCTGGAGAAACTCTACAACTTTAACTATAGCATGATGTTAAAATGCATTCAATAACGAAAAATAAAATATCTATAACCAAATACAGTTGAACTTTTAACAATCTTATTTAAATAATAAAATAGTCAGGGTCAGTAAAGTCAAATATCATCGTGTTGTATGAGATTATTTAAATATCCTAGAATGGACTCAATATTTTTAATGCAGATACTAATTACTCCCTATAATATGACAAAAGCGCTATAAGACTCCTCCAGACCGGCGCGACGCTACCGTATTAAATGAATTTCTGTGAAGTTTTCATAGAAATTGTTCGGTTAGAGTCGGGTCACACCTGTCTGTGAAAGCCCTTATTCTGTGGATAAAATTTACTATTATTAAAAATACATAACGTAATGTTGGCAACTACAATTAACTCTGATGGTAAGCTTTCGACGTTAAATTCCACAAAAATTAAGTGGTTAAAATGTCCCTAAATAAACATTTATTTTTTTACTTTCTGAATATTTAAAGACTCTTTAATTATGTATCAAGTACTCCCCGACGTTTATTAGGTTTACCTTTTCTAATTTGATGAAAATTTATCTCAAATTAAGTCCAGTCTCTTAAATTCAATTCTGAGTATAAAATGTAATATTATTACGATCAAGTTTTACGGAAAGAATTTTCTTGGCTTTAAGTTGAAGTTAAACTAGGAATATTCTATTATAAGAGTCAAGCTTGGTCCTCGAAGTTCAGAAAGTAGGCTTGTCTATTCTAATATTATTATCTCTCAAGAAAAATATAAGCTCGTAGCTTGGAAAATGGAAGACTTAAATTATCTTTCTTAAGAAGTATTTTCGAATAATCGATTCCTAACTAGGCACTTGATTGGTGAGACAGTAATCCATTAATTAGCTGAATGTGATCAGTAACGTGTAATTAATTACTCAAATAAGATAATGATCTGTCAGCATCGCTTTCTGATAATCCCATAGAACGCCATTAATATGAAATAATGTCTGGAAGTAATATTTAGATATCGGCTTAAGTGAGTAATATTAGTAACCTTAATATCCACGTTGTTATAAGAACAAACATGGAGCGAGTAATGAATAATAGAGATGTAAGCGTGTATCAGAGACCGCTCTGAACCTCCGTCTCACAGTAAGCGGGATGTGTAGCGATGATGATTCAGGTTGGGTCACGCCACATCAAATATTACGCCTGACCCATCTTGACCACTACGAAACTCAATCTACCTAAATTTTCCCCAACTATATTGGAGTCAGCATCCAGTCTAACCGGATGCAGCTGATTACCAACATTTTCCTTGGAGTGACTTTCTAGCTAACCTCTACAACCCAAGGTTTCGGCAATACTCCTTGGTAAGACTGGTGGCGGGTTTTTAATTTCCCGTTACGGATATCAATGATCCACGAATGACAGCCGGGACCAACGGGTTAACGTGCTTTCCAAGGCACTGAATAGTCTCAGTATGTAAAAATGGTCACCCATCCACGGACCGACTGCAGCAAGCGTAACTTAACCTAATAGATGTATCCGTGTGGCTATCATTACTTAGCCACGAACCCTTCGACCACTGACCACTTCAAAACTGTAATTTTAATTCTAATATATAGATTTTTTAAATTTATTTATGAACAAGTAATCAGATTATCCAAGAAGATTGGACGGTTAATAATAATAACGTACTTTAGAATATTTCCGTCGACCACTGCCCACTTCAAAACTGTCACTTTATTTATCAAATATCATTTTTTATTTAATTAATTTATGAACAAGTAATCAGATTAGCAAAGAAGATTAAACGGTAAATAATAATAACGTACTTAGAAATATTTTCCTTTAATTTTTCATAATGAAAGTAGATGATTTCTTTTAAATATAAACGGATGACTCTTAATACACCAACAGTTTATGATAAAAATCTAAAACCTTTTTATTTAAAGATAAAAAGTAGGTAAAAAGTTTTTAGACAAGCTTAGGATTTAGAAAAGACTTTGTAAAATACGAAATGTGTCTCTTTTTAGTAACGAATTCTATCCAAAAAGAGAACTCAAATCCGAACTAAAATAAAAGAAGTTTATTAATACCGCCTCAAGTCCTAAACTCTTACTTTTCGGCTTAAATCAACTAAATCCACGTCCTCGCGTCTCCATCATTTATCATTAAAGTTAATTACGTTGAACGGTTCAGTCCATTCAACTAATTAGTCTCTTCCAAAAAAATCGAGGATAATTGCTAAGAGTGATTGCCAGGATTTTCTTTCTTGGAAGGACACTGGCTGATAAATTACATACCTTCGCTTCGGCCGGTCTTCTTTATTCTTTGTTTGTGGAGGTGATCACAAAATATAGGTAGCATTTGTGTTGTTTTTCCTCATTATAATTTGAGGTAATGTACCTGACAGAGTAATTTTAGCTAATGAAAAACAGGAGAGTACTTTGGTATGTTATTTGGTATATTTTATTTTAAAACTATCTTTTGCCAGCGGCTTCGCCCGCGTGGAGGTCGGAAAGTATTCTGCGGGAACATACTACCGGGATAAAAAGCCTATATGTTAATCCAGGTTATAAACTAACTTAGTTCCGAATTTAGTAGGATAGATATATACTATTGAGGACGTTTTTGTAGATCTTTTGAAGACCATCATCTTTGTATTACATACTTTTGGTTTATGATCAACGTATGCGAGGATAAGAGCAATTCAAATTTATCGTCACTGCTCAGCTCCTATGTGTCTTAGCGTTATGTTATATAGCCTATAGCCTGCCCAGGAGTTTGAACTACAATCGTACCAAGTTTGGTTAAAATCCCTTCAGTAGTTTTTGACCCATGCGTGCACATACAGACAGACAGACGGACAAAAATTTTACTGATTGTATTTTTGGCATCAGTATCGATCACCATTCATCTTCCAATATTAATTTTGAATGTATATTCAATGTACAGAATTGACCTCTCTTCAGTTTTATTATAAGTATAGATATAGATAAATATCAACATTTTCAGCTACCAACCCGCACTAGACCCGCGTGGTGGATTACGACCCACTCTCTCTTACAGAGAGGAGGCCTGTGTGTCCCGGGGTCGCGTGATTGTTCGAAAGAGATACCGTGACCCTGGCAACTGATGGAACACGGGTGGGTTTTAGTCAGTAAAAGTCTGACACGCCCTCCCGCTCCGCCCAGAGCGGGAGAAGTCATTTGATGATTTCCCACACTGACAAAAAAAAAAAAAGGCCTGTGTGTCACCAGTGGGAATACTTAAATATTTATTTCATAGACTGATAATGATCATAGTTTGCCAACTTGTTTCTAGCATATACACAGCGTTCCAACATCAACAGTCGGGCAGTTACTAGACTCGACACCCGTCTCGTCGCAAGATCATCTCTTTTCTACGGAGGTAGAGTTACGCCCTGTTCCTCATACCTCCAAACGTAACAGAAAATCATGAACTACCATACCTACAATCAGATTTTTCTAGTTACTTCTCTGAAGCAAATAAACTGTTATTTACTTCATAGAGGTAACTACAACAATCTGGCTAGTCACATTTTTTTATTAGTTTAACTTTTTCTTGTACAAAGAAAAGGATACCTATTTCTGCGTACCTAAAATAAAATTACCTATAATACAATAAGTAACTACATGAAGAAAAATATTTCTCAATCAAACACAATATTTATTTTATAGGTCGAATATGTTCGAAATAAATCTAGAATCATGGCCAAGTAAAACGAACTCATTTTAGTACTTTTCCGATAAACAGAGCATTTTCATGAATCGTGAAAATTGTAGGAAAGATGTCAATATTAAATTAATAGTTCAGTTTTATTTCGCAAGTCTGCGAGTTTTTATGGGCTAGGCCATAACAGCGGCTATTTGCTTTTATGGCCTATACTGGCCGCGACTGTTGACATTAGATTGACGCGGGCCACACAAAAATCAGTGTAGGCCAGGGGGTGAGGCGGCAACGGGTTGGGGGGTTGGATATCGTCACGAATCAAACCAACCAAGCAACGAAGTATTGCATTTACACGTATTATCACGATAAAAGTTTTATCGTCTCAAAAACGCTCCCGCTCCGCCGGTAACTTAGTAAGGCTTTATAGTGAACTGTGAAAATAATACAGATATTACCTTTCATTTATTAAAGGAAAATAGGTAAACGTTTCCTTCGTGAAACTAAAATATTCATTAAATAATTACAGGTTGATTATTGATTACAGATCCAAAAATATTATTGAGAACGGTCTTTATTAGAGCATTAATCCCTATTACAAGTCGAAAGTTATGAGATATAGTACATCTGGGTGTGATTTAAAATTAGTTTAGTTGATATATTAATATACATCGGAAGAGTCAAGAGTACGGGATATCAATTAACAACGAAACGCAAGCGTGAAGTTGGCGCGCTTCGACAAAGTCTAGCCTGACGTTCGTGAGAGTCGACGGCGCGAGCGGCGTGGTGCATCGCTTGACCATTGGACATCGTGCGGGCAACAAGCGTCTAGAAACTGTCCAACTTTTCGTTTGGCAAGTTCAAATATAACCTAAAAATAAATAATCATCTTCAGAGTTATTGTTCACGCCTGCAACACAAATCTACGGTCCCTATAATGTTTAACAATGAAGAATTCAGCTTCGATCGACCTCCTGTCCGACATATATCACTTAAATAATGAAGGTACACTCGAGCTCGTAAAGATTTATCACCTAGGTTAAATATCACTTCAATGTCATAGAACGACAAGTTCTGTTTGCAAGTTTCACCATAATGAAGTTTCAATTTACTGGGAATTATTATCAAATGTGATAAAAATATTAATATATACAACTTTATAAAAAAAGGTGGGGCAAGAATCTTACGGCATCAAAAAATCCGTCCTCATCACTGTCATCAGAAAAAGTGCCAAAACTGGCAGTATTGCTACATTGTATGACAATGCTGATCCTGTTACTATTCTAAGACGGTTAGCTTTGACATCATGAACTTATTTGTTTGTTTGAAATTTTTTCACAGGCCGAAAGGTACTTTAGTTCGCGGTACTGATATACATTTGACACTTCTCAAACTAAACACAATATCTCCAGAAATCAAAATTATTGAAAAATGCTCTCTTGCGTGTTTAAATCTTTTAGAATTCCTTTCCCGTTTTTGTTGAGGAAAAAATTTCAATGACTTCAGTAAAATTCCAAATTAAGTAACATGCATTCGATAATAACCTGAATTCGTTACTGCTGTTTCGGCCCTAAATTAACATATTATATTTCCTTCGCACTTCCCATTTATCGAATGACACTTTTTAGACAAAATTAGCTAAATTATTATTATTATTTTAACTTCCATGTTAAATGGGGCCATAGACAACCGAGCTATGATACAAGCTACTCTTCTCATTCGTATGCGAGGCGTCTACGTCCGCAAAATTTCCAGTATTAGCTCATCGGCTTTCATATCCTCGGTCCATGGTACTGATAAATTAATCAGGACAATCGTAGGCTTCACACAGATTCAATTTGATGTGCCGTGCTTCATCGAGGCTATGGATTGTTGGCGACTCAATTGTTCTAATCAGATCCATCTTCCTATAGAAATATCAGATGAAGCGCTCTGCAGAGTAGTACGCTACTATTGCAGAGCGGGTCTATGATTTCATGCACTACCGTCTTCTAACATAGGCAATTTGTTCGACGACACTACTTTTCGCTTAACTGCTTCCCGCGTCGGCCGCTTAGCTGGGCACGCGAACTTAATGCCAACATCTGACGAGCTGTTGTTACCGTCAGTGGTCCAGTTATCTTAGAATTAAATGGCACGCGACGATGACAAGAGGCCGGGAGGCATCTCTATATTTCCATGGAAGGTGGATAAGCATTTAGTGTGAGACGCAACGTGTGTTGATACTCTTGTGCCATCCCACCTTCCTGGCTCGGCTGCTGTGCAGCTGCAGAAAACCTCACGCGGCGAAAATATAATAACTTTATAATTATATTTTTGTGTCATTTATTTTGACCAGAAGTTCAGCATTGCCATACAAGGTGGCAGTGCCGACAGCTTACTGGGACACTACCAGTAGGCTGCAATGCTGAGGAATTTATCCACGCCATATTTTAGTTTGTTAATGGTTTTAGTTAGGTTTGGTTAAACAATTTTAATTTTGATATTTTTTAATTAATTTAATTTAAGTATATCCAGTGTATGTATATTTATCTTCTTTAATGAAAAAGAACAGTTAATTATAGTTCCAATATTATTTTTAAGTCAAATTACAATAATGTTGAATCAAAATGGTAAGAGAGTTATGAAGTCGACTGTACCTACTTAGATAGACATCTCAACCTATACCACCAGCTTACGGGGTGATTATGAAGTCGTCAGGATTCAACATAGCTACGCACATAAATTTACATATATAATATAATAATATGCGGGCAGTCCGCTTCGGGGATGTGTAAATACAATCCGGAGTTTGCATTCTAAACATCACGTAATTATTCAATTGTACAGGTAATGGATACGTGCCATGGTAAATTACAGCCAGGTACATAATTTATGTGTTTTGTATGAAACTATATTGTTGTTTATGCATAGTTGAAGTGCGTGTCTGTTTAAGATAATGTTATTTTACTTATTACTTATAAATGGAAAACTTTTAAAGTGGGTCAAATACACGCGTTGTTGCTTTCTTTGTTGACTTCCTCTTCCTCCTATTTTCTCCTTAAAGAAAACAATGTGAAAGACTAAACTTATCTTTTTCCGATTCCCTCCCTATGGAAAACAAAATGAGAAAGACTAAAAAATCACAATATTTCTTCATTTAAATATAACAGACCTACTGTTATGGAATTTTGATACCTCATACTTAAGAATATTATTTATTACTAGCTTCTGCCCGCGACTTCGTCCGCGTTAAATTTCTTGCTCTCCCGACCCTCCCCGTCGCGTCGAATCGCCTACCCGTGCGATTTTCCCCGTTTTTGCAACATTTTTCATTACTGCTCCGCCCCTCTTGGTTGTAGCGTGATGTTATATAGCCTATAGCCTTCCTCGATAAATAGGCTACGCAACACAGAAAAAATTTTCATTCGGACCAGTAGTTCCTGAGATTAGCGCGTTCAATTAAACAAACAAACTCTTCAGCTTTATAATATTAGTATAGATACTACTATCCACTATTACCACTGACTAACAATTTTTATTTTGATTTATAATTTCACTCTTATCTCTCATAAGCCGTAAACAAACGTGACAAACTGACGATCAATGTTTTAACTTGCTATGGACAAGTAATTACCTCTGCCCTGCAATAAAACATCACAATAAGATCTTTGTTCAATCACTCAACGCTAATCTAGAAAAATGCAGTAATTTAATGTAGCAAAAGGTCCCTTACAGATTTCAGTAAATCTTATTCCGGGGAACACTATTCTGCACAGCAATGAAATGACTTTCGCTCCCGTATCTCGCACTTACTTTCCTTAAGACACCAATCCTTGGTCATAGGACGAAATGAAAATTAATGGCAGCCGTGAGTATTTTTTCATGTCGGTTTGAGTACACACCATTAGTTTCGTTTTTGGCGCTGAACCCTCATTTATTATGTAAGTTGGTCGGTAAAATGTTATACGTAAAAATGCAGATGGTATGGCGGAACGAGCTTATTTCTGACGCTAAGTAAATTAAGTATGTCTTTCACTCACGTCTCTTCGTAACGTAAGCTTTGATGTTCCAGCTGCGATAATATATTGAAGTAGTTCATTGAAATGAAAAGGAAAGACTTTCCTTACCTAACGTGTTCTATGAAACGGTCGACTAAGCTTATATAAATAATTAGGTTATTCCCTCGTTAGATTAAAAAAAATATTTAATAACGAAAGTAATTTAAACAATGGCTTATTTTCCAGTATTATGTATCATCCCAGCAGTCTCTAGGGTGTTCGAAATTTTTCGTGATTTTTCTCGATTCCACCTAATTGGATTGATGGAGCGGCCCTCACAAATCTGTCAGCCGAAGATAATGAACGGCCCGGCGAAATGAACTTTGTCAAGTTAGCCAACTATTACTTGTAAAAGAGCAATAACCGTCATTTTCGTCTTCGTTAAACATAGACTATAAATATTTTAGAACAAGTAAATTATCATTAACTTATGCTTCAAGAACTTTTAGTTCAACTATATAATAAAGTAATTGAAAAAAACAAAAAAATATATATACGCGTCGAAATGATAACCTCCTCCGTTTTTTATTTCGTCGGTTGAAAAAATTTTGAATCAAGATTTTGATAGCTTGACTTACCCAAAAAAAATCTCACCAAAACAAACAAATGAGCCCAAACTCGATGGGTTTATCTTGTTTAGTTAAGAAGTTACTATGGCCTTCTTCCAGCTCCAACATGAGAACAGCTCCATGGTTCCATATTATTGTGTTGTCATCAATAATACATATACACACCAAAGAACAGTGGCGAACTCCCGAACAAATTTTTGTTGACATTTTTTTAGCGTCTGCCTATGAAAAATATGTAAAAGTATAGAGATTGAAATGCTGAACAGTTTTGTCTTTAGTTATACTTTTATAGGAAGTCAGGAATTTAAGATATTTGAGGTTGAAGTTTTAGAGGTTATGTCTCGTCAACAACAGACTTATCGAAAAAGATATATCGAAATACCTACTTATTGCTCAAAATGTCATTGATAGAAATGCATTTCAACCAGTCAATTACCGTAATTACAGACACAATTAGAAACCATTGTGTCTGATACCAAATGTGGTATCTCAGGGACTTAGAGGTTAAAGATAAAATAAACTACGGACTACGTATTCAGAATATTAAGTCCAACCGACGTACGGAGGTCTGCCACATGGTCCACGTAAGTAAGTAGGCAGGTACTTACCTACTTAATTATATGTTCAGAAGAATATTTGTTTAATAATCTTAGTCAACTATCTTTAGAGCAGTTAGTTATAGATATAGTATGATTCATTACATGATAAGAGTAGGTCATTGGTAGATATAGAAAAAAAAAAACAACTTTGTTTTTTAAATATTTATTCCTCATCTTCTCTAACCACAATATCATCAAGAAAACTTGCGGGTGCTGTGATATATGGTTGATGTCTGGCCCATCCTAAATATCATACTTCAGTCATTGTATGAGCGCAAAATCCAACTCTCGAGTTAAGTGCCAATGCCGGTTATCGGCGCATTTTATTGACACATAATATGTTGCAGTTGACAAACATGATGCGTGTAGGCCTTATACGGCTACTCATCGTGATAAACAAATCGATGCACACACAACAAAATCCAAGGTATCAGGCAGAATCGGAATCCAGAGTCACAGAAAAATGTCGTATAGGCAAACAATCAGAATCCCTAGGCAAGCATAAATCCTAGTCACACAGGGAACCATAAATCTCAGAGTCCATAAGCAAAAGCAGTCGATGAAATAGAAAATCACGGAAAATCGATGGAAAACAAAATAACGAGACGCACGCGAAGACAACGACAAGGCGTTATCAGTGCCGGCCGATTGACAATTGAAATGTCATGTTTTTTTTTTGCGATGTTGGCATACTCGAATTGCACTTCGATGTCATATGTACGTATTAAAAAATTATGACCGCTATAATCTTTAGCACAAGCAATCATTTTTATTTTAACATTTGTATTCTGATACAAAAATATATTTCCTAAGTATATTAATGCAATACGTAAAGCCACAACGTATGTAAGTTGACTAAGATTTATATTACATGGCAACATTAAAAGTATCGCTTAGCCAAAAGTCATGAAGTCGAGCAAGAAAGAAAAAAAAACTAAGCTATGATTATTTCTTAGCATCAGTAATCTAGTCAAATAAGCTCTTTATTATGATGATATTTTTTTTCAGACTGATAGTACTTATGTTTGATTTGATAAAACTTAGTAAATTATTTTGTTAGTATCTAGTAGGGTGACATACGTAGACGCTTAATAATTTCATCAACAATTCTCTCGCCGGTATCTTTTCAGCGTAATCGAACATCGGAAAGTGGTTCTAAATTAGCTTCCAAGATTTGTGTCAAACACACATTCATACAAAGATTGTAACTTAAATAAAATATTTTAAAATGCGTTACCGCAGTACTTTGATAACGACCAAATTGGTTTGCCATTTTGTAAGCAGATATGGTGAATGTTGGATGTTCCTAGGTAAATAAGGTCGTTACCCGATATAGTGTTCCGTATCTTGACAGTGATTGGATGAAATTAGAGGATCGTAAACATACGTGATCTGGAGCGTTGTTTGTACATCCTCTCTCTTGAATGGGCCGGTCCGTGAAGCCCTTTCAGCGGCTGATGAAACACAAACTGTGTCACTAGGTACTGCCGAAATTTCGGATGGTGTTTGTAGTTGCAAACGAACTGCCTTGTGTGCCAGTAATGGGGTTTCTGAACATTTCTAAGTGAGTTTGTATCTACCCTGGAGTACGCCTACCTCCGGCAGATTAAAGATAACCAATTCTAAGTTGAAAGCCTTAGTACGTAATACCTCTTTTGTATCGGTACTGTATGGAATAAAAGCTTTTAGATTTAATACTAAATATAGTTACATTGAAAGACCATTCTATGTATGAGTCTCATCTGTTGAAAGTAGAGGCAGTTTTTATTTTTGTGAAATGAAAAGATAAAACAAGTTAAATCTCTTAATGTATCTCAAATACGTATTGATAGATAGATAATACCAAATATAATAAGAAACTACAGCTTCTAACAATTAATTAGAAGCACAACTACTAGACGAGTTAAAAAACCAAATTATAAGACATTCTATCAAGTGTTTGAGAGGAGCCGTCATCTAAATAATGGCGCAATTTCATTTATCATAATTTACCTCGTGTAAGGGAAATAGGTAGCGTAGGGCATTTCCGAAGCACATGATTTGCATAATAACTGAACTAAGTGTACAATATCTTAGTTAAGGACGAATTTCAACCATAAATTCAGTATTATAAGGGTTGTTTTACATAAACCGTGTGAACCGAATTGCTCTACGTCCGATCAATTCTCTCACACGGATTCAAAGACATTTGAACGTATTAGGGGAATGTTAATAGGTAATAGTTGCTCTAGAACTGCGATATACAGATTAATATAGAATTTGATTTGCGTTTAGAGTGTTTCGTTGAATAGTTTAACAAGCTATATGGAGTTTGGAGTAGTCGCACGTGGCTGGCTGATGCTGATAATACACATAACATCACGCATTGTTTCCTGAAGGGTTAGGCAGGGGAGTATCTATAGTATACTCTCATTTCGCCAGTTATGTTTAAGTCCTATGGAATGTGGGCACAAATCCAGACAACGTACTGCTGCTAAGATATTCTAGATAGAGAAACACTATCACATTTTGCCCGACCTGGGAATCGAACCCATGACCTCATCTTTAGAAGTAGCGCCGAGGCAGTAATAATAAAAACGATCGATAAATAAATGAGGCAACTGAATATCTTGACATTCGGTGTTTTCGTTAGGAATATTTTTTGTTTTGTGTTTTTTTGTTTTGTAATTTCTGAAATTTTGTGATCGATAAAAGTGTAAAGAATCGCGATATTTCTTAGTTTTATTAAGTACTTAAAATTACTCAGCCACTAATTAAACATTTAAAAAAGAAAGAAATAGATTCACATTAGGACAATCCGGTGAAACGCTCTATAATAGCGGTATGCTCTTCACTATTGCGGGAATAAGTTAGGAAAATAGGGAGACATAAATCCACCAATAATAACAGAAATTATAATTTGTCAATTTTCGCAAACGAGCAGTAGCCCTTCGAACACAACTTAACACATCGTTTGTCAAAAACTAACTAAGCTCATTTCATATTCACTTTTCATCCACGGCAACCCTACTTACAAAAAATGCAAGGCCGATAGTGAAGCCGATAGGCAAATACCCACCCCAAATCATGACCTAACATCGGGCAATTTATCACCGACAGACCTTTGTGCCTCTGCCATCAATCTTGAGCTTCCTCCGCACTCAACACTCCAACTAATTATTGTCGATCGTGTCACGACAGTTTGCTTGCGGATTTCACCATTTTTTCAACACCCAACTGATGTTTGACGTACGATTTGAGATAAATTAATGTTCTTTCAAACGTATAATTAACCAATTTTGGAGGGCGAATGTAAACACTAGCGATCCGTCAAACAGCGATGGTTCTTAATAGACGAATGCTGGGGTAGAGATCAGTTGATGGAAAGGGGAGGGAAATGAAACCATCCATTACAGGCAAGACGGACAACTGCAAGGCAGATGTTAACGGCAGTCGAGAAGATTTCCCTCAGCACTGGGAAATGAGCGAAACGACCGCTCCTGTGTGTTAATAATGAAACAATACGCACCGTACGTTACGTCCGTAATAAACAACATAACAATACACGTTCATTTGTTTTTGTTTTCTCTATGACAGCTACTCTACATAACGCTAATGCCACAATATTTCTCAAAGACAACATCTGATAAGAGCACAGTAATTTTCACGTGTTGTTTGACTAAACGAACGCGTTTTTCACCACATAAGAAAAATATCCAGGTAGATTTATTTACGTACAGGAACCTAGCAACATTAAGTTAATAAAGCATAAAAATATTTTACAGCGACTCATGGAGTGGCATCCACACGCGAGTAGGGAAGAAGGGCCATTTGCTTTATTACATTTACATCATACGCCCGTTAAAGCAGCCAACTGTACAAAATGTTGCATAAAATTCCTTTCTCGTGTCGCGATTGATCTTTTACTTCCTTTCAAATAATGTTTTCTTAAGGCTTATATGTACCGTCACGTTGAATCGTGTTCACAAACATTTTTCTATGTTCGCATGCCTCTCAATTTGGGCGTCTTGAAAGTGTACCCAAAATTATTGAAATAGCTCTTCAACATCACTGGGTGGTCTGACAAAATACATAATTTTATTATACATGAATGAGTTAAAGGTCAAAATAAAAGGACAATTTTACGTAAGGACACGGTTAGTTTACCAAGAAACGATTTTCTGGGAAAACATTTTCCTTGTCGAAGATTTCCTGTACTTAAGTAATTAAACTGAACTACCGTTTTGTTATAGTGTGTTAAAGTTTTCACTTCTTTCTTAAACTTCAGTACGCTTATGTTTTTATGAAGATGCGAAACCTTCAATGGGCAAACATAACATTTCCTTTTATTCGGAAAATTTGCAAAAATAAAATTATGTATGCCTCTGACGATACGCACGTTCATAATAATGGTTTCCTTTATTTTTGTCCCCGATCATAAATTATCATTATGACGACTAAGTTCACATGCGTATGGCCGACGTATAAGAAATAACAAGTCCACCATGAAAGTATGTTATGCAATACGACCGAGTCAATGATGGTATCGTTCAATGTGTTTTTTTTTCGATAAGAAATTATGTTAAAGAAGAATCTAATATTTTCCACTTTGAACATATTTACTTGTCTCCTATGAGAGTGACTAATGGTAAAAATCATCATCATCATCATTTCAGCCACAACACGTCCACTGCTGGACATAGGCCTCCCCCAGTTTAGGGGGATTTGCCATAATCGCCACGCTTGGCAGGCGGGTTGGCGATCGCAGTACGGTGGTAAAATGCATAGAGAACGCTGCTCCGATGGAAGTCCCTTTGTCGCTTCTTACGACACCCACAGGAAGAAATGGTATGGCGCTATTCCTTACGCCCGGCATCATACGGAACATTATAAAAGCCCCTTACCGAATATGAAAAAACTAACGACTGAAAGCGAACCCTCAAATTGTATTTTATTTGCAAACCAAAGTTGTGCAGTTGTAACGCAAAGAGAAGAAAGTATCGCAGCAAATATAGAAGCACGGACGTAATATTAGGGACTACGAAGCGATTGTGTTTGGTTAAGCGAATGGCCGCAGGACGTGCCGCTACGCAACACCGAACGTGCGTTGCGGCCGGATTTTTCAGAACCAATCCGTGGAACAGAACAACGTGTGCAAACAGCCAGCTGACATTGGCTTCGACCACCGATATTTACCAAAAACTAGTGTGAACACGAATGCAACTATTCTCAGTCTCCAATACACTGGCAGCACTTTCAGGCGCAAATAAAAATTGAAAAATCCACGCTCGCAAATCCCCGGAGGGTCGCGTCTCTCACGTTCCTCACGCAACGGTCCGTCCTTTCACATAGAGCTCGAACAGCGACATTATTTATTTAATTATTTATTTATTAAAGCTCAACGACAAACTCTGGAAAGTATTCCACTGCGTAACGGTTACGACTGTGTGGTAAATTATCTATGACGTCATAATATTCAGGTCGTGTGTAAATAAGTATGTTTTGCACGCTGTTATACTTATTTTACTGCTTTGAGTGTACCATCGTTACGAATGGGACACTAGAAATAAAGTTAAGGGAGACCATGTCTACCAGGGTCGCGAGATTGTTCAAACGAGATACCGTGGCCCTGATATATGGGTAACTGAAGGAACACGGGTGGGTTTTAGTCAGTAAAAGTGTGACGCACTCTCCCGCTCCGCCCAGTGCGGGAGAAATCATTTGATGATTTCCCATCCAAAAAAAAAAAATATGTAGGACTATTTTTTTAGGCGACGCACAGTCACCAAAAGAGATAAGTAACTAGGGTCGTCGGATATACTAGAAGTTTAGTAACAACCGGTGGATATGGTAAATATACTGCTTATTTTCTATTGAATGAATTCTAAACTTCCATTTGTGTCTTCCTGACCTCAGTAACTTATTTATTTTGGTGACTGTACTTGATTTACTTTATTATTGAAAATTTATGTAATCATTTCCAACTCAACTTTGCGAGTAGAATTTCGGTTTGTACAATATCCGGGTAATTAGGAGTTTGTTGTTTGCAAGTACCATGCTTAGATGCCTGTCTACATAATACGAACAAAATCTTTTGACATGATGTTTGAATACTGGGCATTTGTTTGTATATTTATTCGCATTATCTGAGCCCCAATTAAGAAAAGCAACTAGATGATTAATTTCTCATCTCGTTAACTCTTCAAACGATAAATTCTCGTAAATGGACGTCATTGACACTAATTTGTTCGACATATTCTCTGTAGATTTTGATCATAATTTTATTTGCCGATTCAATGTGTGTTTTTATCATTTCTAACGAAACGATATTATCGTGATCCACGTCCATGTCACGATATCGTGATAACACAGGGAAGTAAAATATATGGAAATATGTAAAGACGCTACGAGGAAGGGGCTTGTGACTAAGTCATTACAGCCGCACGGATCGATCTATCGGGTTAAGCTACGCTTGCTGCGGTTGGTTCGTGGATGGGTGACCATCTTTACATCCCTTCCGTGCCTCGGAAAGCACGTTAAGCCGTTGGTCCCGGCTGTCATTTGTGGATCTTTGACAGTAGTTACAGGTCGTCAAAAGCCTGAAAGTCTGACAACCAGTCTTACCAAGGGGTATTGTATTACCCAGTAACTGGGTTGCGGTTAGATAGGCAGTCGCTCCATGTAAAACAATAGTATTCAGCTGTTTCTGGTTAGACTGGAAGCCGGCCCAATATAGTTGGGAAAAGGCTATGACATAAAGACGCTTTTAAAATACCGTCAACGAGAACGTTATAACATGCATGTATTTCCAAACATTTTATGGAAAGAAAATACATTTATTTAGCACAGTTTAAAAGGCAAACAATAGGTATTTAGCAGGAAAGAGTAAAATTAAAATAAATTTTAAAAATGGAAGCTGACTTTACACGGAAACTAGCATTATAGTGTGCCTCGCGGCTGCGCCAAAAAGGCCCTGTAACCCTGTGCCTCTGTAACCTGAAGTGAACAATAAAAAAAAAATTAAAAAAAATATTATCATCACGTTAGAAATTATGAAAGCGCTCTAATCTTGTTTTGAAACATTCGAGAATTCCGTTATATACGTTATCTGTACACATCCACTAATCTTATCAAAGGGTTCGAAGTTCGAACTGTTTCCGTCACCATGGCAACGACCCTCACAATTTCCTAATAGCATAACAAATCACTTTTAATTTTGTTTACTACCGCCTTGAGAATGACTCCGCTATAACTTGAATCAAAATATGCCTATTAAGAACGAGAAATGGATGTAAACATCATTAAATTATTCAATAAATGTATATTTAAGTAGATGGTACAAGATATCATTAACAAAAATGACTGTTCATCAGATCAAACTCTAAAAACCAGTCTTACCAAGGGGTATCGAATTACCCAGTAACCGGATTGTGGAGGGATAATACTTGCCAGTATTATCCTTCCACAATCCGGTTACTCCAGCATTCTGGACTGGAAGCCGACCTCAACATAATTGGGTAAAAGCTAGGTAGATAATAATGAATCCGTAAGTCGATTAAAAAAAAAAAAACAAAATATTTTTTAGGGTATAAGCATATATTTAAAATCTGGTACAGGTATATGTATTTAATATATTCTAATACAAGTTTATTATTGTATTTAGTCTATTTATATATTTATTTATATGTTACAATGTTCCTGAACAAAATCTTTCAACATTTTATTTTCTCGTTGTATATTCTTCCAACATACATACTAGTACTTAGGCTTCTTAAATAGGCTGCAAATTTAACTATCATTAGGCTAGTTAATTACTGCATATCTAGTATAAAATATTATTATAATGAGATGGACAATTTGCAGCATTAGCATAACGATAATGACCTATAGATTTGTCAACTAAGATTGATATACCTACGCAATTTACGGGTCATCATTCATCATCATTTCAGCCGTAAGACGTCCACTGCTGGACATAGGCCTCCCCCAATTTGGGGGGCTTTGCCATAATCACCACGCTCGGCAGGCAAGTTAGCGATCGCAGTATGGTGGTAAAATGCATTGAAAACGCTGCTGTCCATTCTCTAGTAAGTCCCTTAGTCGCCTTTTACGACACCTACAGGAAGAAATAGGGTGATACTATTCTCTATGCCCGACAACACATGGACTCACGGGTAACATAATTCAAAGCAAAGTAGGTGAAGTGTTATATTGTTTTTCTATTTGAAATTTCTCAGTAGCAGCCCGTAGTCTGTTTTGTGCCCGGTTGTTGATAATAGGCTCGCCACCTATTACATGGAACTTACAAATAACTGCCAAAATATAGATGTACTATAGGTGGAGAGCAGTGGTAACGGCCGCGACTTACGAGTAGTAGGTCATGAGTTCAAACCCAAGCAGGGGCATTACTTTGTGTAAATTATTTCATCGCCACTGCTCTCAAAACGGTGAAGGAAAACATCGTTAGGAAACCGGCATGTCTTAGAACCAAATATTCGAAGACATGTGACATCTACCAACCCGCTCTGGGCCCGCGTGGTGGATTATGGCCCAATCCCTCTCACCGAGAGGAGGCCTGTGTCCCAGCAGTGGGAACATTATAGGCTGATGATAATAATAGGTACACCTCAGCCCAATCTTTTGGGAAAACATGGCGTGGTGCTGTGGTACTTTATGATAAAGACAATGTTTAATTTGGTTGGCTTATTTGTCTTATAAGAACTGGAACAGTGAACTATACAATAAACTAAATAGACATGAAAATATGACTCATGTAAATATTGCGCGTATATAGATAACGGGGCTTCTTCTAAGCATCTACAAGTAAAACAATAGCATCGTGCCAAAATTATAGTTCCATAAATATAATTTCATGAACAGCCGCGCACAATGTCTTGAAAATAATGGCAGCATAAACACTAGCAACAATACTAGGCACAGATAACCAAACAGTATTACCTACCCCTATATTTAACCGCCTGCCACGATATATTTTATCATGGTACACAGTTGGTAAAACACCATTTCGACTACCTTCAAGTTGGGCCGTTCATCAGTTTAATGTCCCCACATCCTCTGTGTATCAATTCCAACGTCCTCATTTGCGTCCACCATAAGTTTTACTTTGCTGCGCACACATTCTAGTTCACTGCATGCGATATCAAGACTAACAGCTAAGTAAACAGGAACTATATTTGCAGAGCTTACAGACTTACTTACTGACCTGTTTATGTTAGCCCCTATATCCTTTCTTACACGTACTACGTTCTTGTTCTTCGTAGTATATGGCTTGCTTATAGAGGCTACTTTATTTTTGTTCTAAGTAAAAGAAAATCAGGAAATAGTTTGTCGTATGAGCCTTTAGAAGCCCGTAATTTACTTTATGTGATGTCCCATACTATCCTACCCTAAGACAGTAGGTACTGCGTTACCGGAATAAAAGGACGACGTTCTAAATGAAAACTCTGTGTGAATTATTACTATTCTTGAGTTTATTTTCAGTACTTACTAAAAATCTACCTAGATTGAAATGCCAATTAATCATAGAAGCAAACCAAACAATGCAAACTTTAACAAACGTTCGTGTGGAGCTTTACATTATAAAATAACATCACACCAATATTTCGCCGTTATCTATAACGTAAATACTGCCCGTGATACTGCGCGCGCGATCGCTCGATAGATAAAGAATCAGGTCGGCGACCTCCTCGCTTTCCGCCATTTTACCGAGCGGATACAATAAGCTGCGGCTTTTGTATAAATCCGAAACTTGTTCTTTAGTAAAACCAGCTGTTTCTGCGAACGATGTGTTGGTACCGCCCGGGTTGACTGAGTTAACGCGCACACCATGGCGGCCCAACTCCACAGCGACACACTTCGTAAATTGGTCCAGAGCCGCTTTCGATACGCAGTACGGTAGGTAATCCACGTCCTTGATCGGTCGTAAGGCCGCCACGCTCGATACGTTCACAATGTTCCCCTTTGTCTTGATGAGATGCGGCGCCGCTAAACTTGTCAGGTGGTACACTGCACGCAAATTAGTGGCCATAGCACGGTCAAGTAATTCCACACCTTCCAAAATGCTACCTCGGACACCTACTCCAGCGTTGTTCACCAAAACATCAATGCGTCCAAAAGTGTCTATGGTCTGTGCAACAATATTCTTCACTTCTTCATCAAGCGACAACTCTGCCTTGATAACCAGAGGTTTAATGCTTTTTATTTCTTCACATTGTTTCGCAACTTTGTTCAAAGATTCTTCATTTCTCCCAACTAACACAACTTTGGCAGACTGCTTGGCGTACAATAGGGCGGCAGCTGCTCCGATGCCGGAACTCGCGCCGGTGATCACGATAACTTTGTTGTCGAAGTCCATCGTCGCCCGCGCCGCGATTGTAACTAACGGGTTTACATTTTAACCGTCAGTTTTAAGCAGCGACTTAGATAAATAACATGACCTTCGGTGTTCTATAGCTAAATGACTTTTAATTACTTAGATAAGTGAACTAAACTGTTATAGTTTTTGTACCCTAAAGATACTATGTATACTACTACTAACTATCCACAGATTTTACCACAGTTTCCATTAGAAACTTATTACTTTTTAATTGCCTATACATAAATGCTACGCAAATAACTGTCGTTATAAAATTATCAAGTGCATGCAAAATCATAATACTTCCTATACTACATAATCAGAACATTAGCCCGTGGTTAGAACGTTAAGCTAAACATGTACTACGGTTGACTTGGCAAAGCGAGAATGGGACTACGGGCCGTGAGCAGCACGTAATAAAATTTTTCGGTTATATGGACGCGTCATATTCTGGGGACAAAGTGAATGTTTTTTAACGAAATATTTCAGCAATGACAGAGCGGGTCGCGGCCGCAACGGGTAGACGTGTGCATTATACAAGCCGTCACGCGTACCACGAATTAGCCCGTCATTTCATTATTGTCAGTGGACTCCCGGGAAAATGTGTTAGTGGAATTATGCGCAACGCCCTTTTTATACGAAAATATCTCGGATTTTTTAATATAAAATATTAATAGTTTACATCATCAAAATTATAATTTATTAATATAAAAATCCATCTCATTAACATTTCGAGTAGGCTTGCGGAGTAATAGACACATCTAAATATGGGTTTTAAACTGGCATTAACAACGCAGAATTCGGTTAATCCATTCATCCTGACTTGCCTCTCGTATCGAGGGCAAACTACGTAATGTTGGTTCCGAGGCATGCCATTTACATGAGTGATTATTCGGGCAAACAGATGGTCCCGTAGGATTCTGGTCCCTAATATTAGCGGATGTGAGATGGTTTTTGTGTGACACATTTCTGAGACCATTCCGAAGTTTATCTGTGCAAGCCGCGTGGAAAGCATTGTCCGGACCCGTTAGCCTATGTTAACACGACGCTTCCCCAGTTGGAAGACACACGGTAAAACATAAATTGAATTTCTTCAAATATATATTTTTTGAGTCGAAATTCCTTTTTTAGAATTTGGGTTTAGGTTTGTATTAAATGTGTCGGCCCATAGGATAAATGTTTAATGTTTTCTCAGAATATGTTGAGCTATAATAATAGGTCTTTACCTATGAAAATGCCGTTTTGTATGAAAAAAATTAAACGAATTTTTTTCATGTATTTTTTATTTGTTGTCGAAATAATCACCCATGCAATCAATGCATCTTTGCCAACGCAGTGGCAGTTTATTCATGCCCTTCTTAAAAAATTCAGCTGGACGGGAGGCAACAAATTCTTCAAAGGCATTTTGTACTGTCCTCGGGTATTAAATTTTTTTCCCGCCAAGAAGTTATCTAAATTCTGGAAAAAGTAGTAGTCTGTAGGTGCAAGGTCTGGTGAGTAGGGCGGATGACGGAGAGCTTCCAACCCCAGTTCTTGCAACTTGGAGACCGTCTGCTGTGCAGTATGAGGTCGCGCGTTGTCGTGCAGGAGCAGCGGAGACGAGCGATTGACCAATGCTGGTTGGAGATGTGCCAACTTCTCCATCATTGAGTTCAGTTCTTCACAGTACACATCTGCAGTAATGCTCACCCCGTTTGGTAAGAAGCTGTGATGAATCACACCGGCGCTAGACCACCAAACAGTGACCATCACTTTTCTAGGGGTAAGTTTTCGTTAAGGGCATTGTTTAGGTGCTGAACCAGGATCCAACCAACTAGCTGAGCGCTTGCGGTTATCAAAGAGAATCCATTTTTCATCGCAGGTAACAATGCGGTTCAAAATTCCTTAATTTGTGTGTCTGTTGAGCAGTGCAAGGCACGTCTCGACGCGTACTTCGCGCTGGCGATCATTGGGTTCGTGGGGCACCCATTTGTCAAGCTTTTTTACCTTGCCAATTTGACGCAAATGGACCAATATTGTTTTGACGCTAACGTCGAAAGCTGCTGCTAATTCAGCCGTAGATTGTGTATCATCAGCTTCCACAATCGTCTTTAATTCGTCATTGTCGACCAAAGTCTTCGAACGACCGCGAGGTTCATTTTTCAGGTCGAAATTTCCAGAACGGAAACGAGCAAACCAATAACAGGTGGTGCGTTGGTTTGTAGTGTTAGTTCCATAAACGTCGTTGATGTTGCGTGCCGCTTGTGCCGCGTTGCTGCCACGACGGTACTCATATTCCATAAATACTCGAATTTTTATCGTATCCATGATGACGAAAAAGATTGAAATGCGATTAAAATGTAACACTAATCAATAAACAAATCCCTACTTTTGGAAAAAGAATCCCATGTTTTTAAAATAAAATTAATTATAAATTAGAATTCTTAGACAAACAAAAATTATTTTGATTTAAAATGGCCAGTACTGCAGAACGGCAATTTCATAGGTAAAGACCTAATATAATTGAGTTTTTACTAGACAAAATCGAGGTATTGTTATTACATGACAGGAAGACCTAGGATTTCTCTAAAGGTCATGTTCCATTTTTGTAACATAATTTTAACTTTAACTTGCTTACTTTCATGTTAGTTTCAGATAAAAATACAATTTCTGACAAAAAAAGAGAAATTCGAAGAATACGAGTTTATCAAGAATGTTAACCGCAGGTAGTACAAAAAACATCAACCACCTAAAATGATAAGTAACATAACTCAGAGCCTTGTGTGTTATAATGACTACATAAACAACTATGACAACAACTATGAGAAAGATAGTGTTTTCACTCTTCTTTTAAACACACTCACTCTTATTTTTTTTTGCTTAGGGTTCTTCGTCTTTTGTATACTGTTACGTGTAAGTTTACATAATCCACACTTCCACACTAATATTATAAATGCAAAAGTAACTCTGTCTGTCTGTCTGTCTCGCTTTCCTGCTAAAACTACTGAACCGATTTAAATAAAAGCCTGAGAAAGGACATAGGCTACTTTTTATCCGGGTAGTATGTTCCCACGGGATAATTTCCGACCTCCACGCGGGCGAAGCCGCTGGCAAAAGCTAGTGGCAAATAACTTAATTTATTATTTTGTGCTTCATAATGTCGTCGTTCAGAAAGTGCTGGCTCTCAGCCTAGATGGAATATATGACTTTTGATTTGATTCATCCTAAGTAAGTCTAAGAATATACCTACTACAAATCAATTAAAAATACCTATTCCGACACAGTTATAATTTTATATAATAATCAAACAAAACCAAACCATTGGAATGAATAATCATATTATATATAAAAGCTATCAATTCACTTACCATCACAAACCGACCAACCAAAATAAATCTGCACAATTTTACAAACGATTTATACAGCTTTCATGCATCGCCAAATGAGTTTCTAACCTGTAATTAATGCAAAATGTAATGCGGCATTACAGGAGGTCAGCCGCCTCACTAATTTGTACTGATTACTTGTTAATCTGCCGCAGAATGTTAACATAGCCCGGTAATGTTAACTTTGCCGGCAAAAATTAAACTCAAATGTGTTGCTCAAAGGAAAAATGTGGGAGAATAATGGGCTGAGTATTAACTTTTGTACAATTGTGGTCAGAGTAGTTTTCACGGTTGTTTTGTGTGGTTTTAATGATTAGGTATTCAGGTGTTTCGTGTAGTTTATTTTGTTTGTTTTTGGGGTGCTTACACCACAGTAAAATGATCTAATTCGCAGTTATTTTCATAAAAAGACTGATCTTTTAGATAGATGTTTACCGAATCATTTGACACAGAAGTGCTGACTTCTCTTAACAATAACCTCTGACAACACTTTACGGGTTAGACAAGATAAAGAAATGAGGTTCGAAGTAGGCAACCCTTACTCCACAGGCAGTGGGAGCCAAGACGTTGCGCAGTGGGTGGCGACATCCGTAAGTTGGGCTCTTATCATAAATCTTCGTGGGCCTGCAATGGATCACTCTAACCACCCCCACCTCGCCCCTCATCATTTATACTATATTATTGGAGGCTTACGTATCTGAAACCCTTTGGAACATTCAAATATGATCGCCTTGAAGAATTCGTAATTGTATCCATCGATTTGAGGCGCAAAAAGTGTTGAGCAAGAAAAAGGTTTTGTGTAGAACGATCATGAATCCAATCAATCAAACTTGAAAAAATAAATTGCCATCTGAGATTCAATAAAAACGTGATGCCTACCTACCTCTGTATGTATCATATCATACCAATTTTATGAAGATTAGTGGATCAATTTAAATTCACAACCAGTAACACAATTTTCGACGAAATTGGGTTGTCATCAACTAACGAATATTGTCACGCGATAACTAATCATGTACAGTAAAATTAAATTGTCATTTTACGGGAAATATCAAACTGACGAGCGACAGGAAACCAAAGTTTAACACCAGCGCAGTACCTGATGAATTTATGAATTAATTAAACGTCAATAACTAAAGCTGTCAATATTCAAATTCGTTTGGCATACAACCTATACCAGCGAACGAGCCACGACATGAAGTTAGAGTTCTCGATCCACTGCGCATTACAATATCTTCGACACAATTTGATTGACAGTAGACCGCAAAGTATTGTTAAATGAAACTAGAAACCCTGTATATCGTCGAAACCTCTCCGGATGTAAATTGATAATATTATGTGGTTTCAATCGGAATATTTCTACGTGGCTTAGTCAATTGTTGGGTTCATGAAAAGATAGACAGCTTTTTCCTAGATTAAAATCAATAAATTGAAATTAATAGAATGTTGCGTGGTACTGCACGCAACATCATTATATGGCTGTTCATTCATCACAAGGTACACTTCAAATAACATTCTGGCAAACAAAGAGGGAGAACAGTGGTAACCCAGTGGTAACGGCCGTCATATAGGAGTTGTACATAGGTCGGAGGTTTGAAGCCTGATAGGCGCTTTGCATAAGCATTGCTTTGTGTAAATTATTTCATGTCCACTATTAGGAAATCGAGAGGAAACCGGCATGTCCTAAAACCAAAATGCGAAGACATTCGTCATCTACCAACCCGCACTGCGCCGCGTGGAGGAGGGTTTGTCCCAGCAGTGGTAACATTATAGGCTTATTATGAGAAGCAAACAGGTAGTGTAGCTATGATATTTCAGACATGCAATCTACATCACGCCTGTAATCTCCCAGGGGGTAGGCAGACGTGTACCTATAGTACACCCAGTTTCCGGATTGTTGGGGATTCAGGGGTTGTTTAAGTCCCATGTAATTGAGGGCGAGCCTATTGCCATCAACCAGGCACAAATTTAGACACCGAGAAATTACGGATGGCTGAACCCAATTATATTATGCTTTTTTTTTTTCAGGATGGGAAATCATCAAATGACTTCTCCCGCTCTGGGCGGAGCGGGAGGGCGTGTCAGACTTTTACTGACTAAAACCCACCCGTGTTCCATCAGTTGCCCATGTGCCAGGGTCACGGTATCTCTTTCGAACAATCACGCGACCCCGGCAGGCATCGGTCCTAGTAGACCCCTACACTGCTGCTGACATCTCTTTGAGGCGCGCGTGGGACACTACGCGCCGTCGACCCGAGCCTGGTCCTTACCGTGGAGCGTCCCCTCCTGCGGCGGCTAGGGACGTGAGGGCGCAGAGACTGCCACTCCCTCACGCGCCCCGCCTCCTCCTTCGCGAGCATTACTGCTTCGCAGAAGGAGGTGACGGCTTCTCATTCCCTCTCGCTCCGTACCATGGCTCGCACCAGGGCCGGACGCGAGAGGTCGCCGCCGATTATATTATGCTTGACCTGGGAATCGTAAAGCTTGCGCCCCTAGACCAATGAGATACGTATAATACTTCGCAAACTAAAGCCAAATTCATCATTTTTATCATCATCTGCCTAGCCTTTGTCCCAACTTTGTTGGGATCGGCCCAGTCTAATCGAAAGAAGCTGAGTACTAGTATTTTACATGGAGCGACTGCCTTTCTGATCTCCGTAACCCAGTTACAGGGTAATACGATTCTCCTTGGTAAGACTGGTTGTCAGACTTTCGGGAATTTTTTCTCCCGTAACGACTTTCAAAGATCCACAAATGACAGCCGGGACGAACGGTTTAACGTGCTTTCCAAGGCAGGTATGAAAATATGGTCACCCATCCACGAACCAACCGCGGCAAGCGTAGCTTAACCTGGTCGATCGATCCGCGCGACTGTTATTACTTAGCACCAAATCAATCATGCTATCGAAAAACCAACAACGTATAGACTTAAACCAATACGTTTCTAAAGCATTCAGCGCATCGCTTAGCGCTTTTTTTACGCGGAAATCGCAGACGCAGATACTCGTTTCAAGGAAATCAATCAGCGAACCATTGGCCACGGCTCAAAGCGGATGCGGTTGATGTTAAGCGCTTAACTCATTATTTGGCTTCTGAACAACAAGATCGATGTGCCAAAAATACTCCAATACAAGCTAGCGTCGCGTTCCCGGGGATTAATGTTTGGTGGAGAAATTTTCATAGGTGTTTTTCCAAATATGAGCGTTTTGACAGCAGATCTATTTTCAGTGTGCGCTCAAATGTTTTCACAACGAAAAAGTTGTTTGTAAAAATGACAATTTCATCGTGTATTTGGAACGAATGGACATGCTTATGTGCCTAAAGATCTTTAATAATATCAAAAGGCGCATTTGGATAATTATAGATGTTTTTGTACATTTGGATTGTTTTAGTGAATAAAATACTTTCTATATCTCTTTACCTACAATCCTATATATAGCAAGTATTCTAGAAGAGATTTTTTTAAATGTGCATCATCTTTGCGCCTCTTTTTAAGTTCTTTTCTTCTTGTTTTTATATGTTTATGTGGGTACGTACATAAACAGATAAATAAACAAATAGTTTTATTTTTAAATAACGTGTTCACCCAAAAAGCCTAATTGGTGTACAAAATGTAATTGTTTAGTGACAAATCGAAAGTAAAAATAAACGATTGCTGCTAATACCATTTTAATAAAACCCGCTGCCACATCACCGACAGACGTTGTATTTCCACACACGCTATAAACGTGAAATGCGGAACATTTTCAAGAAAATTTCATCGCATTTAGAGCATTCAGAAGCTTTTCATATATTTTCATATATCTACGTAACAGTCACGAGCATAAACACTGAAGCAAAATTCAAAAACCTATTTTCTCGTAAAAAACAGTTGCCAGTTTTAGAAAAAACCTATCCCTGAATAGTAGTCTTTCCGAAATAATGTTATTCTGAAAACAGAACTAAAGTTTTCATCATTATCATCATTTCAGTTGAAAGAGTCCACTGCTGGACATAGGCCACTCCCGATTTGTAGGAGTTTATCATCATCGCCACGATTGGCAGGCGGGTTGGCGATCGTTGTGTGGTGTTAAAATGCTTAGAGAACGCTGCTGCCCATTCTCTTGTAAGTTCCTTAGTCACTTTTTACGACACCCACGGGAAGAAATGAGATACTACTGACGGAGTATTACGCAATTACCCCTCTGAATAGTCGGGTTTCCGAAACAATGGTATTCTGAAAACCATACTATTTTGAAACAGGTATTATATTTTTTACATAAATTATAGATAATTCTATAAAATTTCTATCTTTCTACTTTAGGAGAAAATGGCTTTAAAATATTGCGTAAGGTTAAGGTTGCGTGAGGTGACCTGTAAAGTATTTATGATCGTGACTGTACACGGTAGGAATGGTTTATTGAATACGCAATTGGAAAAAATGACAAGATGATGGTGAATTGTCCGGGGTTTCGAAAAAGTTCAAAACTGGAAATGGGTCAGGCAAATATTGCACAATGTTTGGACATCAAAGTGTGCTTTTATCGGGCTCGCGATGCAAAGGCTTTTGAGTAAATAGTTAATATTCTAGTTTGGTTTTATTTTATTTGACTCACAGTTTTAGTACATAATCTAAAAATATCTACTTACTCATTTTTTATTAGATATTTTGAGCTTCATCATCGTCATGATCATTTCAGTCGAAAGACGTCCACTGCTGGAAATTGGCCTCTTTCAATTTGGAGGGGTTTCCCATTATCACCACGCTTGGCAGGCGAGTTGGCGATCGCAGTATGGTGGTAAAATGCATGGAGGACTCTGCTGCCCATTCTCTAGTAAGACCCTGAGTCGCGTTTTACGACACACACGGGAAGAAACGGATGGTGTTATTCCTGCCAGGGTCGGGAGATTCGTTCGAAAGAGGTACCGTGGCCCTGGCATATGGGCAACTGAAGGAACAGGGGTGGATTTTTGTCAGTAAAAGTCTGATACGCCCTTCCGCTCCACCCAGAGCGGGAGAAATCTTTTGATGATTTCCCATCCAAAAAAAAAAAAAGACCTTGTGCCTAACAGTAGCAATTGCAACCACTAGACCAATGAGGCAGCCAGAATATTTGGTAAATAAATATGTATCAAGCGAAAAACTAGGGTGTCGAAAAGCCTACCAGTATATGAAGTGACAATCGGTATGAATCTCCAAAAAACAAACAAGAGAACAAGGGACTTATCGTCTGCTCTAACAATATTATGTGTATACACTATTTTGTGAAAATTCACGTAAAGCTTTTTTGCAGTCTTTGACATTTTTACGCTTTTCGAGCATTAAAAGCACTTCAGTTTTCCGTCGAAAAATATTACTGAAAGCTTTTCAGTTGAAATTTACATTAGCCCGTAAATTCCACTGAACTACTTTCAAATTTTAGTAAATGCTAGTCCTATCTTCATTTATTTTTATCACTTTGATCACTGTATCACTTTATTTTCAATGATAATTAAACTATTGAATACTTTTGAAAAAGGAATAAACGAGTCTGATGTCGAAAATATAGTTTCTAGCTTTTTACGCAAAATACGCGCTCAGACGTGGAGTTGCGGACACCAGCCCGTTCTACCTATTACCTATTCTAGCTTTTTGACCATTTTTCTGGAGCATGCTCCAGCTGAACGTTATTTAACATAACATTACGCCTTGTTCCCATGAAGAGTTAGGAAGAGGTGTACCTATAGTACACTTACATTTCGCCACTTATGTTTAAGTCCCACGTAGTAGAGGGCGAGCCTATTGCTATCAACCGGACACAAAACCAGACGGGCTGCTACTGAGAAATTCCAGACAGAAATCCCAATATCACTTTGCTGGACCTGAATTAAACCCAGTCTCCCCTTTACCCAGTTTCTTCTTTAACCCCAATCTCTAGACCAACGAGGCGCTTGGCAACGGCTGAACGTACTGAGATGAAATTTGGCACACAGACAGTTTATAACCTGGATTAACACTTAACAATTTCCGACATAATTATATGCGGGCGAAAGAATTGCCAAGCTTAAGTGGCAGTTGGCAGGGTACATTACTAGCAGAACAGATGGCCGATTGAGCCGGAAGGTTCTGGAGTGGCGACCGCGTACTGGAAGACGTAGCGTTGGAATGCCTGCTACAAAATGGATCGATGACCTGGTGAATGCCGCTGGATGCAAGAAGCACAAATCCGGTCGAAGTGGCGGTGCTTGAGGGACGCCAATAACCAGCAGTGGACGTCTTTAGGCTGAAATGATGATGCGGGTGAAGCCGCAGGTAAAAGCTAGTTTTATTCCATAGAACAACGTTACCTCGTCGTACGAATATCACTTACATTAACAAAAGCATTCAGCAAACAGTTTCATTTCAATAATGCTGAAATAAATATCTTGGTAGAGGATATACACACGTGGCTATATATATAATAATAGCAGAGACTGCACGCTCGCCATCCATCAGGCCCTCAAGGCCTATGACAAGAAGGCTTACTTCCCTCATGAATATTTATCACCCTGTTTATTCCCCAAACCAAGTGGCTTGAAAAAAAACATAATGTTTACAGCCAATTCACTCGCAAATTCAACCTGTACTTAGGAACGCTTTGAAGATGTAAAATTGCGTGTACGTAGTTTAAAAGATTTTTTTAGGAAAAAGATCAAAGGTTAAATGGTCTAATTTGTGTTATTTATGTTCCGTATTTGTAGACCCACGCTTATGTAAATTGTTTAAGCTAAATTTTGTGTCGCATGAATAACTTATTACATCTCTCGAACGACAGCTTTTAGGCTGATAGGTAATGTCCTTTTTTCCTTTTTAAAATTTGGTACAGAAATGAGTTTGACATAATATATCTGACGGCATAATACCATGAATTCGGCACACGATTCTTAAACGGAAAAATTTCATCGCTAGGCAAAAAGTTTTCGTCGGTTATCAAAATATATCTGCTGTGTTAAAGAAAAGTGCAATACTTACATGATGTCATTAGTCACCGGCAAGTCCGGTTAAGCAGCCAACGACGTCATAGGTTGACCAACAAAATGTCATTCCCCAAGTTACCAGAGGGGTACTTACGTAATAAATTATCAGTAGAAATCGCTTTTATTTTGACTATTACGCAACATTCATAACGTTGTTTACGTTGCTAAGCAGAAATTTTTTTCGGACTTATTTATTTATAACTAGCTGACCCAGCGAACTTCGTACCGCCTCAGAATCAATAAATGTTGTGTTAACTTATCAGATCCCACCAACACAAAGCAGAGAGCATCAAGTACCATATACCCATGTTAGACCAAGTTATGACAAACTGGTACTTTGAAGGCATAAAGCGTTTTCCAGCTACCACACACCTATGGTAGGTGAGCTCCTACCAAATTATGCCAACCTAGTACTTCCAAGACATAAAGCGTTTTCTAGCTACCACACACTTATGTTAGTTGAGCTCCTACCAAGTTATGCCAGCCTGGTATTTCGAAGACATAAAGCGTTTTCTAGCTATCAAACACCCATTTTAGGTGACTTTGTATACTTAAATACGTGTTCTTAAATTTTCTAATTATCAGCGCGATTTTTTATTCTTTTTTCTTTCATAAGAACCTTCTGCGGACAATAACAAACACAACAAAAAAGAAAAAAGTGAAATCGGTCCAGCTGTTCACGCGTGATGGCGTGACCAAGGGAAATAGGGATTCATTTTTATATATATAGATAAGCACACCAACAGCACAGTCACTTAAAACTCAATTAAAATAAAATTTAAAATTGGCACTTCAGTAACCATGCAAATAACAGGTATGCATGACATTAGCATATGAATATAAGAGACAAAAGAGAAAAACTTAATAGTAAAAAGTGTATCCAGAGACCCAAACCTAGAGCACTACAAAACACTAATTTTATACGCCACAAAGACGTGTAATCTTCACACTGTTTAAATAGGGAACGCCTTTATGAGAGAATGTACGACAAATAAGCTTCAAAATGATTCAGATTCATGGTGTGATTAAAGTGTGTTACACAATAAGGGTGGCAGTCAAAATACATGGAATATTTTTCATCGAATCCGTGTATAGAAACTAAAAATTAAAAATTGAATAAAAACTGTCAGTTTGTCCTAGAAGTAATGCCTAAAACTTTTCAGCATGTCGTCGTAACAACATACACAGCCCCAAGTCAAAACATTATGAAAACCTCCACAAAAAAATACGTGAAAATAATTGATATAAAAGTTTTGCGTAACTTTTGGACAGCGACGAAGTCTGACTTCTTAAAAGCCTCCAATAGGCGAGCCAAAAAATTCTTTGACAAAAGACGGCTTTGTTACGGGATCTGTCTTTGTTTTGGCCAACTTCTTTGATCAATCATGACAAATTGTATTTTGTTATAAGAGCAGCTCGTCACGAAGTTTGACAGCTCTCGGATAAAAGTTTCCTGTCATGGAAATAAACGAGTAGTATTAATTATTGATGTTAGATCAATCAATGTTAGGAAAAAGTTTAATGTTAATAATGTAATTGTTTGTGTGGTGCCGGACGTAAAAGAATAGCATCACTTCATTTCTTTCCGTCGGTGTTGTAAAAGGCAACTAGAGAATGGGCAGCAGTGTTCTCTATGCATTTTGTCACCATACTGCGATCGCCAACCCCAGTTAGTAAAAGTCTAACACGCCTTTCCGCTCCACCCAGAGCGGGAGACGTCATTTTATGATTTCCCACGCACAAAAAAGAAAAAAAACGTGGTTTCAAGCGTGGAGATTATGGCAAAGCCCCCCAAATTGGAGGAGGCTTATGTCCAGCAGTGGACGTCTTACGGCTGAAATGATGATCATGATGATGAATTTAATTGTGTGCCTCCTCATAGGTTTGTGTTTGTGCGTCAACGTCCCCGAATCGATTTGAATTAAGAAAGTTTTTTTCTTGTCGTTACTAGGAGAGATTAGAGGTGTACCGAAAAGTTTCCTAATTTAAGACCTCATCCGCACGATTAAATTATTGATCGGGAAAAGTATTGGGAAACTCTTCAATTAACTGTCTTGTCCTTCCTTATCGGCTCTAGCTACATGAGAATAATCAATGCCGCATATCGAGTGAAATAACATTAATACTTCTTAGTTGGATGTTTAGCATCGTAAAAAAGAAAAATCGTTTATTATTCGAATCGCTGACAGAAATACGCGATGCAATTATTTATCAGTACTTAATTAATGAAAGACTCGTGCTTAAGTAATAACAGCCGCACTGATCGATCGATCAGGTGATGCTACGCTTGGCGCGGCTGGTACGTGGATGGATGACCATCTTTCTATACCAAGACCCTTCCGTGCCTCGGAAAACAAGTTAACACTAGAAGTGCGGGCGTCCCAAATTTGACCCATTTCGATGTTCTTCCTGCTCTAATTAATATATTATTATGCATATAATCGTAACTTTTTATGACTTTTCCTGAAATATGATGATTATTATATTTATTATTTATACGAGACTTCAACCACGTAATTGCAATATACATATTTTTTTATCCAAATTTACCTCAGTCGGTATGTTCAGCGCTTCTAGTGTTATACCTTGGTCTTCGCTGTCATTCGAGGATCTTTGACAATCGTTATGGGTCATCAGAAGCCCACAAAGCTGACAACCAGTCTACCAAAAGGTATTACCCAATAACTAGGTTGTAGAGGTCAGATATGCTCTTCATGTAAAATACTAATGTTCAGCTGCAACAGGTTAGTCTGGAAGCCAACATTGACATAGTTGGGAAAAGGCTAGGCAGATGGTAATTTTGATTTGCGAAATTAAAAGAAAGTTAGCGAAAAAACAATGTCCCTATTTAATTCCCAGACATATTTAGGCACAATATGGACAGATTTGATCGAAAGAGATACCATGACCCTGGGACATGGGCAACTGAAGGAACACGGGTGGGTTTTAGTCAGTAAAAGTCTGACATGCCCTCCCACTCCGCCCAGAGCGGGAGAAGTCATTTGATTATTTCCCATACAAAAAAAAAGGTACAATATGGAACGGTATAATTTTGCGCATTACTTCACCCGAACAAACTGTTGCGATAAAAGATAAAAGAAGCGCGATAAAAAAAGGTGAAAGGCCAGTGCTACGAGCATCCCATCGCCGTCAAAAGTTCTTCAATATATCGTGTCAGTAATATCATAATATCTGTTCTGTCCTCCTTAAAGTTTCACAATATTTTACCCTGGTGCCATAAATGCCTTGGAGGCGCACAAAAATATGGAGAGCAATAAAAATGTCAAGTCAGGTCATCAGAATGGAAAGCCGAAGGCGTTTTGTCGCCAGATGTGGCACTGAATCAATGAAAAAGTGTTTTCTTCCGTGGCTCACATCGCCGATATATCTTGATGCGCCGACCGTGTCCCGAGTCGCGAGGTGAGGGAAACTACGCAACTGTAATAATGGACGCTGTTATGTTTGCTGACGGGACAAACTCTGAGCGAGCACCTGCTTGCGCTGACACGCGAAATATGTGTATTCACGATAAATATATATCTCGGATTTATCCTTGTACTGTTTAATAAAAATGTCGCTTTTTTGTCGCTAATATAAGAGAAGTGAATATGGGAATGCGGCAATGTGACGCGTCAATTTAATACCCGCCTTTTATGCAATACTATTGCGGAAATATATTGTCGTCTCTGACAGCTAAGTAAACAAAAGAAACAATGTAAATCTTAACAATACTAGCAGGTCTTAATCCAAATTTACGGAAACGGGTAGCTTCCTATCGGCCGTGTTTATCCGTACACAGTATTTTAAAGAGGCAAGCCGATGGGGAGAACAATGAGTTCGAAACAGTTTTCATGTCGGAAGTGGCATTACACTGAACATTAGCTTGGGCGATAAGGCGCCAACACAAATTGGTCCGGGCACGCGAACACTGGAGCGCATTAGAAAAAAGCGCGGTCTTAGAAATTTTGGAACTTGCTTGTGACAGGCCGTGCGAGCCCCAGCGCCTCGGAAATAGGTCTAGGTTTTATGAGCTAAATGACCGTAAAATATCCTCGTAATGGACGGTCGGGATTATTTAGGACACTGTTTATGTGTCGGATTACGACTTTTATGGACCTTACACAAGTTGATGTAAAATATGTCTACTGGGTGTCATTTTCTAGATTGAATTCGATAATTCAGCCTCTCAGTCTTAAACGAGCGGCTCGTAACAATGGTTGGTCGTAAATTTGTTGAAAACCTTGCGTAATTGCGCGCATATCTATTTAACATAATACAAGGTGTAACAGAATCAAAGCAAGACCTGAAAGTAGTTTATTCCTAATTGATGTCAGTAACTTTTTTATCAAAAAATATGTATATTGCCATACCTAAGGCCAATAGAGCTAACGAAAACTCAATCTTATTTTAAGGCAATAAACCTGATTTTTTTATGCATAAAGTAATGCAAGGGTTGACACGTTTCTTAATAATAACAGCTTTTAACTCAATACTCTAATTGGCGTATTTGAAGTGTTGCGATAATTATATTACACTCTGTATATGCAGGGTGGCAGGGGTATTACGACACAACCTGCTCCCATAGATTGAGTAAATGATTCTGAACCATGATAACTGACGAACCATTTCTACACTTCAAATCTTACTGAATCATATTGACTTCTGCATCATGTGCTGAATTTTTGGTTGCAATTTGCAGGTCTGTATGAGAATATCAGCAGTCACCAGTTAAAATAATCACCAGGTATGAAAAGTTTGCAAAACGTATTCAAACCACTTTTTCATTTACAAGTACCCAAGCTTAACTTGCTTTTACTTCAAACATGATCGTCTAAGAATTAAAAAGTACACTCGAGCACAAAAGTAATAAGTCACATGTAAATTCCACAGATACAGCTTTGTACAGGAAGCTTTTATTCAGCGCCCTCTGCTGGATCGGCAATAAATTAACAACGGGCAGGATAAATCCATTGAGCACTTCGATCTACGATGGCGACTGCACTGAGACTGCATTTGAATAATGTACCCTAGAATGTATTACCCCATAATTTACCGTCTTTGTACATTTCCCTCTAAGTTTTATCAAGAGTCAGGTATAAATTATGTAGGAACCCCCTTAAGTTCGCTATAGCAAGGTATATTTCTATTCAATGATACTCTGAATTGTATTGATGGCTCAACGTAACCCTTGAGTTGTAAAAATCATGTTATCGAAACGGAGCACGTTGGGTTGATACGTAATAAAAACGGACTTAACACTAAATAAGCGCTATAACAATTTTCGCCCTAGCCCATAATAGCTTTGCGGATTCCGTGGCACGAACATAAATCCTATTAAATTGTACACGTGATTTAAGTCGTGAAATCCTTTAATATTTTCTGTAAGAATTCAACATGACATCTGTATAAAATCTAGAGAACCCGAACAGGGACCCGCTAACATTTATGTAAGTTCCTTTGAGTAATTCGAGTCCGTAGCGCCTCGGGCTCATTCCCACCCCGCTATCTGTAAGCAATCAAACAAACGGTAGGTAATGACGTTAGAACTTACAGAGATACCCTTACATCTGCTGACATCAATATTACGTCACCACGGCTATAAGAGACGCAGATAAACCTTTGTTCGAGGGAAACGTAATAATCGTATTTATGGGCCATCATAATATGGCCTATATTAGGATGGAGCGTAACGAAGCATGTACGTTTTGTTTTATGAGACAATTATTTTCATGCGGTGAAATTAACGGTTTTATGTACATTCAGGACTAAAGATCGACTATTAAATGATTTATTACACGCTTTATATTAGATTCACTTTTATGTTTGTTTCTATGTTTGTACGTTTGTTTGCAAAAAAAAGCGTGGGGTGCCTAATCAATAAAAAAATACCTTAAAAAGCACCCCACGCTTTTTTTCCATTATTTTAACGTTTTAGTGTGGTTTTCTATGGAAGCATGTTTTTTAGTTTTTTTTTAACTATTTTTTTTTATGATCATAATTTAATAATAAGTAATCTTATATGACTGCCTCGCTGGTCTAGTGGTCGCGAGCTCAACTACTGAACACGAAGTCCTGGGTTCTATTCTCAGGTCGGGCATACTGTTATTGAGATTTTCTCATAAGCAGTCTGGTTTTGTGCCCGGTTGATGGCAATAAGCTTGCTTCCTATTACATGGGAAGCAAGAGGCAAGATGAGGATACTATAAGTACATCTCTGGCCAACCTTTCGGCAAGCCAAACGGGGTGATATGTTATGTAAGTATTCTCACATAATCCCAGTGATAATAGCCGCGACTTACAAAGAAAGAAAAGAATATACATTTACTAGCTTTTGCCAGTGGCTTCGCTCGCTTGGAGGTCGGAAAATATCCCGCGGGAACGTACTACCGGGATAGAAAGTAGTCTATGAGTTAATCCAGGTTATAAACTTACTGTGTTTCGAATTTCATCTAAATCTGTTCAATAGTTTTTGCGTGAAAGAGTAACAAACATCCACACATCCATATATCCATACAAAGAAACTTTCGCATTTATAATATTAGTAGGATAGTAGGATAGGATTTGCGGCAAACACGACGCAAAGAAAGACCAAAATATACAAAAGAAAGAAAAAGCTGGGTTCCACAAGTTATAGGTCGTAGATCCAAACCCAAACAGGTTCTTTACTTTATGTAAAAACATCAACACTACTCTCAGAACGGTGAAGGAAAATATCGTAAGGAAAACGGAATGTTCTAAAACCAAAACTTCGAAGAGATGTGACATCTACCGCACTGGGCCTGCGTGGTGGATTACGGCCCATTCCCTTTCACCAAGAAGAGGCCACTGCTGGGCAGTGGGAACATTGTGGGCTGAATATGGTGATGACGGTTCTTACATCAAAGAATTGCTTAATTCTATATATCATTAAATCTATCATTTACACCTTAGTTCAAATGAAAGCTTAATTCTGCAAATACATAAAAGAACTTTAATTATAATAAAAACTATGTATATTTATCCCCAAAGTTCTAGATATGATGTTGTACATACCGAAAACGGACCAAAGGGTCCTATCCATATTTTTCATAAGTACATGCTTGGTAACTTGGTAAAAATTCCCTTCACGCGTATTCAATTTTAGCAAGTATTAGTTAGGCAGTTTTATATATCGTCCTCGAAACAAAAGTACTTAGTACTTGAGATTTCTGTGGTCCCTTTTGTTCTTCTTATGTTGTACTCGTTTATTATTTATGACAATAATAATGGTGTGAAGTAGAGAATTCGGTAGGTTAAAAAGGAGAATAACCCAATTATTACATTAGGGAATTCGCTGACAAATTAACAGGTACTTCAATGTTTAGTTGCTACTAATAGTGTTATCAGCAAATTGCACGGGGATTTGTGCCAGATTATTGCCTACAGAAATTGCCAAGCTAATGTTTGCTTGATTCTGGATCAGATCTCACAGTAATTAACACAAATAACATACATATACATGTTAACATTTGGTTTCGAATATCGATTCGAAATTCCGTCCCTATTTGAACGTACGTATGTGATCCAGCAAAATAGAGAAGACCTACTCCATCTGCGTGTTTCGTAAAAAGTGAAAAAGGAATTCTGCCAAAAAGATAGCAGAGACTTTCGGTATGCTAATTGGTTGGTTGAAAATTGGTCATGAGTGGTGGAATTTTACATATTCGATTTTTGCCGGTCTAATCAGTGAAAGAATAATTAGGAGCTGTGTCATTTTAACATCAACCCCATAAGCACCCTGCCAGGGTCGCGAGATTTGTTCGAAAGAGATACAAGAGATATATGGGCAACTGAAGGAACACGGGTACAGTTAAAGTCTGACACGCCCTTCCGCTCCACCCAGAGCGGGAGACGTCATTTGATGATTTACCATCCACAAAAAAAAAAACTATAAACACGGAACATACTTCAAACCTGTAGCAATTATCATAGAAAGGGATCCCACCAATTTATCCGTATAACTAACATCCACATTGCCAAAAAAACTCATTAGCGCCATACAAACTAAAACGGCGTAGATAATATAGTGATGGGACGTGTCACGGTGAAATGTGAGTGAGTGGGACAATCGAACGTCATTAGGCCAATAGGTCGGCTGTGTCACGCGCGGAAGGACGATCAATGGACAAATATTTTCATTATTGGACCTCCCCTCGTTGTCAATAAATGCTGTAATTACCTTTGCGTTTAGGGATGTGCGATCTTTATCCTAATTGAATGTGATTATAATTGCTTTTTTGACACGTTTGGGATGGAAAGTTTATTCTACACTTTGTCTTTGGAGTTTATAAGAGTTTTTGTAAAAAAAAAACTTATTACATGAACATCTGCTGGTTTTTGCAAAAACAACTCCTTGGTTAGTGTTGGCAGAGTCCCGTTCAATGATTTGAAGATTTTTTTACGTAGGCACTGCTATATGACATTCTTCATTTCAGCTGAAAAACGTCCACTACTGGACATAGCCCTCCCGTATTTTGGGGGTGTTTGCCAAAATCGCCACGCTTAGCAGACGGGTTAGCGATTGCATCATGGTGGTAAAATGTACCGACAATGCTGTTCATTACGCTTTTTACGACAACCCGGGAAGAAACGAGATACTGCTATTCTTTACGTCCGTCACCCGCGGAATAATTATACTATTTGATGTAGACGCATTAATTTAATCTAATTCACTTCCAAATATTATCAGTAGTAATTGGTTCGAACAAGGGTTTATAAAGTCGGGCAAAACTAATGTCATAATGTGAATCGGCTGCCAATTTGTTGCAATGAAAAAGGGCTCTGTTTTCACGGAAAGCTTATTTAAATGTGTAAAATTCATGACATTAAGTCGAATAATTAATATTATTCATACTACCATGTCCCAAGTTGATGCTATGCTACGATTTACAACAATTTTCTTTGGAATGCGCTCCCTCTGAACATCAGGACGGCAACCAGTCGCTTATCTTTTTAACCCCCGACGCAAAAAGAGGGGTGTTATAAGTTTGAAGTGTCTGTCTGTCTGTCTGTCTGTGTGTGTGTCTGTCTGCCTGTGGCATCATAGCTCCCGAACGGATGAAGCGATTTCAATTTAAAAAAAAATGTATTAAAGGTGACTTATGTGCGAGTGTTCTTAGACATGTTTTATGAAAATCGGTTGAGCCGTTTAAAAGTTGTGGGGGAGAAAGTGGGGAAGAGTAACCGAATGGCAGCAAATATACTCGACTCGGGTCTCAAATGAAAGCGCACTGAAAGAGAATATTGATGAATTAATCGAGAGTGTTCCTAGCTTCGTTTGATTCTACATTATAATAAGTATGTACCTATAAAAGGTATAAAATATAAAATTAAATTACAAATTTAAAAAAACCCCGACAGAAAAGCCTAATTTCCCTTTAAAAAGTAAAAAAATAATTTAAAAAAAACTCAATCTGAAAGTACCTAAGTATGTATTAATAATTCAAAAAAAAAATACCTCGCGTTGGGGGACCGCTCCGCGAGGGCAGACGTTGACGGTCGTATCCTAAATGCAATATTGTGAATTTTATAAAAGTTTTCTTTTCTTAATTAGTTAGGTAATAGACTATTTGTAAATAACTTGTTAGGTCTGGAGCGGTTCCCCAACGTGAAGAATGTTTTTTTTTTTTGAATTATTAATACATACTTATAAAGTGAAAACTCGTGATCATACCCGTCAGAAGTTGACAGAAACATACCAGCGCTGATTTGCTGGTTTCGTTTTCTCCTCCACCGATCGGTAGTTCTCCTGACACAGTTTAATTTGTTTATATGTATGCATTTATGTATTTATGTATTCGTATTTATTTATTTATACATTTATACTTGTATTTTATAGTTGTTTCCGATATAATCTATCCCATTTGTTGCACCTGCCCTGTCTTATCTCTGCGTCACCCTAAGGCTGACTGGTAGAAAATGTCTCAGGCAATAAAAAGGTTAATAAAAAAAAAATTGTTGCTTGCAAAATAGCCTCCTAATTGGGTCATTTCTTCTTCAATGATGGTTTTCAAGACTTGCAAGATTTTTGGTTACTTGTGGTAACCGCGAGATTTCAAAAAGCCTCAAAGTATGAAGTCTGGTGCCACCGTCAGACCTGGCCAACCAGTTTAAATTGCCAAAACGGGAGATCACACGGCCCCGAAATTGGCATTTTAAAACCTACATTGTTGCTTGAGCGTTGTCATTGTGTTTCGCTATATTGCATTGTCAACTAATTCTCTAGTTGTCTAAAACAACAACAACATACATATGTATCAAATCACAATTACATTATGACGCGTTTTGCAAAAAAATATAGCACATTCACATTATGAGGTAAATTTTTCCACACTTTATTCCCTATGTTCCGTGTGGTGTCAGCCGTATAGAACAACACATTAGCACCATGCCATTTCTTCGCGTGGATGTCGTAAGAGGTGACTAAGGGACTTACTAGAGAATGAACAGCACCGTTCTCTATGTGAACTACGTCGTCTTTCAGTTCAAAAGGATAGCCCTTTTTTTTAATTGGAAATCTTCAAATGACTTCTCCCGCTCTGGGCGGAGCAGGAGGGCGTATCAGACTTTTACTGACCCATGCCCGTGGCCCATGTGCCAGGGTCACGGTATCTCTTTCGAACAATCACGCGACCCCGGCAGAAAGGATACTTACCCCTTAGTTATGTTATGAGATTTTCAATAGATCATGAGATGAGACATTCACTTAACTATCGGTATGTCCACTTCACAATCTACATGCAAAATGGTAATTATGATAATATACCTACACTGATGGCTTGTTATATCGATATACGGGAAGGCAATGTCCAGTACGGGACGTTAACGGGCCAGTATGAAATATAATGCCTTGCTAAACTGTTTCTTCGCGAAACGGGCTGCACTATCAGTATAAATGGTTTTTAACGAAAATTGCTTTTGAGAATTATGGCCTCTATGTAAATTGAAATAGTCGCTATACCGAGTATTTTTTTTACCAATTGTAGTTAGAGCAATCAATATGAATACTTTAACAACTAGGTTTTGCCAGCGGCTTTGTCCGCGTGTTATACATGTCAACATTCTTTTGAATCACTCTATCTATTGACGAAAACCGCATTTAAACCCGTTGCGTAGTTTAGAATATCTAAGCGGAGAAACACGAAATGCGACTTTGTTTTTTACTAAGTAAAGAAGTCGAGTAACAACGGTAACTGTAGAACTATGACCTACCCCTAGTTATTAACAAAGTTATTAATAATAATTATAGATGAGCAAATTTGTCGATATTTACTTATTAATAATTCACACAGATAGGTATGTGTTTTTAGACTAAACATCCTATGTACATAATATTATGCGGCTTTGTGCGTACATAATGTATCACTTTACACTACAAACAATGGTGCTGGTCCAATAAATAGAAACATAGATTACATTTTGTGAACTTTCATACCTAATTATACAAATGGCTCTCTATCTCGGATTGAAAAGGAGGAGAGTAAAGATTAGAACATTTTTCGCTTATCGTGGTCATGAAAATTCAAAGTATTTATTGACGTCATGTTATCGTGTTTATGTAAAGTTTAGGTATCGACCTTTACATTTATTCTAAAATAGTGAGAAAAATAATAGCAAGTGAAATGAAAAAAAATCATCTAACTTGGCTAATTCGTTGAAATTTTGTTATTTTAAGCACTTTTTCTAACTTACTGTAGTATTAAATATATTGGTGCATAAAGCGCTTATCAGTTTATTTTTTAATGAAAGTTAGAAAAAGTGCTTAAAATAACAAAACTTTAACGAATTTGCCATGTTTGATGATTTTTTTTAAATGACTTGCTATTTTTTTCTTACTATTTTAGAATACGTGTAAAGGTAGATATAAACCATAAACATAAACACAATAACATGACGTCAGTTAATACTTTGAATTTTCTTGACTATGATAGGCGAAAAATGTTCTAATCTTTACCCTCCTCCTTTACAATCGGAGATAGAGAGCCATTTGTATAATTAGGTATTTACACACCGGTATATATCAAGCTTGTACCGTGTGGTGCCGGACGTAAAGAATAACACCACCCCATTTCTTCCCGCGGGTGTCGTCAAAGGCGACTAAGGGACTTACTAGAGAATGGGCAGCAGCGTTCTCTATGCATTTTATCACCATACTGCGATCGCCAACCCGCCTGCCAAGCGTGGTGATTATGGCAACGCCCCCCAAATTGGGGGAGGCCTAAGTCCAACAGTGGACATCTTACGGCTGACATGATGATGATGATGATATATCAAGCTATATATTTTTCAGGTTTAACAGACCTCCATTGTGTAGGCTTTCCATATAGTGAGAAGTCAGCTTATACTGGATATGCTATAGCTTGATTTGTCGCCGTGCGTACACTATGGATCGCAATATCATAAATTCAGTTTAAAAGTTACTTAGGAAAAAAGTTATAAACCATGATTTGTTTATGAACTGAAGCATGGTGAGGCCCCCTTTAAGTTCAGCCGGTATTTTTTTAAAAGACTGGTATTTTTTTTTTTAGCTATTTTCATGATTTTTTCAAGAGTCTGGTTAATCGTGAACAGCACTGATTGGCCGAAATGAATCTTTTGCTTTGACGTTTACGCAGATTGGTTAACGGGAACATGCGGTGTTCTGACCAACCCGAACAAAGAAATTATGAATTGACTCCTTACATTAGCCAATCAACCAGCCAGTTGCAAACTGCGAAAGATGTTTTTTTTTTTGCAAATAATTATAATGGGCAATTCTTATAATTTAAGTCACCACGAAAACGTTCACAGTCTGATCTCAGTCTCAATCTGTCAAAAATATTTAGTTTTATTTTTCTCAAGTTTCCATTTATTCTAGACAAAATTTTGACATTGATTGTCACCGAGGTGACACTGCTGAACTGCGACTAGATTTTAAAAGTTTTTTAAGCACGAGAATTGACCTTCTTGTATTTTTACCCAGATCTTATTTAACTTCTTTTACCGCGTGAATGCAAAGTCCAATACAGATCGAATCGCAGCAAAAAAATATAAAAAACAGCGCTAATCCGCATCCGCAGCGCCCTACACATTGACCACTGGACTGTCCCGACGACTATATTTCATCTTTTCAGCGTTTATCGCACTCCACGCGCGAGAAAGCGCGGACAATTGAGTAACTCTTGTACATATACAAATAAAAGTGTTTAGAAGGGTGCCGAGGGTGATGTAGTTGATAAGATACCGGGAAATATATTTTATTTTTACTAAAAAAGGAATTGTGAATGTGGCGTGAGTAGGTTTTGGTGTCGCAAATATTAAGAAAAAGTATTTGGAAAATAGGTTTGAGAGAAATCCCTTTGTGTATTTGTGGAAGGTTTTAAACCAACCTAACATCAGAAGGCCAATTTTCGAAATTAAAAATGTTCAAAATCTAGTCGCACAACTCAGCGACAGTCAAATGGCAAATCATTTTTAACAAAAAATTTAACCGCCGAAAAAACTGAAAAGCATAAAATAGTAGACCTTAAAATTGTGATCTTTGTTCATTGATTTTTCAGCGCCGAATCAAAATTCTAAGGTTTATTATTTTATGCTTTTCAGTTTTTTCGGCGGTTTAATTTTTTGTTAAAAAGTTTTTATTTTATAATTGTTTGTGACTTTAATGTACTCATAATACTTGGCAAGGTATACCCTATCCAACAAAAAAGAATTATCAAAATCGGACTACTCTGTATAAAGTTATGCGTGGTAATACATTACAATCAGTGAGTGAACAATCAATCATCCCCTGTTTTCCAACCCTTAGTGTTCGATTTTGTTTTCCAAATTTATATGGAACCACCTTGGAAGTATACTCTTTCCAATAGAAGAAGAATTGTCACAATCGGACCACTATGTAAAAAGTTATGCGGGGTCATACATAAAAAAAAATTATATATATATACGCGTCGAATTGAGAACCTCGTCCGTGTTTTTCGTCGGTTGAAAACTTGTCAGAAATGTAGGGAAACTTGATGTGTGTTTGATAGATTGAGACTGAAACCAGACTATGTGCATTCTTAAAATTACGAGAATTACCCCCCTAAGACTTGTTATAAACATCGTACCATGATTTCGACCGAGAATTTGACAATTTTTGACCTCGCGAATATTTCCTTGTCTTCATTGTGTACTTTATATGGATAACTAGCTTTTGCCAGCGGCGTCGCTCGCGTGGAGGTCGTAGTAGCCTATGTGTTAATCCAGGCTATAAACTAACTGTGTTCCAAATTTCATCCAAATCCGTTCAGTAGTTTTTGCGTGAAAGGGTAACAAACATACACATACACATACATCCATCCTCACAAACTTTCGCATTTATAATATTAGTAGGATATTTCATGTAATAACAACTACTTAGAAATTACTTCAAAGCGTACAACCTTTGTCAACATGACAGAAACAGATATTAAAACTTCAATGTTAAAAACAAAAACCTTTAATGAAACCGTTTTCCTCACGAGTTTGCGACACATGTCATTATGGCTTCAAAGAAAACGGGGAAATTGTATCCGGAAATATTTACAAAGAACATTTTGGTTATTACTTAATTCGTGTAGCTACCTTCTGAAAAACGCAAACGTAACATGGATGTACCTTTATGATGTGAGAGTGACTTCTCCTCGGTTTTCTACATAGTTACCTCCCGTGTGCGGCACTCAATGATATACATGAATGGAGTGTCCGGCGGTAGGTCTTTTCATCGTTTATCGTATAGCACGGCTGAGGGAGCGAGCACAATCGGGGGAGCCTGAATACCTCGCCAGGTACATGTCGAGCTTTTGTAAATACACGCCCGCTCCTGAGCTAAATTCTTTATCTTAACAACTATCTATCTGTATGCCGACGAAGGCTTATGTTACGTTATGATAGCCTGAATAGCACCTAAAATTAAATTGAACCCATTCAGTATTCTCTTAGAGCAAAGATTATCGTTAAAGATAAGGGGTCTGTATCAAAGACCATAAAAGGGCTAATGTAATGTGGGCCGTGGGATGTGATGGTCGGGATAAACAATATCTAGTTAGTAAGTAAATAACAAACAGTTTAAGGGCGAAATATTGTTCAATATAATACAGTTATTTGTAAGAAAAAATATCCAATATCAATCAAAACGTTATTGGAGCTTATAACGTAATACTATACAAGATAGAGAGCGCTTCATTTCTATTTCGCAATATTTTAAAGAACGCTATATCAACGAATGGGAGTACCTAGTTCGCTTTTAAAATTCAATTTTTTTTTTTTTTACTTTTCCTTACCATCTATTTAAATTCGAGTTTGTAAATAATTAAAACAACAACGTTTTTGTGTAGTGGAAGCGGCTTTTAGGTTTTACCCCAGGTCGAGCGATGTAATTCGGGTTTACCGGTAGGGAAATTTTCATACAAATTGTACCGCAGGTAGACCTGTCCCTTTAGATACCTACATACTAAACATTAACTAAGTAAAATTTTACTGTACTAAAGCATTTTTGCTTCTATAACCAGTGTGTTCTGCCCACCATGACATAGGTAAAGTGCTGAGACGTGGCGCTCACGCAGGAGGCTATTTACAGACTGAAATGTTGCACGTAGAGCCATGAAGCGATCCATGCTTGGTGTCAGGCTAATATATAGATTTTTGAGTTTCAAACGTCAAGATATAAAGACTTACGGACTTCAATATCGGAAATCGTATTATGGAACTCACATGGAGTTAGGTAGGACACGTAGCATGGCGCATTGATGATAAATGGACTGAGGTTGTGACAGAGTGGCGTCCAAGTACTGAAAGACGAGATGTTCGGTTGTCCGTCGGCGAGGCTGGTACAAGAGCGTGGGAATTGTCACTAGAAAAGCGAGTTGATGATAAGCATTGTAATGGTTTATTTTTAACTAAATGTTTAAAGAGCAAAAGAAGTCTTCATTCTGCATGACACCAGCAAAGAGAGCATAGGAATAAAATTTGTACTCTACAACTCTCAGCTCTAAAATCTTCGGAATAAAATTTCAAATAAAAATTCATACGTAGTAGGTAAGTGACCAGCGGCGGCTAACAGCTCTTGAGTACATTTTTAGCAGGTGGCTTGGCCGCATCGATATGCTAATGCCTCCGTTGCGGCATGACGTAACATGATATTCGTTCTACCTGCGACGAGCAATTTGCAAGCGAAATGCCGAGGAGCGCAGTCTATGGAGTTTTATCTACTCTTTAGTATGCTGGTGTTTGCTTTCGAATATTAGTGTTATGAGTATGTAGTATAAGTCAAGTGTAGTGTTATTTAATATCTTGTGCGCCACGATTCCACGGAGATAGAGTTATCTTAGGCACCTTAAAAGCTGAGTATGATTCAGAGTAAAGATAAACCTTGGTTGTCTTGAATTTAGAGCTCTTAATTTATAGCCCATGTGAATAACAAAGGCTGTCTTGAATCTGCTAAAGATGCTTTAAATAATTAATATTCAAAATTAGGGCTAACAATAAAACCGTACAACGCTATCAACCTAGACTAGACGAGCCTGCGCCAAAACAAGACATAAAAATAAAATAATAAAAGCAGGAAACCCTTCTCAAAACAAACGTGACCAGAATTTTAATTGTTTAGTTCCTTCAAGAAAATGGACAAAAAATCACCACTGTTCTTACTCGTATATTCAGGAAAAATGTAGACACACATAGAGCCCCACGTTTATACAGCAAGGCGGGGCAGTAGTAAATCATTTTAATAATTGATCCCGCTTGAAATATTCATGAACTTCCAACTGAAGGTGTACCGAGAGGAAAACGGATGAAAAATGTTTCAGCCCACGCTAATATTTCACAACAACTGACCGTTTTTCTAGCGGACCCAGAAACAATGTTTTATCTCGTTATGCACAGATGTGAGATGTGTGCCACTTAAACGGATATGTGTGCCTACTAACTTTTGTCTACTTTATTAGTGTATTGACAAAGGATAATCTTGAAATTATTTGTAGAATATGAATGAAGTTTTCAGAATTAAAATAAAGAGAAGTTGAACACGGCAGTGTGTTCTAAATTGGCAAAAAAATTTGTTGGGTGACAAAGTAACGTAAGCTATTTTTGCTTTTTTTTCACTAGTATATATAGTGTCGTGTCCAAATAGTGGCAAAAATGACACCGATTAATATGATAGTGCTTTTGATAGACACCATCCCAATTGACGAACTTCAGTCTACACATGGGAATCGCTAATAACCTGAACTTCGTAACGGAAATGGAAGCAAAAAACGAAAAGCTCCCATCGAGTCCCATTTCCCGCGTTATCTAATGGAACTTCCCAATTCGAGTTGACATAGATATCGCCCCATCCATTTTCAAATTCTCAAGTTGCAATAAAACAGGAAGTGGGTTCAAAAACAACGTCTCGATTTCAGTCTCTAAGGAAATTCGGTAAGGAAATTCTGATGGCTAGGGTCGGCACAGCGTACGTGTCGCTGAATAAAATGCTGAAACATTAAGTCAGGTCACTGGGGCATAAACCTACTTAGAGCCACACGCCGAAGTGCTTCAGCGATAGCCTCGCTTGATTGCGTTTTGACCCTCTCCGATCGACTTAAGTGACGCGAAAGGCGTCAAAGATCAACATCGTCAATACTTAACTATCAACCCTGAAACATGGGTAACTCATGCCGCTACTTTTTCGTCTTTCGATGTACGAAAATAGATCAAGATTTCTCTTTGTATCTTTGTGTAAGTGTGTATATGTCAAATACAACGTCACACAATATTGTCTGTAATCCTATTTGGTACACAAAGCTTAGGTAAAGTCTATTATGTTGGGAACGCTATAATGAACCTGAATTATACTCGTGGCTTCGGGCGGAACTCGCGCTGTCTGTAATGACTGTATGTATTTATGTAGCCTATCCATGTTTATGTTAAATGTCTGTATAGGCTTCATTAATCTCATGTTAAATCATTAAGCTGAATTCTAATGATGCACAAATATTGTTGTGAATTTACCTGTACTATTAGAAATCAGTGTAGGAAACAGGTTGTTCTCTAAGGTCATGTTGACTTTCAATTCAAAATCATTCACGTCATAAGCTCATTCATTTGAGTTCTGTTTGATTTTGGAACTAACTGCGATTTCCCGAAAAAAATAACCCCAAAAGGCAGCTAAACAGTGTTATTATAACGTTCCGTTAATGATCAGTATTTTTAAACTTTAATTTTGTTCTGGAATTGAATTTTAAAATTCAATTTATTTATTTTAAAATCTATATTCAATTTAAATAGACTATAGAGATGTCTTACTTCCTGCATTGCCTAGCATCATAAGCAGGAAATAATTTCACGTCTGAAAATGACGTGAATGAATAATTAATTTACGATTTGAATAACAATGGGAAATTGCTTGCCTACGTGATAGAAAGAGAGGGGGCTACTGAGAGGGTTCCGATCCTCCGAGCAACCTGCATAAGTCAGACTGTTTGAGTTGCCTTCATTAAAATTTTCTAATATAGGTACACCTTTTAAGGTGCAAAATACTTCAACGGGACACGTTATTGTTTACTGGGATTTACCTTGTCGTTATTGTTTTATCATGATCTTTTGAATTTTTTTTTTTTAGAATTTGTGCTTTTGTAGCCTGAAACACAGGTTCTACCTAGTTCAGGCAAATTAGCAAATCTGCTCTATTTTAATTGTTTAAAGTATTTATTGTAAATGTGTCCCTTTTTTATTTATAAACAATTTATTTATTTTGAAAAATCTTTATTTGTAAGTCGAATTAAAAAAAATAAAAAAAAATCATGATGTCTTTGAGAATGAGGATTCTACGTTAAAAGCGGAATCAAACTGGATTTCTATGACTATTTTCTTCTGTAACCTTATTTGTGTATTTCAGTTTTCACTCTACAATGCCCATGCCCATAAACTTAAACATTTTCAAATGGAAAATTCGAGAAAAAAAAAGAAATTCATTATTTACGTTAACCGTTTCCAAGCACATAAAAGCAATCAAGATTCTACTTCCAAAGTAGGTTAGCAGTTCTAAAACAGTTTTTCCTGCCATGTAACGCAATCTAGGAACAAAAAGAAAAAAAAATACAACGAATCAGCTGCCTATCTTCGCGTGCAAGTTGCTAGAGGCAGTGGAAGAAAATGTATTACTGCAGTGTTCGTGGACGATGACCTGACAGGCCGTCACTATGCTCCGTTGCAGTCTTTGAGCCTAGAGCATTTCAAATAGCCCGAACAATCGTGCTTCGTTTGGCCTAGATATGGGATTTGACGGATTTTGCTGAGAGATAGTAGGTATTTTAATGTTTCGCACACAACATTACACAAGTGCAACAACTTCTAAGCAATCAAAAACGTCAGAATATGATCAAACCGCTCATTTTAATCTGAGTTAGAAAATTGCGTACGATGCTTGTAAATTATATTATACTAGCTTTTGCCCGCGACTTCCAATTCCTATGTCCTTTTTTGGGGTTCAAACTTACCAATTTCATCAAAATCGGTTCAGTGATTTAGTCGTGAAAGCGTAACAAACTGACAGAGTTACTTTCGCATTTATAATATTATTATAGAAATATAGATTTGAAGAAAGTTGTATAAGTTACAAGACTGGTCTATTAATCTACCCAAATATAAATATTTTATATAACATACACACATCAATAAACACTTTATTAGTGTAATGCGATAAAGCATTAAATATTAAAAGCTCACGCAATATGTAAAGGCGCAGGTGTCACCGGAGCTCGTGTTATGTTTGTACTGCTAATGGCGACCCCGCACTTGCTAGGAAATGAGCGATCCCTACGTAAGGCGCGTTTAACTTGAATATTGTATTAGTGCCACGTTTTAATGCGTGGTTTTATTCTATTTTTATCATGCTGAATGGACGGGTTGTGAGCACACTTCAGTGGGAAGTCAGTGAAGGTGGGTGGAACTAAATGGCCTTCATAAATGATTTTATTTCTGTAAGTAGGTTTATACAAACACTTTAACACGTCAATCATATTTTTTAAACAAGGTGAAGTTCAGTCTGACTATAGAAACGCTTGGGGATATTTTATCGGTTATTAATAGTACTAGCAGATTAATTAATGTAATCTTGGGCTGCTTTTCAGAGAAGACAATTTTTCAAATTTAATAAGGTAACATGCGATTACTGGTACAGTACTTCAATTTTCCTCTACCGACTAGAAAATAGATTTACTTTAGAAATAAGATCTTCTTCTATCTTCGTAAGATATAAGACACCTTAGATATAAGACATAGATTTACCTAGAAATAGGATTACCTTCTCTTTTCTCATGACAAAAAAAATAATCACAGTTTTTCACATTTCCCAGATTATGACATGACAATTTAGGTATTCCAAAAAAAGAGATACATTCCAGTAACTCGCCCAATACAAACGCAGCTCAGGCGCCATCACAATGGCTCTAGCGGTTTCGTTGACAAAGTTTACAAAGCTTTGTTCGGTACCTCCCTACGTAATAAGTATATAGCTTATATTTGACATGTCACCGCTAATGGAAGAAAGTATATTTAGGCTTACTTGACATCATGACCCAATTCGCTTTCGATAACAAACACTCGTAATCACTACGTTTGTACTAGAAGATTGATGTCGTAGGTGTAAGTAATATTCCCACTATTCAATTTAGGAAGGAATTTTAACTAATATAAACATTGTATTTGAAATGGAAATAATTGGTAACTTTTTTATGGGTGGGTCATCAAATGACGTCTCCCGCTGTAGGGTGGAGCGGAAAGGCGTGTTGACTAAAAGCCATCCGTGTTTCTTCAGTTGCCCATATACCAGGGCAACTGTACCTCTTTCGAACTAATCTCGCGACTCGGCAGGAATACGGGGTACCTTACATAAATTTGAAAGCGGAAGAAATGGTATGCGCTAACATCGCAACCTGAACGCGGTGCCCGACTACATGCAATGAAACACATCTATGATCACAAAAGAATACTTACAGTTACAGGTACCTATAGCCAAGGTTAGAGATAGGACCTGACACAGTCGTGCGAGCACAACGGCGCCAACCTCCAAATGTTTACGATTATGAGTGACATTTTTAGGGTTCCGTTGCCAAATGGCAAAAATCGGAACCCTTATAGATTCGTCATGTCTGTCTGTCTGTCCGTCCGTCCGTATGTCACAGCCACTTTTTTCCGAAACTATAAGAGCTATGCTGTTGAAACTTGGTAAGTAGATGTATTCTGTGAACCGCATTAAGATTTTCACACTAAAATAGAAAAAAAAACAATAAATTTTGGGGTTCCCCATACATAGAACTGAAACTCAAATTTTTTTTTTTTTCATCAAACCCATACGTGTGGGGTATCTATGAGGTCTTCAAAAATGGTAATGAGGTTTTTATTATAATTTTTTTCTAAACTGAATAGTTTGCGCGAGAGACAATTCCAAAGTGGTAAAATGTGTGTCCCTCCCCCCGTAACTTCTAAAATAAAAGAATGATAAAACTAAAAAAAATATATGATGTACATTACCATATAAACTACCACCAAAAATTGGTTTGAACGAGATCGAATGAGTAGTTTTTTTTTTAAACGTCATAAATCGTAAACCGCAATTTACCTTATATTCAATCAACTGAAATATAAAATAAAAAAAAAAACATTTATTTTTAAACCGAGAATACCTACAGGTTTTTACGGAACCCTCGGTGCGCGAGTCCGACTCGCACTTGGCCGGTTTTTTTATTTTGTTTAATTGTAATTTTTGGGGAAGGCCTATGTGCAGCAGTGAACATCTTTCAGCTGTAATGATAATGGTGAATTGTATTTGCGTTAGCGAGAGCGCGATGCATCACATCATATCTCTCATGCCTGTTTTGTATTATCTATCACGCACTGACAAAAATGCCTTAGCATACAAATAAAATTATAATTTTCAATAAATTAACGTTTTGGCGGTATTTACGCGTGAAAATAAACCCGTGTGTCTTAATTCTTTCCTGAATTTTGATAACACTTAAGAAATACACATGAAGGCTTATCTTGAGCTATATCAACATGCACTATTAAGGCGATGGTCCTCGTGTGATTGAGTGCAAGTGTGTCCTTTGGTCTTGGTTAAGTTGGGTTAAGTTACGTATCTTCCGCTTTAAGTTTATCTAAGGTTCCGATATCTATACTTTTCTTTTCAACGTAGCGTTTTTTTTTTTGATACGTCGTCTTCTTAAATATGTCGCTGACCACCGTTAACGTAGTTTAACAATACCTACAGCAAATTATATTTAATTAATAAATTATACAATAGAAAATACGTTTATTCATCAACAAACTAACCGCAAAGGTTCCTTCAGTTGCCCATGTGGCCCTGGCATATGGGCAACTGAAGGAACACGGGTAAGTTTTAGTCAGTAAAAGTCTAACACGCCCTTCCGCTCCACCATGAGCGGGAGACGTCATTTGATGATTTATCTCCCACAAAAAAATAGGTGCACTTGTAACTATTCTCAATATCTAAGTTATTCTACAAGATTATTTTTAGTATATGCGAAACCTGAATATAGTTTGTTCAGAATCAGTAACTGAATCGATTCCAATATTTTTTACACCATGTTATATTTTGTCCCAAAAATATTTAATTACGCTTAAAAGTTGGTATCCGCAATCATATGTTTGCACACAGGTCACGACAGTTCATAGCTTTCTAGGCGGCGTGGGCGCACAGCGGCACGGCGACGGCGGGGCGCCCTCCGCTAGATGCATATGTTTTTGCGTGGAAAACCAGGTAACTTAACAAGCTTATAACTTTGTGATTATTAATGATACAGTTTTGAAATTTTTTTCATAGATTCTTTACATAAAAATACTAGACCCGTGTTTCGAGTTTCGCATAAACAAAAATTAATGTTGTATATCTTTTCTTATCTATAGAGGATTTGGTTTCGGCACTTAGTCCTTCAAGTTGGCTGTAGTGCGTGACCAGTCCCAGAATCCCATGATTTATTTGTAATTTAAACCTCTTTTTTCGTTCGCTGTCAATACTAACACAATTATTTTTTTTATAAATCACACATCAATCACTAATAAAGAAATCACTTTCACACGAATCTATACCATGTTCCAAACCAAAACGAGGGCATTGACACTCTTGAGAAGAAAATAAAATAAGTACATAAACGTGGTAAAGTCTCTTTAGTATTTATAGGTCACATTTACCAAAGGAGGTCGCCAATTTTCATTGAAATGTGAAAACCTATTCTCGCAAGAAAATTTCGGAATGAAATTTCGCGCATTATATTTAGACACCAGACAGAAAGGGCAGCAGCGTTCTCTATGCATTGCATCACTTCTTTCTTTTTTTTTTAATTGAAAGGGATTTTTTGTTTCCTTTTCTTATGCTCATAAAACAACAAAATTTGCTGTTGTAATTTTGGAGGATATTGACTCCTGAAACACAGTTATAACTAAAGCAGGAGTCATAGAAATCTATAATTTAGTGTACACTTTGTAGTTTTTTTTTGTATTTTTGATACTGCGTTCACCAACCCGCGTGCAACCCACAAAAAATAAACCGACTAAATTGACGGCGTTTTTCTTTCGGCTGATATGATGATGATTTAGACACTCTATCTGTTTAACTTCTCAGCAATCGAAAACCAAAAAACCTAGATCGTTTATTAAATACAAAGTGCTAGAGAGACATGGATTTCAATTCATAATTTTGAAGCCCCGCGTTGGTATTGTTTATTGGCTATTAAAATAAAATTTCTTCGGTAGGGGGTCTATAATCATGTGCTGAATTCATGGTTATAGTATTGTGCGTGATGTCCTGTATGGGCTGTTGTGAGTATTTACTTTCTTTAAAAGAAAAAATGTGTAATTCCCATCGTCAACAAAAAACATAAACTTTAACACTCCCTTAAATTCTATTGTCGAAAAACTCCCTTAACTCTATAAACTTGAGTTATGACTGCTCGGAGGATTTACGTCGAAGAGATTGACTTTATTCGTTAGCCCATTCCAGTAAGAGCGCCTATTAAAGAGGTATTCTACACAAAATTGTGTTATCAGCGCGGGGAGGGGGAGATAAGGCGCGGAAATAGGCCCGTCCACTTATCGCACGCCACCCTACTGGGACCGAATTAATCTTGCCATTATGTCATAAAAACAGTAATTAAGAATTTTATATGGGAATAAGGAAGTCACCCAAAAAGATTATTTTTAATACGTCTTTCATACCAACTTGTGAAAAGTGATGAAAACGTATGTCCCAAAATATTGGTTTCAAAATAGGTTCTAATAGGCACAGTTAGCATCACATATTATATCGGGACGAACAGATTTTTCTAAATGATCTCAACAACTAAGAAAATTAAACTTTATCACAACTGGATAAAGTTCTTGTCAGAATGAAAGTTGTCTTCATTCTGAAACATTCTTTGTGTTATTGAGTAAATATTTAATTTTCATAGTTGTTTAAATCAGTCTGAATAGTCTGTTAGTCCCGATATTATTGAAGCTGACTGTACTACGCCCTTTATTAACCATCCTATATATTGTCGACTTAATTAGTTTTAAAGCGAAAATAGACAACAAAAAGCTTGCGGCACCCATACATACAAACGATTAACTTTGGAACACGAACGCGGTTTAATTGTTATAAAGTTTAAGTAGAACAGTTTCTAAATGTAGGTCTACCAGTGTACCTAATATAGCAAATTGCTTTATACCGGTATACGGTAATAACTTATGTTTCGTAAACAGACTTCGTTTAGACATCCGCATTCATTAAAATCATAGCCTTCACAAGTGGTGACCCATACTAATATTAAGGTTTCTTCGTTTCAGACGTGAGGAAGTTTTCAAAGAAATTGTTCTGTGAGAGTCGCGTCGCGCCTTCCTGTCGCGTCTGCTTATGGAAGGGAGCCTTTATACTGTCTGTATGTTTGTTACCTTTTCGCCCTCATAGGTATCCTTAGACCTGGTGAACGACAAACGCTATTTTTCCCCCTAGATATTTATATAAAATCATGATATACAAAGTACACGCAGATGAAATCGGGGGCTACGGCTAGGACTTTATAATATAAGGTGACAAGGACATCGACGAACAAAATGAAAGCATGCATTTAGTACACAATTCTGAATGCCACTGCGCTAATTTTTTTTTCATCAATTACTAAAAAAAAATAAGCAGATCAATACTTTCGACCATATTGCACTTTTCTATGAAACAGCATATTTTTTATAGCAGTCGTAAATTTACGACGCTAGCGGAAATTCTGCATGTGCTGAACTCATGGTTTCCGGTCGTTCATCCATGTCCTTGCCGCCCTGTACAAGAACTAATGAGAGTCAGATATACAATTAAAAATGTAATCATCAGATTCAGCGTGCTAAAACCATGCTAACTGGTTTATACAACACACTGGTTATTTTTACCACAGAATGGTCTGTTCACATACCTATATATTGTTCATGCCGCAATGATCAGAGAAGATTAGCTTAATCCTTCTAAAATCCTGCCTAAAAATACCTCAAATAAAGTGCGGAAAAATATCTCGCGCCATACGTGACGCCCCAGTTCAATAGTGTTCAAACCTTTAAAATGCGTGCTATTATCCTCCGCCAACGTTCCGCAGATAGTCAGGGAGCGGCACTAAATTACGTAAATCCCGATCCCGTATACAGAGCAAGTGAACCGACGAAGTGACACGGAATTGAGCACACACTATATCAAAGTAAAGTACACTATTTTTATATGTAAATTCTATAAAAAGGGATTCGACGAACGTAAAAACTTGGGAGTTGGAAGGAACGATGGCCGGATCTGGAGAGCAATCATAGAAGGCCCTTGCGCAGTAAATCATGCAATAAATTATCGGGCATGAAATATTCAAAACGCCTCAACATACGGCAGGGTGTGAAGAACAATGGGAAATTCTCGCCTTCCCGCCGTCCGTAGGGATGGAATAAAACCTGTAACTATGGCAGCACTTAATGCAAATTTATGTTTTAAGCCTTATGGAAACTACGGGATTACGGAAGGCTTGCTGTTTAAATTGCTGATAATAATATATCGTAGTAGCAATGTTTTTAAACTTTTGTACTATCTACTTAATGGTATTGTTTATTTATATAGAAGCCTTACTGCTATTGTTGAAGTATACCTTCCATTTAGCGGTTTTGGGGCCTTTGTCAAAGAATTTGTCGATAAATCGTCAACCTTTGGAATGTATCGCTTACCTAAAATTTCACAGCACCCTTACACAAACATAGCATAGGTGGTTGCCGATAGAAATAGGATATGAAAAGAGTACCTAATTCTCTCGGTCAGCCTTTCACACGTACAAAAAACATTAAAACCGTCAGTACAGAAACAAAATATAGAGTCACTGCATCTCGGCAGTCAAAATATATATAATATAATCTTCATGCATTAATGTACCTAAACTAAAATATTCCAAATGATATACCATCAATGTATTTAGCACCCACATTTCACACTAATAAAATTAAGCGTACCATAGGATCTGAAACCGCAGTAGGGCTTCAGCGCAGCCCTATTTGCGTGCAGTTTCGATGGTGGTGCTCCAACCGTGTTAATTCTCAGTTATTCGATGATCGCCCCACTGAACTCTTGAACTTTAATTAACTATTTACGTTCAACATTTCCAATTTTAACTTCACCTCGTTTCTTTAAATATATCATTTTTAAAGCCAGTTTCAGTTTTCACACTTCTGAATGAAAGTTATTTTAAAAGAGATCGTTGAGAGTGGTTTTTGTAAAGGTAATTTTTGGTATTTTATAGTTCATCGCTTTTTGACCTTGGGACACTAGATATATAAACTTTAGCTTGATCACAATCCAGTAGTAGTATGTAATTTATCAGAAAAACAAATAGAGATAGTACTTCTAATTAGAATTGTACCTGAATGGAAAAAGGAATTACAAGACACACCTCCCGTTCTCAGGTAATAGGATTAGCAATGGCTATCTACTTGACATACTTTACTTATGTATCTTATTTTAAGAAGATGTTATTTCTAGCTCTTAGAAAAAAAAACATATTATATCTATTGAGTAAAACAAAAATAAAATCCATTACCTGTGCCCGATACTCTTATATAATCATTTCGAATCTAGGCTACCGAAAGTCAAAAACACAATATCGACAAAAGTGCTTCTCTCAGTAACTAAAGTTAAACATAGCTCGGGGCCACAAAACTGTCTCATGGAAGTTTTAAACCAGTCTTACATGAATTCGCCTTTAACGTTTATTCTATATTAACACTCGGGAGTTTTCAACAGTTACTGGAATAGATGCCAACAGAACTGCATGAAAGCCGAATTGTCAGAAATTCTGGAGTATTATCAGCTATATTATCGACTAGGTAGTCTTGCTTAGAATTTGTGGACTGTTTCTAATCATGTTCCTATTTCAAATTCAAAATGTAGAACAGTAAGTAATTTTGACAAGATGGAAGCCAGACGAAAGAAGAGATCCAATAATAATATAAAGGATCTTAAAATAATTTGCTTCTACGACCTAAATCACTGTAAAATGTTAAGAAAATTTATTATCAACTAAAATTGTCTCAAATCACAACTTTCGTTCTTTGACAGTAATTTACAGTTGTCTGAAATGGCTATGACACGGCAAAATGATGAAGATTGTACATATTATCTACAAAACAAGCATTATGCGTTAATACAATAGAAAACTAGAATATATGTACAAACACTGAAGGAATATAAAATCTTTTCATGATAACAGTGTATGTACAGTACCTAGCCGTAAATATATAACATCGACTTTAAAAAAAAAGTCGGTAGTGTTGAGCGCCATCTCTGTTGCAACCCAATCACAGTTGTGTTCCTATGCTTTTGTATCGCTGACAAAGTCACAGGCATCTTTGTTTTCGTTAAACTAAGGTTGCTTCTGGGTTGTTACTGTCAGAGGTAAAACAACTGTGATCGGACTGTACCTACACATGTGTATGTGGCAGAAATGGTGCTCATACTTATGTGACCATAAAAGATCAATTATTTTCATACATTAATCTTATTTTTTTAAACAATATGAAGTCGGCGTTTCCTATAATGGTCTACAATAGTCTCTTTTAAAGTCCAAACATAGGTAACCTTGGTCAGATCATGCGAAGACCATGTAGATTAGTGTCTAAAATGGTTCTTTGAAGAAATAATCCCACAGATTTGAGTAGACCAGAGGGGAAACTCTCGAAACTTGTAATTTTAAGAACTTTCACAGTCTGATCTCAGTCTCAATCTGTCAAAAACGCGAGTTTTCATACATTTTTGACAAGGTTTTGTCAATAGGGAATATGCATGTATTTTTTTATATTTTTTTTCACTTTTTACATCGTTATAAAATATTAAAATATATAAATACTGTGATGATGATGATGATAAATACTGTTGGAAATGCTTAAATTTTTTTTTTTTTTTAATAATATTTAAAGCATCGCTTTTTGATCTGTTTAAACACCGCCATTTTTCGCGGGCCTTGATTGTCGTCACAAGCCACTACCAGTGTTTGTTGACTATAAGTTTGACAGATACGTTTGGTTCTTTTATAGAAATTTTCAGTTTTAAAAGCTATTCACGTCATGGAAAACCTTAAAAACCATTTTATAGATATTGTCTTGTACCAATGTGCAAAAAAATCGGCAGTTTAGAATCGGCGAACACAAGTGCGTCACCGGCTGCCCATAATGCTGACCAAGCGCTGCCCGCCGCCGCCGTCACCCGCGCCACAACACCGGCTGCGGAAACGTCACACGTAGGTACGTCGACCCCAAACCGTGCCTACGCCGCTATTGTCACCACGAGAAAATCAGGTGTGTCGCAGTCTATGCGGCAGAATAAAATTGGGGAAAACCAGACGAAGGTTTCACTACCGGCCTTGGCTGCGGTCCGTAACTCGTTGCCGAGAACGGGCCAAGTTGATGAAGAGGGTTTCACGAAAGTGGAAAGGAAGAAGAAGAAGCCCTGTTCACGAAACCAGTGTGGAACAGCTCCGAGTGGACCCAACATGCTGCTGCGCCCTGCTGTGCCTACGACGCAGCTGTATATTTCACGTCTGCATTACACCACGAAGGTTGAGGAGATCGTGGAGTATGTACGAGTGAAAACGAACTTCACTTTGAGGGTCGAGAAGTTGGAATCGCGCCACAACACGAATTTCAAGTCATTCGTGGTGCGAGTTCCAACTGTACAAATCGAGACCTACCTCAAGGCAGAGTTTTGGCCGAAGGGTGTCGTGTATCGGCGATTCCGCGGAAGGCTACGCGACACCACGCAGCGCAACACGACGCCGTCACTTCGTGTACAATAGTTTTAAATTGTTTTTTATTTGTATGTATGTTAGTCTGTAAGGTATTTATGTTATGGGTTATGTAGCCCGAAATAAATTGATTTGATTTGATTTGATTTGAAAAACACCATTATAAGTACACCTGATAAAGTGTTTTTTCCTGTCCCAAAAGATGCGAAAACCCTAAAACGATGGTGTAAGGTTATGAGAAGATACAATGTATCTTCATTATCGTGTTTGTACTGCTGGGTGCATTTATGAATAAAAACCTATGTAATAGATTATAATATATCACGTTTTATAATAATTACCTTGCAGCTTTCACTCCTTTGATCTAAGCGCACGTGAAATCTGGATTTGATGCAAAATATGCTGTCATCATGAATGCATCTATTTTCGGCACATTATCCGATTGTGCTTTGACAAAGCCACTTTCAGCCATCGTCCTTAATGATTCAATGCTAGTAGAAATTGCACTAGCTAATGAAAAATACTACAGAAATACAAATAAAAATATTTTTTCTTTCGAACACCATATAAACAGCAACGCCTATAAATCCGATAACATAGTATGTGACGTCACGTTTTGGTTCGACCAATGGTGATGCGTTTCGCAAATTGTTCATTCACATATTTTGCATTTTTTAATTAATATTTTATGTAATTAAAAACAAACTAAATAAGGAAATAATGGTTCAGATAGGACGATATGGATTCAGAGAAAAAAACATCAATTCAATTTAATCCAAATGCATATTCCCTATTGATTTTCGCCGAGGTGAGACTGCGACTGGATTTTGAACGTTTTTTATTACAAGAATTGGCCTTCTGTTCGTCCAGTCAGTGCACGAATTTGCCGGTAATCGTCGCCCAACTAAAACTTAAGGACCCAACGAGTGTATTTCTAATTGTCTAAGTGTCCTAGTAACTCCTGCGTACTGCTGGTAGTTTATATATTAGCAATGACTAATATATAAAATATGAATACGCCAAAGCACACATAACATACTGATTCTAAAAAGTCTCAAGTAAAATGTAAAAGAGATTCAGTAATAATTCCCGCAGGGTTCCATACTAATAGCAGGTTGAGGTTGTTGAGTCGATCACTCGCGTTCCGTACAGCGAATAAATTGAATTCTAATTTTCAATTTCAATAACAATGCCGTGCGAAGATTCAAGCGTTAACATAAACGGCGCTCGAAGAGATTTCTTAAATATATTGTGTACTAACGTTCCACTTCGCTTCGGCTCCGTTCGTGAGTTTTCGTCAATTTTAAATGTGGAATGTTCGATGAGTAGGTATGCGTCGATTTAGTTTGAAGGGATGTTGTCTTGATGTTCGTTTTATTTCTGAAAGCGGACTTTGATTAATTTATCGGTAAAATCTTGATTACATTATGTTTATTACATGAAAAGGAACTTATGTAAATATGAAGGTTCGATCAGAAAATATCTGCTATGTTCAGGCTATAGTAGTTCGAAAAATGCCCCATTCGGAACATTGACCATTCCTATTGCATACCTCAGTTCTACACAACAAACCATGCTTTCATGCATTTCGTTGAATAAATAAACCAAGTAGGTACCTACTGCAAAACGTCACAAAGTCTATGGGCAAGAAGTAGCAATAAGACGTCGAAGAGTAGATAATTAATAAAAAGCTAATTAAGGTACTTGATACAAATAAAGCCTACGCTCAAATAAAGCCTGTAGTGCGGAAAAGTTGGTTAAAATATATTTACATCAAAAATACTTCACACACGCATAGACGACAGCCCCACGAGTGGGCAAACAGTGTGAGAGAGGCTGCTCGCGCTCACAGCGACGGTAGTGGCCGGTGGCTGGTCGTTTGTAACAGACGGGCGTTTTCATTGCGCGTTATTAATTTGCCGTAATTTCTATCCAATTTTAATACGTTATTCTTTGAAGGTTTGTTTCAAGTAATGTGTATACAAATCACAATATAACTCTTCAAAAAGGTAACTATGTCTTTAAATTTTAATTTTAAGAATGTGCGAATTAAATACTGGTTATAACATTTATTAAGTATAATGTACTAAATAAAGCCTACCTACTTTTAAATTATGCCTTTTTCCATAACAGGAGTTTTTATTTTTCAATATTTAATCATATTTTTGAGAATGTATGTTAATTTTCAAATTTTTGTTTGTTAGGATATAGTTTTTTTTAAATTGTTCTTTTTTCTTGTCAATATGCGACTTCAAGTCTGACTAGCAATTTAAGCATAATATTTAGTAAAATAGCTTAAAAAGTTGTTCATGGATATTTTGGTAGAAGGCTCAGAAATGTATATTTTCATATAATTAATACTCTAATAACAATATTCCTATAAGTTAAGGATATAGGCTTTGTTCAATCACTGTGTTTTAAAAAGGCCTAAGGATAAGGCTCTTGAATTACCTCGTTTTAAGTGATTTTTCATAAAAGATTTCCATATATTTTCTTAATTACTTAAAATATATAAACCAAAGAATAATGCCTTGCTTTTATTATTCATCTATTTCGAATAATTTATCAAGCTATGAGTGTTTCAAATTAGGTAGGCCTTACTTGTACCACTTGCCTTATTAAGAACTAGTAATTCGTTAATTATCGTAGTCATTAAACATTTTCCTGAAATACTTAGAACCAAACGAACATTTATTCCATTTGAGAAAATAATACAGAAATGTATGATTATTAAACATAATCTGATGTAGCGAGTAAGTTCCTTAATGGAGGAACTAGTATCTAATTTATTTACCTAATTCAGTAACGAAGCTAATCGCTAACTCAAAAGTACCCATCACCGTGACATTTCTCAAGCGAGAAATCCGAAGACCTATTATTTCTAGTTACTTAGCTCTGTAGGTAGACATAAAAAAAATATAAGGAAATATATTAGTTTTGGCAGCGGCTTCGCCCGCGTGGATGGCGAAAATTTTCCCACGCTAACTTACTACCGGAATAAAGAAGTATCATGTGTTAATCTAGGATTTAAATTATCTATGTACAAAATTTCATAACAATTCGTTAAGTTGATTTGGCGTGATTGAGTAACAAACACCTAAGCTTACGAACTTTCACATTTATTGGATTATTTTAATTTATGTTTACATACTCGTCTAGTATGAAGTAGGATGTATAACAACAAAAAATATTATACAAAGTAATCATTGCCTGAACTGAAATCGAAACTAAAAAACGGTCATCAGAATCTCATAGGCCTGGCAAATTGTAGAACAAAAGATTATTTTTTTCAACAAAAACATTCAATTCCGTATCTGTGAATACCATTCAATGATCGGTAATCCGACTACACAATTGATTAATAAAACTCGCGCAAACAAATTCACAAAAACTGTTAATCCAAACAAAGGGCTTTATAAAATATTCGCAGCTAAAACTGTATTATACAGCCTGTATCAGGTGTGTATCTATATTTAAGTGTGTGGTGCATTTAACTGAACAACTTTCTCCTTGAGCCCAACATCGTAATCACGATGAAAAAATCAGCTGTCCTACACATTTGGGTCAAAAAGGTATTGATTATTCTTATGGGACAATTGATCAGATCAGTTGGATGGTCTGTACCACATCCTTAAATATGACTGTACAGTGAAAGCATTCAGTATCGATGACTAAACCTCTCGACGTATATTTCATTCATAAACGTTAGTTGAGTAATTAGTGAGTGATTATATCTGTCATCGCGTGCGCTCTTTCGCACCTTTATATACCTTTGGTCCGTTAAATACATTTATTTTACCTTATACTCAGTAATATCATTGACTATCTTCCAACCTTCTACATGGTCCTTCGAGCCGGATGAACCAGCGACCTATGGATATTGGACCAATTGTGAAACCATGCTGTATAACAAAATGTGTGTCCAATGATAATGAAGCTAAGTGAAACTGAACTCTTCTATTTCTTTTATTAGGGCATTAGTTACAGCCATCCAAGTGTTGAGCGTTCACATAAACTAGTTAAATTGCTTTTTTTACCGCCAGCGGGTTTTATAGTTTTGTTCGCAGCTTTTTCACCAGCAAACATGGTTTGTGGTTACAGATTCGTTAGAAGAGTGCAGAAAATCCTAAAGCATATACCTACCTATTTTCTAAGTTAGTTAAACACATTTATTACCTAGCTATCTAAAGAAATCTTCCAAATGTTTCTGTAGAGTACCTACTAATTAAACCTGATTTTAGTTAAAGATGATAATAAACAAGAGCAAACAATAGAACTGAAAACTTGAATACATCAAAGTTATAACAACATTGTTACAACATGTTTTATTACATTACTTCTAGAACAAAACTTTATGTTTGCGAAGTTTGGAACTTAAAATTTTCATTAACACAACGCTCAACAACTACAGATTGTAACAAGAAGCACTTGACACAGAAATAACTACTAACAACCCTTTATTATAAACAACAAAATCGTACAAACCAAACAGTTTTCATTAAAATTCTAATTTCCTAAGTTTGTCATTCTCGCGAGTTTTGGGCTGCCATTTAAAGAACATTGGCTGTCGGGGTGTGTAGGCCGGGGGTATGCGGGGCTGCGGGGTTGTGCGGCGGTTCAGCGGGGCAATAAGTGCCCCCTTCTATTTCACCGGCACTTTAACTCGGGTGCACTGATTTGATAACGCCGTTTGTTTCAAGTGCCACTCGCGAATGCCATCATTTTCAAGACCATTTTTTTATTTTATTATTTGAGAGTTAATTCCAGTGACTTAATAAATTAAAAGCCCTTTTTAATTAAGGACATGAAAGGTTCAATTTTTTTGTTTCATTTTTCTCATGTCTTTCAATATTTTTAAGATCTGTAGATTTTATTTGTTACACGGGTCGATCGATCAGGTAAAGCTATGCATGTCGCGGTTAGTTCGTAGTTGGATGACCATCTTTTCATACCAAGGCCCCTTCATGCCTTAGAAAGCATGTCAAGCTGTTGGTCCCAGCTGTCATACGTGGATCTTTGACAGTCATTACGGGTCGTCAGAAACCCGAAACTCTGACAACCAGTCTTACCAAGGGGTATCGTATTATCCAGTAACTGGGTTTTGGAGGTCATATAGGCAGTTGCTCCATATAAAATACTGGTACTAAGCTGTTTTGGTAAGACTGGAAGCCGACTCAACATATTTTACTTAATTGGAAGTTAATGAAGTAGGTACGTGATTTCTTGCTTAAACTTCAGACAGATCCAGTAAGAATTTGTTTGTGAGCTCTAAGTAGGAAAAACTATTAATGAACAATAAAGTAAATGTGACGTAGGTGTATTAAGACTTCACAGATTTAAACACGTGTAAGTAAATCTTATTTAAGGCTCCCGCAGACAAGCGTGACGTGACAGCACGACGCGCCTGTCTGTGGGAGCCTTTAAACGATCTTCTTTACCTGTGACCTTTAAAATCATTTGATACGCTTGAATACCTCAGTATGGATTCAAGATTATACCAGGTACCTACGTCCGCTTGTCTTTGAAGTTATCCTTTGTCTACGTTCCTAGAAGCCCACTTGAAGTCGCCTCGAGTTATGATAGTCCTAAGCCCACTTGGAGAAGATAACTGGAACAGCAAGTATACATCATCAAATACACTCTTTATTTCGTTCCCGATAAACATAAACATTCCTCTTGATATTTACCATAAGATCGTCAAAATGAATTTGGGCCCAAATAATAGAAAACAAGATAATTTCAGTGACATCAAAGGGAAGTAAAAGTTCAAATTAGTTCGTAATTTTATTCATCAAACTTCCTTCAAAGGTTTCCAGAATACCTGATAATAATAAATACATTATTTTTACCTGTTCACTGAATTATTAAAAGCAGAATTATGGTAAAAGATTTTAGGTAAACATCATCGTTCGTCTTTGAGCATTTCCAAAGAATCTCTTTTAGAATTCCTTAGGTGTGCTATATACTAGTTCGGTTCGGTACAGCCGGGTGGTGATACCAAATATATTATGTTCGGGGGAAGCTGCTCGGCATAGCCCGAATTATGCCGAGCCGACCTGAATCGGATTGCCTAAGCGAAGGTAGATGGCGAAAGCCGAATTGTGTAGTAATTTCTTTGAATCGGCTTTATTATTTAACAAAATGTAGGTACTGCCGAATCTAATGCGCCGACAAGAACATGTTTGTAGCACCCCTTTTATATCCAAGCCACTTCAATAAAATCTGCATGCCTGCCAAATCTGAAGCAAGTCGTGAGTATTGTAGATATCTTAATCCGCCTATAATATTCCCACTGTTTGGACATGGGCCTGCTCTCTGCGAGGAGTGGGCTGTAATCTACCACGGGCCCAGTGCGGGTTATTAGATGTCATATGTTTTCAAATTTTTGGTTCTAGGACATGACGGCTTCCTCACGATGTTTTCCTTCACCGTTTTGAAAGCAGTGCTGATAACATTCTTTACATAAAGTAAGACGCCTACCTGGGCTTGAACTCACAACCTTATTAGTCTTATGTCGGGGCCACCGTTGCTCTCGTATATGTATGTTTCGTATCGCATATTCCACAAATCATAACAGCTCCCATGACGTTAACAGCGGATTATTCAGCACATGATCAGGTTTCCAGGAACCAAAATAATGAGTTATACATCCACAGCTTATAGTAGAAGCGATCATTACTCGCTCGCTGGAACTTAACTAGCTATGTTAATGTTACTTTGGTGGAATTAAGCAGCGACACACACAGATTGAAGCGATTAAGCAGTTCCTCCTTGCTCTCAATGTGAAGTTGTTCATAGCTATTTCTAGACTCAATTAAAATATTTCAGAAGACAACACAAAAATCTGCGAGTATAGTCATTCAGCTCGGTAGTCACAACTTTGAGGAGGAAGCTGACAAAAGAATCTAGTTGGGTTATCAGTGGAATGGAGATCGCTTATCGGCAAGTGTAGTGTGTAACACCCCACAGATAGATGGACCGACAATCTTCAAAAGGTATCTGGTACTGAATGCTAATGGCAGAGGACGAGGTTTTGTGGCGCAGCCTGAGAGCCCAGCAGTGGAGCAGTGATTTTTCTGCGTCTGATGGACGTGACTAAAAGCTCATAAAACGTTGCATGCCGCCAAATATTAAAAAGTGTTTATTTACAAAAATAAATTATTTACAAAATAAACTACCTCTACGAAACTGCAAATCAGTTTGTTGGCAGACGTAGTACCTTTATTTTTTCGTAGTTACTTGATTACAAAAACAACCTTATACAGGGGCTGGGAGAAGAGCAAATCATTTCAATAGCATTTCAGTGACCTAAAACATTAGCAAACGATACAGGTACAAAATTAAGTCACCCACCAATTTAAGGTAACATCGACATAATATTTCAGGCATGATGTTTAACGTTTGACCAATTACATTAACGGGACAGTAGAGCACGCTCGCGAAGGGGACCGGTACAAATTGAAACGTAACTGCCACCAACATCGGACGAACTCGCATCGCAAGCTCTTCAATTTTATAGCTCTGCATTTTGTTTGAAGACCTCTCCGATTCTCCAATTGTATTGCTGACCTACATTTTGTTTAGTTTCAATGAAAAATGCTGATACTTTTAATCGACGACCCGGAAATTTGTGTACTGTCATTTTTTTTTACCAATTGTGTTTTAACATAGTCGTTTTCAGCTTTAAACGAACTGATATGCTGCATGTAACATGCTGTCACTTATATCTCGCATTGATGTTTGTTATAATTTCAATGCGGTAGGTACTGATATATGTTTCTTTGTTTTGTAAAAAATAATCGTTTGGTCGATTTAAAGCGATTTTTTTGTCTCTCTTATTTTTTGTAGTACTACACACTACAAAGTACGCTACAGTACAAGTGATACTTAAGTATTATTTTTATTAATCAATTTCAAATCGACCTAGACACCGTTAGGGTTCGATCGAGGTGGCTCTAAAAAAAGATGCCTGAATGAATCTGAAGGAGCCTTTATTCAGGAGTGGGATATTAAAGGAAAAATTAAGGACACAATCAGGCTAACATTTTGAAAATAATTAACAATATCTTTTGTAGTGAGATTGTCAGCGCGTTTTGTCGTACGCGACTAATTGTCGAGCAGCGACCAGCTACGCCCCGCCATTCAAAATGTATCGGCTCACGATCGCCCCCTTTTGGCCTTTTTATTATTACACGTGCATTTTTAACTGTCCCGACTCCTGACCTAATTATTTAATTGTCCGATCTATTATTTGATTTAGGTTAAATTAGTGATCAGTTATCTGCATGATTTTAATGGATTTTGATTGGATACATACTTCTTTTGTTTGTTAACAAACTGAAACCGGAAGTTAACAATTAAATAAGAATGGTTTCTTCTGATTATTTCTATTAGCAATGTTATGTAATGAATATGAATGTAACATGAAACCGTAAAAGTAACCATATATTTTTATTCTCGACTCCCGTTTTAAAATGTAGGAAGTCCCGTTATGAGGAACTCGTAATTTATACGAGGGTTTAAAGTGAATTTTTAAGTAAAGTTTAATCTGCCCGGTCACTAAGTTACCCTACACCTAAATGCTGTAAGTGGGTCGACCCGGATGAGGTTTACATGGAAATATTTATAAGGCTTAAACACAAAAAGTGGTCTTTCAAATACTTGTGAGTCGGAAGTATGTGTGCCGTCTCTTTTTCAGGGGCTAAGACTGAAAGTGACAGCATGAGCTTTGTCATGTAAATATTATAATTATAATTAAAAGGGATAAACCTCGTTTACGGGAAGTTTGAAAGCCTTCGTCTGCGAATGAAGTTTTAAGCCTTATTGAGTTGGTAATATATGTGCAGAGAATCCTTTTTGAATTTATCTTGCGACGAAACTCGATGGCCTACATCCTGCGTCGGGGCGTGTTTTCATTTCGGATTTACTCGAAGTTGGCGCGAAATCCGAGCAGCTGCGCTATTCCTACAGGATATTTTCTTTTCCTTCTCCAACATGCGATCTTGACGACTGGCTTTTGTGATTTAAAAAGATTTTCGCAGGCAAAACCGCTTAGCGTTACTTGGATGTGCGGCACATCGCCTATGAGCGATATTTATTGTATTCTCGATACATGCTGCGCATATTTAGAGGGCTTCTAGCATTGCAACGCAGGTGGGCGTGCTGATATGAATGCGAAAACGTATATATGTGAACATACTTTAGAAATAAGGAGTTGTGTGTTTTATCGCATTTGAAAAAAAAAATAACATTTAAGATTTATTTTCCACGAAGTAAAGTCATCGAAATAGCAGCCTTTTACAGAGTAGAAACGTAACGAAAGTATGTATTTGAATTTTCGAATTTTCTTCATAACTATTGCAACTATTACACACAAACCCCCCTTGGAGCATGTCTTTTGGTAGTTGTTTATCATAAGCCTTCCAGCGGCAGCCTTATTAAAAGAATAAAGATTTTTATTGACCTGAAAATAAAAAGCATTTTACAGCTTCATAATACACCAGATTTTAGAATAAACTAGCAATAAAGATGACTAGGTCAAACTGCAGGTAGACTATTTAACCTATTTCCTGCAAGAAAATACAAATACAAAACCTGTATTTAACAAACCAACCCGTTCAGGCTGCTAAATAAAGAACCCTTGACCTCTCAAAGTAACTTAATTGTAACTTACTAAGAAGATTCATCTTAACTTGCAAAACTTCTGGTTTGTAATGAAAACAATGTTCTTAGTTATTTCATACAGGTCGGAAAACTGGCATAGCTGTTTTCAGGGCTTCTTAATAAGGAAATGAGGTAACCTCGTGGTAAGGAAGGACCAAGAGAGACTGAAATATCTAGACTTGCTTATGAAAAGCATGCTCTACGTGTGTGAAAATGATTATACTCTTTAAGTATTCATAATCAGCCTATAATGTTCCCACTGCTGGGAAGCGGGCCTCCTCTCTATAAGAGAGAGTGAGCCATAATCCATCACCTGAGCACAGTGCGGGTTGGTAGGGGTCACATATTTACGAATTTTTGGTTCTAGAACATGCCGATTTCTTCACGATGTTTTCCTTCACCGTTTTGAGAGCAGTGGTGATGAACTATTTTACATACAGAAAGGTCGAACTACAACTCGTTAGTCTGGATCGATACCACTGGGCCACACTGCTCACAGGTATGTAATAATTTGTCCAAATTTTTTCCTTGAAGCTTTATCAAAATGTTATCAATACCAGAGTGTAATCGTCTCTTTTCATAGAACATACTGATTCATTCGTGGCTCTTTGACAGACGTTACTGGTCGTTAGAAGCCCGAAAGTCTGACAACTAATCTTATCAAGGGATTTCATATTACCCAGTAACTGGGTTGTGGAGGTCAGGCAGACAATCGCTCCAAGTAAAATACTAGTACTCATATGCATCTGGTTAGGCAAATTATGTTGGTGATAATGATGCTAATTTTGGGCTATTAGGTTGAATATCTCCTCGAAATAAGCATGATTTTGTGTTACACAGCATCTACATTTCAGGCTTTAATATTGATCATAGGTGCATCAATGATGAGATTGATCTATGGAATCGTGACAGAACATAGTCCTAATCACCACATTTGGATATCAAATGGTGATTGTAGGTTATTATTGATAACAGGCAGAATGATACTCCCTAATTACTCCAGCACTGTAAATGTTGGATTCATAAAATCGAGATTTTGTAGGATTTTCCGATTCAGTTTTCCGAATTCGTTCTTTCAGTGAGAGTCGACGTGTTCCTATATTGTAGGCTTCGTTGTAAATCTTTACAGGCGCGTTCTGACAGAATCTTGAATAAAAATCTTATATCATGATTACATTTGCGTATTGAGTTTTTCGAGTAACGTTAGGTACCTACTGTTGTCACATGAATGAATAAAACGTTTACATAATGTCACAATTCCGGATTTTTCTTACATTTTAGATGAAATTTTTCGGTTCTTTATTTTTTTCTTATTTCGCTTTTATTTTAATGGTATATGCTTTGTCAAGTTTTCATATTATACGTGTCTAAAATAAAGTAAGTAACATAATTTATAGCTGCAACACAACATCCCACGATAGTTGATCTTCACAGACCATTCAGGCATTTCCTCCTTCCTGTATCCGAAGCCTTATCTAGTTGACATTTGACGTAATAATGGACAGTATAATTTCTCCAGAATGGCCTATAGTAGGTTTACTTGGGTGATGATATATAAACATTAATAATATAACTACATACTTGTATATCGTATGCTAATTTATCACGCAAAATAACAGATGTTTTGACGAGTAATCTTATAATGAATTTTTTTCAGGAACCATTCTAGGTTCCTGAAATAAATTCATTATAGAGGAGAAAGTAGGCACCTTAAAAAAAAAACAGAAATCATAACAGAAATGTAAATGCAAAACATTTGAAACGTTAATTCACACTTACCCTTATAAATAAACTCGTACATCGTCTCGCGGGCGGCTGTCAGTAGTATCCACAGTAAAGAATCCACAGGAATCAAATACTTTAACTACACTGAGACATTTCACATACTACATCAAGAATCTCACGGTATGTTTACGGTGTTTCTTGAATGTATTTACATTCTTGACGTAAATATTTGGGGGGTAGTAGCACTCGCGTGTGCAGCGTGTGCGACGCACGGTGCACGCGTGCGTCAGTGGACAGTGTTGTTGAGACGTTCGTGTTATGTCGCGGTGTGTGCGGCAGGTGCGACGACGCGAGGGTGCCGGCGACGTGGCGCGGCGGCGGTGGCGCGGGTGCGACTGACTCGGGGCGGGGGAGCACGCGACCCGTCGACAGACTGCGCGCCGCCCGCCCAGGCCGAGACGCCGATACAAAATTAATACTTGTATTCCTAAAAGCGATTTCGATTTGTCGACCCCCGAATTGAGAAAGTTAGACGGATCTTGTTAACGATAAAGGGTTCGCTAATCAACACCACGTTTTCACATCAATGTTCGTTACTTTAATAGAGTCGTTAAAACAACTCGCGAACTTGACTTCCGGTTAACAAGTTTCGATGTGTTTTTGAAAAAGTTCGTAAACAACTTTTAGTTGAATCGAAATTCTTCAATTACATGTAGAAATAAGATTCCATTATAACTGAAAAGGTTTCGATTCTTAAATACGTTACCACGTAAAGCTGAATATGAAGCTTCTCTGTACACGTTGATATTTTCCTTTCAAGACATAACGGAAATCTCAATACATTACTTGTTATTAATGAAAATATACTGTTACATTTATATTTTGATCTGAAACAACAGCATTAGTATATAATATAAAATCTTGAGGGCTCATCTAAGCTTCGGGAAATATTCGAAATTTAAACATTTCTAAGCTGAAAAGAGGATTATAGGGTAGGTAAGGGCACGGTCGAATGTGTGACGACGGAGTCCCGGGCACTGAGTTCAGCGAAGACAAATATTGTGACAAAAGCCTAACATATACGGGGAAGTTTTGAAGGCGAACAGTGGAGTGCAAACAAACCGAAAGGGATTCGTCCCTACGCCGAGTGGACCGAGTACCATGTACCATGCCTCCGTTATCCTATCTCTAACTTTGTTCCCAGTAGTTTTGAAGCACGAGCTCGTTCTGCTTTGTAAAAAGATACAATAATAACATGTCTGGTACATGTCCGAGTTTTGTTGACGTGAAAGCTATTTAAATTAGGCTCGCCAGCAGTGTATGTTGTGCCGTGTGTATTGTTACTGGCTTTGAAAGGCTTTATGGATACTTCGAAAGTCGGTTTGTGCACCGTGATCTGGTTTCCAGGTTTTGTATATAGGGATTTCATTCTTTATAAAGGCTTTAGCCTTTGACAACTTCGATAACCTTGAACAATAAAAGTACTGCTAACAAAACTCATCACTGGCGTAGCCGGTCTAGCCGGATGCAGTTGAATATCAGTATTTTACATGGAGCGACTGCCTATCTGACCTCCACAACCCAGTAACTGGGTAATACATCATTCATCATCATCATCATTTCAGCCGTAAGACGTCCACTGCTGGACTTAGGCCTCCCCCAATTTGGGGGGCTTTGCCATAATCGCCACACTTGGCAGGCGGGTTGGCGATCGCAGTATGGTGGTAAAATGCATAGAGAATGCTGCTGCCCATTCTCTAGTAAGTCCCTTAGTCGCCTTTTACGACACCCACAGGAAGAAATGGGGAACTGGGTAATACGGTACCCCATAATAAGACTGGTTGTAAGTCTTCGGGTTTTTGTACACCTGTAACGACTGTCAAAGAACCACAAATGACAGCCACGTGCTTTCCGAGGCACGGACGGGATCTTGATATGATCGATTGACCCGTGCGGCTGTTATTACTTCGCAATCACTGCCATCTAACAGCCAGGAAAATGGTTAAGTGACACCCTACATAAATTTGCCGTGTCATTTCATACAACTGTCGGAGAATGGTAGTCATTTTTGATTCACATACGTGATCAATTGATAGAAAGTAGTTTAAGTTAGTAGTCAATTCGCATTACAATGAAATTTCTTTACTTTTCGTGCTTAGCTATTGTATGTGAACTGCCCCGTTGGTCTTGTGGCCGCAAGTACGACTGCTGAACGTGGGTCCCGGGTTCGATTCCAATGTCGGGCAAAGTGTTATTGGGTTATTACATTAGGAATGTCTTAGTAACACACAACACAGTCCGGAGTATAAAAGTTGGTGGTGTGGTACCCACTTGCCTCGTAGAGCACGTTATGTCGTTGATCCTGTGCCTGATCTCTCTCCGGCCGTGTCGTATTGCCGTCCCATCGGACGATGAATATGAGGAAGGTGAGTGCCCCAATGTCTGCGGACACATTTGCGCACTATAATAAATGTCCCACGCCGATGACTAGTCTCCATTGAGATTGGCCGTCATGGCCGAAATACGGTTTGCAGGACTATATATCGTATGTAAAATATCAACCGTTAAATCTGATTACCCTGCAATAATATTAAGTCAATTCATTCAAACTTGCCCACATGTTTTTTATACCGAGCCTCTTGGTCAATTTCAAATCATCAGTTAAAATTCGATGAATAGTAGACTGAGGCATATCCAACCGTTCGGCAAGCTCCATCTCCAACCAGTCTCGTTTATTCTCAAGTGCCAGCCTTACAGCTTCAACACGTTGATTGCGATCAGGGTGAAAATGGTGAGCCCCCTTCTTCGAGCCTTCGCTAATGTCCCACTGATTTTCTTGAAAACGCTTCACCACCTCACCACATTTTACAGCAGAAAGAGAGTAAGCAGTCTTGCCAAGACTTTGCTTCAATAATCGATGGATTTCGGAAGCGGAAGCCCCACCGAGTACGTGAATTTTAATAAATCCCCGCTGTTCAGTGTCGGTCACAGACGATATGCCTCTTTGCCGATCCATGACTAAATGACGCGATAAGTTTTGTTTAGCTATCAAACGTCCGAACACGTCGCAACTTGTTAACGCACTAATAAATGCTTGGACTCTAGTACAACCAGCGACAAAAATATTATCCAGTAGTCAAGTTTGAATGAATTGACCTTATAATATGAAGTAAAATACAAGGAGAAACGATAACTATATTTTCCTTAAAAAGGTAACGGGAGCCCCCCCCTCTATGTCCGAAACTAGAATCTCAAATTGGATCTCAGAATACCCACCATCCAGCAGTTCATGAAACGCCTTTGCAACCGTTTCTTCGACTCTACTGTGAAGCACGCCCATGTCCTGATCACAACAGCCGCGATCAGGACATTGATGGATGATGATTCGCCGACCGAGGCATACCCTTACCATTCACGATGATGCTACAACCCTCCTTTAGGAGAGTAGTAAACTCACCAGCAATCACAAAACACGCCGTTACAGACCGCCGTCCTACTGTCCTCGCCGCCGAGGCCTTCTGTTACGTATCAATCCATGTCCGCCCGACCCTTCTCGAGCCAGCCCGCGCCACTGAGCCTGTGTAAATTTGTCCCTAAATAATAATCATTTCGATCCAGACCATCCCTTGCAGCAAGGGACGGTCTGGAGTGGATCTACCAGCGATGCCGTAAGCCGAAGTCCGTACCCCACAGGGGTTGCCCTTAGCGAGTAGTTGCTCTAGATTAGTTTTTAAGCGCTGGCCCGAGGCCTTAATTTATTAAAGTAGCCGCAGTCAAGTCCGGTTAAGCAGCCGACAACCACAAAGGTTGACCTGCGAGATGCCATTTCCAAAAAAAAAAACTACTAAAAGTTTGTTACGTAAAGAAGGAAAAGCATTGTGTCAGCAATCTATACTTAATATACTTCATCATCATCATTTCAGCCGAAAGTCCACTGCTGAGCATAGGCCTCCCACAAAAAATGGGGAATTGGCCATAATCGCCGCGCCTGGGTTAGCGATCGCAGTACGGTGGTAAAATGCAAAGAGGACGCTGCTGCCCATCCTCTAGTAAGTACCTTAGTCGCCTTTTCCGACACCCACGGAAAGACATGGGATGGCGCTATTCTTTACATCCGGCGCCACACGGATAACCTCCAACATTCCGGAATAAAGTCTTAGAATAATGGCGAAAACCGCATCAAAATTCACTGTGATAAACAAAGCGGTTACCCAGACAAATACGAAAAACGATTTTGTTTATTATCATGATTTAAACTATTAACTACTTTAGACTAGTTAAAGGTACCACAGTTATAGCAACCCTGTTAGTTTCATGATGTTTGGCGGTAAACAAATCAAATATTTATGTCTTTTACATACTAAGCGCTTGATGTAAAACACACACAACATGTAGTAGTTTAGAATAAATAAAGAGCCAATTTCTAGAAACAAGAATAAATTATAGACACTGCTCTTAGCACTACATGGATAATAAATTATGTATTCTACGAGATGAGCATTAATTCTCTTTTCTACCTAGTCAAAGCTCAAAGAAAGTACTACTTTTCAACTCAACGTATTTCACTTTGCCTTTTTCTGTAAAAGAAAAACTAAGTTTCAGACTAGCATAATTGTGGGACCTACCGACCTAAGAAACTTTCGCTGAATAGAATTACTCTATTGAACGAGGACGAGTCTCCTTGTCTCGGATTTCTTTGTTTTGTTTTACAGAGACGGTTTGTACAATCACATAAATTGTGTTATTTTGTGTATCGGATTTATTTTAATGTTCAGACATAATCGTGGGGCTCGTAGTTAAATAGTGACAACCACAAGTATCGATCGAGGTTAAGCTACGGTTGCCTCGGTGGATACGTGGATGGGTGACCGTCAATTACATATTAAGATGCCTCCGTCTCGCGGACAGCACGTTAAGCCGCTTTGCCAGTCGACTTTGAAAGTCGCTACGTGTCGTCAGAAACCCAAAAGTCTGACAAACAGTCTTACCGAGGGGTATCGTGTTACCCGGTAACTGGGTGGGGGAGGTCAGATAAGCATTTGCCCCATGTAAAATACTGATATTCAACTGCATGCCAATAGACTGGAAGCCGACCCCATCATAGTTAAAAAAGAAAGAAAATACATTTATTTAGCACAGCTTAAAAGGCACACAATAGGTATACAGCAGGAAAGAGTAAAATTAAATTAAATTTTAAAGGTGTAAGGTCACCGGCCACCGTATGCGCGAGCTTGCGGGCGGCGAGCAATGGGTAGCTCGCCGCCCGGTAAGGACCAAGCTCGGGTCGACGGCGCGTAGTGTTCCACGCGCGCCTCAAAGTGATGTCAGCAAAACTGAAGGGGTCTGATAGGACCGATGCCTGCCGGGGTCGCGAGATTGTTCGAAAGAGATACCGTGACCCTGGCACATGAGCAACTGAAGGAACACGGGTGGGTTTTAGTCAGTAAAAGTCTGACATGCCCTCCCGCTCCGCCCAGAGCGGGAGAAGTCATTTGATGATTTTAAAGTTCGTAGCAGTTTGTAGCGGCTACGACTACGAAAGTGTTGCGGTTAAAATAAATTCGTAGATATGTATATTTTAAATATATCTTAAAAAAATTGTTAATCGTATTAACGTAAAACTTTCGATGTTCGTTGCTCAATCACGCAAAACCGGTTATACAGATTTGAATGAAATTTGGCACACAGATAGGTTATAGCCTGGATTAACACAAAGGATAGTGTATATTATCTCCGTATAACGTTTCCGTGGAATAATTTTCGATCTCTACACGAGCGTATCCGCTGGCGAAAAGTAAGTAAATAACTCAGTAAGATAGTATTTATTTATCATATATCATAATGCGTTACTGTCCAATAGCTTATGTCGACTTAATAAAATATTATTATTGTATAATTGCGAGCGACTTCTGATAAAAATATTGTTCATCATAATAATCCTTATTATTAATCCTGGGCGGAAATAATAACAACGATCATTATGCTGGACAGTGTTTATAAGTAGGTAATATTAGTACCGTCATAATGTTGTTATAGAGACGCCTCTTTAGAAACAAAACGTACCTTTCTTCATCACAGATACCTACTTCCCTAATCCCATACCCAAACACGCCAAAACCGAAACCCAATATAATAAATTCCATCTAAAGTAATGTCAGTACATCTGTCGGTATTGAAAATGAGGTGTACGGAGCCGGGCATTTCATCAAACAGGCCAGTTGACCCGGTTCGCCCGAGCGAAGCCGCGCCGCGATATAATGTGGTCACAGCTGGCGGCCTTACCCCGCATACAATTGGATTTTTAACTGTGGACCTCATCGGACAGTTCAATTGTCTTTATTGGGTTAGGGCAGTAGTGGAACGGAAGGGGTGACTGTGCCAAGGAACTTCACCAAGATAGGATAGTTTTTTCTAAGTCCTGAAATACATATTCCCCATTTCATGTTCAAACTCTAGGCTACATCCGTGCAATAACAAACACGAACAAGAAAATTCGTTTAAATGAATAAATAATACACACAGATTCAATAAAACATTTGGATAAGATGCGTATGTCTCCAAATAGTAATAATATCTAAACAGTTTTACCTGGCACTATTTCCGCCGAGCATACCAGAAAACATAGGAAATACAGGCGAGTTTCGCTTATTCGCATTGTGTAATAGAAAACGTAAACAATAGTATGTAATAGTGCGGTCCTTTCGGTGTGCGAGCGAGCGGAAGGCTGACCCAATCGGTCCGCGTCAGCTCAATATGACGGCAGCAATAATGCGGTCGTGCCGCCTTCCTACACGATTAAATTTTCAACATTTCCTCACGCAACATCATAAAAAACCCACAAGCCTTGAACGCTCATCGTACATACCTACCCAACTTTTTTTAAATCCTAAACATTTCGCCCATTTATCAGACGACCCACATATCATACGGACTCGTACCGTTTACATAAAGAGACGACGCTTTTGTTGGCAAAGCTGATACAATTGAAACAAATGCACGTTTCAACCAACCAACTTGACAATTTGTACCTATAAATTTAACCCGTTGAGTGGGTTAATGGAATAAATCTATTGTCTTCTCATGTCACCTAGTAAATAAATTAAATGAGTAGCATTTTCTGGAGGCCGCCCTATTTTGTTTTAACCTCTAAGTCCCTGAGATACCACATTTGGTATAGACACAATCGTTTTTTAATTGTGTCTGTAATTACGGTAATTGACTGGTTAAATGTAAAACTAGATAGTTTGTGCTTGAAAGCATGTTTCAAATCGTTTTACGTCTACGTCTAAATGTTAGGTATCTACCATTCCACGTTAATGTTGTACCTATCTTACCTATTTCTTCTTTAGATGTTTTAGTCAAAGTGACGTTTGAGTGAGGTCCTGAAATTGCCTAGCGTTCCTTTCTCATATAGAATTTAAGATGAGAGAGTTGAAGCGTACTCGTGTGCGATATGACGCGTTGACGCGAAGGTAGCGGCGTGGCGGGATGGCGGGATGGCGTCACGAGTACAATTGGCAGGACATTAGCATAACGAGGCGGTCCCGGCCCGCTCCTAATGAATGGTCTTGCAATTGAAACAATAGTGGATTAGCGCCAACTCCCTTATCTGCTTATGTAAATCAGGGCTGCGGCGGGATCGCTTTGCTACAGCTGATTCTCCGAGCTGCTGAAATTTTACTTGTTATTTATCGATGTTTGTTTGATTTGGAATAATTAGGCTTAGGATACATTGACATTGTGACAGCTTGTAGCTTTCCCTTTTGTGAATTGCATAACTAAGTATAGGGGTGACCCTTTCTTTGTTGATTTTGAAGAGGCAGTTTGAAACTCTTCGGTAAATTCGAAGGTTTTAGAAGTGAGGATGCTCTTTGCGTAGTTATAATTTTGCAATCATGTAACTTTTATAGTGTAATCATCCCGTTATTAAAAACTGAGATTATTATACTTACAAACTGCGATATAAAAGCTGTCGTAAAGAAACAACGTCACTAGAATCCTCACCAATAAATCCTGTAAAAATTGATTCAGCCGTTTCAGAGATAAACAGAAAAAAAATGACTAATGTTTTACAAATGTTTTTTGTAATAAGTACCAAGCGTATATTATTTCCTTATGCATTTAGTAGAATGCTACTATTCTGACATTACAAAACAGACACTTGAATTTTATCTACTTATTTGTGTGTGTATAGATGCATAGATAACTTCATTAAAAATGTCCAATTCCCCTAAACATGTCCTGCCATGTCAGCTGGATTATCGCCAGTGTTAGCTGCTGTTGTGACATGTATTAGCATGTACGCGTGTAAACGATCACACACGTCCGTACGAGTGAGCAGTATATCACCTCGTATCACCGTACGATACTTATGTTCATACGATATGTATGTTCATACAATATGTATGTTCATACGATATGATATGTTACACCCGCAACTTGTATTAGCTTGCACGCAACTGCTGTAAAAAAGTAAAGGTCAAACATTTATGTAATGTCATCGTATAGTATTTTATTGAAAGGGTAACATTTTTATATGATTCATATAAAATAAAAATTTTAGAAAACATAAAAAGTATTATATTTTTTAAAGGCCAAAGGATCGTCATCGCGATGTTGTTTGGCGATGCTACTAGTCTTTTGAACACTTTTCCCATAGTCAGCGCACAGGGCATCAATAAAAAACCTTTTATATACGTGAACACACTGGTACCTTTTATATTATGTGATAGATTGATTGGAAAAAATATTCTCACCCATTCTTGAAAAAGGCACAAATCAGGTTCGACACCAATAATATGTAATGTTATAAAATTGTTCGATTTTAAATTACTGAGCCTTTTTATTACTCGTTATACGCCGAATCTATCAATTGTCTGCCAAATCAATGTCTAAATTGGTCTATTATTACGTTAGTGACTGTTTTGATTTTCCACGTAGACGGCCTACCGACCTAATTAACGCCGTTCCAGCGCACCCAATTAAAACGTAAATATCAGTAAACCCACAAAGGACGGTACTGCCATAAATATACACCAAAAAACAGAGTTCATTATCTACGTCAGCTGGACCGTCAAACAAATTTTAATATCAGCACAGCACGAAACATGAGGGCCGTAACAATTCACAAAACGTTCGCTTGTTAGTAATTTCCGGCTTCGCTAATTTACTGCGTCGCTTTCGACAACGAAGCCAAGCCGTAAGCTTTAAAACGGTGTCATTAAAACATAGGAGCGTCTTTCTCGTTTGTTTATGGTAATCGAGTGGGCAAGTTGCGAAGCTTTGATTCCGAAGCTGACCCGGGCCCGTCACGCCCCCGTTTACTTTACCACATTAACGATGCGACCTTTCACAAAATTCGACGGTTCCTTAGTTTTAACGAACTTCAGTTTTGCCTTTCAAAGCAACCTTAGTACACACTACGTCCCAATTTTCTACCTCCAGGAAAATTGCCTGCACCTCAAAGCTGCACCGTCGTAGTTATCCGATCACTTGATCTCGTTAATATAGAGCCAACGCTTTTCTTTAGCTTTATGGTCGTAAATATTTTTGGCTTTAAACGTTCAGTCGGGAGCCAAGCTTACGATAGTGAAATAAGGAAATGTTAAAACACAATGAAATGTAAAAGCTCAGGCAGAAACTCAGAGAGATGTGTATTAAAATAAAACAATTCTTGAGCCTGCAATAATGCTAACAATGATTAAGGCGGCTGGCAGCACCTCCTCCGCTGAACAGTTTGAACCCTCTCCAAGTTTTAAACAAATTTCATTGCGCGAAATAAAAGCATACGGCCGTCTGAGCGAGTGGATATGCTATATTTTTGATGTCACGACACTCGATAATGCCGAATTTTATTATTGCTGAAACATTTTTCTGTTGGGGATGTTCGCGCAAAAATTTATAACAGCTGCCGAGTGCTGAGTGTCCGAAAGTAATCCATTAACTTCGAAAACAACGGAATGGTCGAAGTTTTAAATGCTCTACAACTACCATTCGAGAGCAGGTAGGAGTAGGTAAGAACCCACGTCACTGATAGGCAAAGTATAAAATTTTCCAATTTATCGTTGATCTCAAGTTTCCAGTGGTAGGTCAATCCCCGATGGATACTTACTGGAAACGTTATTCGCTAGGTAATATACATCTGATCAAAGGGGAGGCTCGCCCGCTGTACCCGTAGGCGTAAATCTTGCCTTTACGGCCTCACCTGTCGATGGAATAATTTACTGCCGGCTTAAAACTTCCTCCCAAAAGGAAATCCCAAACACTTCTCAAGAAATAACTGAATAAGAAATTGTCGATTGTACGCACGACGCGGACGCGCCGCGGCGCGGTGCCCCGCCCCTCCTGACAGCGAGGAAATTCAAACTTAAACCTCCTCTAATAGAATAAATAAAATTCCGAACACTTTCCCGCGATAACAGATTTAACGTGAAGATTTATGTGAAAATGTACTTGTTGATTTATCCCTAAAATCACACGCCTAGACGCTGAAAACACAATCTGCCCAAACGAATTTGACAGTGAGTTACGCGCTCTATAGCTAGTAACACCAGGGACTAAATATCTGTATGCGGTTATATTTTATGTTGTAGCGTGAGGTGGACCGTTGGCATCCCGATATCGATGGATATAAGCAATTTGCAAGTAAAATGCGAATGTCGGATGCACGGGCGGCAGCGACGTCGAACATCTATTTTTTTTATTATTTTCATGGAATTTCATACATGAATATTGCACAACAATGCTTTTAAGTTATCGCTATTGTATGAAAAAATATTTTGAAATGGCGTTCATGAGAAGACGCGTTTATTGCTCTAAGAACGTTAGGAAAACACATTAGTTTGTCTGAAAAAGCGCGCGGTTAAGTTTATGTGGTCATAAATGTAAATTGATTCGAGTGGGGAGTTTACAATTTGGCAAATTGTATAACAAATTGTGTTGGCGGGTGTACAGCAGAGATAATTCAATGTGAGCGACGTTAGTTACGATCGCTCTAAGAATGGGTGGTGTTCAGTTTAGTAGATTATCTTGGCTGAGGCTGGCCGCGTGCAGCAGTGTGTATAGGCACCAGTCCAACTGGCACAGACCACACTTAGCTGGCGAACAATCCATTAGTATGTCGGATTTGCTACCGCCGAGATTTATATCCTAAGTTACAGGCTATACTGAAACTTTTTTTTGTACGACTAATGTTTAGACTTTTAGCTATTTTTTATTCTCGCTAGCTATATTGTAGCCTAAAAACCTACTAACGGAGATTTTTGTTGCTAGCCATCGGTTTGGAAAGATTTTCCTAAGTATCGAGTCAAGGTTTTTGATAAAGTTTTTCCCATTGTTGTTTCCTTCTCATAGATTAACCAAAGGGGAGAATACGTTACTTGATTACAGCGGGCGGTACTCAACTAAGTCCAATGTGCGTAATGACACTTAATCACACACGGACCATCGTCTATATACCACATGTCATTACTGCTCAATAATTCCAGTTTTATATAATTTTCTCGTTTGCAAGAATGACAACGTAATTCAAAATTCTGTCAAATTGAATATCTACTGTATGCCAAACGATCATAAATCTTTGATATTTTATCGAGAACAGAGATACAACGCCGATTTCAAATCAACGTTCGTTAGTTCGCCGTTTCAAAATCGTTGCATATCTTATAATTTTAGTTATTGTTTGCTCTGCCATTTTTGCGAGAGCGAAATAGATAATAGGGGTCTTATTTCTGTCCTTGGCTATCTGTACCTGTACAGATGTGTGAGTTTCTCTGCATATAGTTGTGCATCGAGTCAGCTGTAATTATTGCGGTATTAGAGCTTAGCGTATCTTCCCCATTTAAGTTTATCTTAGTTCCTTCTAGTATTATTTTATCAAAACCCCTAGGTTTGGTTTTTATACAAAAAAAAATATAACTTACTTAATGAATGTACAGACGCCAGCAGGTCAAGCCACCCCAATCTGTCAAATTTTACCAATCGAAAATTAACCTTCCACTATTGTGATATAAGGTTGAAAATCTATTAAAGAAATTTGACAGATTGAGGTAAGTTGATGTGCTGGCATCTGTACTTCACAAAGTTGGTTTGAGATACGAAACTATCGGTCAAAGTGACGGTGCTTGGGGACGCCTATATCCAGTAGTGGATGTCTTTCAACTGAAATAATAATGATGATAATCTAAAACTACAAATAAATGACACATAAATACGAACTAAATTGGTGTGTGCCTGGCTACTTAACAGAACACTATGAAGCTACACGAGCAACTTTATGAAACGAGAACATTTTTCAATACCCTCCATAAAAATGTAAATAGGTGAACCAACACTTCGGTTGTGTGAAGGCAAGATATTCATAACAATAGTGCGGGCGGCGCGGGCGTTGGCGGCCGCCTGGCACGCGAGCCTCGCAGCCTCGCAAGCTCGCCACAGAATAAACAGGCACAGAAGACTAGCTCCATGCAACGGGTGAAAACATACACAGAGAGGTGTTATACGGTGAACTCAAACAATGGCGAGTTGAAAATACGCTTGCACTTGCTGTACATTGACGTGTGTCTATGTGTGCGTCCGGTTTTTCTCGTTGCATTAAGCCGGCCTTCTGTATACAAGAGGACTACTCCCTGAGCATAAAGTCCATAGTATCGGCGGAAATTTCCTTCTCTGTCTCACTTACGGACATAGGTAAGCTTCGTTTGGGGCCCGTACTAAGAATGTATGACAACACGATTTGACAGTTGTCTGTTGTCCCAGCGTGTTTTACTTCATCAGCATTTCAGCCTAAAGACGTCCACTGCTGATGGACATAAGCCTCACCAAGGAGCGGTTCGCCATAATCGCCGCGTTTGGCAGGATTGGCGATCGCAGTATGGTGATAAATATTTACAGAACGCTGCTGCCCGTGTTCTAGTAAGTCCCTTAGTCGCCTTTTACGACACCTACGGGGAGAAATTATATAGTGCTATTAAAGAAATTAGATAGTGCTATTAAAGAAATTAGATAGTGCTATTCTTTACATCTGGCACGACACGGAACAACAACAAATATAATCGTTTGACACTAGTATTAACGGATTAAGTAACTACTTTCGGACGGGCCACATCTTTGTTGACATAGTGTAAGAGTAGGCCCACTGTTCCTATATATTCCATGCCCACAGCCTCGCTTCGCATGAACAAACACATTCCTACTTATAACACGTCCACTGTGAGATAATGTAATTATTTCCCGTGTCTGCCCCCACTCGCCGATTATCCCGCATTTTTACCATACTAATTAACATTCGCGGTTCAGTTTACCAAAGCTTATCGCGGAATTTTCGTTCCACGCGTTTTGACGCGGAATTAATTTGGTCAAACAGATTTAGATTAGAGCCATGTTTAACATACAATTTGATACCGCAATCCGATGCTGATGTGTATTGCTGGTAAATTACGTTTGGTTGGTACCAAACTCTACGCGTATTTGATGTGGATTTATTTTGTAACCTTCACCCATTTACGTTGTGTTTATTTAGTTATCCCTGATACTAAACACACTGTTTGTACAAACGTGATTACTGTTACTCTTGGTTTATATCATCCACCTGCCGGGAAAGGCCCTTGCTTTCCAGAGACGGCTTAACGAGGGCCAATCGATATAGTATAACATCAATACAACAGGCCCCGCGGTCGGTTTTGCGGTTTGCTGTGAAACCAGTTCGATGCCTCACGCATTGAGCTTATTGCAAAATAATATTCGGTGCTTTATTATTTTTCCGTGAATTTAACATACACATTTAATAACGTGTCACTAATGAATTGTGGTATCTAAGGCGAACCTCACTGAAATCCACAAATAAAGCGACAATAATTAAAATAAATCAACTACATAAATAAAGGAACAAGGGTGGATCTGTGCAAGACATCTGGGCACACTTTAATTTGTTTTGTACCATTGTTATGCGAAATTAATATTCCAATTTATTCCATTTCTGTATCGAGGAGTGTAAATCAATATTTGGTGGCAGTCGCGCTCTGAGCCGGCGCCACATCTTAAGCACCCCAGCAGATAGGCGCCGAGATAATTGGAATGCTGCGCCCCAGTAATTAGATGAATTACGTGACGATTTATTTGCTTCACGGAATTACTGCTAAACGGGTAATATGTTTGTTATCTCCACCTGTAATGGAAGTAAATTCAGACATTTCTAAGACTTTCAATATCAATGTGTCGAACTCGCATTCAATTTATTTCTAAGTTACCACGGACCGGATTTTTGTTTAAAACCGAAATTTTTAAAACTATTTCGTATAACTGCTAACATCACAATTGTATACTTTACTCATATTGTTGTTTATGATATAACACTATGTATTTCAGGCACCTAATTTCTGTGTCTCTTGTGTATTATCTGGGAATCTAAAAAGGCCGCTTAAGAATTATAATTAATCATATTTAATCGTAAAAAGGGTCATAACCTGACAATACATAATATCGATGCCTTAGTGCACAATTGCACAAACTACAAAATTGACAATTTTGAGGAGAGAGCTTTAGAGTTTTTTAAAGTTTAGACAAGAACACTACAAAAACAAAGTAAAATAACAAAACAAATATGCATATATTCATAAGACTAGTCCTTTAACTCCATCATTATATCAAAATATTGTAATGTATATACGTAACCTTTTCAAAATCGCTAAATAAACATACAACCCATTCATTCAAACATACATTCCATTTAATATATTTGTGCACTAAGACAACGATATTATCTGCGTACACAGCACGCAATTCATGTGTTTAGCAGTTTAATTAGAAGATTCGTAAGATTGTTCACAAATTGAATTGCTTTATTGAATTGAAATGTCAAATAGCAGAATCTTATGAGACTTCAGGAAATGAATCTCTTATAGACGAATTGCTTAATTTGGCGTTTTTAGGCAAGTGCACAAACGCCTAAACTTACTACCGACTGCATCTGTTGTGACGCAACAACAGTGCAACTACTGAAAAACATTCTAGATTCTAAATAGCACACACACACAGCATCACGACTTGTTGCCCCGAAGGGTTGTGCAGAGGTGTACCCATAGTACAATCACATCTTGCCAATTATGTTTAAGTCACATGTAAAAGCGGGCGAACCTGTTGCCATCAACCGGGCACAAATTCAGACGAGCGATGAGCTGCTACTGAGGAATTCCAGATAGAAAAACCCAATAACTCTTTGCCCGACCTGGGAATTGAACCCAGGGCCTCATGGTCTGCCAGGGTCGCGAGATTGTTCGAAAAATACCGTGACCCTGGCAAATGGGCAACTGAAGGAACACGGGTGGGTTTTAGACAGTAAAAGTCTGCCCAGAGCGGGAGAAGCTATTCGATGATTTCCCATTCAAAAAAAAAAAAAACCGGCCAAGTGCGAGTCCGACTCGCGCACAAATCAGGGTGCAGGGTTCCGTACAAACCTGCAGGTATTCTCGGTTTAAAAATAAATGCTTTTTTTTTTAATTTTTATATTTCAGTTGATTGAATGTAAGGTAAATTGCGGTGTACGATTTATGACGTTTTAAAAAAAAACTACTTACTCGATCTCGTTCAAACCAATTTTCGGTGGTAGTTTACATGGTAATGTGCATCATATATTTTTTTTAGTTTTATCATTCTCTTATTTTAGAAGTTACGGGGGGGGGGGACACACATTTTACCACTTTGGAAGTGTCTCTCGCGCAAACTATTCAGTTTAGAAAAAAATGATATTAGAAACCTCATTACCATTTTTTAAGACCTATTCATAGATACCCCACACGTATGGGTTTGATGAAAAAAACCATTTTTGAGTTTCAGTTCTATGTATGGGGAACCCCAAAATTTATTGTTTTTTTTCTATTTTAGTGTGAAAATCTTAATGCGGTTCACAGAATACATCTACTTACCAAATTTCAACAGCATAGCTCTTATAGTTTCTGAAAAAAGTGGCTGTGACATACGGACGGACGGACAGACAGACAGACAGACAGACATGACGAATCTATAAGGGTTCCGTTTTTGCCATTTGGCAACGGAACCCTAAAAAAGGCGTCATGGTCAGCAATAGCTCTTGAGACCAAAAGCCCAACGAGGAATTACAAAATAATCATTAGACAATTTGGCTGACCTACACAGACATGCCAACATAATTTTAATTTACAAACAGACCACAAAATGTCGGACATTTCACTGCCGTTTCTTTACACGCATTAGTAAAATTACTAACTAAACAAAGTAAGTATAACCAAGCAGATAATAATAAAGTTATGAGGGTGTATTACTAAGTTTTAAGCATGTCAGCACTCATAACTTAACGCTTATTTATGATACAGCACTCACGTAGAAATAACAAATTGTTTGAAAAAGTAGGATCGCGTGCTATCCTCGATTTAAACGTAACCTTATCAAAATATGTATGCTGTTTTAATTTTTGTATCAAAATACATGAGTTTTGTGTGTTTGACTTAATAAAATATGTGTAGTTGTAATGAAAAGCGTTGGCCTCATAAAACTTGAAACACGTCACGCATGTATTTCTATTACGAATAGGAACGCTTATACTGGGTCAAAATAAATTAGCTAGCAATTCTTTAACCATATGTTGGAAAAATAAATCGTCATTCGATCTTTGTTCAAATCTCTAAATGACACTGAGATGCACAATTGTAAATTAAGGCAACGTAACGACTGTTATGCTTTGGTTTTAGCAAATTAGTAAAAAATATCTGTGTTCCTCGAAAAACTAAAAAAAAGGATTTTTTCAATAAAAGAGTATCAACAAAATATCAATTGATATATCTTACCGGGCATTCAACTAGAAAAATAAATTGTAATTAAAATTCTTAAATTAAATCACTGACACACATAGCACAGCCCTACCACTGAATCTAGAAGCATTCAATTTTGCACAAGGTTTTGATGTCGCATAACTCTAGGGTATTCATGAAGTCATTTTTTTTTATTATTCTTACAAAATAATTCGACGTCACGATTATTTGTATAAAACAGCCATACGTGAAACATAATAACGTCGGACAGCATATTCAAGAAAATAAAACCCATTCCTTAATTTGAAATAGTTATTTGTTATACAAGAGTGCAAAGTTGCTTTTTAACCGCGTGCGCAATTTTGATGACCGAGCAAGCGAAGGATTCTAAAATTGAATCACGAGTGCAGCGAGTGATTCAAAAATTAGAATCCTGAGCGTTAGCGAGGGAATCAAAAGAGTACGAGGTGAAAAATCTTTGCACTCGAGTGCAACACGTAACTTTTCATCCCACCTCAGCGAGGAAATGACTACATATACAAAAAAAAGCATTTCAATCACAAGATACTTTTATTTCAGTTTAGGTATTAACATTTATTATGTACTACATTATGATAGGTTACAGAATAATCTTTAAATTATTTCAAATGATACTTAAGTATAATTAAGAAAAATTGAAAGTAACGTTGCTACAGTTACTTAAGTCGAGTGTAATATTTTTGTTAGGTACTGTAATGTTGGTGACGTGAAAAGTAAAATGGCGCGCGCAAAGCAAATTAAAAAAAAGTATATCAAGAAGGTTCCGAGTCTAAGTTTTACAAATTAGAAAAAGGTTGCATGATAAATTCGGCACCATGGAGATAGGAGTAAATAGATTTAATGATGTTTTGAATTCACAAACTTAGTGCACACGATGTTCTAAATTCAATTTACTTTATCCTCTAGTGGATAAAAACGGCTTTTGCACTCAGGTATCGAAGGGCAAAAATACTCTTTCCGAGATGGGGGGATGAAAAAATAATTTCATGTGCCAGTTGATTCTTTGACATGGTCTCATTAATTCCCTAGAATTATAGTATATCAATAGGAACACGTTGTTTAACGAAAGTGAGCACTAAGGAGGGATTTTTTAATATTCATCCCCTTAAGGGGTCAAATACGGGATGAGACTTTGTATAGAAAGAAGTTCGTCATTTTCACCAAGGAGAATCTCATCAGTCGCATGGCTTGTAAAGTATTTCTTCAAATACAGTGAAAAACAAAGTTTTCAGTATTTAATATTGACTGCCGTAGCTTGTGGTTTCAGGAACGGTGTCGTTACACACTGTAATTCGAAGGGGTAGGGTAAAGTGTACTTTCTCCGTTCCCAAATGACCGTATTAAGTTTCAAAATGGAAGGGGACGATCGTATCAACGTTTGTAGAATACCAGGAAGGAGAACGAATCAATGATTAACCCTAAAAAGAAAAGTTATATGTTGGCTACGAGACAAAAAAAAACCTAAAAAAGCTAATACTATGTACTATTTTACTAATTCAGACAAACTGTCTAAATGGCCATATTATTCTTTATGACATCATAATCAGCATATATTGTTCCCACTGCTGAGACACAGGTCTCGAGAGGATGTGGGTCGCAATATAGCACGCGGTCTCAGAGCGTGTTGGTAGATGTCACATATCTTCGAAGTTTTGGGTCTAGGACATGCCGCCGGTTTCCTCACGATGTTTTCCTTCACAGTTTTGAGAACGGTGTTGATGAAATTATTTACACGAAGTAAAGCGCCTGCCTGGGTGCGATCCCACGATCTACAACTTGTAAGTCTGGGTCGATACCACTGCGCCACCACTGCCCTCACCACTCTCTCTTTATGGCATAATACTATACATATAATTATGTAATTGCCACTATTTCTTGAATTAATTCTTCTATAAGATTACGGAAGTACAAGCTCCGACATTTATTCCAACTAAAATATGTACAATACTTCCTCATTTTAATATTCAATGAGGTTCTTTACTGCGACACTCCAGCGCAAGATAAAAGAAGTCACTGGCGACCTTTCCGCCGACATTCTTGAGGGAGATAGTTAATTAAATAAATGGTCTGAGACGATACCCCCTCATCATTCTCTCCTGCGCCCTACATAAGGCCGTATTGTTGGGTAACTTCGGGCTTTTATTGGGTTTTTACACTACCTTTGTATTTATTTGTTCTGAAGAAAGGCGATGGTAAATAAGGGCGGTACACATGCTTTAGGTGTAACGTTGGGAAGGCTCAACAATAGATGTGAGTGAATTGACGACCTACTTTTGTATGTTTGTCGCTTTAATGTAAAAGCTGATTAGGAGGAACTTGGTACTTCGGTTATCTACGTATATTACTTCCATGGCGTGATTCAGGTTCTCTTGAGATTGGAATTTTTTGAGAAAGATTTTCTCAGTAGGTTTGTAATGCTGCAAATGAATTTTAACCGTGATAGGTTTTTGGGGTTGTACCGACCTATAAGAACAAAGAGTGATGGCATAATCAAGCAAAGAATAAATACCTACATATCTGGAAGAATTTCCTTGGGAAATAGGTTAACACTCGATTTGATATAATTGCATTAATTAAGGATATTATGATTAATCAAGGACTAAGTGGAGAATTATTCACAAAGGTATACAATTCTGACCTTTTACTATTGCAAAAATCGACATTATTGACAGGAAATTATCAAGGTTAATGCAAAACAGTTTCAATAGATATTGATCATTTTTAATAAGGTAATTAACATTAAGTAGGTATTAGTAATTAATTATATTTGCTTTATAAACCAGTAGGTAGCTAGAACGATCACACATCCTAACGTTACTATCATGTGCGAATGCGGTTAAAATTTGTTAAATAATGATTGCTCAATAACGTTATTTTAAACTGTTTTATAATAAACCCATTAAACAAATTCAAGTAGGTACATTTCTTAATTGCCGGGTCATAAATTTTAGTATGACTTTGGCCTTCAATCACATTGAAAATGCCGTTATTATGATTAGCAATTATGGCATTTTTCAATTTGATGTGTCGCAAATGGATTGTCGAATCCGCGGGCCACGGTTTAACATAACCGCTAGATGTTTTACAAAACAGCTCCATTATGTAAAACAGCTGAAGAACGTTCAGCTGGATTGTTATGTGTCACATTTAACAAAACTGCCACCGTTTAGACACGAAATTGTAAAACAACTACCGGTTATGTAAAATAGCGGTTTTGACAATTCATTTGCGACATATATTTCTTTATAAGTACTAAAATGATTTGGTAAGCTTTGTTAAAATGGCCCAGAAAGTTTAGTGATATGTGTCTTCAGCCGACAAGCAGGATTTCTCCGTTCTTAAACCTCAGGTGACACTTCATCTCGAGCTCTCAATGTCTCATTGAGGTGAGGGCTCTGAATGCGGTTTCGATATCGTTGTGAAATACGCAGTATTTTGATCAATATGATATTAAAAACATTATGCAGGTAAATAATATGTACCTTCGTGTTAATTAAAACAACGCAGAGCAGCATAATATTACACAAAACTCTATCACTTCACTAAAATTGAATGCATAAAATTAACGAATAGAACGATATTTAATATAACCACTCGCGTACGTGTAATTACAATAATTAAATGATATAAAATACGGGCCTCGTTAATAACTCCACTATCTACGTTTCTCTATAAATTGAGGGAACTCCCAACGGGCGCCCATTTACCAGAGAAAAATGGCTTCGCAATAAAACACGATAGAATGAGTCATTATTTTTCCAGATTATCCACTACGATTACACTGAGGTATTGATAAAATTTGTATGAAAGCTTCAAGGAAAATATTTGGACAAATTATTATATAACTAACTTTTATTTCTGCAGGGAAAGCCGGAAAAGTGCGAACTTTCTGGGCTGTTTAAAAGTTTTGACATATGTTCATAAGATTATGTTTACACATTGGTTGCTTAGTTTTGTAAAAACGAATCTTTTTTATTTTGGCAAAAAAAAAACAATATTAGGTGACCACCAGGCTGTAAATCGTACAAAAACAAAATTGCAATCCCTCTTTTTAAGATTTTTTAGAGTTAGTTTTTGATAGCCAGCGCCATTCGAAGTCGGCAGATGCTCCGATTACATACCATTTTGAACTGGAACTGAAAAATGTGATCTAGATCCAATTTGTGCGGAAACTGGAAACTACAAGAATTTCCATAGAAAGAATTTCCATGCTCAGAGTCACTCATATTTTGCAGTACCATTGGCATTCATCATATTATTAACTACCTCGTTGGTCTAATGTCCATAAGTGCAACTGCTGTATGTGCATCTGGATTGAGGGCCCATTTTTTGAACCCTTGCGTACCTACCGAAATAAGATTTATAGAGAAATTAGTTAAAAATAGTAAAAACTTAAAGCAAAGGGTAATAAATTTCTTAAACGTGAATTAAAACTGTTATGATGAAATAACTTGGGCCCTCAATCCAGACGCCTGCATAAAGTGGCATAGCCTAAATCTCAGTAAGTACTATCTCTGGGTTAATAATTGTTTAAGAATTTAGTTAAGAATTTCTTAAAATATTTAAGAAATTCTTAACTATTTTAAGAAATTCCCAAATCCCAAATCCCGATTCCCGAATCCCGAATCCCGATTCCCAAATCTGTAAAATATAACATTACCGATTTATGGCGGCATATCTCGGGCCCTCACTTCATTATTGTTTGTACTGAGGAATCTGCGAAACATGAATATATCTGAAGAAATACATAAATACTTCTTTAACATGCTTTACTTACATACCTATGTGAATTAGTTAAAAAGAAATAAGGACACAAAACTTAATTGTTAAGAAGTAAATGAAAGTTGAATTTTACTAAAAAGTCTGAACTGAGAGCCCAATATTTTCGGCTTTATTGACTAGGCTCAACCTCATAGATTAACGCAAATTAAAGTTTTAACTATTTCATAATTAAATTGTAACATATCGTTCGTTCTTCTAAATGTCATACTTTAAGAGAAAATTGATTTTCAACTTTTTGTAAGAGAATTATTTGTAGAGTGACCATAATGTTCAAAGTACCTGTACATTTTGTAAAGTGCATTCGGCAAGTCATAATTTGCATCTAAAAGAACTATATACCTACTAATTACAATTTGGTTTTCCTTATTTTTAATGTAATTTCTATTTATGTGATGTTACTCTTTAAGGTAATACTATGGGCCAAGTTGCCTAAAGCAAATAAAAAAAAAAAATAAAAAAAAACTAAAAACGAAAATGGAAATGATTTTTTTTTTTGATCAGAGATATAGTTGCACTCATCACTAAAAATTACTTCGCTCTCTCGCAATTTCGTATTTTTAGGATATAAGACTATTTTAAGGTAAAATTTATGTGAAGTAAATAGTTTTTTATAATTATACCGATCGTGTTTTATTTATCACAATGAATTTGTTTGATCTGGTGCTACAGTGATCCATAGATACGATGACTACTTACATGTATAACATACTACTAGTCGGTTAGTTTGCCTTTCATTTTATGCAAACACTGTTGAAGCTAAATAAATGTTCTAGTTTTATTTATTTTTATAGAAACTAGTGATCGCCCATTGGTCGAAATTCGACCGTACTTCATTTGAATAGAAATACATTATTAAATGAGAACATATAGATAATAATAAATATAAAAAAAATAATATGGTTATATTTGACATTCAGTAACACTATAGACAAATTGTTGACGCTGTACTACTGCGGAGAGGGTTCGCTGGCGGGTTTGTGATGGCCAGGACCAAGACGTAGGTATAATGAGTAAAGAATACTTCTTCAGGACTCTCTTTTTTATTTTCTTAATACTTCTTAACTGCTGGATATGGAACAATATGGAATGAATTATCACAGAAAGCTCTGTTTTTATAGAATTTTCCCTATTATTTTTAATAGCTTCTGCCCGCGACTTCGTCCGCGTCAAATTTTCGCTCTCCTTCCCGTCGCGTCGAATTGCCTGCCAGTTTTCGTCCATTTTTCGTTTGCTGCTCAACTCCTTTTAACCGTAGCGTGATGTTATGTAGCTTATATCCTTCCTCCATAAATGGGCTACTCAACACAAAAAGAATTTTTCAATTCCGATCAGCAGTTCCTGAGATTAGCGCGCTCAATCAAACAAACATACAAACAAACAAACAAACTCTTCAGCTTTATAATATTATAACTATATAAGTATAGATTAATTATGACGGTTCCAAATGTCATAATTAATACCAGCTTGTACAATCTATGACCAGCCTGTACAATCGTGAGGCATACAACCTCTACAGTTTGCACACGACACTAAGTTTTGTATGGGAAACTTACTAATGCCATACTTGACACTCTCCATAAAACCACAAAAAATATTTCATAAAAATCTAAACTAAATTCCTATCGTCGCTAATACAAATAATATTAAGACAAATATTCTCGATATGATCATAGATTTTAAAAATGAAATAGGTTATATATCCATAAAATTAATTTATTACCTATGGTTATACTTGACATTCAGTAAGATTATAGACACAAAATCAGGCTTACCAACTTAGGCATTTTTCCAAATTTAGGGGGTAAATAAGAGGATTGAGATTTTTTAGGGGCGTTCCATTTTTAGGGGTATTCTTAGGAATTTTTTGCCATCTTAGATTTCTCATTGTGTTTTTGATTACAATAAAAGTATTAGCGACTTCTAGTACGGTTCCTTGATACTAAGAATGCAGAGTGAATGATTAACAAATGTCGCGTAATAAATATAGACAAATATTACTACTGTGTGCCGGGTCTATGATTACTGAACATTCGTTGGTTATTTTCATTATAATTTTTTAGTGAATTTTTTTAGTAATTGTGGCATGTTTAGGTGTTTTTAACCAAGGAACTTAAATCCAACCTGGAATGCGCACAGGCTGCCAATACGCGGTCCGAGTGACATAGCTTCGCGAGAGCCCTCTGTCCCTTTCATTAGGGTGACCAAGCAATATGATGTAGGTAGATATGAATATAACAGGATATAATATATTAACCAATAATTTGATTAAAAAAAAAAAAATAGTTACGCTTTAAAGATGGATTAAAGTAAAACGCAGTAAACATAAACGCAACGCATAAACTCTGCTATCGAGTATTATTGTATAACCTTGAATATCTGGCGCGCTGGGCAAATAACCATTTTGTTTAGTATTAATTGTCGTAAAAATCTAACAGACGTCGTTTTTAAGAAAAATGGTTGGGACACTTTTTATTGGGCAAATGTGTCAATGCACTTTACTCGTAAATAATCTTATAATTTCGTTCATTATGGGCACCCTACTTCAAGAAAGGGACACAGGGCTCTCGCAACGCTTTCTCTTTCGGACCGAATTTCTCTTTGACCAAGTGATTGTCAGTAATAGAACTTAGTGACATATACATAAGGTTTATTTTATAATGGTGTCAAATTGACAATGCACATTCCAGGGGTCGGGTATAAGTTCCTTGTTTTTAACTTAAGCTTTAGGGGTAAATATTTCTGGGTGTTGGTAACACTGCACAAAATAATAAAGACAGATTTGGACCATAAACAAAAGAATTTCTATGCATGTGTGTATTAGATACACGGTAATGAACAGTAGTGTGTGTAACGTGTTATTTATTGAAAATAATGTATTTTAACTCATAATTAAAAAAAAAATATTAGCATTCGTCACTTCTTCTCTGTATAAACTATAAGTTTGCGAAATTTCATACTCCTCCGTTCGCCCAGTTTTCGTAAAAAGGGATCCAAAGTTTTCGCTTCACGTATTAATATATAGATTACATTAAAAATAAGGAAAGCCAAATTATAATTAGTAGGTATATAGTACTTTTAGCTGCACATATTATGACTTTCCGAATGCACTTTACAAAATGGATAGGTACTTACTTTGAACATTATGGTCACCCTACAAATAATTCTCTTACAAAAAGTTGAAAATCAATTTTCTCTTAAAGTATGACATTTAGAAGAACGAACGTTATGTTACAATTTAATTAAGAAATAGTTAAAACTTTTATTCTAATTTGCGTTAATCTATGAGGTTGAGCCTAGTCAATAAAGCCGAAAATATTGGGCTCTCAGTTCAGACTTTTTAGTAAAATTCAACTTTCATTTACTTCTTAATAATTAAGTTTTGTGTCCTTATTTCTTTTTTACTAATTCACATAGGTATGTAAGTAAAACATGTTAAAGACGTATTTATGTATTTCTTCAGATATATTCATGTTTTGCAGATTCCTCAGTACAAACAATAATGAAGTGAGGGCCCGAGATATGCCGCCATAAATCGGTAATGTTATATTTTACAGATTTGGGAATTTCTTAAAATATTTAAGAAATTCTTAACTAAATTCTTAAAGAAAAATTATCAACCCAGAGATAGTACTTACTGAGATTTAGGCTATGCTACTTTATAACAGTTTTAATTCACGTTTAAGAAATTTATGACCCTTTGCTTTAAGTTTTTACTATTTTTAACTAATTTCCCTATAAATCTTATTTCGGTATGCAAGAGTTCAAAAAATGGGCCCTCAATCCAGATGCACATCACTGCTGTGCATGACGTCGTAGGCTCGATTCCCGGGTCAGTCAAGCCCGGAGTCTGGACTTGTGCCTGATTGATGTAAATAGGCTCGCACCCTATAAATGGGACTTAAAGTGGCGAAATGTGGTGTACTAAAGTTACATACCTACCCAACTCTTCCAGGAATACAGCCATGATGATATATTATATTTACTAATGGGAACTCACCAATTCAAACTCAATTCATAAAAGACAATGCTAAAACAAAAAAACGTATATTCAATACACAGTTTGATATATCTACGTATTCGTTTAGGAAGTCCTTTTATGAAATCGGAACTCCGGAAATGTCAATTCAGGGCCGAACCGAAACGGAGATGAATAAATGTGAGACGAATGATAAGATAATACGGTGCTTTGGTATGTTTTTCTTGTTTGTTAAATGAAATTAATGGACATTTCTCTGTTTGATAGATATGAGAATAATAATCAATTTATTTCGCTATGATTACGTTTAAGAACGAGGCATGTCATGTGTGTGGACAGTCTTTAATGATGATGATGATGGTGACATTGAAATGTAAATTCCTGGAGTTCACAAGATTCCCTATGTTGTAAGATCTAGGCTCCTTCATTCTGTTAACAATATTGATATTAAAAAACCGGCCAAGTCCGTGTTGGACCACGCACAGTGAAGGGTTCCGTGGTTGGAATGAATATATCCCAAGAATAACTTTAACTATATTCAATATCTTTTAGAGCCTACTAAACTTTGAGAGGTTTTCTTTTGACTCCGATATGTAAACAACCATTTGGCTGACAGGGGGAGGCGGGACAGGGTCTTCAAGTGACGATATAACAAAAATTAGCACTTCGAAGATTAATATTTCACAACGGATTCCTGAATTTTTAACGGTCTGTCTAACAGCGGACATGGCGAAACTATAAGGGTTCCTTGTTGACTATGGAATCCTAAAAATGTACATTTTTAAAACAAAAAGTAGGCAAATAAAGTATATTTTTTTATATCAGTTGTGTTGTTGATGCAAGAGAGTTTCTGTATTTTATTCGTATGTTAGTGAGTGCATAGGCATATTACAAAAACATTTCAGTATTACTTATTAAGTAGTGGCAAGATAAATGAGGATGCCTTTTGCGGCCATGTCGCTGTAAGGTGGACACCTGCAACATCCCAACGGGCTTGCCAATGCCTTGCGAAAAAAAAAACAATGTATGTGCCTCGAATTTAAGTAGTATCTACCTTTCAACTTGGAATACAGCAGTGTTGATTCATCATCATCATTTCAGAAGAAAGACGTCCACTGCTGGACATAGGCCTAGGACATAGGCTTGGGGGATTCGCCATAATTGCCGCACTTAGCAGAAGCGGGTTGGCGATCACAGTACGGTGGTAAAATGGACAGACAACGCTGCTGCCCATTCTTTAGCTTACTAATAATAGGGTGTCGGAAAAGGCGACTCAGGGTCTTATCCTTTAGCGCCTTTTCCTATATCGACGGGAAGAAATGTAATTGTGCTATTCTTTACGTCCGTTACCCCACGGGTAATCAATACTTATAATAAAACTGTAGAGAGGTCAATTCTGTACATTGAATATACATTCAAAATTAATATTGGAGGATGAATGGTGATCGATACTGATGCCAAAAATGCAATCAGTAAATTTTTTATCTGTCTGTCCGTCTGTATATGCACGCATGGGTCAAAAACTACTGAAGGGATTTTAACCAAACTTGGTACGATTGTAGACCATACTCCTGGGCAGGTTATAGACTATGTAACATAACGGTAAGACACATAGGAGCTGAGCAGTGACGATAAATTTGAAGCAAGTCGGATGAAAATGCGCTTTCGAGTTCTTATCCTCGCATACGTTGATCATAAACCAAAAGTATTTATTACAAAGATGATGGTCTTCAAAACATCTACAAAAAAATCCTCAATAGTATATATCTATCCTACTAAATTCGGAACACAGTTAGTTTATAACCTGGATTAACACATAGGGTACTTTTTATCCCGCGGGATATTTTCCGACCTCCACGCGGGCGAAGCCGCTGGCAAAAGCTAGTATTAACATAAATAGATTAAACTAAAACTTTATTAGCCTAGGGTGATTTAAGAAAAGTCTCATCTCAAGGAAAGCTGAGCTTAACATTATTATTAATTAGGAAAATCGAAAGTTTATCAGCCTAGGCTAATTTCAGAAGAGTATCCAGGTTCTTGAGTCCTTTCATATTACACACAATTTTAAAATATAACTTGCAAATAAGAAAACTGTTCTAATGGCCAGACAGACAAACGTGGTGACCGTGCCGCAAACACACTACACCACACCGCAATCACGCCGACCCGCTGCAGGTCGTGTGCACATGACAGCCAACGGACGAACAGAAAATAATTTAGATATATAGCGGCAACTGGAATGACAATTGAAACAATGGAAATACTAACAACGAAATAAAATAAAACTCGAAAATAAATATTAAAAATCTTTTCGAAATGTTTGTATTAGTTTCCATATTTGTTTTTTTTTTACTAACATGTTGTATTGTTTTTATGATAGATATACATAGTGCTAAATTTAACTTATTTTGATTTAATGAAACGTACTTATGTGCCTCTTACAATCAAAAGTTGAGATGATCAAATCTAATTTAAAGTATGGAATTGTTAATGAAAATACAATGAACCTTATTTTCTTTACGCGCAACTATAATACGTTCAAATAGCAAATAAATACAAAGGCGCCCGGCAAAGGTGTAAGTCTGCGGTCGCGGTTGCGGCTTTTATGCACAATTACGCATAGCAACGTTATTGCTCCGTGTCGCAATTTTATTGTCCGCCTCTATGTCTGCACTTGCCTTTATGTTTTGATGTGCCTTTGATAAATAAATATAACATAACATACCGCCATTGTTCCCCTAAGGCTTAGGCTGTGGTGTTTAAGACACCCAGAATTCGCTATCAACCGGGCACAAGTCCAGAGAGCAGTGGTGGGCCAGCGGTAACGGCTGCGACTTACGAGTTGTAGGTCGCAGGTTTGAACCCAGACAGGCACATTACTTTGGGTGTATTATTTCATCACCACTGCTCTCAAAACGGTGAAGGAAAACATAGTGAGGAAACCGGCATATCCTAGAACCAAAAATTCAAAGACATGTTATATCTACCAACCCGCACTGGGCCCGCGTGGTAGATTATGGCCCACTCCCTCTCACAGAGAAGAGGCCTGTGTCCCAGCAGTGGGAATATTATAGGCAACTTATTTTTATATGTGTGGGCACAAGTCCACTCTTCGGGCTGCTACTCAGAAATACCAGTACCTACTTGACGTACTCAGGACCTCACCGTCAGCAGTACGAACGTGAAGCCTATGAACCCTAGAACAAAAAAGCAGTAAACATTGTTAGTCTATCTGAAAAAGGGTAGGGTAGGGTCCCAAGATGTACGGCATATTTGTATAATGTCGTCACACAAAGACGCGTGACCTGACGGGTCTAGGTCACCTAGCTTGATAACTTAAAGACCTAAAAAGTAGATATCAAATTATTTATTTGCAGCCCGATGTATTTGACAAGCCAAAACACTTGGCTGGGCTTGTCAAATACATCACGGGATGTGAAAAGATAGAAAGCTTTTAAATATGATCACGGAGTCATCGTAAAAAATCTTCATTAAAATGAATCTCATCTAATCAGGGTTCTCGACCGAAAGATAATGAATTTAAATATGGGTGAGGTGTCACAAAAAATCCTAATAGATATTAATTGAGCTCTTAAAGCAACGAGCACACTGAATAGATCGGCAATTAGGTGGCATTCATCTTGAGCCTGCTCACGGAAAGGAAAAAGTAATTATAAGAAATGACGATGACGTCTTGCGGACAACTCTAGAAATATGGGTTCGAATTCGGTGTTGAAATAGGAATCTGTCGGAATAGTAAGTGATTTCGTTGCTAAATCACACTCGAGGTAAGAAAAATATAGTTTATTATGAGAACGCTCAAGTAATTTGGTCGCCTACTTAGAGTTTAGTGGACAGACCGCTCCCGAAAATTCATATGAACTGTTATTAAAAAATAATTTAAAACCATGGCTGTACGGTGAACCCGCACATTTCATAACATTAATTATTGTGTCGTAAACTACCTGGCATAACAGTAACACAGCAAATGTCAAAAAATAAGTAGTCTTTTTTTTTTCTTATAAAGTAGATGGTTGTCTGTGTGCAATCTCGAGGATTTTGTAATTGAATTTTATCACAAAAAAAATCTAAATGTGCATTGACATAAAGGTCAAAGTCACTCGGCCGTATCTATCTAAAAATTTTGCATCGTTAATTAAAAGCAATTTATTTTATTTCCTAAACGGGCTTTCTTACCAAATATACACAAGAGACAAGAGTTGTTCTTGTTCGAGTTGGAATGTCACTATCATAACTTAAAATCGCCCGAACAAAATATCAGATCCAACTTTTAACTTAAATTAACAGTTACCTACATCACTAACACACGACACTTTACTGAGAAAACTTGAGCTCTTTTATCAAAACCCGTTACTGCAGAAATTAATGAGTGCAAAGCCTGCAGCGCTGCACTGAATATACATTAAAATTCCCATCGGAACACGTAATAAGGATGCGAGACGACCAGCCACGTCCGACGGCGTTAAAAGAAATCATAATTAATCGTTCTATTCCCCGCCCGCTCGTCTTAATAGAGAGCTTTCCACCGCTTTCCATGTTTTCTCAGCGACGTAATAAATTAATCTCCATTCGCAGTTTTCCTCTAAGGAAGGCAACAAACAAAACAATGGCCTGGGCAGTAACTTTCCAGCTAGGGCGCACTTCGAGCTCCGTGCGTGCGCCAACACAATATGGTGCGCTACACAAAGGATAATAATGGCATTTTATGGTATAGTTGGGATTATTAATATTGCTCTATTTGATTGGATAATACAGATATAGAAGTTAAAATATTTACATATTTTCCTGATATAATCGATAGCATGAGCTGTGCAAAAAAGGAATGGACTATTTCTACTTATCTTAAAAATTGAAAATTATTCAATTCTACGCTATATTTTTTGAGATACCCATTAGGTTAGGTGATGTCCACATGGACTGGATTTACCAGCCATATTTTTTAAACCGATAGCCCTATGCACTTATTACGAGAAACTTTCTGATGGACTGGTGTTTCGTCTTGTAAAGGTTTTATTCTTGCACTTAGTTCTACTCGTAATAAGTACCTCAATATAAGTATCTTAAACAATTACACACATGCAAGAGCTATCATCGAGCATCTCTCCCAGGTAGGTACAGCCACCAAAACAGGTAAGTAACCAGGGTTGTCGGCTATAGTTAGAGTTTAGTCCGAAACCTGTACATGTTTGCGAATAAAATTTAATCTAATTAATAGAAAACAAACAGTTAATTTCATTTCATTCAAAAACGTCTATCGATTGCTTACTAAAATTCAACTATATCCGACGACCCCGGTTACCTATCTCTTTTGGTGTCTGTACGTACAACCCTCACCTATGCGCATTAAGGAGTTTATTTCCTCACAAAACAAAGTGGAATAACTGGGAAGTACTTAACCTTTCTTTTACTTGGGATTAGTTACTCTCACAATACGCGTGTAGGTAAGTAAAGTTTTTTTTTTGCTTTTACGTAAGTTTTGCCCTAGTATGGGTACCTACTTTTCTTATTGCGCATACTGACGATTTTCCTTAAAACAGTTGCATAAGAATCTACTAGGCTGCTTGTCTATTTATCATATGACTAGTTAATGCCTATAGTCTATTCGAAAATTATCTGCTCATAATGTAAACAAATGAATCCAAAAAACGATCCGTGGATGCCAGTTGTAGTGTCACTTACAAGTTGAGTCCTTTAATTTAATCATTTGAATACTTTAACCCGAATTCCTATATTTAAATCACCTTAAGAATATAGTTGTTTGACATTCGAGGTTAATTTTATAACCTCAATTTTCGAGGATAATTTGTGAATTACAATTTTAATTATGCTAAGCAAACAATAATTGTTGGAAAAAGAGAGTGTTATAAAATTACAACCTCAATACGAATTATTGTTTTCATGGTTTTCGACGAAGTGAGTGATTGCGAAAGAATTGAACCTGAACAGGGTTAGTTGCCTTAGTTTACTTGAAAGTCTTTAAATAGAATTTGAACCCATTTTGACTGGCCAGTTAGTCTAGTGGTTAGTGACCCTGACTGCTAAGACTGAGGTCGTGGGTTCGCTTCCCACCCAGGACATATCTTTGTGTCATGAGCACAATCATGTGTTCTGTGTCTGGGTTTAATTGATCTATAATATGTATATTTTTAGAAATATATAAGTATATTTATCAGTTGTCTCGTTACCATAGTACAGGCTCTGCCTAGTTTGGGATCAGATAACGATGTGTTGGTTGTCCTAAGATATATTATATTAACTTGTCCAAATACAGGACCGCTCTCTGCTATGGAGTCTAAATGTGAAGCTATTTATTAAAATGGATCACTTAATATTGTGCCCAGCGTGTACTGTTTGTTGCCTGCCTTTTACACGAACTGTTGGATGCTATGGAAGGTGCCAAATCCGTAGCGATTTTCTGCATCGACTCTATTTAGATTGCCATCTATACACTAAAATGAAGTATTTGTTTACACTTTTATCAGATACTGTTGGAACAGACCACAGAGATTTTTTTAGGACATGAATAATATCTCACACACACAAACAGCGACACTGAAAATAGATCTGTCAGCCAAATCAAATATTTACAGCCCTAATTTCAACTCCAAAATAGAAGCTGTAGTGGCAATCATTTGGTTTTAATAGGTTTTATATTTAATATATTTTTCTTTTATATTTTGTGATTGTGGGAACTTTGCCGGCTCTTCTCCATAGTTAACGACCAATTGGAACCGTTCACCTAAATTCTGACGTTTTATAAGTTCCCTTAAAGGTTTATGCGAAGTAAAATATATTGATTTTACTACCACACACCACACATGGCACTGAAACTATTGGTCAGCCACTGCGGTATTACCCACAGTTTTTCAGCCTAAAGGCTAAATAAAACGCACACGGTATAACGCATTGCATGCATTTAAGCTCAAAAACATGTAAATACGTTCATTTATATTTATTATTCATTCTATAATTGACTGTGGACTAACTCTTATTATGAGGGAATAAATACCGTCACTGGTAAAATATGTGTACAATAAACCGTTGGTGTTAAAATAACCCTATAAAATTCACGTTAATTTTCCTGTGAATATAATTTAACCAAATTTATATTTCACAGAACAAACTAAATTATTTACTTTTAAGTTGTTAAGCAAGACGTAATATTTATTTTTATTTCCACACGTTTTCCATTTTTTGGCTATTCTCATTTATTTGTAGTTATACCAACACTCAGTGGATCTTTAAATTAAACGCTGTTTGTTGGTAAACTTATCACTGGAGAACGGTTCTACCGTTGTAGCTGTTTACACGCTTTATATTAGCTTCACTTGTATGTTTGTATGTTTGTTTGTAACCGACTCCTTATAGCGCGATTTTGAACTACTTTAAACGACCAGATTTCATTCAAACTTTGCACACCTGTCAAAAACCGATGACAATGCAATAATTTCGTAAATTTGTGCCATTATCCTTGCCAGGGTTACCAGGACAGCAAAAAAACTGTCTTCTAAAACTACGCTGACATACGTCACAAACTACCCTGGCATACGTCTCAAAATTCGAAACACCCTAAAAAATAGAAAATAAATAATAGTTTAAAAAAAAACACCCTTCCACAGAATACCAAACTAAAAAGTAGAAAATAATGGAAAAAAGCGTGGGGTGCTTTTTAAGTTATTTTTAACCGACTTCAAAAAGGAGGAGGTTATCAATTCGGATGTTTATATTTTTTTTTTTTTTTTTTTATGTATGTTCGGCCATAACTCCGTCATATATAAACGGATTTGCAAAATTCTTTTTTTGTTCGAAAGGGGTTTATTCCGAAATGGTCCCATATAAATTTCATATAGATCTGATGATGAGTTCCGGAGACAGACACCGGAACTCTTTAAAAAATGACGGCAAATCAACCGCGATTTCTGCTATCGCATAAATATGCATTGTTTGTTTGGAATTAGTGCGGGGTAGATACCAAAACTAAAAATTTAAAAATAAAAACTTTTTTACAAAAAAAAAAACAACCGACTTCCTAAAAACACTACCAAGTGAAACTAATCTATGTTTTTAAAAATCTCAGACATGCCGCCGACGCTAAACTACTCAAGCAAGTTTATTTTGCGCTTTGCCAGTCGATAATTATGTATTGCATCTCATGTTGGGGAGGCGCTCCGAAAACCATCCTGAAAAAAGTTGAAATAGCTCAACGAGCTATTTTAAAAACTATCACATTTCGACCTATTCTGTATCCTACAACGCAGCTATACCAATCATGTAAAGTGCTGACTGTTCGTCAACTTTTTATTTTAAGTATAATCATGAAGCAACACGGTGATCTCATATATGATCCAAACACTTTACGCAAACGTAGGAAATATGCAGTATGCAAACGTTCATATGTACCCAAAACATCATTTATTAAGAGATTCTTCATTTTTCTTGGTCCTTACCTATACGATAAAATCAACAAAATTATTAATATTTACCCACTCAATAGGACACTCTGTAAAAAACAAATACAGAACTACCTATTGAAACTTACTTACGGTGAAACAGAAGCGATTTTGAACATCCCCAAATAGACAAGCTACTACTTTACCCACTCATATTGAACAATCATCCCATCCACATCTCATATACATACACACACACACTCGCGCGCGTACACACGCACACACACACATGCACGCACGCACACACACACACACACACACACACACACACACACACACACACACACACACACACACACACACACACACACACACATAAACGCATAGTCAATCACATGAACACAGACAAAGAAACAGCTTCACACCACATTTATATTTTTCTCTTACATTGTGATTGTGCATACTTTCCAAGTTTCTAGATATATGGCAATCTTATTAAATGTGTACAACCTTAAACATGGCTATCAAATGATCAAAATGTATGTACGGGGATCAAATGCAATCCGAGATACAGGTTTACCACCTAGTTCGGATGCAGATAGTCCCAAACTTTATGTATTACTTTAAGCCATTACTTAGTGTATATTGTCATTTTTCATTTTGTAATACGTGTTCTTATTTTGGTGAATAAAATTATAAATTATAATTATAAACTTTAATTTCGGAAGTCGGTGGCAAAAACCTTAAATATAAATCCTAAGACACCGACTGCCGAAATTAAAGTTATTTTTCACTTGGTAGTGTTTTTAGGAAGTCGGTTGTTTTTTTTTTTGTAAAAAAGTTTTTTATTGATCAGGCACTCCACGCTTTTTTTCCATTATTTTCTACATTTTAGTTTGGTTTTCTTTGGAAGCGTGTTTTTTTAGTTTTTTTAAACAATTTTTTTTTGTAATAGTTTGAACAAGGTAACTTTTCATTTGCCCAGGGAAAACAATTGATTTCTAAATTGACACACGATGCCAATTTCCCTGTAATAGTCATTTAAAACAACTGTAAAAGCCGAGTAGTTCTGATGCGAATATACGGATAATTTCAATTGGTAGAGAATTTGTTGTATTTACATGTCAAACCCTACTGAAGTAATCTTTCGCAGACACAACAAGACCTTTATCAGAATACAACAAACAAAAAAACATCGGCACATAATTATAAATCATAACAAAAAAAATAAGGAAGACCGTCACCCAAATTGGACACCAGCTTGTGCGGCCGTAATTAATCAAAGAAAATGTACTGCAAACAAAACTACTCGCGGACACGCAAAAACTTATTTCGGGAGGGAAGTAAAACTAACACTCGGTTATATCGCATAGCTTGTTTTTGGACGGAGGAAAACAGCCGGCTTTTTATTTCCAGAAAGAATTATGCTCCATAGCTCTTTGAAACTACCTGCCTGAAACTTGTGGAGGATAATTTCTTAACACTGGAGTTCTATTCATAATCCTGAGAGGCAATGTGGGTTTAAAATTTGTGAGTATTTTATTACCATACTGTTAAGTAGTGTCTGTCTTATGTCTAGAAGTCTTGGATATAACATAACGTCACGCCTTGTTTCCTCTAAACAATGGGCAAAAGGTGTACCTATAGTACCTTTACCCAGCTTTATCCAGTTATATTTAAGTCTCATGTAATATGGGGTGACCATATTACCATCAACCGGGCACAAATGTAGACTTCGGGCTGCTACATAAAATTCAAGGCATAGGTGATATTTTATCATTTTATTCTTGAATTAATTGTTAAGGGTTGGAGGAGGCCTATGTCCAGCAGTGGACATCTTTCGGCTGCAATTATGAAGTGTTAAGGCAACACAATCACATAACTCTTGAAAACTATGTTTAAAATTGTGTGACTTGTGTAATTGTGAAGAAACGAATTTTAAAATGAACGAAAGCTGTGATGACTAGTGATAATGTAAAATAATATCTAAAAAAAATATTCGCTTAGTATTTTTTTTTTCTTACGTCTTCTTTTCTTTTCTCCCGTGTGGTGCCGGACGTAAAAATAGCACTATCTCATATCTTCCCGTGGGTGTCATAAGAGGCGACTAAGGGACTTAGTAGAGGACGGGCAGCAGCGATCTCTGTGCATTTTACCACTATACTGCGATTGCCAACCCGCCTGCCAAGCGTAGCGATTATGGGAAACCCCCAAAAATTAGAAGAGGCCATGTCTAGCAGTACACGTCTTTTGGCTGAAATGGTGATAATGATGACTTTTTACTGTACCAAATCAATTTCATCGATAAAACGAGATTTTAAATTATATTACTGGAATCAGTACAGACGCCAACACATCAAGCTACTACAATCTGTCAGATTTCTTTGATAGATTTTCGACTTTATTTCTAGAGCATTAGGTTCAAGGTTCATTGGGAAAAATTGACAGTTTCGGGTAGCTTGACCTGGTGGCGTCTGTACAAAAGCGGCAAACTGATCTTTACAAAACTTTGACAACAAGTTGCATTATCATGGCAAACAAAACAGTTGCTATCATAATAGGCCTTTGCTATAAAGTTTGCATTCGTTCTGTCTCGTTTCAAGTGAACTATAACGCTAAACAACAAAGCGGAAAACTAATATATCTCTACCGCCTGCCTTTCGAAAGGCGTATCTACATCCTATACTTAAAGTGTTTTTGTGCTAGGCCCGATAGTAAAGTTGTGAAACCAGTACATAACAAATAGTGGGCCACGCACTGACTTACCAAGTATTTATGATAACTGTCAACTGTTGGGTAATATCAAACGTGGAATAGGTTGTTTTTTCGGATTCCGTACCCTAGAAGAAAAAAAAACGGAATCCTTATAGGATCACTTCGTTGTCCGTCCTTCTGTAAGATAGTGTCTGTCAAGACACTTTTTCTCAGGAACGGATGGAGTTATGTTGAATTGAAAATGGAATACGTAGAGTCTATAATAATAATATCTTAGGACAACCAACACAGCGTTATCTGATCCCAAACTAGGCAGAGCCTGTACTATGGTAACCAGACAACTTTTTTTTTTTTTTTTGTAGGACATCTCGGAGGTAATCTGAAAGATTCTTACTACTTAAACGGATTGTGGCCCGGCGAGTTCTAAAAAGTTACCTTTTTAGGCCTCCAGCTGGGGCTTATTATATTTAAAAACTAAAGCGAAAGCTCTAAGGGTTACCCCGAGGGGGGTACGAACCTCGGCTTAGGCAATCACTGGTAGGGGGGCAGCAAGGGACTGGCTGGATCTGGGTTAAATTATTTTGGGACTAATTTAAAGCTAACGGCGCAGCATCGCGGGCTGGCTCTTGCAAGGGTCGGGAGGGACTGTTAAGTCGGGGTCGTGACGACGGACCTCGGCGGCGAGGTCGGTACGATTTGTGTTTGTGTGCTGGTCTAGCTGTACTGGTCTCTTTTCGACTCTCCTGGAGGAGAGTAGTGGGATCATCAGGATCGGTAAGAACGTGCCGCGAACGGTGGACTTTACTGATACGGGAGGGGGTGTAAGTAGCTGCCGCCACAACCAGAGGGTTGCGGTGGGCTACGGCCCTATCGAAGAAACGCTTCAAAGCGCGTTTCATGTATTGATGGATAGTCGGGAGTTTCATATCTAAATGAAGATTGATATTCCGAACAAACCAAGGCGCGCCTGTGGCTTGACGGAGAAAACGGTTCTGGAGAGTCTGCATCCTATAAATGAATCGGGGTTTAGCATGTGCCCAGACTGGGCTTGCGTATGTCATGATGGGCCTGATACAAGCGGTGTAAAGTCGCTTCTTACACAGAAGAGACATTTTACTCCGCTAGTTCAGGACGCAATGGAACCTACCGAGAGCGAAAGCGGCCCGCGAGCGGGCCTGCTTTATGTGCTCAGAAAAGGTGAGGTGTTCGTCGAGGATGACACCTAGATATTTGGCTTGCTTCGCCCAAGGGATCTGCTTGCCGGACATTGAGATGGGTCGGGGAGGGGGGTGATTACGTCGCGGTCGGGTGTAAAAGACCGCCTGACTTTTATCGGGATTGACCTCGATTCGCCACTTCCTGAACCATTCGCCGAGCTCGTCGACTGCGGTTTGGAGGTAGCGAACCAGCGCTGTGTCACTAAATCCCGAGAAGAAGATGGCAGTGTCGTCTGCGAACAGAGCTAACCTTGCCTTCTTACTTCTGGGGATATCGCTAGTGAACAGCGTGAAAATGAGGGGGGCTAGTACAGAGCCTTGAGGGACTCCTGCACGGATCGGGTGAGGGGAGGAAAGTGCCCCTTCGATGCGATAGCGAAAGGTACGGTTCGCAAGAAAGTCTCGTAAGATGAGCACGAGACGGTCTGGCACTCCGAGTTGGTACAGCTTATATAATAAGCCGTTGTGCCAGACTTTGTCGAACGCTTTCGCTATATGGAAGTATACAGCGCCCGTGAACATACCACGCTGAAAACCAGCATTGATATGTTCAACGATACGGTGTACCTGATGGACACACGAGTGTTGGGTTCGAAAACCAAACTGCTCGTTGGGGATGAGGCCCTTGGTTTCGGCATAATCTCTGAGTCGCTTATAAATAAGTCTCTCATAGATTTTGCCGAGAACTTTGAGCAAACTAATGGGGGCGGTAACTCGTGGGCTCGGTTTTGGGCTTACCGGGCTTAGGGATGCCAATGACGGTGGCTTCCTTCCACGCTTGGGGGAAAATATTATTACTCAAGGCACCATTGAAGATGGTACACATGAGCATAATCAGGTGAGCGGGGAACAGCTTGATCACTCTTTTGGTGATGCCGTCTGATCCGGGGACTTTACGAGATTTCAGACCCTTGATGATCTCGTGCACCTCGTCAGGTGTGACAGGGGGCAGGGGATCATCAGGGTCTTCAACGGGCGGGAGTGAGGCTTTGCGTTCGACTTCCGCGTTTACCTTATCGACAAACGCTTGGTCTACTGGCTGCGAACTGGGTGTGCATTGGGCTTCGAGGCTGTAGCGGAAACAATATTAATTTAAACCGCTACTCGAACTAATAAGAAAACCGCTGCCGCTTATGAAGTGGCACCATACCACGAAATCAGGTGATCCTTTGTTCGGCGAGGGTTCGACGGCCGCACGGTTACACGTGCCGCCGCACACAGCGAGCGCGTGACATTTGTACCGGCCGGCGTGGAAACGACCTTGAGCGCCGGGCCGATGGCGTGCACACGAAGCTACCTGCGCGCGCGCCGAGAGTCGACCATCAGTTCAGTCTCGACTAGCTACCAAACTACTCGGTTCGCGACGCGCTTAATATTGCTCTCTGCTTGTATAGAATCGCTGTGTTCCGCTTGTAATTTAATTTCAATAATATAATTTTAATAATCGTAATAATATTCTTCATTTCTTCTCTCGGCTTTATTCATTCTCTCTATCACATCCTTCCGCTACGCTTCACTCTAATCTATCAAACATTAAGTTAGATACCGGGTTCGATTCCCAACTCGAGTAGAATAGTCAACCCGACCATTCTACATTGGTGACCCCGACGTGATCACACCTTCAAGACTGAAGACTCCAAGACGCCAGTCAATCCAGAACACCAGTGGAACAAGAAGAACGAAGCCTGGAACCATTTTGTTCGTGTTATTTCCATTGCTGACGTCAAATCCGTTGAGGTGGGGTCTCAGTTTTAAGCGGTGAGCGATTTTATTATTTTTTTTTTTTGCAATGGCGGAAGCTGATGGTTTCGTTGATTGCAAGGATGCTCCCGTTATCTCAGGAGAGGTAGCGGGGGTTGGAATGCCATTGCGTTGTCCACCATTTTGTCCGGAAGAACCGGCTTTATGGTTCGCGCAACTAGAGGGCCAATTTATTATGTCCAGAATTACGAGTGATAGTACGAAGTTTTATTATGTGTCCTCGCAGCTGGAAGCCAAGCACGCCTTGCAAATAAAGGATATTATCACCAAGCCGCCAGAGAACAACAAGTACGAGACTTTAAAAGCAGAGCTCATTAAGCGATTATCAGCGTCTCAGGAGAAACGCATTAAACAACTCCTCTGCCACGAAGAGCTAGGCGATCGTAAGCCGTCTCATTTCCTGCGGCACCTTCAGAACCTAGCTGGTCCAACGGGCGCTTCTGAGTTTGTGAAAAGTATCTGGACGAACAGGTTGCCACCGAATATACAGACTGTCATTGCCTCACAGATTGATGATTTGCAGGTTGAGAAGTTAGCTGACATTGCAGATAAGGTGTTCGAGATAGCCCCGATGACCCCGCAAGTTGCTAGCACCTCTGCTACCACCGGCACGGCTTCATCCGACCTGGCAAAGCAAGTGAGCGAGCTGACGAAGCAGGTAGCTGCGCTCACTTCTCGCATGAACGACAGAGGAAGGAACCGCTCACGCTCGAGATCCCACAATCGCAATCGAAGGTATAATCGCTCCAATAGTAGACCGCGGCAACCACCTCCTGACCACCCACACTGCTATTACCACTTCACATACGGGAATAAGGCGAAGAACTGTAGGTCGCCCTGCACGTTTCCATCGGAAAACAGGAAGGGCGGTCGCAAGTAGCGGCCAGCGACTGCCCCACGTCTTCAGGCCGTATATTCGTGACCGACCGGACATCAAAGTTACAATTTCTTGTGGACACGGGTTCCGACTTGTGCGTTTTTCCCCGCTCTGCCGTCAAGACGCCCTGCATCCAATCAAGGTACGATCTGGTAGCTGCTAACGGTACGGTCATACACACCTACGGGCCTACACAGCTCCAGTTGGATTTAGGCCTCCGGAGGAACTACAGCTGGAGCTTCACCATAGCTGACGTTGGGAAACCCATCATTGGTGTGGACTTCCTCAGCCACTACAATCTGCTGGTCGATTGTAGGAACCAACGCCTGATCGACAGCTTGACATCCTTGTCGGTCTCCGCCACACACTGCAGCACCATTGACATTGCATCTGTGAAGGCCGTCGTTGGTGATACCGGCTATCACCACATACTGCGTGAGTACCCAGAAATAACACGGCCGCCAGGCAAACAGATACCAGGTACTCACAACACGATGCACTACATAAGGACGACACCAGGCCCGCCGGTGGCATGCAAACCAAGACGCCTTGACCCAGCTCGACTTCAGGTTGCCAAGAAGGAGTTCGAAGAGATGTTGGCAAGCGGGGTAGCGAGGCGTTCTGAGAGTGCTTGGTCAGCACCACTGCACCTAGTGAAGAAGAAGGACGACGGATGGAGACCATGTGGCGACTACAGGGCACTTAACGCCAGAACAGTACCTGACAGGTACCCCATTCGTCATATTCATGACTTCTCTCACCAGATATCAGGCTGCACCGTCTTCTCGACCATCGATCTTGTAAAGGCCTACAATCAATTGGCTATCAATCCAGACGATGTACCAAAGACGGCGATTACTACACCATTCGGTCTTTACGAGTTTCCTTTCATGACGTTCGGTTTGAGGAACGCGGCACAAACCTTCCAAAGGTTCATCGACGAGGTCCTACTTGGCCTCGATTTCTGCTATGGGTACGTAGATGACATCCTAGTCTTCTCAGCGTCTCCTAAAGAGCACGAGGCCCATCTACGTCAGTTATTCAATCGCCTAAGGCAGTACGGCATCGTGGTCAACACAGCTAAGTGCAACATCGGACAGACTGAGGTTGTTTTTCTAGGCTACCGCGTGTCGGCGGAAGGGACGAGGCCAGTTCAATCCAAGGTCCAAGCCATACAGGAGTACCCGGTTCCCAAGACCGTCAAGGAGCTGCGCCGATTCCTTGGCATGGTCAACTTTTATCGCCGATTCGTCCCGAACGCAGCCAAACTTCAGGGACCGTTGAACGCTGTCCTTGCCGGACCCAAGGTAAAAGGCTCACATCCAGTACACATGACTCCAGAATTGCTGAAGGCTTTCGAAGACTGCAAATATTCGCTGTCCAAAGCGACACTCCTGGCTCACCCTGATGCATCTGCAGAGTTAAGCATCGTGACAGATGCTTCTGATACGGCAATCGGCGCCGTCCTTCAGCAGCGGAAGGGGGACAACTGGCAACCACTAGCCTTTTACTCGCACAAGCTTAGTGAGGCACAAAGGAAGTACAGCCCATACGACCGGGAGTTACTTGCGATTTATGAGGCAATCAAGTACTTCCGGCATATGGTCGAGGCAAGAACCTTCGCCATCTACACAGACCATAAGCCGCTTACCTTTGCGTTCAGGATGAATAGGGATAGTTGCTCACCCAGGCAATTCCAGTACCTGGACTTCATTGGGCAATTTACGACAGACCTGAGGTATTTACCAGGCAGTGAGAACGTTGTCGCCGATGCATTGTCGCGCGTGGAGGAAATATCAGCAGCTGTCGACTTCGAGGAACTTGCAAGACTCCAGGATACAGACCTAGAACTGCAAGACCTAATTCAACATGGCTCCACGCTGAAACTTCGAAAGGTAGCATCCACCTACAGCAATGACCTACCAGTCTATTGTGACACCTCCACGCCGACAACACGCCCCTACATAACGCCTACCTTGCGAAGACAGGCATTCGATTCACTGCACAACCTACATCATCTTGGAAATGCAGCTACAGTGCGACTGGTGACACAACACTTTGTTTGGCCAGGGATCCGCAAAGATTGTAGAGAGTGGGCGAGGCAATGTATACAATGCCAGACGTGCAAAACGGCACGTCACACTAAAGCTCCACTTTCCACCTACCTTACTCCTTCTTCCCGATTTTCCCACATTCACCTCGACATAGTGGGACCCTTAACCCCTTCGTCTGATTTCAGATACTGCCTCACAGTCATTGATCGATTTACGCGATGGCCTGAGGCGTACCCCTTGAAAGACATCACGGCGGAGACCTGCGCAGCTGCCCTGGTTTCTGGCTGGATAGCCAGGTTCGGCTGTCCCGCACGGGTCACTACAGACCGCGGACGCCAGTTCGAGAGTCACCTCTTCAAGGCTCTCACTACCTTGGTGGGTGCACATCACTACCGCACCACCGCCTACCATCCAGCAGCGAATGGCATCGTAGAACGTCTACATCGGCAGCTGAAGGCTGCCATCATGTGCCACACTTCCTCACAGTGGACAGAAGCCCTTCCACTGGTACTTCTCGGCATGCGTAATTCTTGGAAGGAAGATATCCAAGCTACGCCTGCAGAGCTGGTCTACGGTGAAGCACTGCACTTACCCGGTCAGTTCCTGTCCCCTAAAGACGACTTCACTACCACAGATGTCACGGAGTACGCTGCGAACCTGCGAGTCCACATGGCCAAGCTTGCACCAAAACCAACTTCGTGGCACACCAGCACCACTACTCCCTTCTACATGCCTCGAGACTTACACTCTTCCACACACGTCTTCGTCCGCCGAGATCATGTTCGAAGATCGCTAGAACCGCCTTACGCTGGACCCTACAAAGTTATACAAAGATATCCGAAATACTTCGTGGTCGAGGCGAACGGAAAACCCAATAACATTACTGTGGACAGATTGAAACCTGCCTACATGACACGAGAGGAGACGGGGGTTCCAGCTGAGATACCAACGGCCCCAAAACCCACGACTGAAGCAACCGGTGAAGGCGCAGAGCAGAGGACGCGAAGTGGGCGGCGTGTCAAATTTCCCGATTTTTATCGACCGTAGTCACGGTCTGGCCAGGGGGAATATGTAGCGGAAACAATATTAATTTAAACCGCTACTCGAACTAATAAGAAAACCGCTGCCGCTTATGAAGTGGCACCATACCACGAAATCAGGTGATCCTTTGTTCGGCGAGGGTTCGACGGCCGCACGGTTACACGTGCCGCCGCACACAGCGAGCGCGTGACATTTGTACCGGCCGGCGTGGAAACGACCTTGAGCGCCGGGCCGATGGCGTGCACACGAAGCTACCTGCGCGCGCGCCGAGAGTCGACCATCAGTTCAGTCTCGACTAGCTACCAAACTACTCGGTTCGCGACGCGCTTAATATTGCTCTCTGCTTGTATAGAATCGCTGTGTTCCGCTTGTAATTTAATTTCAATAATATAATTTTAATAATCGTAATAATATTCTTCATTTCTTCTCTCGGCTTTATTCATTCTCTCTATCACATCCTTCCGCTACGCTTCACTCTAATCTATCAAACATTAAGTTAGATACCGGGTTCGATTCCCAACTCGAGTAGAATAGTCAACCCGACCATTCTACAAGGCTATCGGCTAGGCATTCAGCCCTGTCGATATCCTCGAATGCAATGGTCGCATCGGGGCGGGTCAGGGGGGGCATAGTGGAAAACTCAGAGGATTTAAGTTTCCTTTGAAGTTCCCAGAATGCGAGATGTGTCGGCTCTAGTTCGCCCACCATCTTGTCCCAGTTAGCGTCACGCAGCTCAGTCACACGTGTCCTTACAGCACGCTGTAAGTAACGCATGTGAGCTTTGTTAGCGTCACAGGGAAAGTTGCTGTAGGCACGAACGGCCGCGTTCTTCTCTGTCAGCAGATCACGTACATCGTCGGGGAGTCTCCATTTACGGTCATCCGTATCTGGAACCTCCCGTGAACTTTCGTTCACGATCGATTGTACGTGCTCTGTGAGAGAGTCGATCGCGGCCGTTGTGTCGGCGACAGAGTCGAACTGATCTGGGATAGAGTCTAAGTGATGTGACGTGTTAGATTGTAAGCGTTCGCTTACTTTCTTCCAGTCAGTGATCACTTTAGTGGCGGGGGGTTGAGAGGGGTCGCGAATAACTAATCGGGGGGCCAGGTTCATGACTACTGGTCGATGATCAGAGTCGAGTTCGTGAATAGCCTCTATAGAATCCTACCTTAAGTTGATATTCTTAAGGAGTGCTATATCAAGAACGTCGGGTAACTGATCGGTATCGAAGGGGAAGTGAGTGGGAGTCATCGGGGCGATGACATCAAAGTTCATGGTAGAACAGAGGTTGAAAAGTTGCCTACCTCTAGTCGAGGTCCTGGTGCTATTCCAGGCGGGATGTTTGGCGTTGAAGTCGCCCGCTATGATAACGGAGTCACTCATACCGAAGAGTTGGGAAAGGTCATTAGCGAGGATTTGGGGGTCCTCTGACTCATGTTGGGGAGGAAGGTAAACCGACACAATAGTGATCGGCTGGTGACCTGTCAGTGCTAACCGACAGGCCGAAACTTCTAATCGGGAGAGTTGGGGGGGATCCATAGGTATGCAGTACAAGGACTTCCTATAGTATATGAGGGTGCCACCTCTGTGACAACGTGACCTGTCGTTGCGAACTAAACGATAGTTTGCAATTTTCGGGTCGCGTTGGTGAGGCTTTAGGAACGACTCTTGTATGAGTAAAATGTCTACGTGATGGTCGCGGAGGAACGTGGCGATCTCATCTCGTTGGCCGTGAATGCCATTGGCATTGAAGAAGCCTAACTTTAGGGAACGGGGTTTTAGTTTAGATATTATTCCACGACTATCCATAATGGGGGCGTTGGGAGTTCATGACATGGATTGCTTGCGTGATCTCGGGATACGCAGCATAGACCGATTGAATGCGGAACAAGTTACCGCCGGCGGCAACTAGTTCCTGGGCCATCTGTTGGGCACGCGGGGTGAGGAACGTGCTGTAGGTGTTATAGGTCCCGGTGAATACGTTAAACACATCAAGGGGAGTCTGACCTTTCCTCTGTACCGGGGCTGGTCCTGCCATAGGGGCAGTGGGAGGGGCCGCGACGCGGGCGGGGGGTGCGGTCGCGGGAAACCGGGTGGCGTAAGGGGCGCGGGGGCGCGGGTCCATTAAAGGAGGGATGGGAGCGGGCTTAGGCCTGGTGGAGGCCAGTGCGGGAATTTCCTTCTGGGAACTCAAGAGAGGCGATTGGGAGGGACGCTGTGGGGCCAGTCTCACGGGGAGTTTGGCCGAGGGGGATTCCCTAGTCTGGCGAGCGTCGAAACGTTGCGCCAATTTAGGGGAAGATGACTTGGGGGCTTTCGGGCAGCCCCGGTAATTTGCCGGATGACCGGACTCTTTGCAGAGCACACAACTGGGTGGCTCGGTGCAAAGTGTGCGGTCTTTAGGCCGGGTACAGTCGGCTGTACCGTGATCTCCCAGGCACTTGACGCACCTGGGAGTGGCGAAGCAATTATATGCTGAGTGCCCGTACAGTTGGCATCTATGGCACTGGCCAATGATGCCCGACTTACGGGGTTTTTCGATGATAAGGCCGGACAGATTGCAGACTGCCTTGACCTTGAAAATGGGGTGGTGACCCTCCGTGGGAGGGCACACCACCAGGACCATATCAAAGGCAATGCCTTGCCTGGATCTGTGCATCCTGTGGACCTCTAGGACAGGCACGTTCTGCCTTTCGAGGTCTGCCTTAATATCGATGGTGGCGATTTCGCAGGGGATCCTGCGAATCACCACCCTGGTCAGACGCTCCTCGGGCAAGGAATACGTGTGGAAGAACACGTTCCTTGCTGAGAGGAGCCTGGTCAGATCACGATAGTCACCGGACGTGGGGACCGATACTTTAATGCCGTGCTGGGTGGCACGGGCACTAGTATAGTTGACCCTCTGGTCAACACACCATTTGGACACCTCCGTCCACTTGGCCTTGTCCTGTATAAATACAGGGGGCGGTGGAGGGAGTTTCCTGGCGGTGGTTGAGCCAGAGGGTACGGACGGGGCGCTACCTTTAGCGTGGGGCGCGGCAACCTTCGCAGAGGTTGAAGGTGAGGGACGGGAGGGGACGCGTTGGCGGCGGTCGCCGGCGGCGTGGAGGGGATGGACGCGGTCGTGGTGGCGGGGGTTGCCTGCGTAGCGGGGGGGGGGTTCGCGGTGGTGGAGGTCGCCTGCGGGGTGGGGCGCGAGACGGAGGAGCGGAGTCCTCAGCCGCTATGATTTTAGCGGTCGGGGCTGAGCTGCTCGCCTTATTCTTCTTGCGCTTGCTCCCTTTGCCCTTTGTGTGGGAGACGAGCTCGTACGCCTCTGTGTCCGAGGGCGAAGAGGAGTGCGAGTCCGTCTGGGGAGTGAGCGCGGCAGAATCGGAAGGAGTGGGGATGGGTACATCCTCTGTGTCCATTTGACACGGCGGTTCCTCGGTAACGGTAGGGGCCTCGAAGGCATCGCTGAAGTCAGCGATGCCCGGGCTGGCTGGAATTGCGAGTGGTTCAGCCTTGTACAGTTCGGAGAAGTCGGCAGCGAAATCCTTGTTTTTCTTCATAACATATTATAAAATAAAGTCACTTCCCGCTGTCTGTCTGTCCCTATGTATGCTTAAATCTTCAAAACTACGCAACGGATTTTGATGTGGGTTTTTTTAATAGATAGAATGATTAAAGAGAAAGGTTTATACGTATATAACATGCATAATATAGTAAAGAAACGCTGATAATTTTAGAGGTTTCTAATGTGATGTCATAAATAAACACATTTTTTTGCGCTTACATTACGAACGCTGGCTGAACCCTATGAAATAGCTCAAAATAATGTACTACAGTATTGTACACCTTAAAAAGTTCTACAAAAAAATCCACAATGGTAATTGTCTAACTCTTAGGGATAACCCACAATAACCATTTTTATCCTTTACTTTTTACGAGAAATAATGGCTCATTTATGAATGCGATTTTAAGCAATACAGCATAAATCCTTATCCAATTAAGTACCTTAAATAAATCGTGCATTTCATGTAGATTAAAATTGCCCTTTACAGCATATCATTAAAATGAATATTTTAGAAGATATCAGAGATTATAATAAAATAGCCGCAGAGCGGCTAGCGGGCAGTCCCGCGTCCGGCCATCGCGGTTGGTAGCGGTCGGGTAGTGCAGGATTAGTAGGATTGTAATATTGTAATTCATATTACTTTGGCTTCATAGTAAATGCGAATATCATGTGTGTTCGAAGTACTCAAAATAAACCCAATTGTATTATTCCAAGTAAGAGACCGCGAAATGGCTTAGACGTTTAGAAATTTTTATGTTTGTTTCGACGGCCAAACGGATTTAGATCGAATTTGGCACAGAGATGTTTTATATCATGAATACGTAACACATAGGATACCTACTTTATCCCGGTAGTAGGTTCCCGGGTGATATTTTCCGACAGCTATACGAGTCAAGCCACTGGCAAAAGTACTATTCCTATAACTATGTTCGGTGTCTGGTAAATGATTGAGTGTCTGTATAGATAAAATAGGAGAGTTAAAAAAAACCAGAAAGACTTATATTCAACTAAACCAAGCCCTATGTCGCAATCTTCTTACTCTGAATACTATTAGTTTTATTTTAAGAACACCAACACACATGATATTCTCATAAACTGTGAATCCGAAGTAATATGAATTATAATCCTACTTACTACTAATATGTATTATAAATGTGAAAATATGTATGATCCATCATCATCATCATCAGCAGCAGCCTATAATGTTCCTACTGCTAGGACACAGGCCTCCTCTCGGTGAGAGGGAGTGGGTCATAATCCACCACGCGGGCCCAGTGCGGGTTGGTAGATGTCACATGTCTTCAATTGTATTGGGTGTTTGTTTCTCAATCACGTAAAAATGGCTGAATGGATCTGGATCGAAAATGGCACACAGAGTATATATTACCTATATAACCTGGATTAACACATTCTTACCGCGGTAGTACGTCCTCCTGCGTTAATTTCCGACATCCACGCGGGCGAAGCCGCGGGCAAAAGCTAGTTATTAATAAAAGAAAAACAGAGATCACAGCCCCGACCTCCGAGTGTTCAATACTGAACTGACTCGCAAGTTCAGCCAGGAGCGCCTCGATTTTGGCTATTTTCTCCATGGGTTTCTCCATGGCGGAGAGGAGATAGGGGGGGGACCTAATCACTCATGAGAGTGATCCTATCGCCAAAGCCCTATTCCTAACAACCTAATCCTCGGTGGGTTGCCGGGGGTGAGTGTTACACTCGCTGTCGGGTATAGACAGGGAGGTGAACCTGGTGAGCCCTAAGAGTGTCTCCCGTCGCCAATCTTATTGTGCGAACGGGATCCTAACCGGTCATGCGATGGGTACTGAAGGTACCCGACCAGTCTAGTGCGGGGGGTATAGATATACCCGCGGCACTAGTACGCGGCTGTGGAGGGAAGACTGTCACCAGGGCTGACGAGGGAAGCCCCCAAGGCCAGCGATCTGGGACCCGTCCAACTTTCGTCTAGCCCTGAAGGGGATAGACGGGTGCGTTGGGTCTGCACCCACTCGGCTTCGTTGGCACCGTTAAGGTATCCACCGAGTGACCACGAAACTGTGGATTTGCCCTGAAGGGGCCACAACACAACACACGTTTTTGACGATTCTGAGGAATCAGAATTACCACTGTCTTGCGAACAAGACAGTACGTTTTAGACTGAATCTGAAGAAACAAGAAGTCCGAATTTTGCGATTTAAATAAATTTAAATCGCAAAATAGCGGAGAGTAGTCAGGGCGACTACGCAGCGTGGCGCACGGAGCACAAGTGACGGGCGATCGAGCGGCGGGCGGTGGAGGGGATACGCGCAGCGGAGCAGCAGCGTAACGACCTTCCAGGGCGAGCGTCGAGCGTAGAATGATGATTTTTTGTTACCAGACAACTGATAAATCGATACATATATATAAAAATGAATCCCTATTTCCTTTGGTCACGCCATCACGCGTGAATGGCTGAACCGATTTCACTTTTTTCTTTTTGTTGAGTTTGTTATAGACAGGAGAAGGTTTTTATGAAAGAAAAACACAACAAAAAAAAAGTGAAATCGGTCCAGCCGTTCACGCGTGATGGCGTGACCAAGGGAAATAGGGATTCATTTCTATATAGTATATAGATAGATACCAATTCGATTTAAATAGTTATCGTTAAGACAGGACAGCGTCTGTCGGGTCAGCTAGTCTTTATATATAATTCTACTGTACGTGTGTATGTCACTGACGATAAGTAACGAAATAAAATAAAACTGTTTAAAACATGGTTATTTATGCCGTTTATTTTGCTCATTCGCAAGTAAATCAAAATCTACAGAGAACTTCCCGCTGTACTAGAATCTTTAAATTTGGCAAAAATAAGGTCTCCCAGTAAAAGAAAAGAAAAAAATCCCAAAAATCATTTATTTATAATTTTATCACATAATATTTTTTTTTTTTTTTTTGAGATTACCAATTTACCTACTTTTACAGTTTTAGAATTGACTATAACGTTGTTAGTTCTTAGGATACATTCTCCTCAGCTATAGAACCCTTAATTGTGTTTTTTGTGACGATTTTTCTACCGAAGGGATTGGCCTGCATCATGGCAGCAAATGTGTGCAAAAGGGAGAAAAATAAACCAACCACGCCTTGCAATTTTAGTAGTTCCACTACCGCAAGTACATACTGCAAGTATTGGCCACGATTTAGAGATAACTATCTAAAAAAAAGAAACCCAACAGTCGACAATAACTTATTATAAATACTTGGTAAGTGTGCGTGACCTGTCCGTCCAACAATTGAATTTCTAACCCCCTTCTCCAATTAAAAGCCTACCGTACATTACTATTGCACACAAAATTCAAACAAATTTTCTGACAATATAATAATAACTATATGTAGAAACTAAAGTGCCCGTCAGTCTGAGGTAATATTAGTTGCTTTAACGACACTCACCTTAATTGAGTAATGTATGAAACAACATAATACAACTAAACGGACTAGTTAAAATTCCCGGAAGCCAGCCTTAAAACTATTATCTAAGTAGAAAACATAATTAATGTGTGGTCTCTGTATTCTAAAAGTAGGTACCTATCTACTTCATTACATGTATAAAAACTATATAGTCAAAACTAGCCAAGAAAGTGACATAATCAGTCATTTACATCCGCAATATGATACATTTTAATGTACATTTATGTATAACTTTCCAAGTAGTCATAATAATTAGGATATTGTCTGTCACCGTACATTCAACGACAAAAGTCATTCCACTATCACACTATAATATTCAGTTCATAATAAATATTGTGAAATACAAACATTAATAAGTCCTTTGAATGATAGAACATTTGAAAAACAAGTCTGAAAAATTTTATAAGATGAGAATCTCCATAAACAACCTCATATAGTTTTAAAACCACATATTTTTTCATTTATTTAAGACAAAAAAGAGTTAAAAAAACAACCACATACTCAAGAATTAAAAAAACAAAGTCTTTCTCTAGTGTGCATTTTTGACAAGACTCCCAAGTATACAGATAGGTAGTGAATCCCATATACAGGTTTTTATAACCCCGACCTATACAGCTACATTTTGAGCAAAATGCGGTTGAATGTGTAACATTTTCTAGAGCCATCCATCAGTGAACGTCCAATCCAATGTCCTTCATGCCTGAGTTTGGTCCTTGTCTCTTTGTTAACTTAACTTTTAAAGTGCCTAAGTTGACGGCCGAATTTTCGAGTACAACCCAATTTGAAGTGTCCGCGTCTCCTGTTCACATAGCTTTATGCTGCCACAAATGTTTGTTGGCTGCCTCTAACAATCTTAGATGTAGTTTTGGACATTTTATAACAAAATATTAGGTATATACCATTATTATATCTTTCAGAGTAAACAAAGTGGGCAGTGGGCTGTTGAAGGACTGATGGCCGGTAAACAGATGAGTCCTATAGTGGAGATACCCGGTCGTCACTCCTCCTCGGCAAACGATAGCGTGGGATGCCCAAGGGCGGATCCAGGGGGTGGGTCATGGGGGTCATGACCCCCCCCTGGGCTGGGTCCACCGTGGACCACTATTTAAAATTGTTTTAAGTAAGGATATATTTTTTTGTCACAATATATTATATATTTCACATGTTATTCATATATTTTTTACTTCAATATCAATTTATCTTCTTCTTCTTCTGGGCGTGTCGATAGCAATCTAAATAGTGTTAGCCCTGAATTTGGCTACGAGCTTAGCATTTTCAGTTGCGTCCATCTACTCCTGTGGCGTGCAAACAACAGGACATGCTGGAGCGAGAGGGAATGGGAAGCCGTCACCTCCTTCTGCGAAGCAGTAATGCTCGCGAAGGAGGAGGCGGGGCGCGTGAGGGAGTGGCAGTCTCTGCGCCCTCACGTCCCTAGCCGCCGCAGGAGGAGACGCCCCGGGCGTCGGGAGTCGATTGCGGACTCCCGGCCACCGTAGGCGCGAGCTTGCGGGTGGCGAGCAATGGGTAGCTCGCCGCCCGGTAAGATCCAAGCTCGGGTCGACGGCGCGCAGTGTTCCACGCGCGCCTCAAAGAGATGTCAGCAGCAGTGTAGGGGTCTACTAGGACCGATGCCTGCCGGGGTCGCGTGATTGTTCGAAAGAGATACCGTGACCCTGGCACATGGGCAACTGATGGAACACGGGTGGGTTTTAGTCAGTAAAAGTCTGACACGCCCTCCCGCTCCGCCAAGAGCGGGAGAAGTCATTTGAAGATTTCCCATCCAGAAAAAAATAAAAAAAAATAAGGGCTGAGTCATCTATGAATCTCCACCTGTACAGGTTTTCTTTACTCTGGCCTACCTGAGTCCGGAAAGACTTCCATGAAAGCCAAGGCAATTCGTGTCCAGTTGCGAGATGTTCAGCAGGTGGAACGAATGGGTTTGGTAGGGAAGCGCCTTGTTGCCACAGGTCTAGTCTTTCCTTAGACTGTTCGCCAGTAAGTGGGAGAACACACTTCAGAAAGCTGTTGCGGCTTTTCAGTCTATGTGACACGAGGATGTTGTCGTGCATAGGGTGTCGTTTATCAGAAACCATCTTGGCTCTTAATCAATTTATTATAAACTAGCTGACCCAGCGAACTTCATACCGCCTCAGAATCAATAAATGTTGTGTTAACTTATCAGATCCCACCAACACAAAGAAAGAGTACCAAGTACCATATACCCAGGTTAGACCAAGTTATGACAAACTGGTACTTTGAAGGCATAAACCGTTTTCTAGCTACCACACACCCATGATAGGTGAGCTCCTATCAAATTATGCCAACCTAATACTTCCAAGACATAAAACGTTTTCTAGCTACCACACACCCATGTTAGCAACCCATGTTAGTACCAAGTTATGCCAACCTGGTACTTCGAAGACATAAAGCGTTTTCTAGCTACCACACACTCATGTTAGGTGAGCTCCTACCAAGTTATGCCAACCTGGTACTTCGAAGACATAAAGCGTTTTCTAGCTACCATACACCCATGTTAGGTGAGCTCCTACCAAGTTATGCCAACCTGGTACTTCGAAGACATAAAGCGTTTTCTAGCTATCAAACACCCATCTTAGGTGACTTTGTATTCTTAAATAAGTGTTCTTAAATTTTCTCATTTTCCGCGCAATTTTTAGTCCAGCCGTTCACGCGTAATGGCGTGACCAAGGGAAATAGGGATTTTTTTTAGGGTTCCGTTGCCAAATGGCAAAAAAAGGAAACCCTTATAGATTCGTCATGTCTGTCTGTATGTCTGTCCGTCCGTATGTCACAGCCACTTTTCTCCGAAACTATAAGAGCTATGCTGTTGAAACTTGGTAGATAGATGTATTCTGTGAACCGCATTAAGATTTTCGCACTAAAATAGAAAAAAAAAAAAACAAAAATATTGGGGATCCCCATACTTAGAAATGAAACTCAAATTTTTTTTTCATGTCACCCATACGTATGGGGTATCTATGAATAGGTCTTCAAAAATGGTATTGAGGTTTCTAATGTCATTTTTTTCTAAACTGAATAGTTTGCGCGACAGACACTTCCAAAGTGGTAAAATGTGTGTGTCCCCCCCGTAACTTCTAAAATAAGAGAATGATAAAACCTAAAAAAAAATATATGATGTACATTACCATGTAACCTTCCACCGAAAATTGGTTTGAACAAGATCTTGTAAGTAGTTTTTTTTTTAATACGTCATGAATCATAAACCGCAATTTACCTTTCATTAAATCAACTCAAATATAAAAATTAAAAAAAAAAATCATAAACGCATAAACCGAGAATACCTAGAGGTTTGTACGGAACCCTCGGTGCGCGAGTCCGACTCGCACTTGGCCGGTTTTTTATACATATATATAGATTATAAAAATTAAATGACAACTTCTTGTGACTTGACAACGACTATGTGACCCCCCCCTGGCACCAAAGCTGGATCCGCCCTTGGGGATGCCCCCGGCTAGATGGATCGACGACCTTAAAAAAATGGCTGGGACAGACTGGATGCGGAAGGCTTAAGGTATTGTCGCTACGGTGGGTTGAGATGATCGTGATACCTCTTGGTAAACTGCTTTTCAGATTTTCGGACTTCGGACGACCTGTAACGACTGCCAAAAATACACAAATAACAGTCAGAACCGACGGGTTATCGTGCTTACCGAGAGACGCAGACATCTTGGTATGTATGATGGTCACCCATCCACGGACCAACCGCGGCAAGCGTAGCTTAACCTATCGATCGAACTCTGCAACAATTACAATAATAATTAAGTTTTTTTTATGTAATGTTTTTTTTGTACGAAACAGTACCAACTATTCGCAGTCTAAATTCCGAAAGAAACCAATGCGTCAGACATAAATAGGTGGAATTCTGAGCCGCATGCCTTCTCAGTTCGACCAGACCTTGATCGCGGGTAACCACTGACCTTTTAGTGTAGGTACACTCGACTCGAGCGTGTGGTACTTGTCGTAGATTCATATTAATTGGAGCAAGTGTATGCAGAGGTATTGAATTACTTATTGAGATTGAATATGGCAGTGATTATAGGTATCTAGTCACGGTCGACCGCAACGTTTAGAAAACATCGTTTTGGAATATTACGTTATCGTAAGTTATGAATGTACTCTAATATATGTTATAGATGGATTGCAAAAAAAAATATTTTTAATCGATATTACTTCAAATACGAGGACGGCAAAACATGGATTTATTACGTAAAGGAAATGTAAATAAGCTTGGTCTAGGTGACTTAGGTGAGGTGACTTGGTGAGTACGAATCGCACTTCAGCCTAAAGATGTCTCGATTGCTGAACATAGGCCCCTCCAAAATGGGGTTTGTCATAATCGCCACGCTTGATATGGTGGTAAATACCTATATAGAGGTCGCTGCTGCCGATTCTCTAGTAAGTCCCTTAGTCGCCTTTTATGACACCCACGAGAAGAAATGGGGTGGTACTATTCTTTACGTGCAGCACCACACGGAAGTACGAATACAAGAAAAAACCTTATGCGCTTTGCTAAGTACACAAAAAAGGCCAAAAGAAAAGTACCACGAACGTGTCGATAAAGGCAAAAGACATAAAGCTATTTCAAAAACAATAAACTGTAATTTCATGAACTCTGTCATAAACTAAGAAGAATTCAAGTCTTCCAACACCTTTCCTGGGAGTGGGCGATTGTCGAAAGCCATTAAATCTTTAACATTGCATCTCGCACTAATGTCATCCGAAGGCAAACTAGTTCAGTAGTCAGTACAAGTTATATCACAGCGTTCTCAGTGATTAAATCTTAATCTACTAGGATTAATACTTGTTTATTCGACACTTACTTCAGACTTTAGCAAACAAGTCTTGAAATGGCTGAATGATGCTTGGCTGACTGAGGTGTTTCTCGGTACTAAGTAAATAATTTCGTTCATAAAATTTATACAGTCACTTTTTGTTAAGCAAATCAAACACTAAATATAACATCAAAGATTTAAATACTTGTTGATGACTTTACAGAACGGGATAGCACAGTGAAAAAAATTACATGACATTATATCTTGTTTTTCCAAAGAGATGGGTAGAGGTGTACCCATAGTATACCCACACCGCAAATTCTGTTTAAGTCCCATGTAATGGAGGCGAAACTTTTGCCATCAACCGGGCACAAATCCAGAATGCTAATAGAAAGTTCGAGATAGAAAAACTCAACAACACTTTACCCGACCTAGGAATCGAACCCAGAACCCAATGCTCAGAAGTAGCGCTCACAACCACTTGATCAAGGAGGCATTTAAAAAGATATTGTGTTGAAACTTAGCACATATGCGCAATTATCAAATTCCACATACTTATCAAAGCTATGACTAACGCAAATATTATACGACTCCTTTTGAGGAGCAAAATTGCATCACACAAAACTATAGTTGGTGAAGAAACCATTCGCCAAGGACCGTTTAAGTAATACAAACTCAAGGACCAGTGTAAATTACGCAGTCTTACAATTTAAATCCACATCGTCGTCACCATCTAGAGCTAGACTAGAATACATAAACACTGTCATACTGGTCCACTTACATAAGTTCCAAGTCATAACTTAAGGCACGCAGACAAGGTCGCTGTTTACGTACTAGTTAGTACAGGAAGTGTAACTTTACTTGCAAAAGAAAGGTAGCACATATTTTATGGCTTGTTAGTCGATTCGCATGAACTTAATTTATTTGTCGGTGAATCGACATTTCCAGAAATATGTAAATTAAAATTAAAATTGATTATTTTATTCACAGCTACGCCAATTTAGACATATTAAGATTACTCATTTACTTACTATTACTATAAATAAATATCTTGGGACAACCAACACACCGTTATCTGATCCCAAACTAGGCAGAGCCTGTACTATGGCAATCAGTCAACTGATAAACATACTTATATATTTCTAAATACATACATATTATACATAAATTATAGCCAGTCACAGAACAAATGGTCGTGCTCATCACACAAAGATTTGTCCTGGGTGGGAATCGAACCCACGACCTCAGTCTTAGCAGTCAGCTATTACTACTACTTGTATACTGATTTATTTGCAGTGAATTTATTTTGGCTGAAATGATGATGACGGTATTTGAAGAATCAAGTACACAATCATCATCGGACAAGAACGCTTCCAAATGCTGAACTTTACTGTAGACTGTAACTTCACTCCGCACATTCCACGTTTCACAAAACCAATAATAGTTTTCGCGTATTTATATCATCTGCTCGATGACCGAAGGTCACTATAAGGACCCAGCAGAATATTAGCGTCATAATTATTTAACACATGCTGACCTCACATTTGCTGCAACTTTAAGACATACGCTACTCTTTGTATTCCGTCACATTATTTTATTTGTAGTTTAAAGTATGTCAAAGCCTTAGGTGTTATCACTATATATCTCATTTTGTTCTTTTTTTTATATTGGCACCTTGTACCTATTTATATAGGCATTCGTTCCATGTTAAATATTGGTAGGTATTGGCCCAGAGAGTATAACTAGAAAAGCCGACTCTAAAATAGTTGGGGAAAGCCATTTAATGAATGTCTCTAGTCTGATTAAATATAATAAAGATTAAATATTTGAAAAATTAAATGAGTAATCCTATCTAATTTAATTTAATTTATTGTATGTAATTTGATTTATTCATTATTTAATCCAATCTTAATTTATTTTTAATTTATTAAACCAATTTTCTTTTAATTGCATAATTTAGTTTTTTCCTATTTGTATTAATTTTGAGTAACTTATTTTAATTAATTAATTATTGTATTATTACCTGCGCATAATGTAGTGCATGTGGTGCTTTTCTGTAATTAGTGAGGCACTCAGAGTTAAGATTACAATTTCATAATTATAAAGTAACAGTGTACTCACAGTTGAGAAGCCAAAAGAAATAAATTAAAAAATAATATGATGATAAACGTAGATAGCTGCGTAGCGAGTACGGCCTCTGTGATAGGTTTGAGTCACACATTTTATCACGGTTTTTTTCTCCCAAATTGTGACAAAAAATTGTGACTGAAGTCTATCACAGTAGGCCGTGCTCGCCCCGCTTTTGACGTTGAGAACCGTGAATAGTAATCGATATTCATATACTGTTGGAATCATCAATCACGTTCATGTAATTACTAATGATTTCATCGTGGTTTGTGTGCTGTGATATATGTCATAGTGTGTACCAAATAAACGAATGATCTATGTGACGTAATGTTATATGGATTGTTTATTTATACGCCGCCGTGGGTTCCGGAAAACAATAGATCACCCTTAGGTACGATGTGGATTAATTAAATTCTTCACAATCTTTCAGCTCTCACTAGTCATGTTTCTAATAACAATCAATTCTAGTACCAAGTAACCTAAAATCACAGTAACAGTCAATTCGTTTTGTGATCACCCGCAACAGACACCCATTAAGTATTAAAATTGTTATTTGCGAACATAACAATGATATTTATTTTTAATTGCAATCACGATTTTATAACGAGTTCTAATTCATTACTGCAGTAACAATGAGCGTAGGTACACACGGCTACATATCAAGCTATACATTTCCAGTTTTGGCTGAGCTCACATTGTATACATATGCCGCACAATGAGAAGTCAGCTTATAGCGGAAATGTATGATTGCGATGCGATGACGATGCGATGACGCTTGATGTGTAGCCGTCTGCCAGGGTAGCTAGATTCGTTCGAAAGAGTTACCGTGGCCCTGGCATATGGGCGACTGAAGGAACACGGGTGGGTTTTAGTCAGTAAAAGTCTGACACTCCTTCCCGCTCCGCCCAGAGCGGGAGAAGTCATTTGATAATTTCCAAGCCAAAAAAAAATGTATCGCCGTGCGAACCAATAGTAAAAAAAGAAACATAAAAATAGCTATATGCATACATTTCATTTCAACGGTCTATGAATGGTTCTCAATGTCAAGAGTACTTTCTACGTTTACTATTATCATCTGCCTAGGCATTTTCCAACTATTTTGGGATCGGCTTCCAGTCCAACCGGATGCAGCTGAATACCAGTATTTTGTATGGTAATACCCCAGTCACTGGATAATATGAGAACCCCAGTTACTGGGTAATATGAGAACCCCTGTTACTGGGTAATATGAGAACCCTTGGTAAGACTGTTTGTGAGACTTTCGGGATTCTGATGACTCGTAAAGACTGCCAAAGATCTACCAATAGCAGCCGGGACCAATGGCTGAACATGCTCTCCGCGGCACAGAGGTGTCTTGGTATGTAAAGATGGTCACCCACCCACGGACCAACCGTAAACGCAAACGTAGCGAATCCTAATCGATCAATCCGGGCGGCTGTCATTATTTAACTACAAACCCCTCAACCGTACTATCTACGTTAGGGGGCATCCATAAATTACGTCACACGAATTTCATGATTTTTGACCACCTCCCCAGCCCTTGTCACAGCTGGTCACATTTGTGAGACACCCCCTCCCTAGTGTGACGTCACGAATTTTATAATTTTACATCTAGAAATAATTATTGAATTAAAACAGCAATTAAGCAGCGAAATTTAAATGTTTTTTTAATAAAATGAACATCAAATCAAACATACAAGAAATTAACAAAACAAAAACGATTAATTATATTAATTAAAGATCAAATTTAATCATCTTGAGTCCATATAGGTAGGCATATGCATGGCATAGCAGCCACTTCGTTCTCGCTTGGGTTGTTAATGTCAGGAATATTCGTTGTGTCCACATCTTTCTCATCGAACCATACAGCATCATCATCATCATCCAAACAAAGAATTTCTCTGGCACGTCTAGCAGAAATTCTTTGAGGACGAATCTTCACGATGGGCAAAACTTGTTGTTTCTTATGTATTTGCTTGTGTTGATTAGTGGCCTTTATGATGCAAAATATAGACCACAAACACCACATGATGGGGCTCCGACGGAAGGCGAAATTAGGTACCTTCGACGCGGACCGAAAAACTGATGAACGCAAGTGTCGCGCCTAGGGCCAGGGATGAGGGAATCGTGCACCTACCTCCTCGTGAAGCCGCTCGATCTACCAGCAGCTCTGCTCTGGAGTCTTCACAATTCGGCTCGCCACGTGTCGGCAAAGTCCAGAGGCACCACACAGCACTTCAGTACAACCGTCGAAGCCAAAATAACACCACTAAAGAAACAGCGGGACTGCTATGAACTTATAATATTAAAATTATATCGTTCTGCGATAAAATAGTACAGCGGTTAAAAAAAACACAGCGAGATGCGCTCACGCCGGAATCCATATTTGAACTGTTATAATGTCTTTCTCGAGCGAGCGATAAAGACGGCGACACTCGTTCGTGAGGTGCACGATCTTGATTGGCAGGAAAGGGACTAGATTGACATCTTGCGTAATAGTTTAACAAATAAAAATAGATGGCGCTAACATTTCCTCCCCCTTTTAAAGGGTCACCTTTAAATCGAATCATAAAGTGTAATAAAGAACTGCGAAAATATAATATTGAAACTGCGATTTATATAAGATAAACTGCGACAATCTTAAACTAACTAACTGCTAGCACTTAAACTACTGTGGTTTCAAAAATAAATAACTATCTTATTGCGTAGGTAATGGGCGCAAACGTACGACCGGACGCACGTATGTACCTTTAGCTGTTCTTACAGAAACTACACGCGTTATACCATCGTTGGAAGGAAGAATCTTCTCTACTATCGCTAATGGCCACGATAAAGGAGGTGAATTGTCAGTTATAATAACAACAACCGTGCCAGGCTTGATTGGCACAGACGGAGTATTCCATTTCTCTCGGGTTTGTAAACTATGTAAATATTCCATTCTCCATCTTTTCCAAAAAGATTGCACTAATTTATCAAGCAGAGAATGTCTCTGAAGCAAGTTGAGATTATCTGATTCTATTTCAGGCACGGGCAATGAGAGTAAAGGAGTGGTATGCAAAAAATGACCTGGCGTTACGCGGTAGGTTCTGCGGGATCGGCACTCAGAACCGTAAGAGGCCGAGAATTTAACAAACACTCGATCTGAACGAGCACTGTAACTAGCTCTTCGTAAGAGAGAAGCTGTTGACCGATGACCTTGAAAAGGTGCGTCTTGACGACCTTCACCATACTCTCCCAACATCCACCAAAATGTGGGGCGGCTGGACAGTTAAACTTCCATGTGATACGGTTTTCAGCAAGCTGTTTTCTGCAAAACTCAAATCAGCTGCGGTTATATGTACGGAATCGCGACGTGGTAACAAATTAGCGAATCTATAAATGTAAACAATCGTACGGAGTATTTTACTCCATGACGAAAGGCGGCAATGAGTATCATAAACATAAGAATCGTCAGCGGGAATTAAAACAGCGTGAACGAGTTTCTTTTGTTCAGGTATCTCGTCCAATGTGAGCGGTTCCGTACCTTCAGTAATAGGCCACTGCGACGGATGTAATGTTAGCCAGGGGGGCCCTTGGGACCACAGAGGGTGGTCTTTTAACTTAGCAGGAGAGACACCACGTGACAGACAGTCTGCCGGGTTCTCAACCCCTGCAACGTGATAAAAGTTATCTGCGGAGATATTATCAGTGATTTTAATAACTCGATTGGCAACGAACGTTTGCCAACGATGCGGTGAACCTTTAATCCAGTAGAGTGCGACTTTTGAATCGGTAAAGGCGTAAATTTTAATTGCAAAACGGTTGTCATAAGTCTCAAGAACAGTCCGAATCAATTATGACAGCAAAAGTGCTGCACAAAGTTCCATACGAGCAATCGTAATGGGCGAAGAAGGCGCGATCTTTGACTTGGAACATAAAAGGCGGACAATATTGCCGGAGGCAGAGCCAACGTGTAGATATACTACGCCACCATAAGCTTCGCCACTGGCGTCAGCGAACCCGACCACTGTCAATTCACAGTCGTTCTTCACTTCTAAACAACGCGGTATTTTAATTTCTTTTAGGGCTGGTAACTCTGAAGTAAATTGTTGCCAAGCCTTGACAATATGAGTAGGAGCAGGGACGTCCCAATCCACCTTCAACTGCCACAACTGCTTAATAAGAAGTTTAGCTACTAAAATAGAAGGAGCGACGAATCCCATGATATCCCACAGTCTCGCGACGGTTGACAGTATGGTGCGCTTAGTGCACGCGATATTCGAACTTGGTGGGTTGATTTTAAAATAGAAAATATCTTGGTCTATAGACCAGCGAAGACCCAAGATTTTATGGTCAGCGGTTTTGTGAAATTCAACCTCAGTCGTCACCTTATGAGAGGCGGGAAGTTCATTAAGAACAGACTTTGAATTACTGTTCCACTTCACAAGGTCCCATTGAGCGCTCTTAAAAAGAGCAATTAAATCTTTAGCGGTGTCAATCGCCTCGTCTTCGGTATTGACAGAAAATGCAACATCATCTATATACAGGCACGAGAAGGCGACGGCAGCAGCGCGGGGATGTTCAGCGCCATTGTCAGCGATGAGTTGCTGCACAGTGCGCAGAGCGTGGTAAGGACTGGACTTTAAGCCAAAACAAACTCTACTAAATTCATATAAGCGAAGCGGGTCGTTAGGATTAAAACGATAAAGAATTATCTGATAACGTCGATCAGATTCGCGAATCATAATTTGCAAAAACATTTGTTTACAATCAGCGGTCATCGCTACGGAGTGTAGACGAAAATTTAAAATAATTTTGAATAAATTACCCTGTAGGTTGGGCCCACTGTGCAGCAAACCATTAAACGAAACACCGGACGATGTTTTGCAGCTGCCATCCAGCACGGGACGCAACCTAGACGAAGACTTGTCTGGGCGGAGAACCCCATGATGTGGGATTATATAAGTAGGGTACACATCCGCAGTTTCATGCCGAAGAACTGAGACGGGCGAGATATAACCTTTAGAAAGGTAATCATTTAAAACTTCGTCATAAGCGGCGCGTAGCTCAGGTGAAGCTTCAAGCTTCCTCTCTAAGCATAAAAAAGTCTACGAGCGATATTGAATGAGTCACCCAGTGTGAACACATCCTTATTAAACGGTAGACCCACGGTATAGCGACCAGTAACAAGGTCCCGTTGCTTAGTTGAATGATAAAAATAATCACATTCAGCATCAGCAGGATGCTGAACGGGCGGGCCAGGAACTTCTTCAAGTTCCCAGAAGCGGGAAATCAAATTGTTATCCATAGGCGAAGGGACTATGGCGCAGCACGATGTGACACATGCTGGGCGGTTACTGAGTGTAGGTACGACCCCCATGAGTACGTAGCCTAACACCGTATTGACAGCGGCGGGCACTGACGGGCCTCCAGGAACCACGTCAGGCAAAAGTAAATGCGGAAACAGCGATGCTCCAATTAAAATATCAATTTTACTTGGAATAGCGAAACTATCATCAGCGAACTGAAGTTTATTCGAGTAAGGTAGGGCCTTAATATCAACAAAAGCGGAAGGTAAGTTGTCCGTAATTTGATCAACTACTAACGAGTCAATATCAAATCGGATATTTTTGTTAAAGCGTGAAAATATACGTAAATTTAATGTCCCGAACGACGTTCTCTCTGTGCCTCCAAAACCTCTTACAGTCGTAGACCGTGTATTGTTTGACGTAAATGTAAAGGTTCACAACATTCCCTAGTAATGAAGTGACTTTGCGAAGCGGAATCAAGCAAAATTCTTATTAAATGCTCACGTCCGGTATTATCGTACGCCACGACTTGCGCAGTCGCGAGTAAAACAGTAGTATGCGAATTACATTGCGGCGTCTCGCTGCAAGCGGCATTAGAGGAAACAGAACGCGGAGCGTCAACGGACATCGAACACAAAGCTACATCAGGCTGCGTGGCGGAGCGCACCGGCTCGGACGCGGGCACGGGTGCGATTGGGACGACAGCAGCGTTCGCTTGCGTTGACGTCACCGGATCGAGCGCCTCGCGCTGCGGCGTAGGTCTAGTGTAACTCGCCACTTCCGCGGTCCGTGGGTTCGAATCCCGAGTAAAATGTAATAGTGAATGGTGACGTTGTTTACACGTTCTATAGCCAGATGCGGATTGACAACTCGATATTTTATGTTTAATACTTAAACAATTAACGCAACCGTTAATTTTCCTAACAACCTGTAAGCGTTCATACGGAGTTGATTTATGAAAATCAGGACATTTAAATAAGTGTTGATGTGTGACATTAGTACACGAACATTTATCTGTTGAATAGGATTCGACCGTGCTTACATACGTGTTATAACGCGGGGAGGACTGCGGTTTTTTACTATCATTAGAACTGCGGGAGCGATCAGCTGATTTTGCGGAATTATGTACTTGCGCGCCGGCTGTTAAAGCGTGAGTGCGATACAATATTTTACTCTGTTTATTAACGAAATCGACTAAATCATCAAACAAAGGAATATCAGACTGATACTGACTGATTTCAAAGTTACGAACAGTTTCACTGTCTAACTTGGTAATAGCTATTTGTACGAAAATTAAATTCAATAAATCTGGAATTTTTAAATGTTTTAAGGCACGGACGGCGTTAACAAACTTATCATTAAAAATGTCTAAATCATCGGAAGTAACGGCAGTTAGCGGTTTAAAATCTATGATCTGTTTTAAATAAGTGGCCGCTAGTGTGCGTTTGTCTTCATACCTATTCACTAGCGTATTGAAAATGAATTCGTAATTCTCAGCGGTAGGTACAATGCCGGCGCATGCGGCTAGCGCTTTACCGGTCAATTTGCCCTGTAAATAATGTAATTTTTGATGATCCGAGAGAGATGGATTATCATGAACAGCGGATTTATAATTTGAGTAAAACAATGGCCATGAACGAATGTCACCGTTAAAACTCATTAATTCAATCGGCGGTAACTTAATGAAAGAAGATTTTTTCTCTAAGATGGACGGAATGACGTCTGCATTGGTATTGGAAGCAACCAAACGTTTTAAGCGACTATATAACTGTTCAAACGAAACCAGCGCTTTGTAATTAGCGCGCGCGGTGGGATCAGCTGTCAGTAGACAGTAATTATACTGATCCATAACTTCATGGAATTCGGAACGAATAGCGTCAATGTTTGAGCTAGCGTCCAGAAAAGCCTCTTTTGCATCATCTCCCGTGCCTATGTCTTTAGATAAATCGTAGGCAGACTGTAAACACTCGAACAAAGCAACCTTCCAGCTTCTAAGCGGCTTCCAACGCCAACAACGAAAACTCCGTACTACCAGACTTAATAGCTTTCTTCATTATGAAATGAGAATTTTAAATTGAAGGTATACAAAATAATTTATTTGTGAGTTTGCGAATAATATAAAAGTACAAGTGGGTACTTCTAAAAAGGTAAATCTCAGCGAAAATTATCGAACTAGAACCTTATTTCGCGAATACCACTGAGAATATGAATATTACAGCGAATAATAAGATGAAATATTAGTATGACAGCGGGAAAATACGTATTTAGTGTTAAGCGGTAACAAAATGAAATAAATGCCTTCGCGCTACGCAACGAGCGTAATGGCGTCGGTACGTTTTCTAGGCTAACGAAGACCTAAAAACGGCGGGTTTTAACACTAAATCTCCTATTAGGTGACCTAAAAGGGGCGGAAACTGTATCATTACGGTTCGAAGGACCACATTAATGATGGGGCTCCGACGGAAGGCAAAATCATTAATTCGGCCGCCACCTCGTGCGACCTCCCTGCGCCAGGACCAGCGTGTCGTCAGCGTAGCAAACTACGCTGACGCCGCTAGGGAGGTCGGCGCGCAGCACCCAGTCGTAACCGATGTTCCACAGATGCGGCCCCAGGACCGATCCCTGTGGGACACCGTACGACATCTCTCGCCGGTTCCACTCTCCCTGGTGACCAGGGTAGACAACGGCTCTATTCGTCAGATAGGCCTCGACCACGCGACAGAGGTAGGTCGGCATCCGGTGATACCGGAGTGCCTCCCTAATGCAACTCCAGGGCAGGGTGTTGAAGGCATTGGCGATGTCTAGAGATACCGCCAAGACGACCCCACCCCAGGCCACTGCATTTCTCGTCGTGAGGGCTCACACACGCATGATGGCTTCCACCGTAGAGCGCCCCTTGCGGAAGCCGTACTGGCCGTCCGACAAGTCCGGCCCCTCCCGCCCCAGCCACCCGACGAGGCGGTCTGCAATCACTCTTTCAAAGAGCTTGCCCACCTCGTCGAGCAGCACGATGGGCCGGTAAGCGGACGGAGAACCGTTGGGCGCCCAGGCTTCTTAATGAGGACTAGTTTCCCCGTCTTCCAACAAAGTGGGAACAGTGGACGTCTTACGGCTAAAAATAATGATGAAATGTGTGGGGTACTATAGGTACATCACTACCCAACTCTTCGGGAGAAAAGACGTGATGTTATATTACTTTAATATAAAACGCCAATCCGCCAATTCTATTAGCTAAAGACAAAATTCTACAAAAAATCGTACATTCATCCTACAAAACTCCAAACATGCTGATCTAATAGTCTTTGATTCCGATCACATCAAGGGATACTCTTAAAAACAATAGTGTCAACATTGGAACAACAACAACGCCCGATCCCAATTTCACATAGTTCTTCAAAACGAACACCCAATTTAAACACATTTTGGCGCTAGCGTCGAACTCAAGAATACGAAACGTCAAAATTCCAATGTAATCGATCGGAATTAAAATCAAGAGTAAGCACCCAGTTATATGCCTCTGATCAAGAAGGTATTAAAGTAACTATATTAAGACTACTACGGTCAAATGGACGGTAAAATATCGCGGCGGAATTTCATCACGCAACTGATTTTCAACTCTCAGTGTCGATCCGAGCATTGAGAATCCAACGGACTGTATCCCAGCACGTCGATAAAACACGCTTTTCAATTTTGAACTCTCGGCGTTAAGCTGTGCGTTGAAGATCGAATGCGCTAAAAAATCCTGCTGCGAAATTTATGTTCAGGTGAACGTGGACTTAACGTTCCACAATATCAAATGGACGTAGTTAAGCAAAAAGGATCCAATCCCTTTTGAGAAATTGATGTTTGAAGTTCAAAAAGTATTATTTCATTTTCTTTTTTTTTATTTTGTCTATGGAATATTAACACGTTTTGTTTTTATGAATAAAGGTATATTAACATATTTTCTTAATAATACTAGTTAAGAACCAGAAATTTGATTTGTTTATCCTGAAAAAAAACGTGCCATATCATTGGTTCTAAACTTAAAGTATACGAAAAATAAAACTATTTTTAGCTAGATCGTTTTCACTAACCCGTAGTATGTATAATTTGGATCAGTTCGGTGCACTTAACTCGTTTTGATCAAGTTGTCGATTGGGTCCTTTTGGCTTAACTCCGTCTAAATATATCAGAGCTCAGTAGATATTTTGTTTTTTCAACACACTAGTGATTGTATTACTGATACAATATCAATCTAAATGATCAATTATGATGATAGTGTTATTGCATTATTTATCTTCAATCAATGACCATTGCGAGTTATGAATGGCTTGCCAACTCCACATTCTATAACATGTTATATAACAGAAAGAGTTCAGTGGGGCCTTTTAATTTTATAGTTTTACGCTCGCTTTCATCAATGATGTGAGCAGAACGCAATTAATTTTAACATACCACAAAGTATGTTCTAACATGTTGAACTACCTATGATTGTTGATGCAAAAAGAGGTGCAGTACACGAAAAAACCAAACCAACCTCTGATTATTTTAAAAACGGGGAATACGATACTTGATCACAGCACGCAGTCCTACTTAACCAAATCCAATAGACACAGTTGCAGTACGTCGCACGCGTGTCATTTTATTTTTTGTAAATAAATAAGCATTCAAATAACTTCTTATGTATTTATTAACTGTTCTAATCACTCAAGAAAAGGTGTGACTTTTAGCTTTTTCAAGCGTAAACACAGCAAAAAATATGAATTTTTGGAAAATTATAATTTTGGTCGTTGCTCTAGCAAGCAGTGTGTAGCAAGCGCTACTGCTGAGCTTGAGGTCCTGGGTTCGATTCCCAGGTCTGGCAAAGTGTTATTGGGTTTTTAGGGTTCCGTTGCCAAATGGCAAAAAACGGAACCCTTATAGATTCGTCATGTCTGTCTGTCTGTCCGTCTGTCTGTCTGTCTGTCTGTCTGTCTGTCCGTCCGTATGTCACAGCCACTTTTCTCCGAAACTATAAGAGCTACGCTGTTGAAACTTGGTAAGTAGATGTATTCTGTGAACTGCATCAAGATTTTTACACTAAAATAGAAAAAAAATACAAATTTTGGGGTTCCCCATACTTAGAACTGTAACTCAATTTTTTTTTTTTCATCAAACCCATACGTGTGGGGTATCTATGAATAGGTCTTTAAAAATGGTATTGAGGTTTCTAATATCATTTTTTTCTAAACTGAATAGTTTGCGCGAGAGATGCTTCCAAAGTGGTAAAATGTGTGTGTGTCCCCCCGTAACTTCTAAAATAAGAGAATGATAAAACTCAAAAAAATATATGATGTACATAACCATGTAAACTTCCACCGAAAATTGGTTTGAACGAGATCGAGTAAGTAGTTTTTTTTTTAAAACGTCATAAATCGTAAACCGCAATTTACCTTACATTCAATCAACTGAAATATAAAATTTAAAAAATATATATATTTATTTTTAAACCGAGAATACCTACAGGTTTGTACGGAACCCTCGGTGCGCGAGTCCGACTCGCACTTGGCCGGTTTTCCATCTGGAATTTCTCACTAGCAGGCCGGAATCTGGATTTGTGCCCGGTAGATGGCAATAGGCTCGCCCCCTATTACATGGGACTTCAGCATAACAGGCGAAATGTGGGTGTACTATAGGTACACCTCTGCCAAACCCTTCGGGGAAACAAGGCGTGATGTTATGTTTTTTTATGTTATAATTTTATTTATAACGAAATTGATAATTCAGAACTGACGCGAGAGACACAATGCAACGCATCACGTGACACCTGTTAACGCTACCCTCAATATCATTCGTAATCGTAAACATTCGACTAGGCCTGTCTCTGTCCTTGTCTATCGGTAACGGTATGCAACTACGATAACAGATGTGTGAGTTTCGTTACACGTAATAGTACTCCGACCCCAGGTTTAGTCATTAAGATGTTAGAGCGTATCGCATCGTCCGCTTTTAAGTCAATCCAAGGAAACAACGACAATTTTTCTAAAGAAACCCGAGGCTACTGAATATCTACTTAAAGATAATAATAGGCCGCTAAATCCGTACCTAAACATAGTTTTTACACAAATCATAATAGCTGACTCACCAACTACAGAATTAGCGCCGCCAATTCATGATCTAAAAAACCATACGTCCTTGACAGGTCACTTTACGTAAATCTCATAGTTATTCAGGTTGAATGTAATAAGCGTTACAATTCAAATTATGTGCCTAATTCTAACGAATTAAAAATAACAACAAAGTACTATAAAAAAATTATATTATTCATATTAACCAACGCGACAGACTTACGTAAACTGGCTGTGAGAACTGTAATAGATTAGTGTGGACTAATACTAAGCAGAACAAAAGAATTAACTACCGAGTTATCATAAGACGGCTTGAAGGAAATTGCGAAAGTAATGTTCCACTTGTACATGTGTTATGTTATCGTTGTCTTGAATCGCTGGTGTAAATCTGACGGGTTATCGTTCATCGAAGATTGCAGAGGTTGCATTTACACGATGTATGTGCTAATCTACTTAATATGCATCTCATATTCTTTGGTGTTTTTCTTTTTTACTTAGTTCAACTATTATGCTAGCTTGATTGTCCTACTTATCGGTACAATATACCAAACAAGATAATTTTTGGTTGCATTATATTCCCTACTCGATCATCACATTATTCAGAAAATTAGGAATTTATAAAACACATTTTGAAATGAATCATCATCAGCAGCAGCCTATAATGTTCCCACTGCTGGGACACAGGCGTCTTCTCGGTGAGAGGAAGTGCTACAGTTCACCACGCGGGCACAGCGTGGGTTGGTAGATGCCACACGTCTTCGAATGTTTGGTTCTAGGACCTGCCAGGTTCCTCACGATATTTTCCTTCACCGTTTAGAGAGCAGTGGTAATGAAATTATTTACACAAAGTAATGCGCCTGCCTGGGTTTAAACCCACGACCTATAACTCGGTAAGTAGGGGCCGATACCACTAGGCTACCATTGCACTCTGATTTTACTACTAATACCACAAAAAATCGTTTTTTTGGTTGGCTTTTATTACCTACTCGATCATCCAATTATTTGGAAAATTAAGAATTTATTAAACACGTTTTCGAAAGCATAAATACATTTAACTCAATCACATTTATTAATTTTACCAGCTTAATTACTGTTAAAGGATAATTGGGTCGACCACAGGTGTGTATTACATGACAGCTATACGACCACCGGGCACGCTAATTGTCACGGATCGACAATTTCATCTACAACTTGAAATTCCAAATATATTTCGACGTTTCAAATTGTTTATCCTGCAATACAATATTAATTTGGACGATGCAGACCAAAAGTTATTTCCTAAACACTAAAACATGCAACGATGTGAGCATTCAAATATTCAAAAAGCTCGGTTTAAAATCACGGGCTTACTCGTTGACATTTACACAGAGCCGATCCCATTCCAATGGACGCCACTTGCTCTCTTCACCTCAATGTCACTTCCCTGATGTGTACCATACATCCGAGCCTGGCCCAAGCTTCTATGAATAAGATTTTCGCGGTCGAACTAGCGAGCCCTTCCAATACACGTCAAGGCCTCTACTCGCCGTATATAATAAGTTCACCCGCCCGCAACGACACACTTTGTTACTTTCACGCGAGCAGTGCACATTTTGAGCCGTCAAAATGTACAGGCTCATTATATCAGCCTTTGTGATCGCAGCCGTGACGTGCCAACAGCAGGAGGGAGGCAGACGAGTCCCCAAATACGCAGGTGACCCGAAGACAGCAGCCATCGTGCAGGAAGCACGGTACCTCAGCGGAAACGGAGCTTTTGGTTCCGCCTACCAACAGGAAGATGGAATTAACTTCAAAGAGGAAACTGACGCTGACGGCAACAGGAGAGGCAGCTACTCCTACATCGACCCCACCGGTCAGAGGAAGACAGTGAACTACGTCGCGGGCAAGAACGGATTCCAGGCCAGCGGTGACCACATCCCGACCGCGCCCCAAGCCGCCGCGCCCACTCCCGGATACACCCCGGACCCCCGTTACAACTCACCGGATTACAAATCTCAACAATACAGTGCTCCCCAACAATACGTGCAGCCTGAGCCTGCTCGTAACTACGGCGGCAAACCCAATGAGGATGACGGTCAGTACCACCCAGAGTTGTACGAACAGAACTACGAAGCTCCCCAGCAGCAGCAGTACCAGCCTCAGCAGCAGTACCAGACTCAGGCCCATTTCCAGCCGGCACCTAAGCCTCAGTACCAGCCACAGCCGCAGTACCAGCCGGAGCCGCAGTACGAGTCCAACAACATCTACCCGGGCACGCAGCAGGCGCAGTACAGTGGCCTGCCATCGTCGCAACAGTACTCGCAGCCTGCCCAGTACTCGCAGCCCCAGCAAGCTCGCCAGCAGTACTACGAGGAGCCCACGACGCAGCAGCCCAGCCACTTCTTCCCTCCCGGCAAATTCAGTCTGAACAGAGCACCCGACGGTTACACCTACTCCTTTCACAAAGTATAAACGTAATTTATAAAGAGGGCTCCGGCGATTTGTAAAGGCCGAAACACGTAAAAAACACGCATCAATTAGCAACTCGCCGAGTCATTGAGGGGCGACTGTGTGCGTACTCTGCTCAAAAGCATTTCTTAATTGTTGTTTGCTGTGATATTGTGAGTTAATGGACAGGATACATGTGTGGTTCGTTTTTGTTGCTAAGGAAGGTTTGCGGCCGAATGCGCGTCAGTTGACGAAAACTGAACTTTGTAAATAAACTTAGACTTACACAAGATAAACTGTTTTTCATTTACAAATTATGTTCACAAATATTTTGTTTTCCGTACCCTAATTTACATACTTGCTTATTTATGAAAGTATCAACCGAATCCCTTGCCTTTACCGTAATGCAGTTATGTTAATGCCCTTAGTTTTATTGCTTTATCTTAATCTCATTCAATGCAATAAAAATAAATCCAATTATGATAAAAAACGAGAGCCCGTGACTTCCTAGTACGCAAGTATAAGTCAGGGTGTGGGCAGCGTCCGCATTCTACTGTACTTGCACAAACCACCTCAAGCCTCGGCCAACTAGATCACCTTACTGCTAACACAAGGATATTTCGCTACCAAACCGGTCTGGCCCTGCCACGCCTTCCTTTCCATTTACCGACTTCATTATTAGTTCAAATACCAACAGTTCAATAAATACAAAGGCCTATACTTGTAAAGGGAACATTAAAGCCAAAACAAGATAAATAAGAAACTTAAAATTTGATCAACAAAATTAAACGATTTATTACGCTTATGAAATGAAAATCGATACTTGGATATTGTTCACAGACTGACCTTAATAAACGTTTATAACAGATAGATAGACCATTTCGCAAATACTCATATTTGTTTCAGACTAGTACATTAAATGGTAATATTGCTTATGAAATAAAACCAAAATACCGAAACTGTAAGGTATCAATTATTGAATCTACATTGACCTAACAATTTGTATTGGTGTAATATTGGAGGAATAATTGCATTGTTTTATATCCGATCCAACCACAATAGAACAATGATGCAATCGCATGTTACTCGAAAACAATTTCGACGCTATTTCGTTGTCGAAAACACGATTGACGATCAATTTGTAAAATTGACCGCGGCGGCGGCCATACTGTCTTAAATCACGGTATTGTTAAAATAACATTTATCATTGAATTCAGTATTGCTAAAACATAAATAGTGTCATTGTTGACTTGATTTATTAACTTTGAAAAGCTTGCAAATTCATAATAGTTTCTAATGCCAACTAAGAAAGCATTCAACTCAAGATTATACTGTAACGAGGCATAATCTTAAGAAAGAAATAAAGTGTGCAAGGTCACTACCATTTCAGCCGCAAGCCTACCATAGCTGGACACAGACCTCCCCCAAGCATCCCAACTTCAACCGGTTCTGTGCTCCTCGGATCCAGTGGATTTCTGCGGCCTTCACAAGGTCATCGGTCCGTATTGTAGGAGGCCTTCCGACGCTACGTCTTCCAGTACGTGCTCGCCACTCTAGAACCTTTCAGTCCCATCGACTAGAAATTCCAAACTTAAGTGGCAGTAGGTAGGGCACATTGTTCGCAGAACAGATGTAAGGTCAGTCAAATTTAATTAACAGCAACGTTATTATTTTAAAAGATAGATTGCGAAACAAGAGTACGCAACAAACTCTATTTAAATGTGCGAACATTTTATAATAATGAATTAAGTTAAGTGGCGTGAAGTTAAGAGTCATACACTGTTTAAATGAAGCAACATCGTAGAATTAACTGTGTTTCTTATACCTAGTATTTTTTTTATTTAATACAAATGTGTTACATTTTATTCGTTTAACCAAAGTGCATGATACTGCCACCATGTGTTAATCCATCTCTGTATTTCTGTTTTTTTTTTAAATGCCCTGTTCTATGCTGGGTTCGATTCCCAAGTCGGGCAAAATGTTATTGGGTTTTTCTAGTAGACATTTCTCAGTAACAGCCCGGAGTTTGGAAGTCGGCGCTGTAGGCGCTTTCGGAACGCACGTTTAGCCCTTGGAACTACTCCTGGGGGGCGATTCCACTAATTTGCAAAGTTACACGTTCAATTGTGTTTTCACAACGGTTAGATTTCGATCGCAGGTCGGTAATGTCCTGTAAAGTCATTCTACTATTTGTTAAGCACAAGGGAAACTAAACTTGCGCCGTATCGCAACCGAATCGTTACGGGAACATACGAGTGGGCTTCCTGTGTTACCATCATGCCAAATAGTATGTTTTATTGTTACCACAAAGAAAAAAGTTGAATCTAAAAATGTCACTAAACACGAATAAGTGGCAATAAAGGATTTTCTAATATAAAAAGATATCTTGACCATAATTATAGTTTTGTACTGATATTTTATTGTTACAAAAATACAACATTTTAACTTATTATTTAGCAAAAACTCAGAAGAACGTTTCGTTCTACGTCCCTAACTAGCTAAAGTTGTGAAATTAAACCTTTCGGTTATGTTAAAGACTCGAAGGGAACTTCTATTAATCGTATTTTACCTAAAAAATCATTTATTGAACCGTTTTTAACGATGTTATGTTTTTTTTTAGTAAATATGTATCTAATTACAGTTCGAGGTAGTAACCAAATCTGTTTTGATTAAAAAAAAAATACTATTGACGGTGCAGGTGTTTAATCCTGTTTTTAAGTCCGCTTACTCTCGCTTAAAGTGGTTTAAAAATCATCGTGAAACGGATTGAAGTTTTTGGTGGCTTGTCAGTTTAGCTAGTGATGTTGCTATTACTAGTATTCGTCAGGCACTGATTTTCTCAATTTAATTCAACTTGAATCGAGAGTAGGTACCTCCCTTTAGGGAGGTTTCTAGCAGCTTTGTTAGTTAAAAACGAGACATTAAATAATAACTTAAAAGAAAATAACCATAGCAAAATTCAAAATGTGGCATCCGATCGATATTGGGGCTACAATCGACTCTTGCTGTGCGGGGAGCATTTTCTCTTTCTCACATTCCACTGTGAATCTGATAAATAATGACGATACGATGACAAATTACACGTTATCAACTGACTAATACTTACAGAATTATGCAAAACATAATCACTCTTATTTATAACATCCCTGATTCAGTACATCACATTATTTTGACAGTTACACGATATTAGTAATATTGAATGATGAATTGATGTAGTTGAAGACTCCGTGATACTTATCTAAACAAGACTACATCGACTGACAATGCGTGAGAAAATAAATAAATAAAATGATCTCGAGCCTTTAGTAACTTGAGTAACGAGTTAAACAAAATCGAATCGCATCACTATCTGACATAGCTGAATGACAAGTGTCAAGTGTCAACAACACATTTAATTTAGTTCAAAGAGTTTTAATTGCTTTATTTAATACTTATTCCTCTTAACATACATATATAAGCAACTTATAATGTTCCCACTGCTGGGATACAGGCCTCCTCTCTGTGAGAGGGAGTAGTTAATCCGTTTCTTTCTAATTGTACGAAATTGATATTTCAGTTTTCATGTGTGTACTTGAAGGATTATAATGAAAATGGAATCTTGAAGATGGTACAGCATTTAATACAAAATAATGTGCTGTTAACTGTTCAGTAAGATTTCAACACAATGTGTGAAGATGTTGCCAGAGACTGTTCCATATTTGAAATAACTTATGAAAGTTTCCCTTTTTTCAGTAAAACCATCTAGATGCAGTTTGAGGAAAGTGTGTATTGATGATGCAAGAAAGAATTTAAACTGTTTATTCAATATGGAAATCTGGATACAGGGATATTTACATTCCATGGCAATCTGCAAAACAAACACATACTGTACCTGTTGACTCTGCGGGGAAAGACATAATTTTGCATTTTTTTGCACACCAATGAGAAAAATAATAATATTAGTTAGCCCCTTCTAACATAAATACAATATATATTTTTCAGGAACATTAACTTAGGTACACCCAAATATCAACTTGTGACTCAAGAGTTGCTTGTGGTCGATACAGGCAGACATTCTGCTGACTGTTGGCTGTTGTGCACTTACAATGTTGAGCATGCAATATTAATATATTATGTATTTCTATCTGGCACACGTTATCAACATGAGTGGTGAAACGACCCTACTATTTTAGATGAAATACTAAGTATCTACTTCTCAAGTGGTCTGACGTTAAAATTGATATAGTAATAAAAATCTTTGTTCCATTATTTGTTTTTTGAGTTCATGAACCATTCCAATACTCAATACTTTATTGCATTCTACAATGTATATGCTTATGTGGTAAACATTGGATTTAGTTACAATCGTGGGACCCTGTCGGGCACATCAAAAGAAATATAGTACGTAGAATAGGACTTATAATCTTTTATTTATTCTAAAATCAAAATAAATAAAAAACATGCTTTGGGTATTCTAACTACGTTTCAGGGATTTATCACTTAAATGTTTGCTAATACTGATATAATATTTACTTATTAATAGATTTATTAATTGGTTAGTGAATAGATGGAGTTTATTTTCATTACTAATTGATTCGGGTAAATTCTTGTATACATTTATTGACATTACCAGAGGGCTTGTTGAATGTTTTTTTAGATGGGATGTAGGTAGGTTTAGTCATGTTTTGTATTAGAATGTGTGTCTTGTTTGTATGTCTTGTCGTTTATTGTAAAATTTTTGGTGTTTATGTGCAAATTTGCATATTTCGAGTATAGTGACTGAGTTAAAATATTTAGCTTTATAAAATGGGGTTTGCAGCTATTTATCTGTTGTATATTTACTATGATTTGGAAAAATATCTTTTAAACAGTAAACAGTGTTGGAGCATCTATACTGTTTCCCCTCATTATTATGCCGTAACTTAGCCTTGCATTTGTGTTTTTTTTTAATTACCAAATACCTGATATTCCATTATACCTATCTACTATACTAATATTATAAAGCTGTAGAGTTGGTTTATTTGGTTGAATGCGGTAATCTCAGGAACGACTGGTCAATCAATCAATCAACTCAGCCTATCGCAGTCCACTGCTGGACACAGGCCTCTCCCATATTGCGCCACAACACCCTGTCCTCCGCCTTCCGCATCCAGTCTGTCCCAGCCACTTTCTTTAAGTCGTCGGTCCACCGAGCTGGGGGGCGTCCCACGCTACGCTTGCCGATACGCGGTCTCCACTCCAGGACTCGTCTACTCCATCGGCCATCGGTCCTTCGACAGACATGGCCAGCCCACTGCCACTTCAGTTTGCTTACTCTGCGAGCTATGTCGGTAACTCCAGTTCTTTTCCGGATAATTTCATTTCTGATCTTATCCTTCAAAGAAACTCCGAGCATAGCCCGCTCCATAGCACGCTGAGCGACCTTGAATTTGTGGACCAGCCCAACTGTCAGTGTCCATGTTTCGGCACCGTATGTTATTACGGGCAGGACGCACTGGTTGAAGACTTTGGTCTTCAGACATTGCGGGATAGGCGACGAGAAGACCTGACGAAGTTTCCCAAACGCCGCCCAACCCAACTGGATCCTCCTGTCGGCTTCCTTCTCAAAGTTGTGTCTACCGAGCTGGATGACTTGCCCTAAGTAGACGTACTCCTTCACAACCTCGAAAAGCGAACCCTCGATGCGGATTGGACTCGGCTCAGGCTGTGCAGCATCTGGTCCAACTGTTCCAGCGTCTCTGCCATAACGACGATGTCATCGGCAAAGCGAAGGTGTGAGATGTACTCGCCATTCACATTGATACCCTGTCCAGTCCAGTCCAGCGTCTTGAATACGTCCTCCAACGCGTTGGTAAACAGTTTCGGGGATATCACATCCCCCTGTCTCACCCCCCTGAGCAGTTGGATTGGACTGGTTTTCGTATCCTGGATCTGAACAGTCATCGTGGCAGCGTCATACAGGCATCTCAACACTTCGATGTAGCGCCAGTCAATTCGACATCGTTGCAGAGAGGCCAGAACTGCCCATATTTCGATAGAGTCGAAGGCTTTCTCGTAGTCCACAAATGCCATACACAGCGGCTGGTTGTACTCCTCGGTTTTCTGTACAATTTGCCGAACAGTATGGATGTGGTCTACGGTACTGAAGCCTTTTCGAAAACCGGCTTGTTCTGGTGGCTGGAACTCGTCAAGTCTCCTGGCGAGACGGTTTGTAACGACTCTCGAGAACAGCTTGTATACGTGGCTCAGAAGTGAGATGGGTCTATAGTTCTTCAGCAAGGTTTTGTCACCTTTTTTGAAGAACAGAACCACCGCACCTCTGCTCCACGCTTCGGGCGTTGTACCCTCTTGAATGACGGAGTTGAAGAGACTCGCGAGCTCTCTCAAGACTGGAGCCCCGCCCGCTTTAAGGAGCTCTGTCGTGATTCCGTCATCCCCAGGTGCCTTGTTGTTCTTAAGCTGCTCGAGAGCCGCCCTAATCTCGCACTGGTCGACATCTGGGATGTCCTCCGTGTAGTGGCGCGTTAATTCGGCTCGATGGTCATCTGCACTATGTCCTGCTGGTTTCACCGTCCGCGCTGAGTATAGGTGCCCATAAAAATTCTCGACTTCCTCAAGTATCTCGGACTTTAAAGTAACGATTTTGCCATCCTCAGTTTTAAGTTTCGTCAGATGGGACCTCCCTAGTTGCTGAGCGAACACTTTCGACCCTCGATTTTGCTCAATCGCGACTTCAATGTCGCGGGTGTTGGCGCACCGAAGGTCGCGTCGCGTCAGCTTCCTTATCTTTAAGTTTAAGGCCCTCTTATCTGACGAAGACGGCTGCGTGGATGGCAACTCTCGTCTTTCCCTCATAAGTCTGAGAGTCTCCGAGGAAAGTTTGGACACCTTACTTTTCCGCTGCGACGGGAAAAGTCTGCGGGACATGTCGCGCAGTGCTTTGACCACCTCGTCGGCCTTCTCGTCAACAGTACCAGTGGTTTCCAGTAGGGCGAATCGATTTTGAAGTTCCAGTTGGAACTTTTCGGACCCTAGCGCGGCTTGGAGCTGCGTAGGTCGGAGGGTAGGCCTCATCATGCGGATTCTCTCAGCTCGGAAATTGATATTTAGAGTGCCTCGGACAAGTCTGTGATCGCTTCCGGTATTAAACTTACTGATCACAGAGACATCTCTAAATATGTGCTTTTTATCCGTCATGATGAAGTCTATCTCGTTCTTTGTCACGTTATCGGGGCTCTGCCAGGTCCACTTCCTTTGGGGTTTCTTTTCGAAGAATGAATTCATCAAAAAGAGCCCCTGTGACTCTAAAAAGTTGACCAGCATTTGCCCCCTGTGATTTCGGCGCCCCACACCGAACGGTCCGACTTTCGATTCGCCGCGTTCCTGTAATCCCACTTTGGCATTGAAGTCCCCCATAACAACGTTGTAGTGGGCCTTAGTTGTACTATGCATTGCCTAGGCAACATCCTCGTACATGGCCTCAGCTATGTCGTCAGAGCATGTCGAAGTCGGCGCATATACCTGTATCACTTTCAGGTAGTACCTGTCCGTGAGTTTTAGTACAAGGTACGCTACCCGTGTCGACACACTACTGATTTCTACAACGCTGCTAGTGAGTTCCTTGTTGACCAGGAAGCCGACACCGCCTTGGGAGAGCTGATCACCTTCGCGGAAGTAGAGTAGGTGGCCTGACTCCAGAGTTACCGTATCCTCCCCCTGTCTTCGGACTTCGGATAACCCTAGTATATGCCAGTTAATGCGCCCTAACTCTACCTCAAGTTCGGCAAGGTGATGGTCCAGCCTCATCGAACGTCCATTATACGTAGCCAGATGTAGTGGTCGTTGGTATCCTGCCGTAAGCCGGAGATTCTTCGCACCCCCCGTCCCGCCTTTACCATGACCGCTACCTTGACCAGGAATAGCGGGACCACCGGGAACTGGGGGCCGTTGTTTTCGCACCTTTTTCATTTGGGAGGAATAATGCCCGTAGTCGTAAACGACTGGTCCGTATTGAACAATTCTTTTTGTATTGGGTAGCCTATTTATTGAGGAAGGCTATATAACATCACGCTACGATCGAAAGGAGCGGAGCAGCAACGAAAAATGGACGAAAACTGACAGGCAATGCGGTGCGACAGGAAGGGTCAGAGGAGCAAAAATTAGACGCGGATGAAGTCGTGGACAGTAGCTAGTTTATTACTAAAACTCAAGAAATTAAAAGTTTTGACACTGCATTTACATTGCGGCTGGTCTATCAGTGTTTGGTACGAACCCAGGTACATAAAAAGCCGGTGCATCCAAGATTGAGTCAATAGAGAATATCACGTAGTAACACACTGTAACTATGTTACCTTTTTCCGTATCAATACCGTAAGTATGAAGATTGAAGGGTATATGTGGTCACTGATCTCGTCAATCAAAGCTCTCTCTTATGAGGTCTCTGGAGAATTGGTATGTCGTAACGCACTGACGATCCGTAAGGGGCAAAGCATTATTGCATACTCTTGACGTAAAATTTCTTCGTCTAACCTTTCCAACATCACCCACATGGGCAAGTTCAACGAAATCTGTATAAAACATTATATTTTTAGGAATAAAAACGAAAGCAATCCTAGATCGATGTGATAAAAGTTGCATTTTACTGACTTATGTTCAACCACTGATTTTGACAGATGAATTGCCGAAATTCAGCGTTGATTCGATTCTAACGAGTGTCAAAATAATAGCAGAATATGACTAAACGTCACGCTCATGTACGACTTTGTTAGCAGAATAGATTTTTACATTGTTTCGATCGATCGTTGGCGTCCACTAAAACGTAGCCGCAGTTGGATCGTTGTTCATTAGTGGAATGAGAAAACCCTTAAAAGTCGTGATCCAGTCGCGGTGCTATTGCGATTTTTGCAGAATTTTGTTAGTAGAATCGGCCCCCTGATCTTTCTCCGGTCGTGCCTAATTGCTGTCTTATCGGACTATAAGAGTGAGGAAATAGAGAGTGCACTTTCGTCTGCGCACACACTTGTGTATTATACCTATCTCTCGCGTCTATGCCGATGGCTCCACTGAGATTGGCCGCTTTGACCGAAATGCGGTCTGGAGGACCATTTCCGTATTTATAAAATGCCGAAAGACATGAAGGCCTTTATAATTACTATCCTCCTCTGGCTGTCACTGTTTTTGTCAAAGAAGTATCAATGTATCTCTTAAATAAATTGATATTTCTTAATATTTCATTTTTATTTTTTGTGGAACTATTGAGATTTTGACTGAGTTTTGTTGTCTGAGAGAAAGATTATAGATAAATTAGACAATGGTTCCGATTCTGTTGTCACAAAATTCTCTAAACTAAACTAAAAATCACTAAAATTTGGTTTATTCCCGTCAAACGACGATTTCCTATTCTGAAATAGACTAAAGTGACACAACTTAACAAAATTTTAGTTTGCCAGCACTAAGATTGCACTGAGTTATTAGTTTAGTGAAAATGACAATTTTGCTATTCTGAGTTTGCCGGTTTTCACCAAAAATGTTGACTAAAATAATTTATTTTAACTAAATCTGACTATTTTTAATCGCGATTAAAAAGGTGTCGAATAAAACTAGTAAACTAAAATTCTCAACAACGCCTCGCCTTCACGTGCAAAAACAGTTCTGTACTTTTTATTTTCCTATTGCTTATATCTTGAAAATGGCGTGTCCTATCGCAAAAATAATGAAATTTTCGACCCCCTTAGTAAACTCCGGAACATTTAAATCTCAACACGTGGGTAACTTTTTTTTTATATTTTTCAAACAAAAGTGAAAAATTCCATATAAAACACGCCCAGGCTGCGCCCTAGCACGCGCCTTCGTCTGTCAAAAAATTCATTCTACGCAATGCACACACAATACAAGTAAACGTTGCGAAACCAAACGAAAAAAAAAAATACCACGCTGAGTCGCGATTGTCAAATTCTATTTTAGTCGTGTCAAAATAGTTTTTAAATTTAGAGATTTTTCCTTACAGAATAGCGTTACAATTCTCATAGCCAAAAGTAAGGAATTTTAGAGATAGTTTAGTTAGTTTAGTTCGTGTACAACAGAATCGGCACCAATAATTATGGCTGTTAACACCCGCACTGGGCCCGCGTGGTGGATAATGGCCCACTCCCTCTCACCGAGTGGAGACCTGTGTACAACAGTGGGAACATTATAGACACCTTAATGTGGCAAGAACTGTCTTAACCTTCCAGTACTTTTGAGGTTCCAAAAGCATAACAAATTAAGCAATAAGCTAAAAATTTACAAAAAACAAACACAGACGAAGTCACGGTCAAGAGTTTGTATTATTTATTACAGAAAGAGAAAAAAAAAGATTTTAGAATCGTTAGGTAAAGTAATTGCTACGTATCATGAACACTTACATTGTTGCTCAAGATACAATGTTATTCATAAAACTGCTAGCCAATTTGGAATTTAAAACTTTACTATGATAAAAATTAAAACACTGCAATTTAAAATCTCGGACGGTACCGTGTGGTGCCGGACGTAAAGAATAACACCACCCCATTTCTTCCCCTGGGTGTCGTAAAAGGCGACTAAAGTACTCACTAGAGAATGGGCAGCAGCGTTCTCTATGCATTTTATCACCATACTGCGATCGCCAACCCGCCTGCCAAGCGTGGCGATTATGGCAAAGCCCCTCAAATTGGGGGAGCCTATGTCCAGCAGTGGACGTTTTGCGGCTGAAATGATGATGATGATGATGAATTTCAAATCTTGACTTTTTCAAGGAATTCATCGCTTGGCTAACCGTTTCCCAACTGTAATAAGGTCGACTTTCAGTTTAACCGGCTGCAGCGGAATACCAGTATGTTACATGGGACCTATCTGACCTCCACAACCCAGTTACTGGGTAACACGATACGCCTCGGTAAGACTGGTTGTTTGACTTACGGGCTTCAGACTACCTGTAATGACTGTCAAAGATCTACAAATAATAGCCTGGACTAACGGTCTGACGTGCTTTCTGAGGCACGTTACGCCGCGGATATCCATAGACCGACCTCGGCGGGCCTCCAACTAATTCAAGAACTACTATATTGCATGCTTTTAACGTGGTAACCCAAACGGTAGGTCTAAGGTAAGGTTATAATTTGTTTTTTGACAAATCAAATGTCCAGTGCAGTCAGATATTTAATGTAATTTTTATTTTTTTACCTCATCCTCTGCACTTACAAACAAACAAAACTGGAAGATTCTATTACTAAACTTAGTATTGTTAAATGAAATCGATAATACAGTCTTTCTTAATGCAGGTGCAAGACGGAGGCGTTTTCGCAAGATGTATCTAAATAATTAAATTAGGAATTCAGAAAATCACACTATATAGTTTTGAATTCAAATGTTCATTATGTTGTTCATAATAACTCGGCAATAATATCTGATAGCATGATTCATCTATAATACCTATTTGACGAAAAATATGAATGGGATAAGCTGTGGGACCGCATATAAAAGTGGCAGCATAAATATGTGACATCGTAGGAGCACCAAACCTGGAAAGACAAACAATGCCAAAATAAAAGATGCTAGATCGGCTTCAAAAATACTATGTAATACTATGCGATTCCTCGTTGTGGCCGAAAACATCTGACAGCACTTTGACAGCATTAAAACCTAATAATGTATTTAAATCAATACTCACCTACTTCAAGATGGGTAATTGATATTGGCAGAATAGTAGACATCGGGTCAGTTGCCAAAAGGATAAAAGGTCACTTATTATTGACATTTCTAACAAGACAGTTAAGTATTTATGCTTCCGGTGGAATGTCATGTATTTTGGCAATATGAGCTGCACTGATTGCGATTTGGAAGAAAATTTAAAATATTATTCTGTCAAGTTTGTATACTGCTAAAGTGGTTTTAGATGATTTCGATCATTACGTGGTAAGACATTCGAGATAATTGAGTAAGCAGATATTTATACAGTAATACGTGTTCGTTAATGTTGTATTGACACATTTTTTGAAGCCATCCATCAAGCTAGCAGTATCCTATATTTCGCTTGTCTCGCCTGAGAGTTTCTTTGTTCCTTCGATGTCACATATTAGCGCTGCCACTTGTACATGCCTACCAAAAATTATCACATATATTTGCCGGCATTACTAATAGATGAATCATGCGATCTGATATTTTCTCGACCTATTCATCATCATCATCAACATCATCATTTCAGCCAAAAGACGTCCACTGTTGGACATAGGCATCCCCAAATTTGGGGGGCTTTGCCATAATCGCCATGTTTGGCAGGCGGGCATTGCAGTATCGTGGTAAAATGCACAGAAAACGCTGCTGCCCATTCTCTAGTAAGTCCCTTAATCGCCTCTTAATCGACACCCACGGGAAGAAATGGGATGGTGCTGTCCTTTACGTCCGGCACCACACAGTAGGACCTATTCATATTTATGCTCGTGACTACAACATTTATTTTAATTCCACATTATGACTATCACAAAATAAATTGAACAAACGATTAAGATAACTGCAATACAATATTAACAAAATCTACACAGTTTAAAACCAAGACCATCTTTATAATCCTTGACTTAATTTCTGCAGTCCGAGAAAAAATATCGCAACTTGACTACGAGATAACGAAGAACTTTTAGCTTTAACTTAACTTCAGCAAACTTGTACAATTTAATTACAATAGGAAATGGAAATCTAAATGCACCTGGTAAGAAATAAAATGTTAAAGTCAATGTAGAGTCGCCGTAAAAAGCGGAAAGCAAGCCAATCTATAAACTCATTTATTTCATCGGTAACTGGCATAAATGGGACATCAAATTCAGGCGCTTTTAAACTCAGTTCTATTTCGTAAATAAAATGAAGTGCTCTGGTTTACATAAATTGCTAATTAGGAAATGAACAAAAATTTTTCAGCTTTATTTTGCGACTTTACTCTCGTGGTTTGATTACCTAATTAAAAATGTGGAAACGTGTATCTAATTCCAGGAGATTAATTAAAATTACAAATATAATTTTACCTGCAAATCTATTTCATTATTAAATCATGTTTTAGCAACAACGATGTTACAATTTTCATTGCACTTACTTCCATCTATTACTGATTTATCTTTTACTGCAAAACTTAACTAGAACCTCCTTTTTAAATGCGATAAAAAATATGAAATATTTTTATCGAACTTGTTAACCAGAACAAGTTTTATATTGAAACTAAAATGGAGTGTGCGATTTTTTGCTTAACATAAGTTAAAACTTAGCGATAACATTTTAACTGAAAGCAGTTTTAACCGTGCTAAGTGAGCTGTCGAAGAAAAGTTTAATCTATGAGCAGTAAAGCGCCGCCGGTCAAGTTTCACAACACTTTACCTATTAAGATTTCCTAGAGGAATTATTTTAAAGCATATGAATAAGTAGACTACATTTTAAAGTGTATATAGTTTTTGATTAAATACAAAACAAAGGAATAATTCTAAAACAAAGAGAACCATTGTCAATCTGCCAAAAAACATTAATCCAGAGTGGACTGCAAACATACAAACACATTCTCGTCTATACAAAATCTTCGAATGAATCAGTCTTTGTCGCAGCCTCCGTAACAATCTGAGGCAGGATATACCGGAGGAAGGAAAAATCACGACTGACTGAATCCGCAGTTCACTTTGTATGCATTGTGCATCCCTTTCGATGCATTCGAGTGCAGATCACGACGGCCCGGCGCATACACTCCGCACCAATACGACAAACACTCCCCAAATGGCAACTCTCGCCTCGTGATTTTGTTTTACCCCGTTCGTATTGAATTTAGGAACGAAATTGAGAAAAAAAAATTACGAATACTCCAGTTTGCTCATTTCTACGGGGTATTGAACTGTTAAGGACTTGTCGTCTTCAGTTCTTATTGGATTTGAAGAGCATTCGTGATCTCAATTTTTCTGTAACGCCTACACAGTTGGTTTCAATTAGCATTTAATAAAATTCTATTAAAATGTCACTGTAGGTATTTGTCTTGTCTTGTGTTTGTACGCTTTGATCTTTTAAACTAAGGAAAGGATTTTAATGCTGTTTTCATCAATATACAGAGTGATTCAAGAGGTAGGTTTATAGGTATAATACGCGGGCGAAGCCGCTGGCAAAAGCTAGTTACAATAAATATTGGATCTATCGAGGCAGGAATTGTTATAATTTGTCGCCAATGTGTTGCAGCAACTTTAGTTAAACTTAATTAATTCGTCGGATCGCGACTCATTTTGAAGGAATTGAGACGAGAAGAGACGTGACAAATTCTAAGACCAAGAAATATGCCACATTGGGCTAGTATTCGCACCGCCTACTGACATTTCATTGCCCACTCCCAAAGTACAGTCACGATACCTCTTAGAGCAATATCGCAAAAATCAAATTATAGCTAGCTACATTGCAATAAAGATAGCTACTATCGTAAAACGTAATACCGCAAAACAAGAAATAAACAGAAGCTCTGTTTTATCCTGCCAGGGCAGGGTCGCGAAATTGTTCAAACGAGATACCGTGGCCCTGGCACATAGGCAACTGATGGAACACGGGTGGGTTTTAGTCAGTAAAAGTCTGACACGCCCTCCCGCTTTGCCCAGAATAGGAGAAGACATTTAATGATTTCCCATAAAAAAAAGCTCTGTTTTATACAGTTCTAAAGGCACTAGAAATAAAAAGCTTCGTCTTGATAGGTCAAGAGAAAGTTATATAAAACTGGCGAGCAAGAATACTAATACTAAATAGTGTGACAAACAAAACACAATCTCCAAATTGCACAATACACACACGAACATAATTCAAAAACGCTTCATACGTCATACCAACCAGTGCTGCACCAAATTCTAAATTCCGTGCTATTATCAGAGGACCTTCTCTGCCTCTTTATACAATGGTAATAAGACGTCGGTATCGTGTATCCAGGTCCATGCAAGTACCCAGAGCCGGACACCGGTTCCCTCGGGACCATGCCCCGGGTAAGGAGCGGTTTTCCACGGGAATAATAATGCAGAAGCTTCTGCTAGACAAGATCGATAAAATGTTATTCCTTTTATGTAACGTTGTATTAACTGTGTTGTTGGATGGATGAGAGGCGATTAGGCTTAGGTGTTAGTGTAAGTTAAGTATATAGAAAGACAGACAAAATCTAGAGAAACATAATTTTACAAAGTCGTTGAAATAATTTCTATGGGTGATAATGATGGTGGTCGTCATTTTAGTTATACTAACATCAAGTCTAAAATATCATCTTCGCGATCATAAATATATGATATATTTATGATCATACCACGAAACCATAATTATTCATTAGGTACAAGCAAAACAAACCGCAGCTTACAAGATCTACACCGTGACCCTGGCACATGGGCAACTGAAGGAACACGGGTGGGTTTTAGTCAGTAAAAGTCTGACATGCCCTCCCGCTCCGCCCAAGAGCGGGAGACGTCATTTGATGATTTCCCACCCACAAAAAAAAGGTTACAAGATCTGTCTTCCTATATATATCATGAACTAAAAACATACTTTCTCTAAAGGCAGTTTCTGCCAGCAGTTAAAAAATCTACCTACACTACTATCTACAACAAAACACACAAAACAATGAAACACAGAGTACAAAACGTAAATGAGGTATCATTCATTCATTCATCCCTCACTTCAGTAACTGAACGAGTCTATTCCCGAAGCCTACTCATTACACCGCCGTCATTCATTCGAAATGATAGATCACTATCACGTTACCAACCGATTCGCCTTAATTTAGCAGTTAGTACGATAGTGCCCCAGAACTTTAGTACGACGGTTTCCAACTACGGATACCTACGTCTAAACTTAGCCCAAAGTAATCTTCCTGAGAACATAAACGGATCTTGTCCAATCGAAAACTTAATCTAAAATGCTCAGGGATAGAAGAAATTTACGATATTATCTGGCCCGGAGTATTATTTTATTGAGAAAATTATATCGTAAGTTAAACCATACGTAATCTCTCTGTCTTCCCTTTTCTGTCTCCAGAGAATTATTATTCCCCTGGTGGGGTCTGCTCTCCTTATTTGCTCCTTCCACTTCGTTCGGTCCAACGCTTCATCTTCGCGACTGCAATTTATGAAAACTATTTTGATAAATCGCTCTGAAGTATGTATTAAGAAATATGTTTTCATGAAAACATCTGAGATATGAGACTCAAGCAAATAAACATAACATTCCTCATAACATTTAAAGAAAATACGATACTCAGGTAAACTGAACAACTAACGTAGAAGAAAAATCAAAGGAATTTATGATTCTATATTTGATTCTTGAATAAAATTCTGATACCAAAAAACAGATTTCGTTCAATCGGTACACAAGGTTGAACAATTTTAAAAGTCGAACCTCAGCATATTTTTATTCTAGCATCGAACACAGTAAAGACTGTTGGGTGCACATTATTGGAGCGAGCACAGTTGGGAATCGTTTAGCAGTCGTTAAGTGGAAGTCAGGTTTAGTGGCCGTAAACGCTTGGGCTGTAAAAGGGAGCCTTTCCGTCAGAACATAACTGTCTAACTTCATTACTGACGCACTACTCGACGGGGAAGACGTTTACGGTCTTTTAAATTGTTCTGAAACATCAAAGCTTATGTTGTTTAATTCATGACCCGAATAATATTAAAGAAAATTGAAACGGAGAGCTCTGGCTGTTTATTTTAAAAGGAAAGTTTAATATACGTACATATTTTTTTTTTATTAAAAGAAAAACATTGATCATTTTTTGTCATGAAAATAGAGCTGTTTAAAATCTGGAATAGTTCGTTGAACACAGTTATTCTTCGTAAGTTTATTTAAACGAAATTTTACACTGCTCCATAATGATAATTACCGATAGGCACCATCCACCTGACATCTCCATCATGCAGATAGTCATCGCTAAGCAAACTCCGCTATATCAGGCTACAGGCGGTCAGTAGGACGTTTTTATCGAGGGGCGTTTGTGTGCGACTCACGGCCCGGATATAAATCCGAACGGGACGTGCCTCGCCACACGAAAAATTAACTCCGACCAATGTCCCGTTTTTATAGCGGGCCAATAATGCAGTTTAGTGTCCATTCCTCTTTGAACGTGCGAACACTTGTAGTATTCCGACTAACTTCGATGGAGTTCATAACTCTTTGGGTTTTTTTCTGTGCTGTTTTATGACTATTATTCTCTTACGACTTTTCTATAGAGCAGTCTTATAGAAGGCTTTTACAGCAGTGATATTTTGTTCAGCAGAGCGTTGATATAGATCAGTTTTATCTATGAACACCTCTGTTAACACAGGACAGTGAACTGATTGCTTGGTAGTGCGGAAACGTGTAATTAACTGAGTGCTAACAGTCAATTTTTTCAACTAGATGGGCACTAGAAAATAAATAGAAGTTTATTGTGAAATCAACAAGGAGTTGAGAATTAAGAAAATGTCGTAAGAAAAGTTATGAATATATGATAATGATAATGGCCATAAGATTAGGGGAGACCAAAGAAACTATGGATGGACTACGTAAATAATGTTATGTATGGAAGAAAAATACATGTTGTGCCAACCCCAAATATATTAGGATAAGGGCAGTAGAATTTTGATGATGGATGTGAAATCAACCAGGAATTATAAGATTTTCGAATCAGTAGAAATGATACATACAGTGTATACGTTATTCTCACGGCCTAAGGTGATCCTAGAGGCAATTTCAGTTATATTTACTGAGCTCAGACCGTGAGATAATGTTTGTATGTGAGTTAGGCAAGTGCTAACAATCGGAATCCTTGCATATCTAACCTCGCTACCAGACATGGTTTTATATACATTTCCGAGAACAAATGAATAATAGAAGTTATCATAAGTATGCTTATTGTGCACCATTGTATACTTTAGTGGTTTTTAAATTGGATACAATAGTTTTTACATCTACTTCAACCAACTGAATTGCCTGTTTTTAACTTTTATTTTGTTAATCACATATCATGATTTTTGATTAAGCAATGATGTCAAGTCGTTCTTCAGATATTTTTGCCTAAGAATATACTATCCTATCAAAATCAAAATCAAAAGTCATTTATTCAAACTAGGCTGAGAGTCAGCACTTTTTGAACGTCAAAGTTACAAAAGACAGTCCCCCCAAAACGCCCGCCCTTCGACACTTCCTAGTGCTTTAGCTGGGAAGAAGAAGTGGCGGAACAAACTCCCCAGCAGCACAGCTGTCTGTTAAGTTAGAAGAACTTGATTCTATACAATTGTAAGGAGGTAACATTATGAGACACAAAACATTAAATTAAATGATTTGCCATCTGTCAGCTAGCCAACCCAATAATCCAGGAAATAAAATGAAATCTATACTCAAGCAAAAGCAAAAAATATTTTTATCATGTAAATAAAGGTACCAAAATAAAAGCCTCCTGGCATAAGGGCGTGACAGCTTACATATGCAATGCTGAATCACGTTCACATAGCTGTTACGACCCGAGTTACAACTCGAGGCCTCAAAATGATAAACTAGGACCATCGGCGTAAAAACAAATAAACAGGTAGGTAATTAACAACAATACCAACATCAAGGTCAGCAAGACGACCAGTCACCACAAGCAGCACCCGTTCACGAGCATAACGCAAAGATCAGCCATTACCCCCCTCGCCTTATTTGAGGGAAGGGGGTAACCCGACCCCTGACGCTACCGCAAGCATTGACATCTAAGGGAGCATGACGAACTTGCTGCCGGTTGCTCAGGCAAGAATTGAATGACAACTTGTCGAGGTCGCTAGCTAATCACTTTATGCAATACTAATCATTATAATATGTCAAAGCATAGAACATGTCAAAACCAATAAATACACAAAAAAAAATGACTAACACAGTAAAAAAAAATATATAATAAAAATTATATTACAGCTATATAACCTATCACTAGGTACGCTAGTACTGGAGAAAGAACACAAACATTGTCTTGAGTTAATCACAGCGACCAACTAGTTTTGTCATTTAAATAGTCGTTGATGGAATAATATGCCTTTAGACAAAGGTTGGATTTTACTTGAGCTTTAAACGCATTAAAAGGTAATTCTAGTAAATAAGGTGGTAGCTTGTTGTAAAATGTTATACCAAGCCCAACAAATGAGTTATGCACCTTATGAAGACGGTGAAAGGGAACACGTAGTTTGTCCTTATTTCTAGTGTTAACAGTGTGAAAATCACTGTTTTTAGCGTGTAAGTGTAAATTTTGCCTAATATATAAGATGTTGGCAAAGATGAATTGTGATGCTACCGTAAGAATACCAATATCTTTAAAAAAGTCCTTAGAGAAACTCTGGCACCTAGCTGGTAAATTGCTCGAACAGCTCGTTTCTGAAGGACAAAAATATTTTGAATATCAGCGGCTTTGCCCCACAGTAGAATACCGTAAGACATAATGCTGTGAAAATAACTAAAATAGACTAACCGAGCTGTATCAACGTCAGTATATTGTCTTACTTTTCTGACGGCGTAGGCGGCTGAACTGAGCCTCCCCGCTAGACTTGAAATATGTGGGCCCCACTGTAGTTTGCCATCCACTGCTATGCCCAGGAAAACTGTCGAGTCTACAGTTTTAAGAACCTCTTTATTTAAGACGATTTCGGGACCTAGATTTCTAACATTCGGTAAGGCGAACTTTACACATTTCGTTTTCTTGGCATTGAGAACTAAGTTATTTGCCGTAAACCAATCCGTAACCATTGAGAGTGCACTGTTTACGTCTTCAAAATCTTGTCTGTTCCTATCTACTTTAAAAATAAGAGAAGTATCATCTGCAAACAGTACAACGTCACAAATACCCTTTAAAAAGAATGGTAAGTCATTGATATACACTAAGAACAAGAATGGGCCGAGTATAGAGCCTTGAGGCACACCTAACTGAACCGGTAGCCCGGTAGATTTTACACCATTAATATCTACACATTGGAACCTATTATGTAAATAAGAATTTATTACGTTTAAAGCTTCGTTATGGACACCGTAATGACGTAGTTTACGCAAAAGCGTGTCATGGTGCACGCAATCAAAGGCTTTGGAGAGATCACAGAATACTCCGATAGCATTTTGCGAGTTCTCCCATGCGTTAAAAATGTGTTTCAAGAGAGTAACACCCGCATCTGTAGTTGAACGACCTTTCGTAAAGCCATATTGCTCATTATGAAGGAGGCTGTTTAAATTAAAATGTCTTAACAACTGCTTGAGTATTAACTTTTCGAATATTTTGCTAAATGCAGGTAAGATAGAAATAGGCCTAAAATTAGAAACGTCTTTTTTATTACCTGATTTAAATAATGGTATGACTTTGCTACTCTTCATGAGGTCAGGAAAAGTTCCGACATCAACACATTTATTAAAAGTAACAGCTAAAGAGGGGGCTACGATGTCTATTATATTACTTAATAGTTTGATGGAAATGCCCCAGAAATCACCAGTGTTTTTAGACTTAAGTGTGTTAAAAACATTAACTACATCACGAGGCGTTACATGTTCAAAATTGAATAGGCAACTACTTTTAGGCACACTACTATGCAAAAGGTTTTCAGCTTTAGACGGGGAGGAATTTAAGGAGCGAGTCGTAGTTATAGGTATGTTGGCAAAAAACTCATTAAATTCCTGTGCTACGTCAGCTGCCGTATTTACTAATTTGTTGTCGACCATAATTTCAAGTTGTTTTTCTTGTTTAACCGATTTACCCGTTTCATTGTTAATGATTTTCCAAGTGGTTTTTATTTTATTATTTGAATTTTTAATTTGATCGCTTAAAAATTTAGATTTAGCAAAAGCACTAACCTGTTTAAATAATTTTGAATATATTTTTACATACTCTAGGAAAGGAGTATCAAACCTGTATTTTTTTAAACCATATAACTCGTATAGCCTCGCTCTACTTTTATAAATACCTGGAGTAGCCCATTGGTTAAAGCCGACGGAGGTGCCATTAATGTCAATGGTTTTGGTCTTGAAAGTAGATTTGTACTCTTTTTGCACTACATTAAAGAGGGCTTCATAAATTGCATTAGGATTCTCGTTTTCTACTATGGATGGTGTAATTCTACGAGCTACATTATTTTTAAACTTGGTGCAACGACTAGCTGTATAAGGCCTGCATTCAAGTTTATGTGCCTTTTTAAACAATGACATAGGGAAGCTAGATAGCAAACCACAGTGGTCGGACGTTAAATCAGTTAGCACTAATTTATTTTTGGCATCACCATCACTAAATATATTATCAAGACAAGTTGACGAAGAAGCTGTGATCCTAGTTGGTTCAAAAAACAAGTTAAATAAATTAAAAGACCTGAAAAGATTGAGAAGTCTAATACTCAATGGAGTAACATCTAAAATATTAATATTAAAATCGCCACATACAATTATACTTTTATTACTTGATTTTAACTTATTGAGTAAATCCTCCATTACTGACTCGAAACAAACGAAATCCCCAGAGGGGGGTCGATAAACGCAAATTATAACGTATCGCTCGAGTTCAACACAAGACAACTCAATAGTGCGCTCAATAGAGAGATTTACTAAATCTGAACGTTGCTTACATTTTAGCTTGTTTGAAACAAGAACTAAAGAACCACCACGGATGGCCCTTTTTCTCGCAAATGCACTTTGTACAGTAAAATTATCATCATTGATAAACACTATTTCATGTTCTTTCAACCAGTGTTCAGTTAAACATAATACCTGAACATCATGGTTCTCTATAAATAAACTTAACTCTAACTCTTTGCCGGACAGACCCTGCATATTTTGATGAACAACATTCAACATATGCGGCTCATCCGTTGTCGCACCTAGTAGTTTAAACTACTAGGCGTATCAATAGTAGTGTTAGTATCACTACCAACACTAATTAAATAAGACTGTGACATACTACTTATGTCTGAGTTAATATAAGCTAATAGCCTCGCTATTTGATGTCTAAACCTAAGGGGAAGATACACTGTATTCCTTGTCGATTTTAACTTATCAACAAAAATGTTAGTGTCAAAAAATATAAGTTTATCATTGTAGTGACTGACCAAAAACTGCATATGATTATTAAGCATATGAATATGTTTGTTTTTCCTACTAGATAATTTCTCAAAATATGGAAATGCACACAAAATAATTTTGTTACAATTAATCTTTAAAAGCTGAGTAACACTGTCAGTTATATCATTTTGTTTGACCTTTGAACTATTACCTACAAATACAGTTATGTTGGTATTACAATCATATTGATATCTCATAATTGATGTCATTATTTCTGTAAAGGATTTCCCAGGCAAACAATTATTTTGATTCGAAATATTTAACTTGTTACTAACTAATTTCCCTAAACCTCTTCCTATACTATCTGAAAACATAACGGACTGAGAACCAAGTTGACTGCAACAAGGGGTAACACTACTAGCTACTACCTGTACCCCTTGAGATTGTTCATGCACAGAATATACTGAATATACTCCGTTTGGTGATGGACGTAAAAAACAGCATCATTTCTTTTCTCCCGTGTTGTCGTAAAATGGGAGGATGCGACTAAGGAACTTACTAGAGAATGGGCAGCTGCGTTCTCTATACATTTTACCACCATACTGCGATCGCCAATCCGTCTGCCAAGTGTTGCAATTATGGCAAACCACCAAAATTTCGGGCAGGCCTATGCCCAGCAGTCCATGTCTTTAGTCTGAAATTATGAAGATGACGATGATGAAGAATATACTCAAAATCTGAAAAGAACAACAGCCACAACATTGTCCTGCCAGCATAATTATCTAAAACTAGCTTTTGCCAGCGGCTTCGCCCGCGTGGAGGTCGGAAAATATCCCGCGGGAACGTACTACCGCGATAAAAAGTAGCCTATGTGTTAATCCAGGTTATAAACTAACTGTGTTCCAAATGTCATCCAAATCCGTTCAGTAGTTTTTGCGTGAAAGAGTAACAAACATCCACACATCCACACATCCAAAAGTATATACAAACTTTCGCATTTATAATATTAGTAGGATAGTAGGAAGTAGGATAGTAGGATTAAAAACCGGCCAAGTGCGAGTCGGACTCGCGCACCGAGGGTTCCGTACAAACCGTATTCACGGTTTATGCATAAGGTACATTGCGGTTTACGATTTATGACGTATTAAAAAAACTACTTACTAGATCTCGTTCAAACCAATTTTCGGTGGAAGTTTACATGGTAATGTACATCATATATTTTTTTTAGTTTTATCATTCTCTTATTTTAGAAGTTACGGGGGGGGGACACATTTTACCACTTTGGAAGTGTCTCTCGCGCAAACTATTCAGTTTAGAAAAAAATGATAATAGGAACCTCAATATCATTTTTGAAGAGCTATCTATAGATACCACACGTATAGGTTTGATGAAAAAAAATATTTTCAGTTTCAGTTCTAAGTATGAGGAACCCTAAAATGTATTGATTTTTTTCTATTTTTGTGTGAAAATCTTAATGCGGTTTACAGAATACATCTACTTACCAAGTTTCAAACAGCATAGCTCTTATAGTTTCGGAGAAAAGTGGCTGTGACATACGGACGGACAGACAGACAGACAGACAGACAGACAGACAGATAGACAGACAAACAGACATACAGACATACAGACAGACAGACAGACATACAGACAGACATGACGAATCTATAAGGGTTCCGTTTTTTGCCATTTGGCAACGGAACCCTAAAAGGGAACTTATATATGTCTTCAAACAACAGACATGACTGTTTTCTAAATACTCAAAACTTTATTCATTCCCAAACCTTCGGGGCACTCATGTAAATATATTTAAAAAAAGCCGCGAGTCTATGGCATCTCCGGTATGGCACAATATGACTTATGACATCTTTAATTAATATCGAAGAATGGCGAGCGCCGCCGCTCCGTTTTCTATCCCTCGCATGCTTAGACCGCTTCATTAAACTAATGGGTGCCTATTTATGTAGAAAATTATAATTCTTACAATAATAAAAACCAGCATGTAGAGAGAAGGAACGAGTATTTGTAACCAGGCTCCTCAAACTATCCACACAATTTCTTGCTTCGCCGTGCGTCGGATATGTTTTAGAGTACACAGTGGGTATTGAAATAATTCAATAAATCATTTGCATCACTATGTTGGAGTCGCCTTCCAGTCTAAACGAATGTGGCTGAATACCAATATTTTCCGACTGCCTATCTGACTTCTATAATTCAGTTAGTGATAATACGATGCTCCTTGATTGTCAGATTTTCGGGCTTCTGACGACGTGTAAAGATTATCAAAGATCCATAAATGACAGCCGGGACAAACGGCTTATGTTGCTTTCTGAGACACGCAGGATCATCATCAACATCATCATTTCAGCCGTAAGACATCCACTACTGGACTTAGGCCTCCCCCAATTTGGGGGGCTTTGCCATAATCGCCACGCTTGGCAGGCGGGTTGGCGATCGCAGTATGGTGGTAAAATGCATAGAGAACGCTGCTGCCCATTCTCTAGTAAGTCCCTTAGTCGCCTTCTACGACACCCACGGGAAGAAATGGGGTGGTGTTATTCTTTACGTCCGGCACCACACGGTACACGCAGGATGTTGATATGTAAAGACCCATCCACGGGCCTACCGCGGTAAGAGTGGGTAAACCTGATAGATCGACCCGTAATTAGCCAAAAGTCCTTTATTCAATCATTTGTATCAAGTGCCAAACCTACGAACCTCACTACTATATTCAAGGACTTCCTATTGAAATAACTTTACATTCCTAACAATTATCGCTGTACCTGCCAATGGGTATGGTCGCACCGTGGGATAAAGAGAATTTCGTATCAATGACAATCAATTTTGTTACAATGTCTATACTTATTCAGATTGCATTGAATTGTTAAAGCAAAATTCCTACACTGACAATAGATAGGCCTTATATCGGCGTAGGAATTTTGAATTAACTCATATCTGTCTTAAAATTATCTGATTGATATCAGCCAAGGTAGTTTGACAATAACATTATTGACACCAAAGAATTCATTTCCTGAAAATTTTCATTGACGGAATGTTCCTACGAATACACGATAACTGATAACGATAATTAGTACGTAGAATCTTCCTATTCATAAAATACATAGCAAAAATGTATCAAGATAAGACCACCGACACGTACTCGAAGACCGAACGAAGAACTCCCAACCGTAGCTCAAAATGACATAACAACAGCTGATAAGCCAGAACTCATGCACCACGGTCCGTATAGCCGGCAGGTAAACGGGGATACTGCCGCGATCCCTAACACATCCGGTGCTGGCATAAACCGGGTAAGAGGGAAATTAGCACGCCATCCGGACATACTGAAGACTCGCGAACCGGATCAGATTTTTTGTTACGTTTCCTTTTAGCTGTGTGAATGTTTATGGTTACGTAAATGTGTTGTTCAACTGTTTGTTTTATGGGCCGTGAGTTGAGATCGTTTTAAGTACTACAAATGTTCTGTTTTCTTATCAAATAAATAACCCTTTGTAGTGATTAGTTGGATAATTTAACCAACCTGGACATTCAATGTCAAGAGAATTTCCCAAAATCCAACCACCAGGCACAATCACTCAAACCAACACACACACATGTGTGAGTATATACACATGTGAGTGCGTTGGTATATATGCGCCTACACACACACATACGACACAAGAGTATGCATAAATTCTTAGTTTACTTCAGTTTAATTTTATTTCAGAAATATTTAATGTTTCACAAACGAATTTGACCGTAAATTGCATTTGGTAAATCAACAACACCAAATGATTTAATAGCAAGATAAGACACAACGTTTAAAGAACAATTTTTAAAAACAACAACTTATAAAAAAACAACCGACTTCCTTACACTGTGTAGTGTAAAGTGAAAAATAACTTTAATTTCGGAAGTCGGTGTCTTAGGATTTTTATTTGAGGTTTTTACCACCGACTTCCGAAATTAAAGTTATTTTTCACTTTGTAGTGTTTTTAAGGAAGTCGGTTGTTTTTTTTTTTGTAAAAAAGTTTTTATTTAAAAATTTTTAGTTATAGTATCTACCCCGCACTAATTCCAAACACACAATGCATATTTATGCGATAGCAGAAATCGCGGTTGATTTGCTGTCATTTTTTAAAGATTTCCGGTGTCTGTCTCCGGAAGTCATCATCTGATCTATATGAAACTTATATGGGGACCATTTCGGAATAAACCTATTCGAACAAAAAAAGAATTTTGCAAATCTGTTTATATATGACGGAGTTATGGCCGAACATACATAAAAAAAATATATAAACATCCGAATTGATAACCTCCTCCTTTTTGAAGTCGGTTAAAAAGAAACAAGCATGAGCAGTGCCAAAACTGTAATTACCAACCATAACGCAGCTGCTTAGCAACAAGTCTATTTTATGTTTATCGTATTTATTAATTCCACTGGTTAAGTCAAGTCATAATTTACAAGAAGTTATGTAAAGTCAAGTTCGCGCCAATCTTTGGAATTATCGTTTGAGTCAATATAATTCACCTTCACTGAGAGAACTTGTTTACAAGCAAATGTGTTTTATGGGCACTTGCAGTTATTTATGCATTAAATAATAAATAAAATCTTTTATTTCAGACCCTTAAAGTTCATTTGGTTAGTATACAAACAACTTAAAACTAGTGTTAGTACTTATATATACCAATGAATTTGCGTATCCAATGTCACACTATGGGGCTGTCCCACCTATCTGCTATAACATTCAGGATGCTGTTAGGGCATTAGTTAGTAGTAAATCATCATCATCTGCTTAGCCGTTTCCAACTATGTTGAGATCGGCTTCCAGTCTAACCAAATGCAACCAAGTGCCAGTATTTTACATGTAACGACTGCCTATCAGACCTCCACAACCCAGTTACTGGGTAAAACGAAACCCTTTGGTAAGTGTGATTGCCAGACTTTCGGGCTTCTGACGACCCGTAACAACAGCTGGGAAAAACAGCAAAAATTGCTTACCCAGGCACGGAAGTCTTGGTATTTATAGAATTTAATTGGTCCTGGGATGGGTGACCAACACATCCATGGACCAGTTATATAATTAATCTATCCAAATATTGTGAAATATTTTAAAAGTAACGGTGGAGTTTCTTGTCCATTCTTCTCGATACAAAGCAACATTTTGAAAGGGGCAATTAGAAACATTTTAATTTTAATGAAAATTTTGACGTTTAAGTGCCCTAAATGTGCTTATTAGAAACATGCGTAAATGTCGGTTATCGCGGACGCAGACAAAGTCACGGAATAAAAAGTAGCATATGTCCTTTCTCAGGCTCTAAACTATCTGTGTACCAAATTTCATTTAAATCGGTTCAGTAGTTTTAGCAGGAAAGCGAGACAGACAGACAGACACTTTTGTCTACTGACTACTTTTGCATTTATAAAAATATAGTGTGGATAATTGTTATGACTTGACCAATCGCGGGAAGCGTACCTTAACCTAATCGATCGACTCGTGTGGTAGTTATTACTTAGCCCCTTATTATTAATACATTACTACATGAAATATATTTCGTTTAACATAATAATGGCGGAATGTCACGCTCATGTGAAATTAATCTGTCTTAGTAAAGGCACTAATAATGTGTGTAATGTCTTCACCTCAATCACGTATGAATCAAAAGCAAGTTATCAAATAATGACTGTAATACAGATGACTTGCAATTGGTGACGTGAGTTTTAGTATTGGAATCTAGCAAGGAATGGGATCTGATACTTGCATGAACACTTGCGGGAATCCACTGGCACGAAAAACACTTTCTCGACATGACAGTTGCGCGAAAAATTTGCAGAAATTAGAGTTCTTCATAATATCACATGTATTCTTTTAAAGGAATGGGCAGGGGTATAAAGTACACACAATTCGCCAGTAATGTTAAAATTACAAACAGTCTGGGAGTAAACAGTCCAACCGCCATTAGTTCTAAAACCAAATCGGTTTTAGAACCAATGGCGGTTGTGACTGCAAAAAAAATTAATACAACACCCCATTACTCAAGTCTTGAGTAGCCGCTTGTAAGTTCACTTTATATTTAACATTACGCAGTACTACAAGTCAGTGCACGTACACATCGGTTCAAATAAAGTGCACTGTTTGTTTACTCGGGAAGATTATTTCCTTGCGCACACCGTATCGTCTTACCACGACATACGTACTATGAACCCCAGTGGAATTACCTACTTGTTCCGTTTTCATTTTACTTTCTGGTGCGACGCAGTGCATTGCTGGATGGGCAACTAAGAAAACTGGACTTGGCTTTGAGAATCATTGTTTTAAAAATCAAAATTATAAGAACCGAAACGGTTCTCATTATATGTCATAAATTCAAGGCCAGAAAAGAATGTTCATTATTTTGTAACGTAAGTATAACATTTCCAGAAATTCATAAAAAGTAAGGCACCCTATATCCTTAATCTTTTAGAACTGCGTTCCTTTCCAAGCTCGATTCTATCAAAGCTCTCCATAATCCATTTACGTACGAACACCAATAAGTATCTTAGAAAGAGATATCGCTAAGGAACGGTCGACATCTAACTGGCAGTAAGCCAGCAACCGTAAGAACATCGGAGCATGGCTGCGTGGCTAGCACAACGGGGGTGCCATATGTGATATCATTGAGTCGCCCCACAAGCGCACTGCTCGGATTCCCACACTATTTTGTTTGCACCGACGTCTCACTGCACCTTCTGTTTACTGCTTTAATTGCTCTAGCCATTAATCCCCGTCGTTTGGGCCACGTTCAGGCACGGAATGTAGGTAATACGCCATAACATGGAAAATATAAGGACAATAAATCATTGGTCCGGTCATAAGCGCTTCGTTAAGCGTAGGTAAGGCGGGTTTTCGTAATTTTAAAGGGGAAACTTACCGTGTTGGGTTAAACTAACAAGTCATTACATATTTCGTGTAAAATAACGATCATTAACGTGTCTGCTTGTTCATTCATATTTTCATTCAAGTACGAAAGGAAATTAAAGGCAAATCACAGACCTATACTGTTGTTTTTAAAACTTTCTGCATGGAATAGGCACTGCATAATAACAATCTAGCATTAGGGCATGCAAACCGGATACCCGGATAACCGAAAAAACCGGATAACCGACCGATTTGAAAACCGGGTTTTTAGGATATCAAAACCGGAGTTTTCGGTTTTTTCGGTTAACATTATAAATAAGCATTTTTCGACAACTAAACCGACGGCAACAGTATATAAAGCGATTCAATATATATACTTTATAAAGTATATACTTATATTGAATCTATACCTCTAACAAGTGTGGAATCAGAGAGAGCCTTTTTATCAGCAAGTCTCATCTATACTATCTATACTAATATTATACTTAAAGCTGAAGAGTTTGTTTGTTTGGTTGTTTGGTTGAACGCGCTAATCTCAGAAACTACTGGTTCGAATTAAAAAAATATTTTTGTGTAAGGTAGCCTATTTACTGAAGCTATAATAATAAGCTATATAACATCACGCTGCAATCAAAAGAAGCGGAGCAGCAATGAAAAATGGACGTAAACTGGCAGGCAATTCGATGCGACGGGAAGAGTCACGGGAACAAAAATTTGACGCAGATGAAGTCGCGGGCAGAAGCTAGTGTGTAATAAATCCGTAATACTCTAAATGATGACTCCCTCGATGCACTTGTATCCTATCAATGTGAAAAATATATGGTCATTCTATCAAAGTAAAAAATAGTAGTTTGATTTAGCTGTGTAATTTTAATTTAGAATTAATAATCTATTATGTCTTTAAGAATGTCTGATTTATTTTGTTTTGGTTTATTAGGAATAAGAATTCTATTTTATGTGATATTTCAATAATTACAATATATTGATCTCATTTTACGTACTGTTGATTTTGCTTGTTTGTATTTTATGTGACAGTTAAATTGTTATTTAATATTCTGTAATTTTAGGCCTTTGTCTACCTACCAAATGTTTCTAATTGTGTATGTTAGGTACCTTCAGTTTTAAAGAATATGTTATTTCCCTAAATAATAAGCTTTATGATTATTATTCTATGTTATGTATAAAGAAGAGAAACTTTTTGTATTGTTTGCTAGTAGTTGTAGCTTATTTCAGTCCGTAAAAAAATACATATTTTGATTAGACTTCAACATTTTCATTTCTTTACAGACATATTTCTCATTTATTTAACAAAACCTAAAAAACCCGAAAAAACCGATTTAACCGGTTTCGCCGGTTTTGTAAACATAAAACCCGAAAAAATCGATTTTTATAAACAACCCGGTTTTTGCATGCCCTATCTAGCATCAAGTAAACAACTAAGAGTCTAACTGACCTAGATTTGGACGTAGATTATGGAAATTATGAAGTGCAACAACAACTTATCATAGCAGAAAGTATTACAGATAGATAACTGCCTTTAGACGAAACACGAAGCGACAATGTAACAAACGTGTGTTATTATTATTTTTATACAATAATTGCACTTCTTAAAGGCTACACGTTATTACTCTAATGTTAACATTAAATGAGCGAAAAGAAAGTTTTTTTTTTATATTGCAACATCGTACATACATCATTATTGTCTCCCTTTTATGTAATTTTCCGTTTCCTCTTTCCAAGCACATCCCGACTTGACGAGTTCGTCTTTACTCCATGGTTACAACGATTTTTTACGAAATTACATTGGTAAAATGACAGATAAAGAAATCAGCTTAGCTAATAACTAATCGCAAACCAGAGATTACTTGAAAAATGAATGCGTTGGGTGGGTCGGGTTTCGTGTAGTTTTTAATTCGTTTGTGACGTTGTAGTCGAACCTAATATTAGTATTTATTTAAGTAATAGTTGTTGTTCTCAAGTAAGCGGCATGTTATGTTGAGAATAAAGTTTCTTTAAACCTATAAAGAAATTTTAGAATAGAGTTGTCACGTATTTTATACTTTATTGTGCTGTGAATAGAGTAGGTATGTTCTGCAGTGACGCACAAACAGCATTCTCTTAGTCCGTCCCTGTTGACATGGTCAGCTGTCGCATTCACAGAGTGTTTTTGCACCTTCGGACATACCCCTGCTTGCCTCTTCGCTACCCCTGCTTGCCCCTGTGCTGCCCCTAGTTGCCCTGCCTTGCCCCTCGCGTCGCGCTAAATTGTTTTCTTGTGGCGTTTCGGTATTGCACCATTTGCGCTAACGACTATTGGAACGCCTGAAATGCGGCTGTGTTACAAACGAGAATTTTAACGTTCAAATGGTGTTTTAGTACTTTTAAATTAAGATTTTTCACTTTCTTACAACAACTGTGTATGGTGCAGTATTGCGGAGTCGAAAAGTTCAATGGTAAAAAGAAAAATCATTAAAGGTAAGAAAAAATCACGGATGGAAAATGGGCAACAATGTCCTCTATTGGGATAATAACGTCGTTCTTCCAACACCAGTCCATTTCTGACGAGTGTGTCCGTATTGTTCTAATTATTTCAAGAAAATAACTGCATAAAAGACGACGATGAGAGAAAACTACACCAACTTCAAAAAAAATCAAAATCCTTACCTACAACCGGCTCAATAATTTTCAAAAGTAGAATTATTTAAAATAAAATGATTTAAGAATGGCCATTACGTTTAGTGTTGGACAATGCGAATAACATCATCTACATAAATAACCTAATTACACACATAGTAACAAAAAGACCATCTTTAAAACTAGAACACAAATTCAGAATATAGGGGGGCGATTACGAGATCCATAGAAATATTTTCGTAGCGCCACCACGCGGTGCAATTAAAGTTTTTGCGCTCCACGGGGAAGTGCATCCGTGGCACGTCCTGGAGTTATGAGGCGCTCGTGACTCCGAACCGCACTATACAGCCGAACAAAGAGATTGGTATACAAGCAGCTACAACGTCATTGGTACAAAGATCTTTTGGCGCGTGTCCAAAATTGGAACATGCGAAACTAACTCCGCCATCTTGCTTTTATATCAATACAATTTGTGACTAATTCTCAAATGTTTGTTAACAACGCTCTCCTGTCAATGTCATTGAGGTGCCAAAAGATCTTTGTGATTTAGCGAATATTATAAGCGTGCAAGTACCCAAGACTTTACCCAACTCTTTAGATCAAATGTGTCTTTACACTCTCTCTAACCGGTCTCAAATACTGTACAGTGATTGCCTTAGAATTGTGTCTACATCACGGCTTGTAGGTAACATGTTTAATAAATAATCATATTACTAGAGTAGAGGAAAGACAATTTTTTTGGTTGTACACTAAAATCTTTGGTTTACTGTACCATCGCTGCAACGTACACCACCGTCTCGAAACACGCTCTTTACTGTTTACTTCCTGAAATTCATTTTATGTTTCGAGTTATGGGCAGCTATAAATAAAGAGCCCAATAAAATAAGTTAATCGATATACAGGGTGGCCGGGACATCGATTCACAAATTATAATCATGAATTTAGCACATGATTTTAGAAAAAATATGTAAGATCACATCGGGGGATGTGATCTTACATATTTTTTGTCGGTTATTTAAAAAAACCCGTTCAATATATGTGGTACAGCATTATACCTACTTTTAATATTGACAAAAAAAAATCAACGCAGGGGGTTTTAGAGCCCCAACATTTTGGTTAGATTTGTCTATGCCTAATTATGTAATTCCCGTCCTAATCACGTCTTCGTTCCTGACTTTTTTCCATTCCACCTTTCCGGATAATCCACCCCACTTATATCATAGGTCCACAATCCACTTTAATTATAGGTATTTTAGGTGTCATCATTGATTCCGACCGTTCGTTTTCAAATATATACGTAAAATGAGCAATAACTTTGACTACCTAATTATAACACTTGAGCGAGACTTGGCGAGGAAGCAATAAAATGTTAAAAATTCGGCTGAGTAAATAATATGAAGGAAAAGAGGAAGATGTCAAATATAATAAAAAGCGCTTTATTTCACGAACCTGTAAGTACCGTCGAACAAAAAGCGGACAAATCTAGGCAAAGAGAGAGGTTTTTATTGGACAAACTTAAATTGAACTAGGGAGGGGAAATCCCGTCATCGGTCTCGTTTATTTGGCCAGCATTTAAGACTCGAGACGTAAGAATTTTTCATAAGTGTCTAGCTAATTAGTGTTGGCACAAATCTTCAAACTCGAAACTTTTAATGACGACGAATGAAAGTTTACACGCTTCTTAAGTTCTACCACTCAGCGCGCACGAATTTTCTTGGCCTCATTAAGAACTTGCTGTTCAATTTTAAGCAAAGTTGTTGCCATTATTGATAACGATATGTAGCGTTATGTTCGTTTAAAATTACACAGTTCCACATCCCATTAGTAGATAATATTCGTGCTTGTTTGAAGATTTCCTCCTTTTTGTTTCGTGTATCTAATAATATGGGGTTTTGAGGTCATATCAACATGTAAAATAAAAACGGATTTATATCTCTTTGACTGAGCTGATGTTATCGCGTGTTCTGTGGAAATGGGCTTTATGCGTTGGAGATTATTTTCGGTCTTTTTTAGAAATAGGATAATCTTTACTTAATAAGAAAGGTATCGCGCATTGTCCTGACCAAAGGTGAATAAAGTGACCCATGTAGAATATCTTTCTATTTTTATAGAAAGACTAGCTTTTCCGCGGCTTCGCTCGCGTTAAATTCGGGGTAACACGGTTCCCCTTTCCTGATTTAGAACGCAGAAGAGAACTCGGAACAAAATGTTATTTTAATACGCTACTGTAGACGATGTGTCTTTCCATTCGGCGATAGAATGTAAAGATTCCGAGTATTGGACACACGCGAACATGCTACATACAGTTGTCCATGGGAAAAACACGGCTATTCTAAGTTCAACCCAGCCACCTAAAAAAGAAAAAAAAGTAGCCTATGTCACTCTCTATCCCTTCAAACATCTCCACTAAAAAAATTACGTCAATTCGTTGCTCCGTTTTGCCGTGAAAGACGGACAAACAGACACACACACTTTCCCATTTATAATATTAGTATGGATATTTCACATGAGTAAAACTTTATTGGTCAAATTAAATAAAATGAAAGAAGGATGGATGTCTACCATCCGTTTATAATCGTCTTGTCCTTGATGTTTCTCTGCCTTTTCCTCCACTCAACTTTTTATACGACACCTTACACATTGGAAACCCTGATCCGATTTCCCGACTTTGCAATTCTCTATTTCCGTAAGCTTTTAATTTTCCAATCTTCGAGAAATATACTCATAAAACAGCAGATAAGACCATCTCATCTCACTGTATCATCTCAGATTACAGTTCTATCACTACGCACACTCGTGTAAAGGGGGCAATAACGTGTGAAAATATCCCGCGGCACCTCGTGTCAATATCGCGCGATCAAATTCCATTAAGGCGTGCGATCTTCGCCTGAGAACTCTATAAAAGCCAACGGAATAGCCCCCCATCTCGACTGATTCACGGCCAGTGGAGAGCCGCTAATAGGAGCGAATAACTATGTGTTTTGCAGCTTAGAAACCAGTTTTCACATCAACATTTTTACGCTTACAATATCTTAGAACTCTGGTATGTTTTCTCATTTACTTAGTCGGCTGATTTTCGTTTTAGGAGTAAATTAAATATTTTACAGAACTTGGATTTCTAATTTGGTTTGCATACGTATAAAGGCAAGGACACGCTTTAGTTTATAATAGCATTACATGTTGTAACACTGAAATAAATGCTGACATGTAAATACAAATGTTTCTTGTCCTCAGAGAACAATTTGATCGCATTGTGAAAATTTCCTACAGTCAAATCGTATTTATATTTTGTCTCCTGAACAAAATTGTGTCGTTATTTAACGTAATTAAAATCGGTCATAAATACTTCTTTAATTTTAATTAACTTTTATTAAACAACGTAATGTAAATTACGGTATCAAGCGACTATTTACGAAGCGTCCAATAATGTGATTTCCCGTGAAATATATCCTCCGGTAGCAATTTATCAATCCATTAAGCTTTATTGAAGCGCGACTCGAATTACACGTAATTGATAATATTTTGATAATACTACTGGTGCACAATAACAAACGGATTTTATCCCTTGGGGTATAAAATAAAATACTGCCTGTCAGAATTTACCATCCGCAATTTTTAAATTAATCACTAAATAACATCACTCAGTAAAAATCGAAACTCTCGAAAACAAAACCAAGACCAACAGTAAAATAAATCGTAACTCAGGAAGAAGAAGTATAATTTATGCGCTATTACCCTCATTCAAGTAAATCATACAACATATTCGGGATGAAAACGCGAAAATAACACGTAAAAAATATATAAACTTTCCACATCCCGCGTCATATCTCACGATATAACGACAATGTGTTTACGGCCCATAAATTTTCTAATAAACCGTAAAATTTCATTGTTTTATTTGTCTCTTTTTGACACTAGGCAAGATAAAATATAGAAAAGAAACGTCGTCTACGATGTACAGTTTAATCGGCATTATACGACAAAGGAGTAACTGCAACTTTGCGTAATTACGTAACAAAAACTTGTAAAGCAAAAGTTGTAGCAACGATGACGTAAATAAGGTCCTAGATGGCACGCAAATTGAACGTTAAAGTTTCTGCGGTGCGGCAATAGAAAACGTCAGGCAACTCGCAGAAAGGCTATTAATTATGAGAAAGGAAATTGAAACCCCAGTGGAAATGGAAAAGTAATAAAATGCAACAGCGATTGCAAGATGAGTGCTGGTGCCGCCCGCTTGCACCGCCCGAGCCCGGTTCAAACTGGGGCAATCTCGCCGCTCTGCCTTTACATTTTATAAGTACTTAGTTAGCCATCATTTAACTGGGAGCCTCCTGTGGTTTTGTCTGTCTGTGCAAATAATAATTTATGCATGTAAAACGGAACTCCCGGCAATATAAAACCTGTATTTTCATTTTAATCTTTGTCGGTTAGTTGGGTGACTTGTTTCGACATTTTAACAAATTTATGTAATCAAATTACTATGAAACTATAAGGTGGTTGTCATCCAAAAACTATTCAAACAAATTTTCATGGTAGACAATAGACACATAAATATAAAATACACAATGAAAAAAATTAAACCACGCGGCAGGTGCGAATAGTCGCGAAACAAAAACAGAGCTCGATTTATGTATTGTCTACCGATCAGTGATTCGGTTTAGAATTTTTGCAAACAATGGCGCATGGCGTACAAAACAAATGAACAACGACGTAGACGATGCGTCGGCGAAATGTTCAATGGGAGCATGGAAGCCATTTATTCGTACGTGCGATGGCGTTTCATTAGTAATTTGTTATCGTCTACCTTTATGGCGGGTCTCTTGCGACCGGTGTCCTGTGAACTACGATCTGTGCTGCTATACATACTTTACTGATGTACTGATTTAAGCTGTGTGAAATATAGTTTGTGAAAAGGATGGGCAGCTAGCACTATTTTAGTGCCATGATTGCTTATACGTTTTCTTAGATTGGCACTTGAGCTGCATGATTACTGACAAATGCGTGCATGGTCCACTCAGTCTGTGTGGTTCTATCCTCAAAAGACAAATTTAAGACATGACTCTACCGCCGGGGTCGCGTGATTGTTCGAAAGAGATACCGTGACCCTGGCACATGGGCAACTGATGGAACACGGGTGGGTTTTAGTCAGTAAAAGTCTGACACGCCCTCCCGCTCCGCCCAGAGCGGGAGAAGTCATTTGATGATTTCCCATCCTGAAAAAAAAAAAAAAAAAAAAAAAAAAGACATGACTCTACATCGTCTTTACATGATCTGACTGAGATTATGCCCTGACTTTAAAACAGACTGTGACCTCTGAGTTTGTTTCGATCTTTCTTCTCAGAGTAGTCCGCTAGCTAATCAATAAAATAGTAAATACATTTTATATAAAGTATGAGCTAAAACACGGAGCAAAATTGTGCCAACGGTCCAAAAGCGAGATAAAGAAGGACAGTGACGAAAATAAGCAATAAACAGGCACACAATATCCATACATAACAGAGAAGATAACGCTGATCTTGTTATTAACCACTGTTATCCGATTTTCCCAACAAAACTATATTTCGGAAAGAAATCTTAAAAGATCCAACGGTCCGATATTGAGGTCCCTATGTAGATCCCCTAATTTCGGTCGTGACAAAAAAGCGCTAAATTTCTCAGTTCATGGCCCAATTTATCGCATATTTCATTACCAAGCAAAAAAATGGATATCTATTACGGTACGAAAAAGAATATTTGTAAAAATGTTGTTTTTACGAGCGTGATCCAGGGTGAAGCTGAAGCCTGAAATACACATTATGTAAGATATAAACGATTCAGTGATGTAGTAAATTGAAGCAATTCAGTGGCATTTTGGGGACCTGTCTTATCTTTGGTTGACAAGTACAATTAATTATGTGCCTTTGAAAAAATGAATGAATAAATTGGAATAATATTGAAAGTAATGAGGTTTTAATTATTATATTGTTTATAAATAATATAAACATTATTTTTTTCTAATTAAACAGAAAAAGTCCTTAGTGAGCTTTACCTGTCAACCTACGCTATAGATGTAATTTTGACGTTCGAAAAGTGCTGACTCTCAGCCTAATCTATATATTAATACGTGAAGCGAAAACTTTGGATCCCTTTTTATGAAAATTGGGTCGACGGAGGAGTATGAAATTTCGCACACTTATAGTTTATACAGAGAAGAAGTGACGAATGCTAATATTTTTTTTTAAGTTACGCGTAAAAATACATTATTTTCAATAAATAACACGTTACACACACTACCATTCATTACCGTGTATTTAATACACACATGCATAGATATTATTTTGTTTATGGTCCAAATCTGTGGTCCAATCGAGAACATCTGTCTTTAATATTTTGTGTCTATAGTCTTACTGAATGTCAAATGTGTGTGTATTACCTATTTCATTTTTTAAATCTATGATGATATCGAGAGTATTTCTCTTTAATATTATTTGTATTAGCGACGATAGGAATTTAGTTTAGAAATATTTTTTGTGGTTTTATGGGGAGTGTCAAGTATGGCATTAGTAAGTTTCCCATACAAAACTTAGTGTCGTGTACAAACTGTAGAGGTTGTATGCCTCACGATTGTACAGGCTGGTTATAATTATGACATTTTAAACTGTCATAATTAATTAAAAATAATAGGGAAAATTCTATAAAAACAGAGCAAACTGTCATAATTCATTCCTTATCCAGCAGTTAAGAAGTATTAAGAAAATAAAGAAGAGAGTCTTGAAGAAGTATTCTTTACTCATTACACCTACGTCCTGGTCCTGGCCATCACCATCCCGCCAGCGAACCCTCTCCACAGTAGTACAGCGTCAACAATTTGTCTATAGTGTTACTGAATGTCAAATTAGAACCATATTATTTTATTATATTTTTTTTTTTTCATTTAATAATGTATTTCTATTCAAATGAAGTACGGTCGAATATCGACCAAAGGGCAATCACTAGTTTGAATAAATGAACTTTGATTATGATTTTTAAAAATACAAAAAACGTTACGTGAAATATTTCTGTGACGTTACTGGGTTTTGATTCTGAAAGAAACATCAGACGTGACATTTATAACTTTACGCCACTAGTTAGTGAAATACCAAACCATTTCAATCTGATTTATAAAACACATTGTCCTGTCGAAATTTCAAGGTTTTTTTCTTGAGTTTATACCAAAATCATCTTGAGTTGTTCCCAAATGTTCCAATTTTCCGGGCAAAGGCACCAATTTTTTTTCCATACAAATCTATTTCGGACTATTAGAGTAATTTTAAAACGAAAAGTCAGCAAATCGGTCTAGCCGTTCTGGCTGTGTTGCGCTTTCCAACGTACAGGATTTCGCTTACCTTATTTATAAAAGACTAGCTTCTGCCCGCGACTTCGCCCGCGTCAAATTTTTGCTCCCCTGACCCTTCCCGTCGCATCGATTTACCTGCTAGTTTTCGTCCATTTTTCGTTACTGCTCGCTCTTTTTGAGTTATAGTGAGTCAACCTTAAAAGGTAGACATATGCTCTCGCGGACTTTTTTTAGAACTTTTTAAAAGGAACAATTCCGTCATATATGATTTTTGCGTTACTTTAACCGTTTACGCAGCGCACGCAACGGAAACTCTCAAAAAGAATAAATTTTCCCCGTTTTTGCAACATTTTTCATTACTGCTCCGCTTCTCTTAGTTGTAGCGTAATGTTATATAGCCTATAACCTCCCTCGATAAATAGGCTAGCCAACACAAAAATATTTTTTCAATTCGGATCAGTAGTTCCTGAGATTAGCGCGTTCAATCAAACAAACAAACAAACTCTTCAGCTTCATAATATTATATATAAATATATAAATATAATATATATATTGTAGGTGATAGGGTAAAGAAAACTCGTTATTTATGGTAGACAAAGGGAAAAGCAGTTGGTGCGAGCTAAAAGGATTCAACGCGGCGGGCACAGACTGATTTTTTTTTACTTGCTAACTGCGGGTGTATAAAACTTGCTTATATAAAGTAGCTACCCACCAACGACTTTATGATTATTTATTTATAAAAAATCCGATAGATGGCGTTACATGTTCAGGAATAACGTATCTTACAACTACTTACTAGCTAAAAATCTTATTGCTAATTTAATTCATAACAAAATTAATATGCGTCGCCTACAATTCCACCCCCTAGTGATGACTAGTCATCACGATTACACTCAGATGCGAGTAAGGCGACGCGTGTGGTTGGTCGTCGCAGCACGCCCGTACGAGTGCGCACGTCCACCACGCGAATGCGCCCGTCATCCCCGGGGAGTGTCGCACTCACTACACCGTGCCGCCATGAACCACGCTCTAAGTTCGGTTCCACTATCAAAACATAATCTCCTACACGCAATGACCTCTGCTCACTACTCCACTTTTGACGCGGCAAAAGTGTGGGCAAATATTCTTTAAGCCAACGTGACCAAAACATGTCCGTCAGTCTCTGGGCTATACGCCACTGCTTCCTAAGGTGGAGATCCACGTCTGTGTACCTTCCATAAGATGGTTCAATTGATGACGTACCTATTAAAAAATGATTAGGTGTCAGAGCCTCGGGGTAATTTGGATCCGTCGAAACATACGTGATGGGTCTACTGTTGACTAGAGCTTCAACCTCAGCCATCAAAGTCGAAAGGGTTTCAGGACGGGGCGCACGCTCCTTCAATATAACTCGGAGAGCTGTCTTAACGGTGCGCACCATACGTTCCCAAGCTCCTCCCATTTCGGGTGCGCCTGGGGGTATAAAACGCCACTCAATACCTCTAAATAGTCCGTCATTACGCAGAACATCTACATCGAGCTCAGCGATGCTACGTTTTAACTCGGTGTTTGCTCCTCTCAGGTTGGTACCGTTATCTGAGTAGATCACAGTAGGTGTCCCTCTACGGGCTATCATTCGTCTCAGGGCCATCAGTGTAGAATCAGTGGTAAGACTTTCAGTTATTTCTACGTGAACAGCTCGAACTGTTAAGCACGTAAATAACATGCCATAACGTTTTTGTCTACCACGACCCACTGTGACCTCCATTGGTCCAAAGAAATCAATACCTGAGAATGTAAACGGACGTCTGTTGTGCTGCAGTCGGGCCGACGGCAAATCACCCATGCGTTGCGGTTGCGGCGTCGCACGTCGGTACCTGCAGAATAGGCAGCGCGCTGCCACCGCGCGCACAGTGGGGCGGAGCTTCAAGATCCAGTAGCGTTGCCTTAGCTCGTTGACTACTAGTTCGTGAGCTCCATGTAGTGCTCGTCGGTGGTAGTACTCCACCAGAAGTCTGGTCATCCTCCGTTGACCATCGAGAATAACAGGTCTCCTGGTTTCCTCCGTGACACCTTCGGCCTTGTCGATGCGGCCACCCACTCGTAGTAAGCCCGCACCGTCAAGATAAGGTGTTAGATTTAATAATCGGCCATTTTTTAATAATGGCTTGTTTTGTTTTAAACTGTCTATCTCCGTAGCAAAAGAATCATACTGACACTTTTTTATCAATAGGTCCTCTGCCTTTCGCAACATTTCATTGTCAATTCGATTGCCTTTGCGTTGACATTTGTAGATAAACAGTAACACCCTTGCAGTTGTCATTAGCAAACGAATCCACGACGAAAAGTTGTTCTCATTAGGTACTGGAAACTCAGTACTATAACTTGTCGTAGTTATGACGTTAACAATTTTTTGCTCACAAATTGTCTCAACCAACTGTTTACATTTTTTAAGACCTTTAGGCCATTTACTTTCTGGTTCTCTTAAAAAACTCGGACCTTGAAACCATACATCCTGAAACTGTAGTGGAGGCGCATCATCGCGGGTGGCTACGTCAGCCGCGTTCAGTCCGGACGGCACGTACCGCCATTCCGTGGTGGTGGTCAGCTCATCGATTTCACCTAGGCGATGTGCAACATACGGCTTATAGTGTCTAGGATCGCCACGTATCCACTGAAGAACAGTGTGTGAATCAGTCCAAAAGTATCTTGTGTCTGCCTTTATATCTTTATGTTCACTTTGAACTGTGCTCACAAGTCGAGCTGCGAGCACGGCTCCCTTTAGTTCAAGCCTCGGGATTGATACAGGGCGCAAAGGCGTAACCCTACTTTTACCCGCTACAAAACAGACTGACACAGTACCATCTGAGCGAATAAATCGCCAATAAATCACGGCTGCGTAAGCCTTAGTACTCGAGTCGCAAAATATGTGTAACTCGGTCCTAATAATATTAGGTGCACTCACCTCATGCTTCATGTCATCGTAGCATTGGGTCCAAACTCCTGCACTAGCATAGCATCTTGGTATGCGCAACGAATCTAGAAGTTTTAATTCCTCGAGCCACCTTACCCATCTACTATGTTCGTCGGGTTGGATGCGGCAGTTCCAGTCAATGCCACTACGATGCACATTCTGAAAAAGTATTTTACTTTTTATAATAAACGGCGACAAAAAACCATGAATATCATAAACAGACATTATAATACTAAGCATTTTAGCTTTAGTAGGAGGCTCCAATCCATTTAATATCGCCGCCGAAAACCGAATAAATGATACTTTAAATCCAAAGGTATCATCCGACGGATGCCACATCAAACCTAAGGTGCGCTCAGCTGTATTCATAGCTCCGTCCTTGAATTGAACAGCTGTGGGCGCGAGCGCGTCGAGCGGTATTGTTTCTAAAACCTGTTTGTCATTGCTGAACCAACCTCTTATCTCAAATCCACCGTGTTTATGAATTTGAGTAATTTGTTGTATTAACTTGATAGCATTATTTGCATCAGGAGTCGAATACAAACAATCGTCCATGTAATGATTTTTTATAATTACTTGTACGGCTAGGGCTTCTGGGTATAAGTCGTCATATTTAAGTGCATTTTTATTTTTAATATACTGTGCTATAAACGGAGAACATGTTGCACCAAATATTAAACTTTGCATGGCGCATGTTTTTATGGGAGCGCTTGGTGATTCTTGCCATAAGAATCTAAGAACATGTTGATCCTGTGGCCTAATTCTAATCCTTAAGAACATGTCCTTGATGTCCCCTACAATGACAACCTTATTTTCACGAAATCTTAACATAATTCCCATAAGTGAATTATATAAGTCTGGACCTGTTAATAAATAACTGTTAAGGCATAATCCATTTACCTTTGAGGCGGCGGCGTCAAAGACGAGGCGTAGCTTTCCCGGTTTGTTAGGGTTCTTGACACCAAAATGTGGAAGGTACCATACGTGGTCAGCTGAGAGTTCATTTTCCTTTACTTCCCGAGCGTAACCGTCAACAAACAATTTGTTTACCTCCTTCCTATATCGATCTGCGTACGAGTCGTCTTTAAGAAATTTACGCATTAAAGTCTGTAGTCGCAAAGATGCAGCTTGATATGAATCAGGCATGGTGAAAACGTTTTTATTGAAGGGCAAACCTACTTCCCATTGACTTCCGATAAGACGAGCCGTATTATCCAATATTTGCAGTGCTCTTAAATGATCACTATTTTCACGGCATAAGGTTGAAATTCCAATGGAGTCTAGAGAAAAGTAATGTTTAATTAAATTATTTAATTCATCAGTTGGACCTAAGTCCGTGTGAGAGAGAGTAAGTACATTGGCAGCGTTGGAGTGAGTGCGACCGCAATAACCATGAATTGACCAGCCTAACTTACAACGAGTAGCAGAGGGTTCATTTTTAGTACCATGAATAATTTCTAGTGGCGCAATCAAAACATAATTATCTTCGCCAATAAGTAATCGAGGCACTACATGACTTTTCTAATTCGTTAATTACAGATAAATTTTGTGCCGGCAATTTTAATTTAGACACTTTGCGTAACTTAATGTCATAATAATTGTTTTTATTATGTTCACTTATCTGGGCACTTACGGTCGGTGCATCGGATTGATACACCTCCAGTCCAAAGGCATCAACGAACTTGATGTCACATGATTGTTCACACTTAAGTCCTAGTTCGGTAGCAAGATCCGAGTCGATTATAGACACTGAGGCCGCATCATCCAGTAGGGCCATACGTATTCACTACACCCTTAGGTCCACTCACTTTCACTGCAACCACTTTTAACATGACGTGATCCGAAGATAAGCGTTTATCACAGCTTGACGCGACGTGCGCCACGGTAGTATTTACCGCGGGTGCCAGCGGCGGCGCGGGCGCTGACAGCGGCGGCGGCGGCGGTGACGGTGATAACGGTTGCGCTTGCTCCGGGGCCGGCGGCAGCGCCGGCGCAGTGGGCTCGCGCCGCACCGCTCCGGGTGCGTTGGTCGATTGTGATGACGTCGGTTTGCTCCAGTGTAGCAACTTGTGGTGTGCAAGCCCACAATCATTTATGTCGCATACAGGTGCGGGGCATGCATTCCTATCATGTCGTGACGTCAGGCAACAATAACACAAGCCATTCATTTTTACAAACTTCCATTTATCACGGCGCATTGCACGTTTGAAAGCGCGACACTCGGGCAGCGAATGATTGATCTTTGTGCAAAATTTACACTTAACGCCCTCCTCAACAGCTGTTGTAGCTAATATGGGTCGATTAGTGCGAAATTTGTTGTCATCTCGTTTCGCGGCCAATGTCCCCTCGGTCTGCTTCTTTTGTTCTCGACATTGAGGTATTCCGATTAGCGATAACATTTCTGCTTCATGTTTAAGAAATGCTGCGACTAACTCTAACTTCGACTGATTTTCACTTAACTTCTGGTAGGCAAAGTCGGTCCATTTTGCTATCAGTGTGCTCGGCAGCTTAGATAAAACAGCTGACGCGAGTTCAGGGCTTCGTAAATAATCAGGTTGATTAAGTGCACGAATAGTGGCCACACAGTTATTAATTTTAATAGAAAAATTTATTAGATCGTACTGGTACGAGGTAGGTAACGCAGGTTGCTTCCTTAACTGTGTCGTAAGGTTCAGAATAATCACTTCCGGTCGACCAAACCTTAAGTCTAGGGCTTCCATTACAGTTGCGGGCGGAGTATTACCGATTAGCAGGTCGGTAACTGCCTCCTTAGCGTCGCCTCGCAATGCTTTGCGTAGTCTCCAAAGGTTTTCGGATTCACTAAATTTACACACTCGTGTGGATTCATCGTATGCACTCTTAAAATGTAGCCACTCAACACAGTCTCCACTGAAAACAGGTAAGTCACGCGGAGTAGACAAGCGACTGAGTAAACGGTCCTCGCATTGGCCTGACGAGGTTGCCATCATGTCTTTTAAGGTAAGTGCGAGTTGCTGAATACTATCAACAGGAACACCAGTGTACTGGACGGGGCCGACGTGATCACGGCTAGTTGATGGTGCCGTCGGCTGATGCTGATAACAGCAGGTAGGTTCGGTTTGATCTTGATTTAGCCAATCCTCGACGTTAGAACGTGCTTGCTCATCGAGGATTTCATTATTCCTAGCTACGCTGCCATCACCTTGGAGCTCTTCAGCATCAAATTGCGCAAGGTCAGCTTCCAGCTTTTTATCTATGAGGGCCAGCTGAATCTGTGCTTTTGCTTCAGCGGCTTCTAATTCCAATTGCTTACGTCTAGCAATGGATGATGACGTAGATCGCTTCGATTTTGCAGACGTAATCGAACCACTTTTTACGGACGCAAACGGTGTATTTATTTTTGCTGTTTCAATCTTCATTCGTTCCATGTCCTTAGACGGTATGAGACTATCGGTGCCTAGGACAGGTAATTTAACTTTAGGTTTCGCAGGTGCGTTGACCGATGTGCTCGCCATTTGCATTTGCTGGCGCTCGAATTCCCGATGCTGTTTGCGAGTCAAAACTTTACTCGGCGGTGTTGTAAACATTACACTGATTATTATTTGGCTCGAAGACCACTCTTATTTGTAGGTGATAGGGTAAAGAAAACTCGTTATTTATGGTAGACAAAGGGAAAAGCAGTTGGTGCGAGCTAAAAGGATTCAACGCGGCGGGCACAGACTGATTTTTTTTTACTTGCTAACTGCGGGTGTATAAAACTTGCTTATATAAAGTAGCTACCCACCAACGACTTTATGATTATTTATTTATAAAAAATCCGATAGATGGCGTTACATGTTCAGGAATAACGTATCTTACAACTACTTACTAGCTAAAAATCTTATTGCTAATTTAATTCATAACAAAATTAATATGCGTCGCCTACAATTCCACCCCCTAGTGATGACTAGTCATCACGATTACACTCAGATGCGAGTAAGGCGACGCGTGTGGTTGGTCGTCGCAGCACGCCCGTACGAGTGCGCACGTCCACCACGCGAATGCGCCCGTCATCCCCGGGGAGTGTCGCACTCACTACACCGTGCCGCCATGAACCACGCTCTAAGTTCGGTTCCACTATCAAAACATAATCTCCTACACGCAATGACCTCTGCTCACTACTCCACTTTTGACGCGGCAAAAGTGTGGGCAAATATTCTTTAAGCCAACGTGACCAAAACATGTCCGTCAGTCTCTGGGCTATACGCCACTGCTTCCTAAGGTGGAGATCCACGTCTGTGTACCTTCCATAAGATGGTTCAATTGATGACGTACCTATTAAAAAATGATTAGGTGTCAGAGCCTCGGGGTAATTTGGATCCGTCGAAACATACGTGATGGGTCTACTGTTGACTAGAGCTTCAACCTCAGCCATCAAAGTCGAAAGGGTTTCAGGACGGGGCGCACGCTCCTTCAATATAACTCGGAGAGCTGTCTTAACGGTGCGCACCATACGTTCCCAAGCTCCTCCCATTTCGGGTGCGCCTGGGGGTATAAAACGCCACTCAATACCTCTAAATAGTCCGTCATTACGCAGAACATCTACATCGAGCTCAGCGATGCTACGTTTTAACTCGGTGTTTGCTCCTCTCAGGTTGGTACCGTTATCTGAGTAGATCACAGTAGGTGTCCCTCTACGGGCTATCATTCGTCTCAGGGCCATCAGTGTAGAATCAGTGGTAAGACTTTCAGTTATTTCTACGTGAACAGCTCGAACTGTTAAGCACGTAAATAACATGCCATAACGTTTTTGTCTACCACGACCCACTGTGACCTCCATTGGTCCAAAGAAATCAATACCTGAGAATGTAAACGGACGTCTGTTGTGCTGCAGTCGGGCCGACGGCAAATCACCCATGCGTTGCGGTTGCGGCGTCGCACGTCGGTACCTGCAGAATAGGCAGCGCGCTGCCACCGCGCGCACAGTGGGGCGGAGCTTCAAGATCCAGTAGCGTTGCCTTAGCTCGTTGACTACTAGTTCGTGAGCTCCATGTAGTGCTCGTCGGTGGTAGTACTCCACCAGAAGTCTGGTCATCCTCCGTTGACCATCGAGAATAACAGGTCTCCTGGTTTCCTCCGTGACACCTTCGGCCTTGTCGATGCGGCCACCCACTCGTAGTAAGCCCGCACCGTCAAGATAAGGTGTTAGATTTAATAATCGGCCATTTTTTAATAATGGCTTGTTTTGTTTTAAACTGTCTATCTCCGTAGCAAAAGAATCATACTGACACTTTTTTATCAATAGGTCCTCTGCCTTTCGCAACATTTCATTGTCAATTCGATTGCCTTTGCGTTGACATTTGTAGATAAACAGTAACACCCTTGCAGTTGTCATTAGCAAACGAATCCACGACGAAAAGTTGTTCTCATTAGGTACTGGAAACTCAGTACTATAACTTGTCGTAGTTATGACGTTAACAATTTTTTGCTCACAAATTGTCTCAACCAACTGTTTACATTTTTTAAGACCTTTAGGCCATTTACTTTCTGGTTCTCTTAAAAAACTCGGACCTTGAAACCATACATCCTGAAACTGTAGTGGAGGCGCATCATCGCGGGTGGCTACGTCAGCCGCGTTCAGTCCGGACGGCACGTACCGCCATTCCGTGGTGGTGGTCAGCTCATCGATTTCACCTAGGCGATGTGCAACATACGGCTTATAGTGTCTAGGATCGCCACGTATCCACTGAAGAACAGTGTGTGAATCAGTCCAAAAGTATCTTGTGTCTGCCTTTATATCTTTATGTTCACTTTGAACTGTGCTCACAAGTCGAGCTGCGAGCACGGCTCCCTTTAGTTCAAGCCTCGGGATTGATACAGGGCGCAAAGGCGTAACCCTACTTTTACCCGCTACAAAACAGACTGACACAGTACCATCTGAGCGAATAAATCGCCAATAAATCACGGCTGCGTAAGCCTTAGTACTCGAGTCGCAAAATATGTGTAACTCGGTCCTAATAATATTAGGTGCACTCACCTCATGCTTCATGTCATCGTAGCATTGGGTCCAAACTCCTGCACTAGCATAGCATCTTGGTATGCGCAACGAATCTAGAAGTTTTAATTCCTCGAGCCACCTTACCCATCTACTATGTTCGTCGGGTTGGATGCGGCAGTTCCAGTCAATGCCACTACGATGCACATTCTGAAAAAGTATTTTACTTTTTATAATAAACGGCGACAAAAAACCATGAATATCATAAACAGACATTATAATACTAAGCATTTTAGCTTTAGTAGGAGGCTCCAATCCATTTAATATCGCCGCCGAAAACCGAATAAATGATACTTTAAATCCAAAGGTATCATCCGACGGATGCCACATCAAACCTAAGGTGCGCTCAGCTGTATTCATAGCTCCGTCCTTGAATTGAACAGCTGTGGGCGCGAGCGCGTCGAGCGGTATTGTTTCTAAAACCTGTTTGTCATTGCTGAACCAACCTCTTATCTCAAATCCACCGTGTTTATGAATTTGAGTAATTTGTTGTATTAACTTGATAGCATTATTTGCATCAGGAGTCGAATACAAACAATCGTCCATGTAATGATTTTTTATAATTACTTGTACGGCTAGGGCTTCTGGGTATAAGTCGTCATATTTAAGTGCATTTTTATTTTTAATATACTGTGCTATAAACGGAGAACATGTTGCACCAAATATTAAACTTTGCATGGCGCATGTTTTTATGGGAGCGCTTGGTGATTCTTGCCATAAGAATCTAAGAACATGTTGATCCTGTGGCCTAATTCTAATCCTTAAGAACATGTCCTTGATGTCCCCTACAATGACAACCTTATTTTCACGAAATCTTAACATAATTCCCATAAGTGAATTATATAAGTCTGGACCTGTTAATAAATAACTGTTAAGGCATAATCCATTTACCTTTGAGGCGGCGGCGTCAAAGACGAGGCGTAGCTTTCCCGGTTTGTTAGGGTTCTTGACACCAAAATGTGGAAGGTACCATACGTGGTCAGCTGAGAGTTCATTTTCCTTTACTTCCCGAGCGTAACCGTCAACAAACAATTTGTTTACCTCCTTCCTATATCGATCTGCGTACGAGTCGTCTTTAAGAAATTTACGCATTAAAGTCTGTAGTCGCAAAGATGCAGCTTGATATGAATCAGGCATGGTGAAAACGTTTTTATTGAAGGGCAAACCTACTTCCCATTGACTTCCGATAAGACGAGCCGTATTATCCAATATTTGCAGTGCTCTTAAATGATCACTATTTTCACGGCATAAGGTTGAAATTCCAATGGAGTCTAGAGAAAAGTAATGTTTAATTAAATTATTTAATTCATCAGTTGGACCTAAGTCCGTGTGAGAGAGAGTAAGTACATTGGCAGCGTTGGAGTGAGTGCGACCGCAATAACCATGAATTGACCAGCCTAACTTACAACGAGTAGCAGAGGGTTCATTTTTAGTACCATGAATAATTTCTAGTGGCGCAATCAAAACATAATTATCTTCGCCAATAAGTAATCGAGGCACTACATGACTTTTCTAATTCGTTAATTACAGATAAATTTTGTGCCGGCAATTTTAATTTAGACACTTTGCGTAACTTAATGTCATAATAATTGTTTTTATTATGTTCACTTATCTGGGCACTTACGGTCGGTGCATCGGATTGATACACCTCCAGTCCAAAGGCATCAACGAACTTGATGTCACATGATTGTTCACACTTAAGTCCTAGTTCGGTAGCAAGATCCGAGTCGATTATAGACACTGAGGCCGCATCATCCAGTAGGGCCATACGTATTCACTACACCCTTAGGTCCACTCACTTTCACTGCAACCACTTTTAACATGACGTGATCCGAAGATAAGCGTTTATCACAGCTTGACGCGACGTGCGCCACGGTAGTATTTACCGCGGGTGCCAGCGGCGGCGCGGGCGCTGACAGCGGCGGCGGCGGCGGTGACGGTGATAACGGTTGCGCTTGCTCCGGGGCCGGCGGCAGCGCCGGCGCAGTGGGCTCGCGCCGCACCGCTCCGGGTGCGTTGGTCGATTGTGATGACGTCGGTTTGCTCCAGTGTAGCAACTTGTCGTGTGCAAGCCCACAATCATTTATGTCGCATACAGGTGCGGGGCATGCATTCCTATCATGTCGTGACGTCAGGCAACAATAACACAAGCCATTCATTTTTACAAACTTCCATTTATCACGGCGCATTGCACGTTTGAAAGCGCGACACTCGGGCAGCGAATGATTGATCTTTGTGCAAAATTTACACTTAACGCCCTCCTCAACAGCTGTTGTAGCTAATATGGGTCGATTAGTGCGAAATTTGTTGTCATCTCGTTTCGCGGCCAATGTCCCCTCGGTCTGCTTCTTTTGTTCTCGACATTGAGGTATTCCGATTAGCGATAACATTTCTGCTTCATGTTTAAGAAATGCTGCGACTAACTCTAACTTCGACTGATTTTCACTTAACTTCTGGTAGGCAAAGTCGGTCCATTTTGCTATCAGTGTGCTCGGCAGCTTAGATAAAACAGCTGACGCGAGTTCAGGGCTTCGTAAATAATCAGGTTGATTAAGTGCACGAATAGTGGCCACACAGTTATTAATTTTAATAGAAAAATTTATTAGATCGTACTGGTACGAGGTAGGTAACGCAGGTTGCTTCCTTAACTGTGTCGTAAGGTTCAGAATAATCACTTCCGGTCGACCAAACCTTAAGTCTAGGGCTTCCATTACAGTTGCGGGCGGAGTATTACCGATTAGCAGGTCGGTAACTGCCTCCTTAGCGTCGCCTCGCAATGCTTTGCGTAGTCTCCAAAGGTTTTCGGATTCACTAAATTTACACACTCGTGTGGATTCATCGTATGCACTCTTAAAATGTAGCCACTCAACACAGTCTCCACTGAAAACAGGTAAGTCACGCGGAGTAGACAAGCGACTGAGTAAACGGTCCTCGCATTGGCCTGACGAGGTTGCCATCATGTCTTTTAAGGTAAGTGCGAGTTGCTGAATACTATCAACAGGAACACCAGTGTACTGGACGGGGCCGACGTGATCACGGCTAGTTGATGGTGCCGTCGGCTGATGCTGATAACAGCAGGTAGGTTCGGTTTGATCTTGATTTAGCCAATCCTCGACGTTAGAACGTGCTTGCTCATCGAGGATTTCATTATTCCTAGCTACGCTGCCATCACCTTGGAGCTCTTCAGCATCAAATTGCGCAAGGTCAGCTTCCAGCTTTTTATCTATGAGGGCCAGCTGAATCTGTGCTTTTGCTTCAGCGGCTTCTAATTCCAATTGCTTACGTCTAGCAATGGATGATGACGTAGATCGCTTCGATTTTGCAGACGTAATCGAACCACTTTTTACGGACGCAAACGGTGTATTTATTTTTGCTGTTTCAATCTTCATTCGTTCCATGTCCTTAGACGGTATGAGACTATCGGTGCCTAGGACAGGTAATTTAACTTTAGGTTTCGCAGGTGCGTTGACCGATGTGCTCGCCATTTGCATTTGCTGGCGCTCGAATTCCCGATGCTGTTTGCGAGTCAAAACTTTACTCGGCGGTGTTGTAAACATTACACTGATTATTATTTGGCTCGAAGACCACTCTTATTTGTAGGTGATAGGGTAAAGAAAACTCGTTATTTATGGTAGACAAAGGGAAAAGCAGTTGGTGCGAGCTAAAAGGATTCAACGCGGCGGGCACAGACTGATTTTTTTTTACTTGCTAACTGCGGGTGTATAAAACTTGCTTATATAAAGTAGCTACCCACCAACGACTTTATGATTATTTATTTATAAAAAATCCGATAGATGGCGTTACATGTTCAGGAATAACGTATCTTACAACTACTTACTAGCTAAAATCTTATTGCTAATTTAATTCATAACAAAATTAATATGCGTCGCCTACATATATTCAAAACCTTATGGCTTTTGACACACTACTTCGAATCCGAATGATTTTGAAACGATTCTATTTTCAAACCACGACAGAAAACCTGACCTAATCTGATGATTCATACTTCGATAGAATGGAGCAATTAATTTAATTCGAAAGAAAAACGTTAAACGTCCTTCAAAGATAATGGCGTCAAACGTTAAACAATACAGCAAAATTTTACAAATATAAAGCTCTTGTGAGGATTACGTAAAAGCGTTGTTAAAATTACGTCACGTTTCATATTAAATTACAGAACAGAACAGAATCGGCTAACAAAGCGACAAGACCGCTCCCTAAGGATGAGCCGACAATTTTCTAGGTCAACACTGCATTTTATTATTTGCTTATTTTATTAAAATGTTCGTCAAGATAGTAAATGTTTTAGTATCGCCCTTGTCAAGTCGTCTGTTTTTCTTTTCATGGCTTGTTTAGGTGCAAACTCCGGTTTCTTGTTTTGCGATTTATTTCTTATAGGTGGACAGTAGGTAGATAGAAACACAAACATAAATTATTTTATTTCTGTTTGTCGTCAATGTTCGACGCCAGGCCAAGGCCCTAGCCATAGGATTCAATGAAGTACGTGGAAGCGTGATGATCGTCGGCCTTGGGCAAAAGTGGAGCGAACCGTCCGCCGTGCGCGGAGCTGATTAATACAAATATTCAATCACTCACCTGGTTGAGGAAAACTGGTTCTGGAGCCTACCTGGATTTATGTATGTAAATGAGTGTATATTGTACTGTGTAGTGGAGCTGTAAGTATTCCAGGATTCCAGGCCGCGCAATACGCTAGAGATTTTTACAGCATGCGGTTCCCAATGAATCACTATCACCTCAAACTATTTCAATCAAATTCCAAACTAAACCCGTTCTATATCGTCAAAAGGGGTTGTTTACACACAAAACAATTGGATAACAACAAATTGTCCACAAAACTATAGATTCAACAAGATTAATAATAACAATGTTCACAAGGCAAATTACAACGAATATTCATTTTTCAAAGACCAAAGACAAGTGTCAAAATCAAACTGACAAGTGACAGTTGTCACTCCGTTACACGTCATAATGCGTAGGCGCACGGAGTAAACAAGTCAAACGGTCGGTTGGTCGGTCCGTCTGTTGTCACGGGACGAAACAATCAATTATATTTTACAAACTATATGAGGTCAACGTTTCCTATCTTACTACACTGAGAAGAAAGGCCGACACAAACTCAAAGGTTAAATGAAAAATCATAAGCTCGTGCCTTCTCTTCAGAGGGGTAGGTAGAAACCTACGGAACGCCCCCTGCTATGGTCCTCTGTACGCTGCCAGACTAGGCCCCGTACAATACGATTTCAAGTGCGCAGTGGAAGAGTTATAATCGTGGGGCTCTAGAGACAAGAGTGGCTAGCGTACTGTCCGCCGTACGCGGAGCAGACAATCAAATCAAACACTTACCATACAACAAAAGAAACTCACCTGATGGGCGACACCACCTGCTTCTTGGGATTACCTGGATCCGTGTATGTAAGTGAGTATATGTGTATCGTGTCGTGACGTTACGAGTATTCTTCAGGTTAGAATCCGCTCCGCTCCAAGAGATCTGCCTTCCAGACATGCGGTCTTCAAATCACTCATTCACAATAGCGTCACACTCAACCATCGGGTCATGACAGATTGTCCACAAAACGACCGGTTAATTAATACAATTGGATCACGACTAATTGTCACAAACGGATCGATTTAAAGGGATTAATTTCAACAAACGCGTCGCGGAACTCAACAGGCGAACAGGGCTATTTTTGCCGGCAAATCGACAAGAGAGCTGTCAAGTGTCAACGTCAAATTGACAAGTTAGATGTCACTTCGTTACACGCGCATTCCGTTAGGCGCACAGATAATAAACGGGACTCAACAGTCCTCACATACTCCTTTTGCTACGTTTTCGTTCATACGTTTGATCATACACGCACTGGTTGTCTGTTCTTAGAGGTAGATACTGCGTTATGTTGGTTCTTCGTCGAAATAAATTGATTGTCCTTCATGTATCCAACCATTTCGAAGATGAGCCGGAACAAACCAACCGTCAGACAACATTTCAAAAATGATTTTTTTATAGGCACCGTTTGACGTCAACATTATGTTATCAATACAAAATAAATGTTATATCACTGTACACTGCCTACCAAGGCGTAATAATATGGTCTACACCACAGTCTTCATAGTAATAGTTATACGGGCAGTATACCTCTACCCTATAAAGTTATTGCTAAGTAACTGTTTTTTAATCTTTAGGACTCAACAAATATAAGCATATATTTTTTTTTTTTGAAAATTCACATTCAACTCATTTTTTTCCTTTGGTTTTCGACTTGTTTACCAGCAGTATTGCCAGCTATTTACCTATACATTAATTTGACCCTGCATAAATGCTACACTATGGTAACTATGCTACTAACTAACTATATGGTAACTGCCTGCTACTTTTAAATATCGCAAGCATTTTTTATAGAAAAGGCTAATCCTCATAGGCATAAGCCTTGCCCAGATATTTACGTCTTGGGTTGTGGTTACCATGATAAAAACTCACAAAAAGACTTCCACGAAAATTAGCAATTTTAAATTCAATTCAATTCTTGCAAAACGGATCCCTAATACGGAAATCGATACAAACTCGGCACGTGTGCATACATCGTCCTTCATGTATCCCGCATCAATGTTCATGTTTTTCAAATTTATACGGACACTCCGCATAAAGATTCAATTAGCTCCCGGAACCATTTAATCCGGATTTGCTTACCAACCAAAGGGACATCGCAAACGTTTATTTCGGGATTTACAGCTCAAGTGTTGCTTTACGCCAAAGCTTTAGAAACGAGGACACGTTCGATATATTTTGTTAAAAATGTCGCTGAATTTTTGGTATTGGAAAACGTTGAAGAATGATGAAAGCGCTTTATTATCGTTTCTGTCGCGAGGTCAGCTGTAAAATGTTTTGCGTATTCGTTGTCACATGAATAAACATAAATTACATGCCCTGGCGCAGTGCTTCTTTCACGCGCAGCACTCTACGAGAATAGCTAATTTCGGTTTCGGTGACAAGTAGTGTCCCACCGAATTTGGATTCTCAGCCGACAAACGAAAAAGAAGCTCTTATTTTCGGCAGAAAACAAAAGCGTTAACGATTAGGACGTCAAAAAATATTAATATATCTGCCATATACATACGTGTATACGCCTTCAAGAAAAATACAACATAGGTGACGTCGCTTTACTACTTCAAAATAAAATCGGGTCCGTTTATCTCATCTCATCACCCCGAAGTAAGTTGAACTTCACCTGACTTTTACGAAATAAGACGAAAGACGCGCGAAAATTCAAGAATTTCTGATTTTTGAAACCAGCCGAAGCTTCGGCCAAACGTCGAAGCATCGGCTGGTTAATGGCCGAAAATGGCCAAAAACGAAAACGAAGTTTCGGTTGTACAGTAGTGACAAGTCGTATTCTTGAACATACTTGACCCTATTAGATTGGTCTTGATCAATGTCTACGTAATAATAAGGAAGGATCAAGACACCCCGCGATCTCAGTTACTATAATATAAATACCAACCCATTTGCTAGGATAGGCAGCATTAATACCTACGGATGTGTGAAATAGCATGTCTATATAATTTCCTGGAGTAGTTCCTTTACGACACTCTCGTGAAGAGAGATCTCAAAGTGTTTAAATTATTTATAAATACTCCGGCGTCACATCTGAACCGGCAATAAAGCATAAATAAATTACATCCAAAGCCCAAGGTTTCTAAATAAATTACATTTATTTGTACAGACGCATTTATAAAACAAACTCCCTAATACCGAAGTAAACATTTCAGTCATAAATATATCTGGAATCCAAGATAATTGACTAGCTACGTATTACTTTAATTTATAACCCCTTAAAATAAGTTTTATCCCTCGGAGAACGAGTACGCCGCAGTCCAATTTGAAGCTTTAACTTTCAGTTAAACTTCGCCATATCTTCCGCGGCCCCAGATTTAGATTATGGGGGCTCTTTTCTGTACCAACAAGCTTTTATATTTGTTCTGTAAGGAGTTTTTGTGTCGTTATTTTGTTTTATTGCTGCTTCTATTTGTTAATAAGTGGTACATTTGTCTTTTGGTTCATGGTATTAGACGAGTTTTCAGTTGGAAAGTTACGTAGAATTGTACTTTATGGACTTATTTGATGACATGAATTTAAGAAACTCGTAAGGAAAAAGCAAATATTCCTTTAATTACTGATACGTTTTGAACCCGTCGAGACTTAATTCAAATCTCTGTGCTACACTCTCGTCGCGTAACACTCTATCAATCAGAATCTGAATCATTTTGAAGGATAATTCGAATCCATTGCTTTATATGTTCGAGAAAATTGTCTGCTCAACAACGTAAATAACGCAATGAATGTTGTCGAACTTTCGAAATGAAATCCATTCCTACTGTTAGTGTGCGTCGCAATTATCCCTCTGTTCTTACCATTGAATCATCTAATCTTTTTACAAAATCTATTATGTACATATATCTAGGTAGACACGATAACGTTCAAAGCCAAATTCAAATAAAAATGAACTGGCGAAGCAGTAGCCGTGTGTTATATATTACACAAACCATTTGGAACCACGCATTTTGAGTTATTAAGGTGATGATTGTTCGTTATTAAGAGGTTGACCCTCTTAATAACGAACAATCATATCATACAAAATGTATGCCGTAAATAACTACAACATTTTTGCAGGTGCTTTACAATTTATAAATCTGACAGTTTTAGACACTTGAGGCAAAAAATTATTTAGCTCCTATAAAAATTACATAAACTCCCAAACTCTTAGAAAACTAAAGTAAATCTGTATACGAAATACTTTCCAGTGACACTTATCTGATGAGCCATACGTGTGACACAATGAAATACACCAAGGTTCACTCATTTTTTTACGATATTTTTACATTTATGTTCTAAATCTGATTTGATCTGATTGATTTGATTTGACGGTTATAGAGTCGTAAGACGCAAAGTTAATGTCGCACACTTTTAGAAAACTAAAGTAAACCTGTAAACGAAACATCTTCGAGCGGATTATTTGTTGCTACTTATTTGTGAACAAAATGTTATAAAGGACACAATGAAAATTGTGTTGAGAGAAACACCAATGTTAACTCGACTTTGTACGATATTTTTACATTTATGCTGTAAGTATATATACAACATTTTTGCAGGTGCTTTACGATATACAGACGCCAGCACACCGAGCTACCTGAAAGTGTCAAATTTTGCTAATCAATTTTGAGCCTAATAACTTAGCGATAAAGTTGGAAACCTATTAAAGATTTTTTACAGATTGCAGTAGCTTTATGTACAGACGCCACCAGGTCAAGCTACCCGAAACTGTCAATTTTTCCCAATGAACCTTGAACCTAATGCTCTAGAAATAAAGTCGAAAATTTATAAAGAAATCTGACAGATTGTAGTAGCTTGATGTGTTGGCGTCTGTACGACTGTACAATATAAATCTGAAGGATAAAGAGTCGAACACCGAAAATTTTATTCAGCACCTAAAATGTAAAATATCCCATACTTTTAAAAACCTAAAGTAAATCTGTAAACAAAACACCGCCCAGAGGCACTTATCTGATGAGCCGCAATCGCCACTCCAGCCGAACCGGACCCAAAATATTTAATCATTTGTGAACGAAATGTCATAAAGGACACAATGAAAATTCAGTTGAGAGACACAATCAACAACACACACAACAACACAACAATCAACAACAACAACAACAATCAACAACAACAACAACGTCAACATCAACAACAACGTCAACATCGACATCAACATCGTCATCCTACTCAATTTTTGTAAGATATTAAAAAAAAATCTGTGAAGTTATACATTTTTTTTGCAAGTTCGTTACAGTGTATAAATCTGACGATAGATAGAAAACTAAAGTAAATCTGTAAACAAAACACCTTCGAGCGGCACTTATCTGATGAGCCACACTTACCACACTTACCGAAGTTGACCCAAAATATTTATTTATTTGTTGCTACTTATTTCTAAACGGAAAATTGTGTTGAAAGACTGTTTAATCAAATTAATAAGATATTTTAAAAAATCTGTTTAGGTACACAATTTTCTTATAAGTGCTTTACAATGTAAAAATCTGACGATAGATAGAAAACTAAAGTAAATCTGTAAACGAAACACCTTCGAGTGGCACTTATCTGATGAGCCACACTTGCCACTCATGCCAAAGTTGATCCAAAATACTTATTTATTTGTTGCTACTTATTTCTAAACGGAAAATTGTATTGAAAGACTGTTTAATCAAATTAATAAGATATTTTAAAAAAACTGTTTAGGTACACAATTTTAAGTGCTTTACAATGTAAAAATCTAAGGACAGATAGAAAACTAAAGTAAATCTGTAAACGAAACACCTTCGAGCGGCACTTATCTGATGAGCCACACTTTCCGAGTGGATAGAGAGGCGTCACGGCGTCCTCACCTTCCGCCTGACGCAGGTTCTCACCGGGCATGGGTGCTTCGGTGGGTTCCTGTTCAGAATAAAGCGGGCGGATACGTCCGGGTGTTTCCACTGCGAGGATCGTCTGGAGGACACGGTGGAGCATACGGTGGAGCATACGGTGGAGGTGTGCCCTGCCTGGGCGGAGCACCGCCGTGTCCTCGTGGAGGCGATCGGCGGCGGCGACCTCTCGCGTCCGGCCCTGGTGCGAGCCATGGTACGGAGCGAGAGGGAATGGGAAGCCGTCACCTCCTTCTGCGAAGCAGTAATGCTCGCGAAGGAGGAGGCGGGGCGCGTGAGGGAATGGCAGTCTCTGCGCCCTCACGTCCCTAGCCGCCGCAGGAGGAGACGCCCCGGGCGTCGGGAGTCGATTGCGGACTCCCGGCCACCGTAGGCGCGAGCTTGCGGGTGGCGAGCAATGGGTAGCATGCCGCCCGGTAAGGACCAAGCTTGGGTCGACGGCGCGCAGTGATCCACGCGCGCCTCAAAGAGATGTCAGCAAAACTGAAGGGGTCTGCTAGGACCGATGCCTGCCGGGGTCGCGTGATTGTTCGAAAGAGATACCGTGACCCTGGCACATGGGCAACTGATGGAACACGGATGGGTTTTAGTCAGTAAAAGTCTGACACGCCCTCCCGCTCCGCCCAGAGCGGGAGAAGTCATTTGATGATTTCCCATCCTGAAAAAACAAAAAAAAAAAAAGCCACACTTGCCACTCTTGCCGAACCTGACCCAAATAAAACAGCACACTATCTACGGAGACATCGCCGCAGGTTTGTTGGCGAGCAAAGAATTTAGTGCTGCCCCCTGTCGGACGTAACCCTGCAACGACTCCACATCGCGCGGAACCCTCGCCAAAACACTGGATTTATTTCGAGAAGTTAGTGTACCTAATATTGGATGTAATTGAAAGGTGGATTGACAATATCTTTTGAAATCGTTATAAGATTTTAAAGGTTATCATTTACTAACATTAAAATCGTTGCGTAGTTCATAAGAGCTAAGTGTACCTGATGCGGAAAGCGAGTTTGTTTTATAATAGGTCTTTACCTATGAAAATGCCGTTTTGTATGAAAAAAATTTAACGAATTTTTTTAATGTATTTTTTACTAGCTTTTGCCAGCGAAAATGCCGATTCGTATGAAAAAAATTTAACGAATTTTTTTCATGTATTTTTTACTAGCTTTTGCCAGCGGCTTCGCCCGCGTGGAGGTCGGAAATTATCCCGTGGGAACATACTACCGGGATAAAAAGTAGCCTATGTCCTTTCTCAGGCTCTAAACTATCTGTGTACCAAATTTCATTTAAATCGGTTCAGTAGTTTTAGCAGGAAAGCGAGACAGACAGACAGATAGACAGAGTTACTTTTGCATTTATAATATTAGTGTAGATGTAGATGTAGATTTGTATTAATCGAAATAATCACCCATGCAATCAATGCATCTTTGCCAACGCAGTGGCAGTTTATTGATGCCCTTCTTAAAAAAATCAGCTGGACGGGAGGCAACAAATTATTAAAAGGCATTTTGTACTGCCTCTCGGGTATTGAATTTTTTTCCCGCCAAGAAGTTATCCAAATTCTGGAAAAAGTAGTAGTCTGTAGGCGCAAGGTCTGGTGAATAGGGCGGATGACGGAGAGCTTCCAACCCCAGTTCTTGCAACTTGGAGACCGTCTGCTGTGCAGTATGAGGTCGCGCGTTGTCGTGCAGGAGCAGCGGAGACGAGCGATTGACCAGTGCTGGTTGGAGATGTGCCAGCTTCTCCATCATTGAGTTCAGTTCTTCACAGTACACATCTGCAGTAATGCTCACCCCGTTTGGTAAGAAGCTGTGATGAAACACACCGGTTTACGTTTAATTTACGTATCCATGATGACGAATAAGATTGAAATGCGATGAAAATGTAACACTAATCAATAAACAAATGACTACTTTTAGAAAAAGAATTCCATGTTTTTAAAATAAAATTAATTTGAAATTAGAATTCTTAGACAAACAAAAATTATTTTGATTTGAAATGGCCAGTACTGCAGAACGGCAATTTTATAGGTAAAGACCTAATATTTATGGCTCATGAAATATAGAGGTAGACACATTTGACTGCTAATTTACTATGACTAACCATTTTTTCTCATCTTTTACGAAATTCAAAAAAACAAAGAAATGTGTATTACAAAATTTTCCTAAAAACAAAAAAAAAATAAGCATACTAACAAAAATAAAAGACTTAAAAGTTTCAAACATTTTTTCATGGAAAACAAATGCGTGCGCGGATTTCTGGAGCTTGTTCTATTCCAAACATGGCGGTATGCTTACAACATCGTGCGAACATTTAACGGCGTCGCTTGCCCGTGGAACGTGTGACAACATAACTTTTTGTTCACTTTTGTTGGAACACACCTGAAAAACGACAAAAAAACGACCAGCGTCCGCAGCCAGTAATTCACTGCCGTCATGACATGCAAACCCTAGTACTCGTAGCTGAGTAATCACATTTCGTGTTATCCTTTTGTTGCTTCGGTTAGGCCTACAAAGCTGTGATTTCACCGGTATTATAGACAAAATAAAAGTCTGTCGTACGCGGGACATTTGTGATAGCGCCGACATTTTGACAAGATTTATTTTTTTATCTTATTTTTTTTCGCACTTACATATTTTATACCTAAAGCCGTATTGATTAAATGCTTTAACGTGTAAGAACTTCTCAATACATATAAAAACCCAAATCAAGAAAATGTTCGGATTTCGAAGTTCCGAAGTTAATAGTAGTAGAATTAGCGAATTACTCAATAAACTGGGATGCAATTTGTGGATATAGGGTATTCAGAGAACATTCCTGATAGGACACAAACTCTTGGATTATCGCCAGTGGCCTGACGTGGATTTGTTACACGAGTAGAAAATTCAGTGTTCACCCGCCTTAAGACTTGCCTTTTAGGAACACAGAGGCACGGAGTTTCCTTATCTACATTTATTTACGTTCAGAATTGAGGAAGCACGTAACTGTAAGTGGTCGAATAGAGTACTAACTCTATTAAGGACAGTTTAATATTACCAATATGTAACTACCTGCATCCAAATATTTGTGAAGTAGTTTGTTCCTACTAGTAAGGCAACTAATAGCTATTTTACTGCAAAATACTACCATGTATATCAAATGACGTAACACTTCCTGATTGAATAATTATGCCTACAATTACCTAAATGTTTATAAATTGCGTGTGTTTGATACTAAAATGCAAATGAGCGACTCCATAGTTTCCGGTGCGCACTATTCAGCATAGAGAGGGGCGCACCTACATCGGGAAACTGTCGGATTACGCGCTCCTGCCTCAAACGAAAACTTTTATCCTTCACTGTTTTTATATTCCCCAACTTGTGCCTACATTACAGTCCTACTTGAAAAATTAAGCAAGTTCCCGTGTTATTTACGATGTCTTGTATATTCTGTGTCCCTGCATACGGAATAAGCTGGCCTTTTGAAGACATTTAATGACGTATTTACCGACCCCTTGCTCTTCAGACTTACGTCCCAGACGACATCAACATTTAATCCAGTCTGGAAATCGGCCAGCTTACCCTACCCACCGGTACCTTTTCTTTTCTTTTATAAATAAAATTGACATAATGTTTTATAACATTTCCGAGAAAAAACGTTATTAAGTACGTTGGCAACATTATTTTGGATAATTAAAAAATAAAATCCTTATAAACTCAAAGGCACTTTTCTGCTTGGCGTGAGTGTAAAAGAACGCAATTTCTGCTGTAAAAGGGGTTAAAAAGACTTTATAATACATGGAAGGGTCATTACACGGCTGTTGAGTTCACAGCACACGTGCAAAAACAACCTCAAAATGTTCGTATGAAACGTAGGCACGTGTTTAGGGGTGTACCTTTAGGGGTGTGAGAGCCACTCAGGCCAGGGCTGCGCCGCACCGCGCTTCTTGAGATAGTTAATTTCCTTAGATAGGAGGTACGTTTAATTACATAATGTTTCGACAGTACACGAGGTCTTGCGCCTAATTTGACATAGGGTTTGAATTTGCTTGATGAAAGTATTTTCTTCTTTATTTAAGAATTTTGAGCAGTGGTGGCCCAGTGATAACGGCCGTGACTTATGACTTGCTGCTGTTGAACCCAGGCAGGTGCTTATCTTTGTATTAATTATTTCATCACCACTTCTCTCAAAATGATGCAGAGCAACATTGTGAGGAAACCGGGATGTTCTAGAACCAAAAATGCGAAGACATGTGACATCTATCAACCCGCACTGGGCCTGAGTAGTCGATTACGACCAACTCCCTCCCACCGGGAGGAGGCCTGTGTCCCAACAGTGGGAACGTTATAGACTAAATATGCACAGAATTTTGCGCAGAGTACCAACAAATTACTAACCGTATTTTCTTATTATCATAACTTATTTTATGTCACGTTTTAGAAAACAATACTCCTCAGAGCAAAAGCGAACAGTCACTTCAGACCACGATCATTCTTTTGCAGATACTAACCTAACCCATCGCTTTCCATCAGGCAAAAAAGTGGTCAAGAATAAGCCAAGCGATGTTAAAATAAAACATAAAAAAACATCCACGTCCCAAATGACATGACACAATTCAAACAAATATTCACCCGACTATTCCTACGCATCAAATAGGTCAGCTAGCTTCGAAACTAATCGTCACAATGCAAAACAACGGTATTACTGGCATGTCCAATTATTCCCCGACACGTTCACTCTACGCATAGTTAAAATATTGAAGGACTGGGCCCAATCCGTCTGTGTCCACGACCCCTGCTCTCTGACTAGGATTAATGGGTAACGTAATTAAAGTAGTTACTAGCAGGTGTGCCTATTGCTCGCATTGAGCTTAATGCGTCTGTAAACGGCGTGGCTGGAAAAGTATTTATTTGTAAACAAAGAGAATGAGCATACATAATAGTAAAGAAATGTTTCTAGAAATGTTAAGTAATGTATATGTGTCTTAATCGGCCTTTTTACAAAACAAGATTTTTCTTATGGTTTTAACCATCGCCTGTTTGAAATAAGAACCTAACAGAACTCGAAATACCGTTCCTTTTACAAAACAGATAACTTACGGTGCTAAGCTGTATTTTTTGTATTAAGAAATTAACCAAAATCGAGATACAGTTAGAGATACAAAAACTGGCTCAAAGCTTTAAGCCAAAGTTAGATCGCGTTTTGAAAAAGTGTTTAAGTGCATTCGTACGTGCGTAAATTTGGCGTTAAGGATTAATCTAACAAAAGCTATTCAAATATTTAAGAATACAATGGATATCTGCATTCAATATAACATCAATATGACTTCGTCAAAACCGATAAACTCAATACGTTAATAGGTAGACATAATTAAGATAACAAGACGATAAGCATAATAAGCATTTGTATAATCATACCTGGTAATTAACAATTGACTTTCAGAAATCAGGGCAATAAATATGTGCCAACGACAAAACACGATACGTCATAGTTACTTTTGTCAATTGGGGAAAGTACAAATTTCCACAACAGTAAAAGACACGAGCAAAACCCAATAATTAGATCAGATTGCAATCGCCCCGAAATAAATATTTATCTTCGGATAAGGAATTAAAATTGCTCTTCAAAAAGTCGAAGATAGGTGAGGTTCAATGATAAATATCAAAAATACCCAAATTACGCAAGGTACGAATAAACATGACAAGTATTTTATGTTTAAGTACATCTTGAGTGGGAAATATAGATAGATTAGATTGGCTACTGTAGTTTTAATTCATTTATCTGAACATTTATCTTTCCCTTATCAAATAATACACCTTTAATTCAGTGTTAAAATAATAAAACATTACCGATTAACTATTTATTTCATCAGTGCACGTGCCATCATGACATGTTTTTTTTTGATCCAAATGTAAATCTAGAACAACACAAATCAGAATTAAATCTAAGATTTTCAACATTCATAGCATCATCAGCATACACCAGCCCACTGCTTGACATAGGCCTCTCCAATTGCACGCCATTCACCTCGATTTCCGACAACTCTTATCCAGCTGCTACCAACCAACCTGCGAAGATCGTCGTTCCACCTAGCCAGAGGGCGTCCTACCTTATGATTGCCGATTCGCTGTCTCCACTCAAGAACACCTCTACCTCAACGCTCATGTGAGGCGGCGAGCCTCCTTGCCGGAGTGCCGCCATGGGATCTGGAGGCAAAGGTCCTCGCGCACATGTGGGAGTGGCGCGAGGAGGTGAAACGCCGGGGCGAAACTCCGCTGCCACGACAAATCGCGGCACGGCGGACAGAGCTCCGGTGTGATCTCATGGCGACATGGCGGGTACGATTGTCGCAACCCAGTGCTGGGCACGCCACAATTGCGGCGGTAAGTCCCCTCTTTGAGGAGTGGATAGAGAGGCGTCACGGCGTCCTCACCTTCCGCCTGACGCAGGTTCTCAGCGGGCATGGGTGCTTCGGTGGGTTCCTGTTCAGGATTAAGCGGGAGGATACGTCCGGGTGTTTCCATTGCGAGGATCGTCTGGAGGACACGGTGGAGCATACGGTGGAGGTGTGCCCTGCCTGGGCGGGGCACCGCCGTGTCCTCGTGGAGGCGATCGGCGGCGGCGACCTCTCGCGTCCGGCCCTGGTGCGAGCCATGATACGGAGCGAGAGGGAATGGGAAACCGTCACCTCCTTCTGCGAAGCAGTAATGCTCGCGAAGGAGGAGGCGGGGCGCGTGAGGGAGTGGCAGTCTCTGCGCCCTAACGTCCCTAGCCGCCGCAGGAGGAGACGCCCCGGGCGTCGGGAGTCCATAGCGGACTCCCGGCCACCGTAGGCGCGAACTTGCGGGTGGCGAGCAATGGGTAGCTCGCGAGTAGGGGTCTACTAGGACCGATGCATGCCGGGGTCGCGTCATTGTTCGAAAGAGATACCGTGACCCTGGCACATGGGCAACTGATGGAACACGGGTGGGTTTTAGTCAGTAAAAGTCTGACACGCCCTCCCGCTCCACCCAGAGCGGGAGAAGTCATTTGATGATTTCCCATCCTGAAAAAAAAAAAAAACCCCAACGCTCATCGATTCTACGGCTAATATGGCTAGCCCATTATTGCCACTTTAGCTTGCTTATTTTGTGAGCTATATCGATAACTTTGGTTCTGTGCCCGATCACATCATTCTGGATTCTATCCGTCAGAAAGACTCCAAGCATAGGTCGTCTCATAGCTCGCTGAGTGACCTTCAATTTATGGACCAGCTGTACCGTGCTCGATCGAGACGAGACGAGCCGAATCGAGACGGCTCTTAAACAGCTTAATAATGGGAAAAAACACCTGGTGAGGCCGGGATTACAACCGTGCTCCGGAAATCAGGAAGAAATCCTGTACTTAAAGACCGTTCTCTGGAAGAACTCCGGAAGTGTGGCGATGAAGCTCACTAGTTTTATTCTTGAAAAAATTTAGTCAGTACTTCTTCAAAAAGGTCTTATCACCCGATAAGACCTTTCTGAAGAAGTACTGACTGACCCATGTCGCTCTTAAGCCACGTATATAAGTTGTTTTCATGAGTCGATACAAATCGTTTAGTCCGATGAATTGTCAAGTTTCAGCCAGTACTGCCGGCCGGGTTTCGAGGAAAATACAGCACCATAGACATCCACACAGTGTAGTAGATTATACAGAAGTTCGAAAGGATGATCAGTCCCTGTGTTTTCCGTTTGTGTACTATGAGAAGGTTTTTAACTTTATTCAGACCTGGTCTGTTTTAGAGTCTTTCCAAACCCAGGCCCACCGAACCGGGAGGGGCCGGACTTGTCGGACGGCCAGTACGGCTTCCGCAAGGGGCGCTCTACGGTGGACGCCATCATGCGCGTGCGAGCCCTCACGACGGGGGATGCAGTGGCCCGGGGTGGGGTCGTCTTGGCGGTGTCTCTAGACATCGCCAATGCCTTCAACACCCTGCCCTGGAGTTGCATTAGGGAGGCACTCCGGTATCACCGGATGCCGACCTACCTCTGTCGCGTGGTCGAGGCCTATCTGACGGATAGGGCCGTCATCTACCCCGGTCACGAGGGGGAATGGAACCGGCCAGAGATGTCGTGCGGTGTCCCACAGGGATCGGTCCTGGGGCCGCATCTGTGGGACATCGGTTACGACTGGGTGCTGCGCGGCGACCTCCCTAGCGGCGTCAGCGTAGTTTGCTACGCTGACGACACGCTGGTCCTTGCGCAGGGGAGGTCGTACGAGGCGGGTGCTGAACTGATGACACGCGGGGTTGCGACAATCGTCGATAGGATCCGGCAATTGGGCCTCGAGATGGCATTGTACAAGTCCGAGGCCATGGGTTTTCATGGTCCTCGGAACGCGCCACCTGCGGGTTCCCAACTTACGGTAGGAGGGGTTCACATCGGCGTCGAGTCGACAATGAAGTACTTGGGACTTGTCCTCGACAGCCGGTGGAACTTCGTTGAGCATTTCCGACGTTTGGCTCCCAGACTGGAGCGAGCTGGGGCTGCATTAAAGCGGCTCCTGCCCAATCTGGGGGGTCCAAACGCCTCCTGCCGGAGGCTCTACACGGGGATCGTGCGGTCCATGGCCCTCTACGGGGCACCGGTGTGGGCGCCCTCACTGAGGCTGCGCCCAGCGCGCCGGTTGTTTGCGGCCCAGAGGGTCATGGCCATCCGGTTAATCCGGGGATACCGCACGGTCTCGTGCGAGGCGGCGAGCCTCCTTGCCGGAGTGCCGCCATGGGATCTGGAGGCAAAGGTCCTCGCGCACATGTGGGAGTGGCGCGAGGAGGCGAAACGCCGGGGCGAAACTCCGCTGCCGCGACAAATCGCGGCACGGCGGACAGAGCTCCGGTGTGATCTCATGGCGACATGGCGGGTACGACTGTCGCAACCCAGTGCTGGGCACGCCACAATTGCGGCGGTAAGTCCCCTCTTTGAGGAGTGGATAGAGAGGCGTCATGGCGTCCTCACCTTCCGCCTGACGCAGGTTCTCACCGGGCATGGGTGCTTCGGTGGGTTCCTGTTCAGGATAAAGCGGGAGGATACGTCCGGGTGTTTCCATTGCGAGGATCGTCTGGAGGACACGGTGGAGCATACGGTGGAGGTGTGCCCTGCCTGGGCGGAGCACCGCCGTGTCCTCGTGGGAGCGATCGGCGGCGGCGACCGCTCGCGTCCGGCCCTGGTACGAGCCATGGTACGGAGCGAGAGGGAATGGGAAGCCGTCACCTCCTTCTGCAAAGCAGTAATGCTCGCGAAGGAGGAGGCGGGGCGCGTGAGGGAGTGGCAGTCTCTGCGCCCTCACGTCCCTAGCCGCCGCAGTAGGAGACGCCCCGGGCGTCGGGAGTCGATAGCGGACTCCCGGCCACCGTAGGCGCGAGCTTGCGGGTGGCGAGCAATGGGTAGCTCGCCGCCCGGTAAGGACCAAGCTCGGGTCGACGGCGCGCAGTGTTCCACGCGCGCCTCAAAGAGATGTCAGCAGCAGTGTAGGGGTCTACTAGGACCGATGCCTGCCGGGGTCGCGTGATTGTTCGAAAGAGATACCGTGACCCTGGCACATGGGCAACTGATGGAACACGGGTGGGTTTTAGTCAGTAAAAGTCTGACACGCCCTCCCGCTCCGCCCAGAGCGGGAGAAGTCATTTGATGATTTCCCATCCTGAAAAAAAAAAAAAAATAAGGCCCACCGAACTGAACATATCTCCCTGCGCCGAGGAGAGACAAGGAGACGTTATTTCCCCGATATTATTCCTAGCCCATTGAAAGAGGTGTTTAAGACGCTGAACTGGAAGGACACGGTATTAACAACAACGGCAAGTACGTACCAAACTTGAGATTTGCAGATGACATCGTCATGCTGGCTTAATCGCTGCATGTCTTGCAGCAGCATGCTGGATTACGCATTTATTAGTACGCATTGGTCGCCGGATGATATTCATTGCTCTGTTAACAAATTCCGAGGAACTTATTCCGAATTACTTAACTAAAAGTCATACACCCGGTTTCACGACCAAAAATTATCGACGCGCCAAATATTGCAACGCAGTGCCATTTTTTGTTAATTTTCGTACCAGAAAATGCGTCATAAACTCAGAAAAAAATTAATTAATGTATAATACAAAGCACACACCCAAACAATACATGTGAGCGCCATGTAAGAATTCATGAATTTCCCAGGATAGGAAAACTTGCACTACGGAAGAAAACCAGAGAGAAAACCTAGTGAAGACATAACTCGTAGCACAGTGTCCATTGAAGTTGTACAAGCAAATAAAGCGAGAAAGATTAGCGCAAGGAATTTATTAGGCAATTATTTAGCTTCCTGGCTAAAACAAGCGAACAAAAATAGCCGCTCTAAACAAATACTTAGCTATAATTCAAGTTAACGCTTGAACAGATATCGTACCTAGTTCCTACCTGGGATATTTACGTATGCTAGTTTTTGCAGCTTCTAGGAATATGTTAATGCCAGCCAGTATCTTTTAAGGCGTTTTTTACCTTCATTTTCTCACAAAAAATAAAGAGAATTACTAAAATACTAGGCGGTTTTAGACGTCATTATTTTTACACACTACTTCACTTAGAACCGCAAAAAGCATGTCTGTATTCAAAGGACACAGTATATATTAAAATATTTAGTTCAAAAGCAGTTCCATTTTGTTGACGTAAGCTCCCGTAAACTTTGTCTATGGCAACGGAATACACACGCCCACTCACAAAAGTTTTAATTACAATTTACAGATACAAGTTTTTCGATAACCCGAATTATTAAACTTTTGTTAAGGAATTAGTTGGAAATTTCGTCTCATATTAAGGATTAAATCCACTTCTGTGAGCGTTTACGGGATAGAAATAAGGGCCGAGGGTTTGGCCGAGATTCATTTTGATTACGAACAGGATTATGGCTTAAGATCCGTGGGACAGGACACACGATGACACGGGCGCTCGTTTAATCTACTACGATTAAGCACATGACCTCACTCAAAGGGAAATTGATAGACTTTTAGTAATTATTGCGAGCCGTAAGTCCGTGAGTCGGCTAGCAGTGAGACGAAGTTCGGAAAATTGATTTTTTTATTTATCTTTAAATTATTCGTAACAGGAAGGTTCCCATTGTTACATCGACCAATTAACAAAAGCAGATTATGTGTTTTGGGAACTTGGGTGCAGCTATCGTTTACTAAGAAAATTTCTGCGTTCGTACAACAAGCTTTACCAATTTAGAGTATTCGCCGTAAGAGGAAATCGTTACTTTAATAGATTTCTAACAATTCCAAGACATGCAATTTGAATTTCCCGCCTCTGACAAACGATGTAGGAAAACGTCGTGAGGAAACACGTTCAATATTCTAAGCATGTGTAATGCTTTGAGAACATTTGTTGAGACTACCACCTGTCACTTTAAGGAATTACAACTTTAAGTACTAGTGTTATCGATTGCCTGGCACACTAATATAGTCGAAGTAGAATCCTTAATGTAGTTATTACGACTTTTTGTTGAACCTATTGAGTTCGATGGGTATTTTTTTTTTTTCAAATGGTTAAGTTTGACAATCTATTACCTACCAGAGATTAAAGAGCAAACATAATAAATTTAGTAGTTATAAAAGTGTGATACTCCCTGGCCGCGCCACAGCGGAAATTTAAAAAAAGATGTTTTTAGATAAATTGTACCATTTATGTACTATACGGTACATGTAATAAAAAAATTGTACCTCAACGAAAATTGAAATATAACGAAGTTTTTGTGGCGCGGCTGGGGAGTATACTCCCTGGCCGCGCCACCACGGCTTTCGGAAACTATCAGGCGTACCCGGACATATGGCACACCAAAGAATTGTACGGAAATTGTACTTTTCCGTACGCTACAAGGAGATTCGAAAATTTAATAATTTTAGAAATTATAGCCTTGCGTTGGTGGCGCGGCTGGGGAGTATACTCCCTGGCCGCGCCACCAAGAATTAATAGACGTACTAGGACGTAGTATACACTAAAGAATTGTACGGAAATTGTACTTTTCCGTACGCTACAAAGAGATTCGAAAATTTAAGTATTTTCTAAATTATAGCCTTGCGTTGGTGGTGCGGCTGGGGAGTATACTCCCTGGCCGCGCCACCAAGAATTAATAGACGTACTAGGACGTAGTATACACTAAAGAATTGTACGCTTTATGTACTATTCAAAAAGGTCATAACATTGCGGAAAGGTATAATATCTTAAGAGAAATCACCAAATCCAGATTAAGTGCAACAGCAGAGTTGTTGATCTGTGTACTTACTAGATGTGGCCTCCAAAGTAGAAGCAGTGGAATTATCTCGGTGAGATAGTAAAATCGAAGTGCTAGAAATAAGCAACAAAATAGAATCCATTTGCTTAACAAGAATAATTGACCTTCAGGAAGAAGATTAGAAGTCGGTAAGTACTTTTTATAAGGTACAGTCAGCAACGAAAATCGTTAACACATTTTAGATGAAATGTGTAAATGTCGTTTAAATTCATACAAAATGATTGAATTTTTTTGCATTAAATTTTACATTTATGCCGGTTGCTTTTACAAAACACTCAATAACTATGATTTCAAAAACTGAAACGTTGTTCTTCTTCGTCCTTGACTATACCTCCGTAAAAATATGTTAATTTAAAAACTGTAGGCACTTCAACCAATGATGGCAATAGGTTCGCTCTCTTATTACATGGGGCCTAAAACATACCTATCACGACCACCGACACGCCATCCTCATCTAGTTAAAAAAAATATGATTGAAATATATCATAACTGGCGAAATGTTGGTGTACCTCTGCCCAACGCTTCAGGAAAACGTGTGTATGTAAAATTTATGAAGTGATGATTAAATGATTGTGGCCCTAGCTTATAAGTCTGAAAAAGCTGACACAACAAAATTTCTGGGACTAATAATAGATTGTAAATTGAATTGGAAACCCCAAATAGAGGCACTTAGTAAAAAATTGAGTAGTGCAGCCTTCGCTCTGAAACAGCTTGCTGTTGTTCTCAACACAGATGCGCTAGTTACTGCTTACTATGGATTAGCCGAATCAATTCTTAGATATGGAGTTATCTTCTGGGGGAATAGCACGGACATTGAAATAGCGTTTCGGGCACAGAAAAGATGCATTAGATCGATGTTTAGACTGCAAACAATGGACAGCTCTAAACCTTATTTTATAGAGCGTAAGATATTGACATTACCTTCATTATATATCCTGGAAACAATAATGTTCATAAAATCCAATTCTCATTTATTCCAGCATTTGTCTGATGTTGCTCCTAGGAATAGACGTGATAATTTCAAACTCTGTGTTCACGGCGCTAAAACAACTCTTATGCATAAGAGTATCTTTTGCATGGCTCCGAACATTTTTAATAAAATACCCAAATCGTGAAAAACGTTAAATATTTCTGCTCTAAAAAGTAAATTAAAGAAAATACTAACTGAAAGAGCGTATTATAGTGTATCGGAATTTATGAAAGAGGACAATTTTCTCCGTTTTTGAGATGACAATGTTGTATTTTGGACTTTATTAATTTTTTAACCAATGTATTTTTTTTTTTTGAATATTTGTAATTTTAGTGACATTTTATTTTATTTCATATTTATTGACCAACTAATTTAATCACTACTTTGACATTGAATTGTAATATAAATATTAGGTATCTTTAATGAATAATTTAGAAATGTAATTTTGATGAATATTATAACGGTTATGCACCATCTCTTCCTACCAATTTGTACGCCACGAAATGCGGCTGAACATGTCTGCCCCCCTAGCCAAGTCACAAACGTTTACCGTTCTACAATCGGTAACGCCTCAGTGTCAGCAATTGTAGAAAACGATAAGTTGATAGCCATGTTGAAGCGCATGAGTCGGCCGCTCGTTCTACAATGTCTTTAGAAAAACGACACATTATAACAAAGGATTTAGCGTTGAACGTTATAGAAACGATAAAAAATCATTCTATCACTTTGAACGATGTGAATTTGGCTACGAATTTTCTGTTCGTTTGTTCTAACCACGTGACTTAACGTTGAACGACTAGCGTTAACGATTGCAGATTATCAACTTGGCTAGGGGTGCTGATCTTTCATGTATTTCCTTATTATCTTGCATGCAATGTATGTACACCACACCATGTTTAAACAAATAAAATTTACTTACTTACTTACTTAAAAAAAGCACTTCAATGCGTAACACACTATTACATTGCTTCATAATTATGTTCAAAAATTTTGTCTCCTCAACAATGTAAAAAAAAATGAATGTTGTTAAACTGTCAAAATGAAAGCCATTCCTATCGTTAGTGTTACGCAATAACATCGCCGTAATATATGCATATAGTAGTATACACAACGTACAATAACTACACAAGAACACTTTTTAGTTAATCAAAAGATGGTTAAAGGAAAAACATCATGATATTTTAAACATGTTTTAATAAACTCTACAAAATATTTTCCGTTTTCAACGTAATACTACGATAAAAACAGTTTATAAGCAGGCATGTTAACGTTTTGACTGTCTTCTAATTATAGAAACGTGAATGTTTCACATGAACACTTGGTGGCCCTGAAAAGGGCCTTTTGTTAATTGTCCTGCCATCATACGTCATTAATTTATTGTGTACATGATGCAATGCACCATTATATGTTGTGTTATTTTGGGTACTGTTACTGTGGTGTTTAGGTCATCGTAACATTCCCATCTACCATTACGTCTACACCAGGCTCTGTAGTGGCGCATATCAGTACAAAATTGTACAAAAAATACATAGATAATCTTGAAATCGTTCAACATAAATTCCTTAAAGCCACACATTATCGTTGCTTCCGAAAAAAAACATCCTACGTTAATTTATTGAAATATTACAAATTAACTACTTTAAAGAATAGACGCATTTTTTTGGAAACTAAATTTCTCTATGACCTGTGTAATAACAAATATGACTGCTCAGAGTTAACAAACAAATTGTGCTATATAGTACCTAGAACGATTATGCGACGTGGAGTGCGAGGACGCCCGCTATTTGCAGTGTCTTCTACTCGCACCAAAGCGGGGGTCCGCGCACCTCTACGACGTTTAGCAAATAATTATAATACCCTTTTTTCAGAGTTAGATTTATTTTCTTTGTCAGCTAACAAAGTTCGCATTGATCTACTTAAAATGATCGAAAAAACGGAAGATTAGCCGTATTATCAATTATGTAAATGTTAGTATTATAAGAAAAATAATTATTTTTTGCATGTTTAATTAGTAGTGTTGTACTAGTGCTCTTCATTACATTTGAATATGTATCATGTGGATTACGTAGTTGGTTACGCACTGATATGCCTAGATTATAAGCTATTGTAACCATGAATAGTGTGTAACTGTTGGTTTTCCCTAACAAATAAAATAAAATTAAATATCAGGTAAATACTCTATGACAGCAACCAAAGCATATATTTTTTGTTGTAAATTCAAACTTTTTGGAATATGATTTATATCAATCAAATCGATGTCATCTAACTCAAATATTAGGATTTCGTTTAACTTATAACTAATGATGTGTGTGCCTGTACATAGCATATCATTGACGATCTTTCTACATTGCCGATTATTATCTAGCTCTAACATTGAGTCTGTTGCTTCTTCAAGAGCTGTTATTCCTTTGTCAGACAGAGTGAGCACGTTCAAAGGCATATGTGAACATTTACATCACTTCATAAATTTTACATACACACGTTTTCCTAAAGCGTTGGGCAGAGGTACACCAACATTTCGCCAGTTATGATATATTTCAATCATATTTTTTTTAACTAGATGAGGTCGGCGTGTCGGTGGTCGTGATAGGTATGTTTTAGGCCCCATGTAATAAGAGAGCGAACCTATTGCCATCATTGATTGAAGTGCCTACAGTTTTTAAATTAACATATTTTTACGTAGGTATAGTCAAGGACGAAGAAGAACAACGTTTCAGTTTTTGAAATCATAGTTATTGAATGTTTTGTAAAAGCAACCGGCATAAATGTAAAATTTGATGCAAAAAAATTCAATCATTTTGTATGAATTTAAACGACATTTACACATTTCATCTAAAATGTGTTAACGATTTTCGTTGCTGACTGTACCTTATAAAAAGTACTTACCGACTTCTAATCTTCTTCCTGAAGGTCAATTATTCTTGTTAAGCAAATGGATTCTATTTTGTTGCTTATTTCTAGCACTTCGATTTTACTATCTCACCGAAATAATTCCACTGCTTCTACTTTGGAGGCCACATCTAGTAAGTACACAGATCAACAACTCTGCTGTTGCACTTAATCTGGATTTGGTGATTTCTCTTAAGATATTATACCTTTCCGCAATGTTATGAACTTTTTGAATAGTACATAAAGCGTACAATTCTTTAGTGTATACTACGTCCTAGTACGTCTATTAATTCTTGGTGGCGCGGCCAGGGAGTATACTCCCCAGCCGCGCCATCAACGCAAGGCTATAATTTCTAAAATACTTAAATTTTCGAATCTCTTTGTAGCGTACGGAAAAGTACAATTTCCGTACAATTTTTTAGTGTATACTACGTCCTAGTACGTCTATTAATTCTTGGTGGCGCGGCCAGGGAGTATACTCCCCAGCCGCGCCACCAACGCAAGGCTATAATTTCTAAAATAGTTAAATTTTCGAATCTCCTTGTAGCGTACGAAAAAGTACAATTTCCGTACAATTCTTTGGTGTGCCACATGTCCGGGTACGCCTGATAGTTTCCGAAAGCCGTGGTGGCGCGGCCAGGGAGTATACTCCCCAGCCGCGCCACAAAAACTTCGTTATATTTCAATTTTCGTTGAGGTACAATTTTTTTATTACACGTACCGTATAGTACATAAATGGTACAATTTATCTAAAAACCTGTTTTTTTTAAATTTCCACTGTGGCGCGGCCAGGGAGTACCACACGTTATAAAAATAAAAATATATTAATCACCAAATACAATCTCTCACTTCTCAGTTCTGATGAACTCTACTATCGCCGCCATCCAAAATGGCCGCTGCCCCTAGTCCCCATAGTAACAAAATATATAATAACATATGTATACGCGGAGCAGTAAATTTAGTCTACGGCTATAAAACACTCGCGAGCCAAAGACACCGAGTGGAACACATCCCAGTGGACGAATTTACCGACGAGGGGTGTAAACTACCCTGCACTCCATGAAAATGCAGCGTGAACATGTCCAACGGAAATATATGTATAAACACAGTCTTATACGCTACTGGAAATGTAGTATTCTTTCGATTTTATAGACACATTTCCTTGTGGAAATGGGAATCGAGGAACGTCTTGATGTCGGTCGACTAGAAAATGAGTGTCAAAGGCTTGTCAAATTTATATTCTGATGCTTTGGGAATGAGAGGAACAATGTGCGAACGTTCATTTTTACATAAATTGAGCGTATTATAATGATACGGATGGATAGAGTCAACCATTTTGAATTTAGGGTTTCTGGTTTGTTGTTCCAAGTTTAATATTATTCATGTTTATTTATTATTAGTAATGTTTATTAATAATATTCTACTACATCATATATTGCAACATGAACGGTGATCCCCAAACTAGACGTTAGTCTGTATCTTGGGGATCAGAGTTGTACATTTCGTTAAATCCAAAAAGATCGTACACGGTAATTATTAACAAAATCAAACAAAAAAATTACGTTAATGAATTATAGTAGAACACAAAAATATGTAAACAATGAGTAAAAACAATAAAACATGTATAAAATATTGGTAATAACAACTCTTCATACAAAATTTTAGTGTGTGTGCGTTTGTGAGAAGTGTAGTGAGGTGTGTGTGTGTGTGTGTCCGTGTATGTGTGTGATTGTTTCTGAGTGAGAATAGGAGTGCTGTCAGTTTGTGTAGGCTTACTTCATATGTAGTTATTTATAGATAATCCTTTCTGTTTCGTCGTAGGAGAGTGTGAGTAGCCAGGACTTAATGATCTTTTTACACTGGGATCTTTTGAGGTCTATTATGTTGCAATTCTTAACAGTTTCGTTGTATATGCGTGGATGTAGATAATCCGAAGTTTAAATAGTAATAATTTAGGAGCTACATGGGTCCAAACTAACTGTTGAAAATTTTAATAACTTCAAAAGCGCCATAAAAGATCGTAAATCTTCATGGTAATAGTTAAAAAGTTTCCCATCTTTTGTTCCAGTATTTTCTACCAAAGTAAAAAGTCCCACTTTTGTAACAATAGCAACAATAGTGGTCCAGTATTTCGCCGTAGATTTGTCGTTGGAGTCGAAAATTTAGTGCAACCTCTTTTAAACTTGACCTGTTACCGGGATTAATGACTTCGATAGAGCAGCTTATAGCAAAAAATATTCAATACTCAAATCTTTCTTCCTTTACCATAATATGTCTGTGTGTATTTTTAAAATGAATTAACTTTCTTAGTCAATCGAATACTGTTACAATGTTTTCAGTTGAACGAAAGTTAGATTTGATTGAAGATTACTCAATCATTAAATTGACGAGCTTTCATTTGGTAACAGTTGAATTGTTAGTATGAAATGTTTTCCTAATTTTCAAGTTGTTATATGTAAAAAAAACCATTTGAATTGAATAACTGTTGTTGTACTGTTTTCTTTTCTTTTTGTGTGCCTGTTCTTTCTTTGCGTCAAGTTTACCGCAAATAATCATATTTTCTTTCTTTCGTACTTTTGTAGGTTTAGGCTTAAACATATTTAACAATGTTTAAAATAAATGCTTTATATAATACGTTCGTCAAGGACAATCTTTTAGTAATTATTTAGTCATCCAATGAATTCAGCTTTTAGGAAATGTGATTTTTGTCATCAAATATGCAGCTAATTGAATTTTGAAAGCACTGAATGGGTATACTTTTTTTATACGTGTGAGTATTCTGTAGTATAATTATGCTCCTTCAAAAGTTATAATTTTTTTTCCAAACTTAGTTCTCATCTTTGGCAAAATCAGAAAACTAGCTCAGCGACAGCTACTTGTTTTACTTTAGTAAACGATTAATTAGTCTGTATTCTTGTGTTGAGTGCCTTACGAATAGAAATATATTTTCTCTTTACTGTTTATATTTCCAATATAAACACTATTTTAAACTAACGAACCCCAAAAATCATAATACCATCTCAAACTAACCCATTGATACAAAAATATAGTAATAAAGAAGTCTCCATAGCTTTCTAGAGGAAGTGTCGGGTGCTACGTCCTCCGCTAGGGCGGATTACACGCCGCCCGCCAGCCGCAACCCGCGCCCTCCCTAGCGCCGCTTTGTATTATCTTCTACAAGATTTTTCCTTTGTAAAAACAAACAGTATAACTTTGCCTATTTAAAATTCCTGCACTTCCGTGCATCAGTTAATTTTACGCGATAACATTAGCTAAAGGAAAAAGATCAAAATAATGCCCCCAACTTAAACGATTGCTTTGAACGCTGTCCTACTATTTCTGGTATAGGCAACTATTTAAGGATTTTATTTGGGTTGACTATGAGCTCAATTATGAAGTCTTTCTTCAATGTAACTGATCTAAGTTGATTTTCTAAAGCTAAAGACACGTAAAGTAAAACTTATGCTTGATAGAGGTGACAGGGTATTTTGATCCATGTGCTCCATTTCACATAACTTAAACCCAACATGCATTTACTACCCACAACAAAAAAAAAACCAAACGATTTGCTGACGATGAAAAATGAAATGCAGCTACAATTTTACAACCATTCAACAACAACACAACTTCAACAAGCTTATTACAGAAATCTATAAATCACACGTTCCGAACCGAACGCTAAGTTCCAAATAGAAACAGAACTTTCCACCTATTCACTTCCAAAGGAATGTAAAATAAAAACTCAGTTACTAGTTCAATATAGGTGTTGCAGTTAGCTTATGCTTCTGAGAAGACTTCCCGCCTCGCAACTCAACCCTCCCTTCAGCGGTGCCTTAGATTCCTTCCTGACCTACTTACAAGTTCACACTTACACTTCACATTTCTATTCACATGATTATTCTCGCAAAAAACTGCAGCTTAGAAAAACATTGTAGCTTGAAATCGGGTTGTGACACATTTCGTCTGTTCAATTTTGAGATGTTTTTTTTCTGTGTTTACTGCAATTGTAGCATCATTTTTGTTGAATATAAATGAGATTATTGTTTTATCATTTCGGATTTACTTAAATCTTTTTTTAATAAAATAAAAATTGATTTCTGCTCGTTGGTAAGAGCATCACTTGATAATCGATTTCTCTATTTTATAGTTTAGGTATTTTTTTAAATTTTAAACTTGAAAAGAACTAAACGTCCCTTTTCTAATTAGAGAGTTTGTATGAACTATTTAAATCTGGTCAATATAACGTCTGTGAGGTCCGTTAGTATGAACCAATCAGCACTATTTTGTCGCATTTTTCCAGACATAAAATGCATTCTTAGTTTACCAACTATGACTTACACAGACTCACTGCAGCGCTATTATTACACTAATACAATTATGGAATATAATTAGCTGCTGTAGAGGCCGCCTCCGCCCTACGAGTTAAAACTTTAATCCTATCTGTATTCACAGACCGGGAACTCCGACTACACCGCAACACTCTAATGAACTCTCTTTGATTTCAATCTCTTTGTGAGCACATGCACTATCCACAGCCAGGCTTACATTGAGTAAGTTCTTGATTTCCACTAATTGAAATTATCAACTCACTTGTTTTTGTCCTTTTTATTAATTATTTAGCAGCAAAAACATTAATTGTCATGTTGTGTTTTTCCCCAGACCATATAAGTACATCATATGGAAAATACGTTCATATAATTATTAATTATTGATATCTAAATCTAATCAACAAACGATTCTTGTTGTCATATCAGCAGTTAATTGGGTAAAACACAAGACTAGGTAGGTTGTTTTGATAACGTCAGAAAAAATATAATTACCCTGATCAACGTGAAATTTATATAATCTAGTCATAAGCTTAAATTACCAACCGTGGACCAGTAGTTCCATTTTACATATGTGGATTTAAAGTACACAAGAGTGTGCAGGAATTAGCGAATAGATAAATGAGACATGGTCGTCAAATAAAGGCAGTAGTTTGAAGCATTATATTTATGAAGTTGTCCTGTTAAATCAAAATAAATGAAAATAAATTATCTCAGAAAGCAGTTATGCAAGTACTGTTCTGCTTACGCATAGCAAAAATCGATATACAAAAAACTTTTTACAAAAAAAAAAAACAACCGTCTACCTTAAAAAACACTACAAAGTCAAAAATAACTTTAATTTCGGAAGTCGGTGTCTTAGGATTTGTGTTTAGGGTTTTTTTTGCCACCGACTTCCAAAATTAAAGCTAATTTTGACTTTGTTGTGTTTTTTTTTTAAGGAAGTCGGTTGTTTTTTTTTTTGTAAAAGTTTTTATTTTTAACTTTTAGTTATGGTAGATACCTCGCACTAATCTAATCGCGTTATTCATTTGTCGCGCAAAAAGTCAATGCAAATTTTACACTTATATGGTTTTCACATGGACTCCATTGTCCGAATGGAACCAAATTAAAATGGGACCATTCGGGAAGCACCAGCTTTCAAACAAAAAATAATCATCAAAATCGGTTCCCCCAGTTCAAAGTTATGAGGTAACAAACATTAAAAAAAACTTACAGATGAATTGATAACTTCCTCCTTTTTTTGAAGTCGGTTAAAAAGCTTGCAGAGGAAAAATAAATTGGTAGATACATTAAGAGATGTCAGCTAGTGGCTCGCGGATTTTTATTGGTGGGTTTACTGGAAGCCGCAAAACATTAAATCTAAAAAAAAAACTTTTTTTAATTAAAGGCCTATGAATGGTAATTTGTTAGTAAACATGTATTATTATGTTTATTTATCACATTTTCATTATTTAAACAATTTATATATCCACTTTTTTCTCAGAATAAAATCACTCACACGTTATATAAAATTTCTGTGGCATACTTTAAAAAATTAAGATGTTATTCAAAGTTTTTTACAACATTCTTTTTTTTTCTCTAATCATCACCATTTCAGCCGAAAGACATCCACTGCTGGACATAGGCCTCACCCGATTCGGGGCTTTATATCTAATACTAGCTTCTGCCCGCGACTTCGTCCGCGTTAAATTTCTTGTTCCCGCGACCTTTCCCGTCGCGTCGAATCGCCTACCCATGCGATTTTCTCCGTTTGTGCAACATTTTTCATTACTGCTCCGCTCCTCTTGGTGATGTTATATATAACATCATGCTTACACCAAGAGGAGCGGAGCAGCCTATTTATAGCCTATTTATCGAGGAAGGCTTCCTCGATAAATAGGCTACTCAACACAAACAAGAATTTTTCAATTTGGACCAGTAGTTCCTGAGATTAGCGCCATCAATCAAACAAACAAACAAACTCTTTAGCTTTATAATATTATATAGTATAGATGATATGGTTATATATTACTGTGCAATGCCAACATAGAAGCAAATCTGTAAAATTGCTGCTACTGCTTTTAATTTCCTTTATCTTTTGCCTTGATGATTAAAATCGATATTATATTATTACATTCATCATTATCATATCAGCCACTCCACTCGCCGAACATAGGCCTCCCCCAATTTGGGGGGGTTTGCCATAATTGCCACGCCAGTATGGTGGTAAAATGCGTAGAGAATGCTGCTGTTTAGTAAGTTCCAATCGCCTCTTACGACACCCACGAGAAGAAATCTATACTAGAATCTATACTAATATTATAAAGCTGAAGAGTTTGTTTTTTTGATTGAACGCGCTAATCTCAGGAACTACTGATTCGAATCGAAAAAATATTCTTGTGTTGAGTAGCCTATTTATTGAGGAAGGCTATAGACTATATAAAATCACGCTGCAACGAAAAGGAGCAAAACAGCGACGAAAAATATACAAAAACTGTGAGGCAATGCGATGCGACGGGAAGGATTATGGGAGTCAAAATTTGACGCGGACGAAGTCGCGAGCAGAAACTAGTATATACTATAAAATATTTATTTTAATTCAGTTAAAATGTTTTTTGACAGCATAGTGATAAGATGCATATTTTGCTTTTAATATTTTTTTTTGTTGACTGTACTAAGACTATTCATTCTGAATCACAGAGCAATGTGTCGTTGATTATCAGCTCAGATTTAGATTAGACGAAATTAACTAGATGATAAGACGTTAATTATACTATAAATAATGCTTCTCCTTATGAAATTAATCACTGGCTAGTCTGACTTATATATAAAATGAAACTGTTTCTCGGAGTATGCTTGGCTTTTGCCGCAGCTGTATCTGCAGTGGAGATCGGTACTCCTGAACCCAACAGCCCTGTATTTGGCTACCACACTCGGTTTGGTATTCCTGAGGCTGCAAGGATCAAGAAGTTAGAAGAAGCTGCAGTCGAAGATGCAGAGATCAACGGTCAAAGAATCGTTGGTGGATCCGCAACCACCATCTCCACGACTCCATACCAGGTAATACTATGTTTTTGATTTCTTTATTTTTAATGGTTCAGTGCCAACTTTAAAGATGCTAATACACAATGTAGTCTAATAAAAAATGGAGCCAAATTTCTTCAAAAATTATAGCTGCTCGTTAGAAAGCACTAGTTTCAACAACGTATTTTACATATTTTTTATTCTACTTTATGCAGGCTGGTCTCGTCATCACAGTTTTTGTCATCTTCCAATCCGTGTGCGGTGCGTCCCTCATCTCTGCCAACCGTTTAGTGACCGCTGCTCACTGTAACGGTGACGGTATTCTCACGGCTAACTCCTTCACTGTTGTGCTCGGCTCCAACACCTTATTCTCCGGTGGCACCCGGATCTCCACCACTGACATCGTCATACACCCCAACTGGACTCCTACCACCGCTGCTAATGATATCGCTATCCTTCGCATCTCCCCTGTTACTTTCAGCAGTAAGTATGTTTTAATTGGCTTCTTCGGTTTAAATATATGAGTATTACATAGAGGATATCACAGATGTTACTATGACTATCCTATTACCTTGACTAAGTAATATAATTATACGAATAAATTGATTGTTTTTACTTGATTTAGGCTATGTTATTTTTAAACATCTTTTGTTTATTTCTAGACGTGATCCAGCCTATCGCTCTTCCCAGCGGCAACGACCTCACCAATGACTTCACTGGCTCGACGGCTCTCGCTTCCGGATTCGGTCTCACTGTCGACGGTAAGTGATCTAATTCACCGTTGTAATTGACCAAACACATAAGACAGTCTTTTTTCCCTATTTTATTAATTAATTTTTTTATTTTTTATTTCATCACTAGACCATGAAAGCCCCTGAAAGCAAACCCTATAAACAATCATAAAAGATTAAAGTGTCGACCCTCGATTTAATTCTATGAACCACACTATGATATTGATGGTGGAACAGAGTTGTTTTTAACAAGTTATACCCTAAATTTTCAGGGGGTTCCATCAGTACCAACCAACAGCTGAGCTCTGTAACCCTGCCTATCATCACGAATGCCGAATGCGCGGCCGTGTATGGCCCATGGGTTCACTCGACCAACATTTGCACCAGCGGCGCGGGCGGCAGGGGTACCTGCAGCGGTGATTCTGGTGGCCCTCTCGCCCTAACTAGCAATGGCAATCAGATCTTGGTAAGGATGTTGTGAAACCCAAATTTTACATATTTTTATCCGTAAATGTTGTTACAAAAAGTGCTGGCGTTCCATTCAGTACCAAACATGAACGCTGAAAAGATACAAATAAGGTTATATTATATGAGTATTTGTTTTAAGAGATTTGTCACACTTTGTCTACAGGTCGGTGTTACTTCATTCGGTGCCGCGGACGGTTGTGCCATTGGCTTACCTGCTGCTTTCGCCAGAGTAACTGCATACGTCAGCTGGATCCAGTCCGTGTAATCTCCTTTTACAATCTTAAACAGAAAATTCTCATAATAAATATTTTTTTCAATAGGCATACGTTATTTTTATTTCCCATCGCGTTGTACCTACCCATTACCCAAAAAAAAAATTGAACTTATGTTAAATTTTAAAACGAATACTTTTATTTACAAGTTCTTGATTTCCGCTAAGTAAACAAATTACGTGTAAACTACATTTTTTAATATTAAAACAAAAAAAAATGTGTTATCCACTAGATAACGAAAAAAATCCCGCAACTCTGCAATTTTAGAGATCTACAAAAATAACGTGGGAAGGATGCTGCCCTGTGGTATCCCATATGTGATGGCATGATTGTCACTGTACATATTACCAACCATACTCTCTGCATGCGATTTTGGAGGTAGTCAGACAATAACATAATAGTAAGCAAATCTCTTACTCAAAGGCTAGCTTAGCCTGTACAATAAAAGTGAAGGACACACAGTGTAAAACGCTTTTGCCAAGTTCAGAAAGGTTAATACCACTAATTGATCACCAGATAATTTTCATCTGAATGTTGTCACGATATTTACATTTATGTGAGACTAGCTTTTGCCAGCGGCTTCGCCCGCGTGGAGTTCGGAAATTATCCCGCGGGAACATACTACTAGGATGAAAAGTACCCTATGTGTTACTCCAGGTTATAAACTATCAGTGTGCCAAATTTCATTTAAATTGGATGAGTAGTTTTTGCGTAAAAGAGGAACAAACATCCATACATCCATACATACATACTTTCGCGTTTATAATATTAACACTTCGTCTGTAAACGTTTTTTCGACGCCTCCCGTCTGTAAACGTGGGTATTTCAAGTCCGGTGGTTTTTTTGAACCTGTTAATGCTTTCGAAAAAATTCAAAAAAATTCATGCTAATGTGTGAAATCTTCAATTTAATATATTGATCATAAAATTGTAGGAAAATTCATTTTTGCATATATTTTTTATTAAAAAAATGGAGCAACTTGCTGAAAAAACGGAGGTTTACTCAAAAAATCGCAACTTTATGAAAAATTAAGTTATTGTAATTTAAGAAAAAACTAATTAAAGGTTAATCATGCAGTTTTCAGAAAAAAATATATTTTATTTTATTTTGACCAATAAATGCTCAAAAGTTTGGACAGGTAAAACTGAAACATGTATTAAACATTAGTATAAACACATTTAATTATCAAACCGCGACCGTTGTTCCATTATACTAGCACAGAAAAATGTATGTTATTTAAAATAAATAATAGTTTAAAAAACGAAAAAACACGCTTCAATCAAAATAATGGAAAAAAGCGTGGGGTGCTATCAATAAAAATATACCTTTAAAAGCACCCCATGCTTTTTTTCCATTATTTTCTACTTTTTAGTTTGGTTTTCTATGGAAGCGTGTTTTTTAGTGTTTTTAAACTATTATTTATTTTCTATTTTGTAGGGTGTTTCGAATTTTGAGACGTATGTCAGCGTAGTTTTCGAAGACAAATTTTTGCTGTCCTGGTAACCCTGGCAAGGATAATGGCACTTTATGAAATTATTGCATTGTCGGTGTTTGACAGGTGTGCAAAGTTTGAATGAAATCTGGTCGTTTAAAGTAGGTCAAAATGCGCTATCAGGAGTCGGTTACAAACAAACATATAACTGAAGCTAATATAAAGCGTGTAAAAAAAATCTTCTCATTCTGTACTTTTAATCATGAGAAAAACAAGATAAAATGAAAAAAAAAATTCATTAACGAGTTCAGTATACGGCATCTGTAAACCTGGGTATTTCGTGTCCGTTCCGATTTTCAACTGCGCACTGTTTCTGCATAGAAGGGACTAAGACCTTCAACTTTAGGTGTCAAGTCCATTTTCTGTTTAATTTATTTAGGTAGGGATAGTAGCTGTATCTATTCGCTCGTTAGAAAATTATTGAAATAAACAGTTTTGGGTCGGACACGAAATACCTAGGTTTACAGACGAAGGGTTAAGTAGGATGAATAGGTGTGTTAACCTCACATAATATTGTAAATATAGGTATGTAGTTGAACTATTGAAACCAAAACTGACTGAGACAATAAATGAGTCTGATTCTAATGACGTGTGGCTGACCATTATATGTGCACTGGATGTTTGCACCGTTTTACTCAAATATATAATTGTAGATATCGTTATAATATAATCTTTTGTTGATAAGATAAGATTTATAAGCTTAAGATCTTTAAGCTGACGTTACAGTCCGCACTGTAGTTATGGTATCTATACTAATCTAATTTGAAATTATATTTCTTTAAATAATTACCGTTTTAACATAACCTACACATATGTTTCTGTCATGGAACGTGAACTCAGACCAATTGTTTGAAAGTTACGTACTTTTGATACGAATTTACTTACACCGAATTATAGCGATCTATCAAGAGATTTAGATAAGGAGTAATTAACTAGATGATAAGGTGGTAATTACGAGTATGCTATAAATAAATATAATGATTTATCTTAAGAGAAACTCACTGGCTAGTGTGTTTTGTATTAAAAATGAAGCTGTTTCTCGGAGTTTGTTTAGCTTTAGCTGTAGCTGTAGTGCAATCTGCAGTGGTCATTACTAGCCCTGAGCCCGAAAGCCCCGTTTTTGGCTACCACACGCGATTTGGTATTGCTGAGGCTGCTAAGATCAAAAAACTGGAAGAAGCTTTAGTAAAAGATGCAGGTTTCACCGGCCAAAGAATCGTTGGTAGCTACTCCATACCAGGTAATATTTTTAACCTCTAAGTCCCTGAGATACTACATTTGGTATAGACACAATGGTTTTTTAATTGTGTCTGTAATTACGGCATTCAATGGGTTAATCTTCCTTCTTGTGGAATAATTCAAAACCAACAAAAAATAAGCAAACATCTAAAGCGAATTTACGCACACTGTGGTAGCGAAATCATAGCAGCGACACCGCAACGGCCATCTTATAGCGGAATTACTATTCCACTATGACATGGCCGTTGTAAGAAGCAAAACAAAAGCGAAACTGCCTACTCTAACATACAGATTTGATAATGATTCTATTTCTTTCCCGCGTCACTTCGCCAGTCTGCTGGGAAGACAGTAGCACCAATTCGCGCTTAGCCCGCTCTATTGATGCGGTACTACATGTCGACAACTTTATAAAGCGAAACACTTTTTTATGAATGTTGATTTCATAGAAATCTTATCCAAGAGAACAGAAGTACCCTATACTGGTATTACCAAGACTAAGCGACAACATTTCGCTTCGATCACCACAATTCAACTGACTTTCATGATGTTCCACCACTAGATTCGCGACATAATCTAGTAAAGTTTCTTAGCGGAATTTTTTAATAGATTTCCCATCATTATTTTCACGGCAGAGAAGTATTAAGGCCCTTAATTTTACTACTACCCTATAAAAAAGCGACACTCATAATTGTGGCCACACCTGCAATAATATTATGTCCGGCATTTTTTTAAGAACTGATGTTTACAGAATATTTATCATCTATTTTGTCTAGACTGGTCTCGTCATCCAATTTATTATCAGCTTTCAATCCGTGTGTGGTGCTTCAATCATCTCTCACAACCGCCTTGTAACCGGTGCACACTGCAACCATGACCATGTGTGATCACGGCTAACTCCTTCACTGCTGTCCACGGCTCCAACACTTTATTCGCCGGTGGTACCCGCATCACTACCAGAGACGTCGTTATGCACCCTAATTGTAATCCTTCCACCGCTCTGCTAATGACGTTGTTATCATCCGCATCAACTCTATTTCTTTTAACAGTAAGTGTACATTGATGTTCTGTTCTTGATTAGAAATATCGATATGATCAAGACTGCACTCCATATTTCTTGTTGGTTTCGTGATCCAGGCCATCGCCCTTCCCAGTAACAACGAGCTCTCTAACAACTTTAACGGCGTGACTGCTCGCGCCTCCCGATACGGCTCCACTTCCGACGGTAAGTTTACATTCACATAAATATTAGCCGGAACGATCACCCTGTAAATGTACTTCTGAAAGATGAATGAGTCTTCTTTACATGTAATACCATGAAAATCACGCTTCGATAATTGCGACGACTCGGTTTTACGTGTAAACTATGAAGGGCGATAACGATTTGTGATAACATTGACCCTTTCACTACTTTTCCGATGTAACTATTCAATGCCTCTTATTTCTCAGGTTGTAGCATCAATTCCAGCTAACGCTTGAGCTCCGTGAACCTCCCTATTATCACGATTACCAAATGCGCGGCCGTGTATGGCCAATGGGTGCACAGCAGCAACATCTACACCAGCGGCGCCGGCGGCAGAGGCACCTGCAGCGGCGACTCCGGTGGCTCTTGTCGTCACCAGCAACAACAGAAGGATCTTGGTACAAAGAATCCATATGCTGTTACAAAAACTGACAAACGTGAACCCTGAGACGGTTTAAATAAGTTTCAATTTATAAATGGGTGTTATTAAATTTCCGTACTTCGCTTACAGGTCGGTGTGCCTTCGTTTGGTGCCGCGGACGGTTGTGACATCGACTTACCTGCTGCCTTCGCCAGAGTGACTTCGTACTTCAGCTGGTCGCTGTCCCTATAACCTCCTACACTGTTAAACACGAAATGATCAAAATAAATTATTTTTATATGACAATCAACATGCGTTTAATTTTATTTCTTTCGGCAACACAATTCATACATTGCCCGTACATCAGTAAGGTAAACTTATATCATGAATTTATTTATTTAAATATTTACAAAACAAATAACAGACTTAAAACATTATTAATAGTTTGTACATGTATATAAAAAAGATGAAAAAGAATCTTACGGCATACCCCCCTCCCCGACCCATCTCAATGTTCGGCAAGCAGATCCCTTGGGCGGAGCAAGCCAAATATCTAGGTGTCAACCTCGACGAACACCTCACCTTTTCTGAGCACATAAAGCAGGCCCGCTCGCGGGCCGCTTTCGCTCTCGGTAGGCTCCATTGCGTCCTGAACAAGCGGAGTAAAATGTCTCTTCTGTGTAAGAAGCGGCTTTACACCGCTTGTAACAGCCCATTATGACATATGCAAGCCCAGTCTGGGCACATGCAAAACCCCGATTCATCCATAGGATGCAGACTCTCCAGAACCGTTTTCTCCGTCAAGCCACAGGCGCGCCTTGGTTTGTACGGAATATCAATCTTCATTTAGACATGAAACTCCCGACTATCCATCAATACTTGAAACGCGCTTCGAAGCGTTTCTTCGATAGGGCCGTAGCCCACCGCAACCCTCTGGTTATGGCGGCAGCTACTTACACCCCCTCCCGTATCAGTAAAGTCCGCCGCTCGCGGCACGTTCTTACCGATCCTGATGATCCCACTACTCTCCTCCAGGAGAGTCGAAAAGAGACCAGTACAGCTAGACCAGCACACAAACACAAATCGTACCGACCTCGCCGCCGAGGTCCGTCGTCGCGACCCCGACTTAACAGTCCCTCCCGACCCTTGCAAGAGCCAGCCCGCGATGCTGTGCCGTTAGCTTTAAATTAGTCCCTAAATAATTTAACCCAGATCCAGCCAATCCCTTGCTGTCCCCCTACCAGTGATTGCCTAAGCCGAGGTTCGTACCCCCCTCGGGGTAACCCTTAGAGCTTCGCTTTAGTTTTAAGTATAATAAGCCCCAGCTGGAGGCCTAAAAAGGTAACTTTTTAGAACTCGCCGGGCTACCATCCGTTTAAGTAGTAAGAATCTTTTCAGGATTAACTACGAGATGTCCTACAAAAAAAAAAAAATCTTACGGCATAGAAAAGCTCGTCCGCATTCCTGTCAATAGGAAAAGTGCTGTGGTGAAAAGTGCTGGCGACATTGTCACATTGTATAAGTCTTTGGCAAAAACATAGGCCAACCCTCTGGTCACGTGAAGAGTCGTTTAGCGATGTTTTGTAAAACCAAGTGGCCACCCGGACTCCATGGCCAATTTCAACCTCAAACGGCTCAAATAAAAAATTTCCAGTTCCTTCTTGAGATTGGAATATTTTCGCCATTTCAGTTTTCCACACCTGCAGCAGTCACTTCAGCAGAGACCACTGTATCAGCAAAATGGGATGGCGCAAGGGTGTCAACACATTTTTTATCCTACACCAAAGGCCTGCCTAACTTTCAGGGCATTATGGTCATTCCGTCTGCTCTCATCTCACTGTCGCGTGCCAAGCCATTGTGTTCTAAAACAGCTGGCACCGGCAATGACAAGAGCTCGACGAATGATGTCATTAATACTGGCGTGCCGAACGAAACGGCGCTCTTACTGCAAAATAGGCCATGCTATCCGAAGCATTCGACAGCTTCACCGTATTGGCAGCAATGCGGAGCCCCCGCATGAAGTGCCCAGACACAGACAGGTAGCGAGCTGGAAAATGGTATCACCCAGTATAATGCCTATGTTAGGTGACCGTAATTACTAATTTAATTTATTTAATCGAATAAAAACAAAATTTAAATCACTAATAACAACAGATGTCTGTGTTGATAGTATTTGTCACATTCTGTACACCACAGAATACACCTATTTCCACATATCTTCTCATTTACAATGAATTCTTCGTATGCTATATGAATACCGAAATAGCAGCTATATAGCCTAGAAGGTCAGATCCCAATCTTCTCAGTTTCTAAAGCTGTCATTTTGCACCGAGAAAGGGTGTCCAGAAACGAAAAGAACCATGGCCTAAAACGGTTGCGCCGATTTAGAGCATGATTTTGTCACAAGGGTTTTTTTTTTTCGTTTGAGGTAAGATTAAGCGTGCAAACCTCTGACCAGAAGGCATCCTTAACACTATGCTGAAATTACGCCGCTTACAGTTTACCGCAATATTTTATTCGATTTTATTAATGGATGATTTGCGCCACACTTGACGCAGGAGAACTTAAATCAAGAATCACAATTTCCCGACTCAAATTAATTTACCTCTTTTTATTCACAGGCATACGCCCTACATATGGGCTCTCCAGATTGTCTGTTATGCGACTCACATTAATGCTTATCTGCTTCCACCCTGAGCCAGAACGCCGTATAATCAAACGCGTATAACAAACTAGCTTCTGCCCGCGACTTCGTCCGCGTCAAATTTTTGCTCCCGTGACCCTTTCCGTCACATCGAATTGCCTGCCAGTTTTCGTCTATTTTTCGTTGCTGCTCCGCTCCTTCTGATTGTAGCGCAATATTATATAGCATATAGCCTTTTTCAATAAATAGGCTACCCAACACAAAAACTATTTTTCAATTTGGACCAGTAGTTCCTGAGATTAGCGCGTTCAACCAAACAAACAAACAAACTCTTCAGCTTTATAATATTAGTATAGATAGATTTATCGATTTGAAATTGTTAGCCAAATAATTCAAACGATACCAATAATCAAGATATTGTGATAATAAATATTTACGCAGTAAGTACGATTGCCAATTAATCAATCGAATGGATTGGGGAAACCCAGGAAAAACATAATTCTGTTTCGTGGTGTGAAATAGATAGTGTTAATAGTTATCAAATATTTCTACCTTCTACTATTGTGGATACAGGAATATGAGGGAAAACAAACAAACGCTGTAATCAAAATTACCCTATATTGTTCCCACTGCTGGGACACGGGACTCCTCTCTGTGAGAATGAAAGAAAAGAAAGAAAGAAAATACATTTATTTAGCACAGACTAAAATTAATGAATGAAAAATGAAATTAAAAAAAAAAGAATGGGCTGTAATCTTCCACGCGGGCCCAGTACAGGTTGGTAGATGGCACATGTCTTCGCATTTATTGGGTCTAGGACATGCCGCAAACATTCACACGATTTTTTCTTTCACCGTTTTGTGAGCAGGGTGACGAAATAATAAACACAAAGCAAAGCGCCCGTTTGGTTGCAAAACCACTGTGTACTCCTTGTAAGCCGCGGCCGTCACCACTGAGCCACCACTGCTGTAGCTAAAAGTTCAACTTTACCGATAAGATGGCAATGTATAATTTATTTGTTAAACGTTTATATAAATAGTTAGTTACTAAATATCTGTCAACAACATAATTCCGAAGAATACTGACCAATTTTATCAATACGGTTTAGGTAGGATTACATACGTTTTATGATAAGATTTAAAACAATATATAAGTTGATACATTTTACAACTAATTCAAGTTTGGATTTCATAATGAGACTGTTTATTGGAACTGTATGCTTGGCTTTGATAGTAGCTGCCTCTGTAGCGGAGATAACACTTAAAAACAATCCTGTCTACGATTATCATAGACGTTTCGGTATACCTGAAGCCCAGAAGATACAAAATTTAGAAGCTAACAAAATCGTCGGAGGGCACGTAAATGATGTGTCCGAAACTCCTTACCTGGTATGTCTTTTAGTGTCACATTTAGTTTGTATGTTTAAAGATGTTTACAATTCATACACCTATTTCACAAAAATGAATATAACAAATTTTTGCAATATATAACACATCGATTTCATTATTCGATGTGCTAAAGCATTTGAATTGATTCGTTTCGTTGTTCCTGTTCATATCTAATATTATCACAAATTTTCATCCATATTAAGGTCTGTTAATAACGCTGTTTACGATAAGACATTAGTATCATTTTTAATCTGAGCTATTTGTTTATTTATAGACTGCTGAATGTTCCGTGATCCGCTTAATTAAATGATGTAGGTTTTTTAAAGTTTACATTACTATTTCTTGTATTTTGCATGATGTCTTTCAGGCTGGAGTCGTAGTCCAAATTCTATCGTTTTTCCAATCAGTGTGTGGAGGTTCCCTCATTTCGGCTACCCGTCTGTTGACTGCCGCTCACTGCCAAGATGATGGTGTCTTCAACGCGCAATTCTTCACCGTCGTCCTGGGGTCAAACACCTTATTCAGTGGTGGACTCCGTATTGTAACAGATGATGTCGTGATTCATCCTGGTTGGGATCCCTCGAATATTGCTAATGATATCGCTGTTATACGTGTCACCACCGTCACATTCACTGGTAAGTGTCCTGGCAGTACTTGTTCACATACTACGTTTTTTTTTTTTCAGATTGCCAAATAGTAATTTCAAAGTAGCTTTTCAATTTCCCCCATCACTCAAACTATTAACATGTGTTTGTGATTGTAGGTGTTTTCTTTTTATTATTTATTATGTTATATGCTTTTCTGATCAGTATTTTTTTTACCAGAATCCATCCAACCCATCAGTCTCCCCCAAGGCAGTGAAATCAACGAGGACTACGTCGGCTGGTCAGCTGTCGCTTCTGGATTCGGCATTACTAGCACTGGTATGTCAAATAACATTCTACTAACTCTCGAAAATTTCCCTTGCAGATCTAGTAGGCATGCTCACTAATATGTGTACACTTGGTAAACTTCAAAAGCAACTTTCCTGCAAAATAACAATTGCAAGTTTGAGGTAAAACTAATAATGTCATATTAGTCATATGGAGTTCCGTAATATTAGTATAATATTAACTATGTTTCACACATATAAATATTTACGAGCATTACAGTGAAGATCCGTTTTAAAAAATAATCCTCAGTGTATACATTGCCACAAATACCAAATACAGGAATAACTCTTCAATCTTGTGCAAAAAAAAATTGTTATTTTTAAGTCACAACATTTTTAACTACGTATAAAGTGACCAGCATGTCGGCTATAAGCAGAAGCAGAAATAAATATTTTGAGACTATATTCATTTGTCTATCTGGATTGGTTCGGCGCATGTTAAGTCGATCCACGTTATTACACACTTCTAAAGCACGTTTAGCTGTTTGGTCCCGATTGTCATTCATAGATATCTGACAGTCGTTATGGCTCAAAGCCAAAAGTCTCACTACCAGTCTTACCCAAAGGGTATCTATCGTATTACCCAGTAACTATCATGGAGGTTATGTAAAATACTTGTATTCAGCAACATCTACTTTCAACATAGTTGGGATAAATTAGTCGTAGTCCGACCACATCTTAGTTTGGAAAAGACTAAGTAAATTGATTGACACACGTGTACGTAGTATATTATATCTATACTAATATCATAAAGCTGAAGAGTTTGTTTGTTTGGTTGAACACGGTAATATCAGGGACTACTGGTCCGAAGTGAAAAAATATTTTTGTGTTGGCTACCCAACACAAAAATATATTTTATTTATTTTGGAAGGCTATATATACGCTACGATCAAAAGGAGCGGAGCAGCAAAGAAAAATAGCCGAAATCTTGTAGGCAATTTGATGCGACGGAGAAGGTCAGGCGAGCAAAAATTTGACGCGGACGAAATCGCGGGCCGACAGTAGTAACGATTATCATAGGTCTTTACCTACGAAAATGCCGGTTTGTATGAAAAAAATTAAACGAATTTTTTTCATGTATTTTTTATTTGTATTAATCGAAATAATCACCCATGCAAACAATGCATCTTTGCCAACGCAGAGGCAGTTTATTGATGCCCTTCTTAAAAAAATCAGCTGGACGGAAGGCAACAAATTCTTCAAAGGCATTTTGTACTGCCTCTCGGGTATTGAATTTTGTTCCCGCCAAGAAGTTATCCAAATTCTGGAAAAAGTAGTAGTCTGTAGGCGCAAGGTTTGGTGAGTAGGGCGGATGACGGAGAGCTTCCAACCCCAGTTCTTGCAACTTGGAGACCGTCTGCTGTGCAGTATGAGGTCGCGCGTTGTCGTGCAGGAGCAGCGGAGACGAGCGATTGACCAATGCTGGTTGGAGATGTGCCAGCTTCTCCATCATTGAGTTCAGTTCTTCACAGTACACATCTGTAGTAATGCTCACCCCGTTTGGTAAGAAGCTGTGATGAATCACACCGGCGCTAGACCACCAAACAGTGACCATCACTTTTCTAGGGGTAAGTTTTCGTTTAGCGCATTGTTTAAGTGCTGAACCAGGATCCAACCAACTTGCTGAGCGCTTGCGGTTATCAAACAGAATCCATTTTTCATCGCAGGTAACAATGTGGTTCAAAATTCCTTCATTTGTGTGTCTGTTGACCAGTGCAAGGCACGTCTCGACGCGTACTTCGCGCTGGCGATCATTGACTTCGTGGGGCACCCATTTGTCAAGCTTTTTTACCTTGCCAATTTGACGCAAATGGACCAATATTGTTTTGACGTTAACGTCGAAAGCTGCTGCTAATTCAGCCGTAGATTGTGTATCATCAGCTTCCACAATCGCCTTTAATTCGTCATTGTCGACCAAAGTCTTCGGACGACCGCGAGGTTCATTTTTCAGGTCGAAATTTCCAGAACGGAAGCGAGCAAAACAATAACAGGTAGTGCGTTGGTTTGTAGTGTTAGCTCCGTAAACGTCGTTGATGTTGCGTGCCGCTTGTGCCGCGTTGCTGCCAAGACGGTACTCATATTCCATAATTACTCGAATTTTTAACGTATCCATGATGACGAAAAAGATTGAAATGCGATGCAAATGTAACACTAATCAATAAACAAATGACTACTTATGGAAAAAGAATTCCATGTTTTTGAAATAAAATTAATTTGAAATTAGAATTCTTAGACAAACAAAATTTATTTTGATTTGAAATGGCCAGTACTGCAGAACGGCAATTTTATAGGTAAAGACCTAATATAACTGATGGTATAATGTTATTAACTTGCAGGTGGCAGCATCCCTAACAACCAGCCAATCAGCTCTGTTACTTTGCCAGTCATCTCCAACTTCGAGTGCAACCAGGTGTTCATGGGCTTTGTGAGAAATACTAACATCTGCACTAGTGGTGCTGGTGGCAAAGGAACCTGCAGCGGTGACTCCGGCGGACCTCTTGTCGTGCACACCAGAAGCAGAAGCTTTGTGGTAAGCATTATCAACTTATAATATTCCCGCTGTTGGGACACAGGCTTTGTCTTGTCGGGAGAGATTGGGCCGCTATTCACGACGCGGGCCTAGTGCGGGTTGGTAGATATCACAGGTCATCATGACATGTGAGTGTCGTGTGCTTAGTTTTCTGTTTGTGATTTTGTGGAAAAAAATAAAAGTGGAAACTTACTAACCAATCTGACCAGCCTTGATTTTTCTAAATTTTACATTTTTCAGATTGGTGTAACTTCATTCGGTTCAAGCTTCGGTTGCGAGGCAGGTCTCCCTTCCGCCTACAGCAGAGTTACGTCCTACATCAACTGGATCCAATCTCAATAGTCTCGCTGTAATTACTTATTTATATTTTATCCGCTGAACATTTTGACAGATGTATTTTTATGACACCAAATATATACAAGTTAATTTATGCGTTACTTTACAGACTCACAATAGTTTATTTTTACTGTATTCTCCATATAAGACAATTACCCTATAAGCCAGAACCTCAAATGACGATGAATCTAATTAATAAATGACACTTGGCAGTTCCCAGAAAAATTACCGATCTAACCGCAGTATATCTATCAAGTTTATAATTTCGGATAAAGAATAGTACATTATTCACTAAGGGAATAAAGAGAGTCGTAATGTTACGGGCGCTATTTCTAATCCCGAACTTAACGGAATATTTCAGCTAGGGCAGCATCAGTAAACCCTGATCGAACCAAAAGAGTCAAAACTAGAATCCTACGTGCAGCGAGGTATTCAATCCCGCCTAAGACAAAAAAAAAACTTATTGCTGGAGGAGGATACTCTAGTTTTCGCACCTGCAAGAAAAAAAATCAAGTCTGTAACTGTTAAATAAGCGGAGAATACCAAGTGATGTACAGTTTCATACACAATTTTATCTTAGCTCATGCAATCACATAGAAAAACACTATAATCCAATAATATCGTAAATACGACTCCCAAATTTCCCCCAAGGCAGTGTCCTGGAACCCCACTTTTTCTTATATACGTAAATGAGCTGTGTCAGTTATCCTTACCCAACTGCAATATTATCGCATATGCCGATGACACAGCTCTAATTGTTCATGGCCGGGACTGGACTGAAACTCGCCATAACGCGTAGCTTGCCTTGACCACTGTCATGAGGTGGCTGACCACAAATCTTCTCACTCTAAACGTTAATAAGACCAAATTTGTCACATTCTGTACTATGAAGTCAAGTCAGCCCCCTATCCCGATTGAAATTCGTGCCCACACCTGCCCAAACTTACATCCAAACTGCGGTTGTCAACAATTGGAAAATACCTCAGTTATTGAGTATCTTGGAGTCACTCTTGATAGCAATCTGAAATGGAAGCAACATATTGCTGCAACTGTAGCTCGAGTGAGAAAACTTATTTATACTTTCAAGAAACTCAGAGGCGCGGCCGATTTCAGCTGTTTGATAACAGTCTACTTTGCGCTCGCTCAGTCTGTTCTGGGGTATTGCCTCACGGTCTGGGGTGGTGCCGGTAAAACAGCGATGCTATGCTGTTCAAGTTTAAGCAAAACAGCGATGCTGTCCTGAAGGTGCTGGCAAGGAAACCAATCCGATATTCGACATCCTCTCTGTACATCCTCTGCCAGGTCCTTTCCGTCAGACAGTTATTTATCCTGCAGACTATCCTTCGCAAACACAGCCAACTTCCGTTTAATCCTAAATATTGTTCTACACGTCGCTTGAATAGGGTTTGTAACACTGAGTCTCGTAGAACCGTAGGTGCAAGTCGTCACTACAAACACATAAGCTCAAAAATCTACAATAAATTAAACAAAAGCTTGCACACCTACCCACTAACAACTTGAGCAAATGCAAAATGAAACTTAACTCCTGGTTAAAATCACAAAATTATGATGAAACAGAGAAACTCGTGAAAGTGTAAAACACTCATCACTTCCTCACACACAGAACCACAAACACCCCTCGCACACCTCACAGTCACTCACCTACACACCCATTCACCCTACACTCACCACATAAACTCAACGTCAAAATACATCCCAAATCACACCTTTTATATTGTGTATTTTAGAGTTATTATTTTTTTTGTTTCTATATTAATTTTATAAATCTAAATTTTTAACCATTTTTCGCATGGAACATCATTCTATTCTGTATCTGGAGAAGGGTGTTGTTAGCTGCGCTACAGTTTATGCTTTTGCAGCTACCATCGTTTTACTTGTCAAACTTGTCCTGTGTTATTTGTTCCGAAATAAACATTTTAAACTTTTTTTTTAAATCCAGTATCCTAACTTGGGGCCACAGTACCTACAGTACTTTAGAACGGTCTAGTAAGGGTACAGGCCACAGTAAACGATCAAATGTTGCGATGACATGCCGCAATTACCGCCACAGATAATATAGAAACGGGAACCGATTACTTTTCCGAATATTTTTTGTTCGAATTTCATTTTACCGAAAACTATTGACCGACGTCTTTTTTGCTATAAGCATCATTGGACATCATTTTAGATCATCGAAGTATCATGTGTCATCGGTATTATTTGACCGAACTATGTTTCGCCGATTTACGTAATAACTTTTTGCTATTGGCCGAATCCTCTTTTGAACTTTTTTCATTTGCCAAATTATTTAATTGCCATATTTTCACCACAATGAAACAACATTTTAGGGAATATTATTTGGGTTGCCGGTTACTTGTTAGCGTTTTCAATATTAAATTAAAATATACGTAGTGTCATAAAAAATCAATATATTTTGCTACAAAATTTAGTGAGAAACGAATCGCTATAAAACCGACTTTCCGTAGTCTTGTCTGCCCTACCCCTAGAGTGTAATTTAAGCCCGCATAGGTGCGGAGGGTTGGGGCGGCCCGCGAGCTGAGGAGCAGGTGGTTCGAAGGCCTGCCACCGCGGCTGCAAGCCGAAGCTGCAGTGGTGAGCGTTGAAACCATCTGCGACGATAGGGTCGCGTGGGGCCGCCCAAACCCCGCAGCGCCGGAGCCGTGACAGAAACAATGCTTGTTGCATGTCTGCTTGCATGTTGCATGCGTGTTCGCAAGCTGCATGCTTGCTTTCTTGCATGCTGTATGCAGCTTGCATGCTGCATGCCTGCTTGCACGCTGCATGTATGTTTGCATGCTGCTTGCCTGCTTGCACGCTGCATGCATGTTTGCATGCTGCATGCATGTTTGCATGCTGCATGCTTGCTTTCACGCTGCATGCATGTTTGCATGCTGCATGCTTGCAGCAAGCATCCTTGTTTGCATGCTTCTTACGGGGATTAAGTGTCATTACATTTAAATAATTAATTAATTAAACAAAAGAGAAGGTTAATCTGAACAGTAGTATAATGAATGTTCGGAAACATAATACTTCGAACAAATGTTATTTCGGCAATGTGTAACTTCGGTAAAAACTTATTCGACCAAGTGAAACGTCGGAGTAACGATAAAAGTCGAATTGATAATAGGTCAACTGACACAGTGGCAGACGTAATTTCGATGAAGTAAAAAAAACGAAACGATAATAGTTGATAAATTTTAGGTCTAATAAGCACCTTTTCCATAATTTTGGACTTGAACATAAAACATTTGTAATTATGGTTTTTTCTATTTAATGTGTACACATTTTTCCTTATACCATACATTAAAGGAATTTATTATTTCACTATTATTTATTATTTTATTTTATTATTTTTGACAGGCCTGTTGGTCTAGTGGTTAGTGACCCTGACTGCTATGCCGGAGGTCGTGGGTTCGATTCCCACCCAGGACAAATGTTTGTGTGATGAGCACGATCATTTGTTCTGTGTCTGGGTGTAATTTATCTATAATATGTATGTATTTAGAAATATATAAGTATGTTTATCAGTTGTCTAGTACCCATAACACAAGCTCTGTTTAGCTTGGGACTAGATGGCGTTGTGTGATAGTTGTGGAATATTATTATTATTATTATTACTATAACTTCTCTATTCAATTCTGTAATTTCATTAATTTGTTCGTCGTTGTCCTCTAAAACCTATATGAAGTGAGAATTCTCCAGTCTAAGTGTAGTTTAATAGAAAAAGTTTTTTTTTTTTTGTAAAAGTCTTCTTTTCTCCTTTTTTGTTTTGGTTCCTAATTCACATCTTGTTAAGTATGCTTCAGCGGGACATAATGAAACCCAGTACATTAGAAATGCCCCGCTAGATCAGAAATTTAATGACATGCTTTATGTTAGGTTTGCATGACATATAATTTGATATTACCGAGCAGCTGATATAAAAAAGCCTTTAAGTACTCAATGGTTACCACTTAACACTATCCATGTTCTTGACCTCTTCTTAATAAGCTTAGATGACAGTACAACAAAGCTTCCAAAACCGGTAGTTTGAATCAAAACTGAACAGTCTAGATTCGAAGGATCATAAGAAATTCAACATACTATAAACAAGCCTATTAACCTACTAGCATAAAACTGTAATGAAGCAAACAATTACACATAATAGTATTACCGGTTGTATTTACACGTGCTGGGAGCAGCCCCAAGTCTGTCGGCGTACATTATAAATGGCTCTAAAAGCGGTCGCCGCAGAGCTTGCACTTAGTGAAACGAGGTAGTTCCGTACGTGCCCCAATTAGCCAATATTCCTCTAATAGTTTCTATGAAGCATTAGGAATAATAAGGCGGTCGTACACATCCATTTAATCTTCAAGATCTAATGCGAGTTATTCCTACGTTTTAGCTTTTTGATGATGTACTGCTGGCTATTAGATGTGATTCTTGAAATTCTGTCTGGTACCAATATATTGTGACCTGTTGGTGAGACATTTAGCCAGCTTTGTAGCTACTGCTCCTAGCGTGTTCAGGATCTCTTCATTCATTTAACTACTATCTCATAACAAAAATATGTTTGCATTCATTCAGTAATTTTATGAAAAAATATTTAATTTGATTTTTAAATTAGTAAAAAGCTAGTGAGCTGCCTAATACATAACGAGGTTAAATAACTTATTAGGCTGCTCACTGCCTGGGCGGAGCATCGCCGTGTCCTCCTAGAGGCGATCGGCGGCAGCGACCTCTCGCGTCCGGCCCTGGTGCGAGCCATGGTACGGAGCGAGAGGGAATGGGAAGCCGTCACCTCCTTCTGCGAAGCAGTAATGCTCGCGAAGGAGGAGGCGGGGCGCGTGAGGGAGTGGCAGTCTCTGCGCCCTCACGTTCCTAGCCGCCGCAGGAGGAGACGCCCCGGGCGTCGTGAGTCGATTGCGGACTCCCGGCCACCGTAGGCGCGAGCTTGCGGGTGGCGAGTAATGGGTAGCTTGTCGCCCGGTAAGGACCAAGCTCGGGTCGACGGCGCGCAGTGTTCCACGCGCGCCTCAAAGAGATGTCAGCAGCAGTGTAGGGGTCTACTAGGACCGATGCCTGCCGGGGTCGCGTGATTGTTCGAAAGAGATACCGTGACCCTGGCACATGGGCAACTGATGGAACACGGGTGGGTTTTAGTCAGTAAAAGTCTGACACGCCCTCCCGCTCCGCCCAGAGCGGGAGAAGTCATTTGATGATTACCCATCCAGAAAGAAAAAAAACAAAAAAAAAAAGGCTGCTCACTGCCTATCGGATTTTAGTTTATACTATTCTTATCCGATTAGATAGAGGCTTTCCAGTCCTGACTCATGATCTTAGATTTCTGGTGATCGACTTGACTAACCAGAGATAGTAGAAATGTTATTAAGTGGTTTCTAAAATATTTTCTATTCTATTTTGGTTTTCCAGCCAATCTATTCCGTAAAAATCTCATTGTGAAAACTTAGGTTAAGTGAGCCGTCATTTTACCTGATGCTAGAGATTGCCAGTAATAACAGCTCACTTCATTTAAATGAGAGATATTTAATAGTATAGGCTCAGTGGTTCGAGCAAGGGTCGGGGCGCCTACGATTGAGACGTCGCGTCGGGCTTCGGCTGCGAGGACTACAAACCCCGTTCGTTCTGTGCAAGCAATGGACGGCGAACAAAGAAATGCCTTCGGAGATAAGGTCATATTTTATCTCCTCAGTGAAGATTTCCTTAGGCTTGCGCATGATGACGACACGGGTGAGGTGAAGAAAAAAACCGGACAGTTCCCTGATGTCCGAGTACGAAGCGACCATCATTTAATGCCCTGCTGGGTAGAACGGGCATTGATATAATTGACCTTGTGATAAACATACATTTTGGAGATATTTGGTCCATTTGAATTTCACCTAAATGAACAGAGGGGGCTTCTTACTCCCTGTGGCGCGGGTACTAGCCGTAAGGGACGTGGAGTAAAAGGAAAAGAGGTTAAGGTGGAGGAAGAAGGGGCAGCCACAACTGTCTTTGTGGCCTTGTTGATCCCGATGCGATGCACAGGTTCCCTTTTTCCTTTTACCTCCCTTTCGACGACTTGGTAGAGTAGTAGATGGTGCATATAAGCTATTGCGTCGATAAACTATTTTATCAACATTCCATCAAAAACGTTAAATACAATTGTGATAACAGCATTCACAATCGACCTTTATGCAACGTATTAACTAGATAAAACCAAGTAATCATTGATAATGAATTAATTACTTTTTATCTTATTAGGAGGTATGGATTTAAAAACAAGGAGTTGCTGTGGTGAATCCATTTTAGGAAAAACCAGGCATCAAGATGAAGATTGTGTTCGGAGTTATTTTATTTTGTGTGGCAGTAGCAAGGGCTGCTGGGGAACCAAATCCCCTAGAAAATGGTGTATATGATTACCACCGTAGATTTGGAATACCTGCAGCTTTCAGGATTAGAAAACTAGAAAGTGAATCTTCTGATGCCAACGGCAGAATTGTTGGCGGATCCTCTACGACTATTTTGTCAGTGCCATACCAGGTAAATTGATTTGATTTATTATAAATTGAAGTGTATATACACAGAAATATTTTTTCAATTCGGACCAGTAGTTCCTGGGATAACCGCATTCAACCATACAAACAAACTCTTCAGCTTTATAATATTATAAGTATAAATATTGCATTCGGCAGCATCTGGTCAAACTGGAATCCGAACATAATTAGAATAATTATTCTTGCTCTTATTCCAGGCAGGACTGATTCTAAGAATATTGATATTTTCATCAGTATGTGGAGGGACCTTAATCTCTGACTCCAGGGTACTTACAGCAGCTCACTGCATCAATGATGGCAATAACATAGCACAATCCATACAAGTCATCCTTGGATCTAACTTCCTCTTCTCTGGAGGTATCAGGATTGACACAAACAACGTCGTGCTGTTCCCAGGGTACAACCCCTGGATCGCTGCTAATGATATCGCAGTAGTTCGCATTTCCAGAGTTAACTTTTCGTGTAAGTAGTTGTTTTAATTAGTTTGCGTGTCTCTTTAAAGTGTCATTTAAAATAAACCTGGATCTCTGAGTTTTAATTGGCATTTCTTCTCAGTTTAGTAGTCAAATAGAAAGGAAATTATACCAGCACGCGTAGCATAACCACCACAGAAACGAGTTTTGTCGACGGAAGAAGACTTCTACCGCCTTAAGAATGGCTATGTTAAAACTAAAGAAATGAAATGTTTCTATTTTTCCGAAGAAATGTTTATTATGTTTAAATAATCAATAAATAATGGTCGCCCACTAGTCGAAACTCGACCATAAATAAAGATTTTAAAAAATATTCCTGCACTCCTTCTCCATATACGTAAACTGAAACTGTCCCAAATTTCATACTCCATCTGCGTAATTTTCGAAAAAGGGTTACAAAGATATCGCTTCACTTATTAATATATAGATAATACCAGTCTATTATTGTCCCACTGCATGGCAAAGACCACTTCTTATACAGAGAAGGCATGGATAACCACGCTTCCTCAAGGCGGATATGAATAATGCTTTTATGCACACCGAAAAACCTTGCAACTTTATCTGAATCGTTATTCTGTTTAATTCATCAAAAGAGGATCAATAAACCATTCCGATAAAGAAATATTATTTGTATTTATTTTCCAGTGACAATGCAACCAATTAACTTGCCATCGGGAAGCGAACTCAACTCGAATTACGTTGGAACCAACGCTCTCGCCTCCGGCTATGGAATAACTAGAGACGGTTTGTGTTTTATCAATCTCATTATATTTTGAACCCGCCAATCAGTGTTGACATACACTCACTTATTTTGGGGACTTTGCTTCTTACAAAAATCGTTTTCTTATTTTATTTCTTCTTTAATTAGCTTCACCTGTATGTTTGTATGTAACTATAAATAACACCGTTATCTGATCCCAAACTAGCCACAGCCTGTACTACGGCAACCAGACCACTAATGAATACACATATTATAGATAAATTACACCCAGACACAGAACAAATAATTGTGCTCATAACACAAAGACTTGTCCTGGTTGGGAATCGAACCCACGACCTCAGTCTTACCAATCAGAGTCACTAACCACTGGACTAACAGGTCAGTCAAAACTACAACTACTAACTATGTTTGTAACCGACTCCTTTGGACTTGATTTTGACCCACTTTAAACTGTCAGATTTCAATTAAACTTTGAAGACATGGAAGATCGATGACAACACAATAATTTCATAAATTTGTGCCTTTATCCTCGCCAAGGTTACCAGGATAGCAAAAAAAAAACACTGTTTTGAAGCTAGCCGAACTAAACATTTTAAAATAAATCATATTTTTTCAATTATTTTCTACTTTTCAGTTTGGTTTTCTCTGGAAGCGTATTTTTTGTTTTATAACATGTATTTTTTTATTCGGTAATATGTTCTTCTCAAGAATCTCAAAAAATGCCAAACTTAAGTGGAAGTGGGCTAGGCACATTACTCGTAGAACAGATGGCCGATGAGCTCGAATGGTACTGGAGTGGCGACCACGTTCTGGAAGATATAGAGTTGGAAAGTGGACCTGGCCTTGTGAAGGCCGTAGTAATCCGCTGGGTGCGGGTAGCACATAACTGGGCGAAGTGGAGGACCTTGGGGGAAGCCTACGTCCGGCAATGGATATCTTTCGGCCGAAATGATGATGATGATGCTCGTCTCATACTGTTTTGTAGGATACCTACTATTTTGTCATTCGTTTGGAAACGTTTAAATATATGAGACCAAAAACTTCTCAGCTTTTCCAAGTTATATATTAAACTAATATTATACACTTAAATATTGCATGAAATTTGTATCTAATTGTTTGGACCAATTTCAGGAGACGGCGTCAGTTTGACACAAACGATAAATTCGGTGAACTTGCAAGTGCTCAGCAACGCAGTGTGCTCGAATACCTACAATGTCATCCAAAGCCACCACCTGTGCACCAACGGCGCTGGAAGAGTTGGCATCTGCGGTGGAGACACCGGTGGACCACTCGTCGCCACTGTCAACAGTAGGAGGATCCTGGTATGTATGGCAAATCTATAAGGTCCTGCAATTGATGCCATGAAATGAGTGCGACTAACAAGTGTATGTGGTACTCGTATTATCGCTATATCTACTTTTCATAATCATTATTACGCTTAGTTGAAGCCGAACGTTGACTCAGCATGAAAGTAATATAAGCGGGTTCAGAAGTTCGTATCAATTGTACCGCTGATAGGTTTGACCTCTTACTGCTCTCAGCCTTGCATCTTGCCACAATTGCGGCGGTAAGTCCCCTCTTTGAGGAGTGGATAGAGAGGCGTCACGGCGTCCTTACCTTCCGCCTGACGCACGTTCTCACCGGGCATGGGTGCTTCGGTGGGTTCCTGTTCAGGATAAAGCGGGAGGATACGCCCGGGTGTTTCCATTGTGAGGATCGTCTAGAGGACACGGTGGAGCATACGGTGGAAGTTTGCCCTGCCTGGGTGGAGCACCGCCGTGTCCTCGTGGAGGCGATCGGCGGCGGTGACCTCTCGCGTCCGGGCCTGGTGTGAGCCATGGTACGGAGCGAGAGGGAATGGAAAGCCGTCACCTCATTCTGTGAAGCAGTAATGCTCGCGAAGGAGGAGGTAGGGCGCGTGAGGGACAGGCAGTCTCTGCGCCCTCACGTCCCTAGCCGCCGCAGGAGGAGACGCCCCGGGCGTTGGGAGTCGATAGCGGACTCCCGGCCACCGTAGGCGCGAGCTTGCGGGCGGCGAGCAATGGGTAGCTCACCACCCGATAAGGACCAAGCTCGGGTCGACGGCGCGTAGTGTTCCACGCGCGCCTAAAGAGATGTCAGCAGTAGTGTAGGGGTCTACTAGGACCGATGCCTGCCGGGGTCGCGTGATTGTTCGAAAGAGATACCGTGACCCTGGCACATGGGCAACTGATGGAACACGAACCGGGTGGGTTTTAGTCAGTAAAAGTCTGACACGCCCTCCCGCTCCGCCCTGAGCGGGAGAAGTCATTTGATGATTTCCCATCCTGAAAAAAAAAAAGCCTTGCATCTTAACCGTTAGCCTGATTAGTCATACAATCCATCCTAATATTATAAATGGGAAAGTGTGTTTGTCTGTTTGTCCGTCACCGTTTTCACAGCAAAACGGAGCGACAAATGGATGTGGTTTTTTAAGAGGAGGTAGTTGAAGGGATGGAGAGTGACATAGGCTACTTTTTTTTTTCTTTTTTGGTGGCGAGGTGAACTTAGAAAAGCCGTGCTTTTCCCATGGACAGTTGTATGTAGCATGTTCGCATGTGTCCAATGCCCGGAATCTTTACATTCTATCCCCAAATGGAAAGACATATAATATCGTCTACAGTAGCGTACTAAAATAAAAATCTGTTCCGAGTTCTCTTCTGTGTTCTAAATCAGGAAAGGTTCCCCGTGTTACTCCGAATTTAACGCGAGCGAAGCCGCGGGCAAAAGCTAGTTTAAAATAATTAACTCACCTCAGTAAAGATACAACGCTTTAATCATTTATTATCTTTACAGATCGGTGTAGGCTCCTTCACGGCCAATTCTGGTTGCCAAGCTGGACTGCCCTCCGGATTCACAAGAGTCACTTCTTTTGTTTCTTGGATTCATTCCCAATAATGAAACCGATCGCATCGATGTGGACGTAAATAAAATTTCGATTAAATTGTTTTATTTTACCAACATTCTACAACACAAAGCTCTGAAGGACACAGATTAAATATTAATATAAAAAATAATTAGTCAGTAGTGAGCATTAAAGATATTTTAGAACACAGGTTCAGAAACATAATTCAAAAGTGTTATGATTGAACATTCAAAAAATATTAAACAAACAAAAGACCGGAATAAAAACAGTAATAAATAACAACACCTAAACAAGATAGGATGTCGTTTAGCAAATCACTCTCCCTCACAACAAATACATCAATATCCGAAAAACAGGCGCACGATCCGTTTGAAAAATGAATGAAGTTATCAATCCTGAGGAGGGAATAATTGAGAGTGGGCCAATCGAGATATGATTGATCTAACACCTCACGAGCCCATCAAATCGCTCTTCAAAGGGTAAATCTATATTTAAGTGGGCGAACTTGCCACTTGTAATTACATTTTTATGTTGTCGAAGACCCGCGTTTCGCTAATGCCTCTTACAAATGCGAATATAATAGAGTTGCTGCGGTTTGGACGCAAGATCTCTTTCAGGGTCTGCGCCCTTTCAGTGGACCTATACGTTCTACACAAATATTAGATAACAGGATTGCGAATTTATTTTGTTAAGAATGTTTTTGCTAAGTAAAATGGCAAAATAGTGAGTCAAATAATTAATCTGCGCCTATAGCTTTTAGAACTCACGTATGTTTTTGACGACTAATTGCATGCCGTTTTTAGTAGGCGCTGATAAAAGTCAGCTGTATTACGTAGAGCCATCCACACCAATAAAACCAAGTTACATGAGCGTGTATCATAGCTTGTAAACTTATTACACGAACACGCTGAGCTGTACACGCTAAACTAAGTAAAAGCTTGTATTAAAGCCTACTAAAGCCAGGGTAAGCAGGTTACAAGTAAACACTACCTAAGTAATAGGCCATAATTCCTCTTAATCCGACAGTCTGGAGTTTTTTCTAGAAACTTCTAGGGTTGGCAGGGAGCCGTATATCCTGAATGACATTGCCACGGGCGTTGTTGGTAAACATATGTGACGTTGTCAAAGAAATTTCGAGATGACGGTGTGCTGTTTTTGGCCACGCGCCAAAAAACCCTTTTTGCACTTTGAGTTTGAGTGTAAAAGAAAGTCTTCATCAGGTCATGGCTCAGAGGTGCTCCAGAAACTGAAGTAAGCGAAATCAAATTGATGCCAACAGGATAAAAAAATGTAGTTACAAGTCACAATTTTACAACAATGTGATATTAAAATAAGATTTTTTGTCCATAAGTCAAAAAATGATTTAGACACTTAATCAACTGAACTCTAATCGCATACTAATCTCCATTCCGTAACCATAAAATAATTGAAGTATTTTATTACACCGACTGTAAAAACTTACAGTCGGTGTATTGAAATAATTAAATTGTCCGTAAGTGAAGAGTCACTTACGGACTTAAGACAGCAAGTGATCATTCTTCCAAATCCTATGAAGCTGTAAACAAAAAAAGAACTAACAAGTAGTTTTTTTTTTCGGTTTTGGGGTTCGTATTTTACCTGCTATAAGTAGCTTTTTTTCTAGTTTTCTTTTTAAGCTTGAAGCCATGGTAACAACTTTTTAACATTATCAAACGGAAATGGTATGAAAAGGTATGAACTTCTGCAAGTCTAATATCAGTGAGATTATATGTAGCATGTGGTAACCCTGAATGAAACCGTACGACAGTGTCTGGCTAGTGGCGACATAGCAATGTTTCGCATACACAACACAACTGACATGCATTCCTTTTTATTTCAATTTCATTAATTTGACTGCAATTTGATTGGTTAATATTATTCTCACTCTCGAGTTCGATAGTCAATCAATTTATCAGTATTGTATGCAATGCAATCGTTTAATTTTAATACATTAATCAAACTGGTATTTTGGGACTACTTATTACCTTAAAGGAAATGTTCGAGGAAAAACACAGAAAATTATAAAAAAAAAACATGACCTGTCTTTGAACTTGTCTTTCTTTTTTTAAACACATTTGAATATAAACCATGTAATGCAAATACATAGTTGGTTAGTTGGTTTGCCATAATACGATTATGGCAAACACCCCCCCCCCCCCCCCAAATTGAGAGAGGCCTATGTCCAGCAGTGGACGTCCTTCGGCCGAAATGATGAAGATGACGATGAATGCAAATATTAGAACAGTCGACTCCAGAGTCCAGAGTCCAGAATGTATGTCCGTCCGATCGTAGAAACGGCCATATTGTGCTGACAATGAGATATGCAAATAGGACAGACTACAAATAAATTATTGATAAACAAATGGTGTCAATTACCTATCACGGATATTAATGAATGGCGCTCTGTCGTATGCTAGATACCGACATTCTTTTTCAAATTGTAGGAAATGCCCCTCTGCCTACCGCTTCATGGCTACAAGCGCGATATTAGTAAATAGTTCCTAGTTGTAGTAACTTTTCTTTCTTCTCTATTCGGTGAGTTCAATATAATGTAGTGTGGTATTTGACAATTGATGTGTCGTTTTGCCGCCCCTGGGAATATTGGAAACATTGGGAAATAGGAACTCTAGTAAAATTCCTGATATTCTTATTCATTTTATTTCCTGGTAACGTCACGTCACTGAATTTGAGTCTTGGATGTGGATTTTTCTTCTCCTTTTTTAAATGTTTTGAAGGACTGTTTCATTATAATAAGAATAACAATTAAGTATTTATTTCACAAAAAAAAAAACATAGGACTTTGCATTGTACATAGTTTGAAAAAAACGTTATTATACAATAGTAGACTATATTTTTAATCTAGGACTAGCCTGTATCCTAAAAGATAGAGTTCAGCCAGATGGATTCTGTTAATATTCAGAACCAAAAACTAGTGAACAAATCATTGACACTGTCTTGTTTTTTTTTTTCAGTAGATTTTTATCCAAAAAGTAGTGAAGACAGTGTTATTTCATTCTAATTTGTGACTCCTCACTATTAACTTGCTCTATTGACTTTACAAGGGTTTTACTTGTGTAGGCTTGTTCATTTAGTTTTTTGTGTTTAGCATCATAAATATTCCTGTTAGAGGCCTCTCGTAATGTGTAAATAAGAACACAATGCCAACAATCCCCACACACACACTGGTAATTCGGGTCGCTGACCCCAAAGTACCTACCGTAAGTCAGCTTTCTCTAAACCCATAGACACACTTTCAAATTTGAGACGCCGCGAAACATCGAGCATCATCGTTCGAGAATGTTCGTGTTCATTATATTCAAAAGCATGTAATAAGTTCTTGTACACATGGGGTTAAGTAATACAGATAAATGCATATTATAGGATAATTGACATGGAATCTAGTCTACCTGTCCAATAGCATTAACCAATCAAACAGACCCACTGGGCCCGGACTGGGCCCCGTAATGAATTATGGTCCACTCCCTCTAACAGAAAGGAGGCCTCTGTCCCACCAGTGGGAATATTACGCGACACATTTACATTGGGCTATTCTGTATAAAACTTATGTATGTTAGTTTGTAAGGTAATATGTCTATGGGTCTCTGTTACCTGAAAATAAATGTTTCATTATTATTATATTTTTATTTATTTTTATACATATTTCATTACATTTTTAAATATTTTTACAAAAATATATATATTATTATTATAGCCTGATAATGTAATCAAAACGACACAATTTCGTCAAATATTAGTGTAAGAGAGCAACATTGCCATGTTCTAATGTGTGCCCGTTTATTAGGCAACTGTAAACAATAGCATTGTTTGTGATGCAACGTCGTAAGGTCGCGCTTGGCCGCCCCACAATAGTTTCCAGTCTACCGACCCCCAAACATATTAATAAGCACGATAATGAAACACACACATTAATGTAACAGACAAATCATTTGATAGTTACTGTACAAACAAAGACCGAGTTAGGCAAAGCTGTTTATGTTATGTATGAGAAAAGTAAGCAGTGATGCTCATTATTTTGTCATTCAACGTGCTTAGGTAAAAGTACAACAATTAAGTCAGTACCTACAACATTATCGATAGTCCTCAATAATAAATCATTCTGATAATGTATCAATGTGTAAACATTACTTTATTTTATCGTAATGCATGTATAAATCTGCATCTAATTGTGTATGCACATTGTACAGCAGTTCATAACCCGACACCGCTGCAGGCACACGCTCGCACAAAAACATATAAATCGAGGTCATGATCAATGACTTGTGTGTAGTCACAGAATATTTTTGTTTCTTACGCAACTATCGTGTCGTCAGCGCTATGGTTACCTCATAACATCTACCTATTATTAGATAGCTACGTAAGCCGGTTCCATTTACGCCCTAGTAACCAACAAACTGTGAGGCAACACGAACGCGTCCGCATCGACAATGGCAAAACACAAAATTTTTGTTTTCTATTTCATCGCGACCATATTCGCTACGGACAGTTACAAAATTCTCGGTATCTTCCCGTCGCTGGATCGCAACAACTACCTCACTTACCGCGAACTCTTTCGGGAATTGGCGAATCGCGACCATGAGGTGACTCTCATCAGCAATTTCCAAATGCAAAATGCACCGGCTACGTACAAAGACATATTATTGAGTGACAGTTTACACCAAGTGTATAAAGGGTTATCTTTTGAATCTGTGATAGTGAACGAAGTGTCGCGAGTGCCGTTCGAGACGTTAGTGGCGACTAAAGCCGGCAACGACGACTGCAAGACTCTTATGAACAACCACCAAGTGCTGCACCTGATAAGTACACGGCCTCGCTACGACGTAATACTAGTCGAGTCATACAACAGTGACTGCGGGCTGGCACTGGCCGCAAACCTGAGTGCGCCTTACATTGCCTTCAACCCGCAGCCTCTTCAAGCGTGGCAGTATAACAGATTGGGTATTATTTTCAATTCTGCGTATGTAAGCCAATCTGGCCTGCCCTACGGAAAGGAACCTTGGTATTTTGACCGTCTCAAGAGCTACGTGCTGTATCATCTTACGAACTGGGTATATTACGTTGGTTCACAAGTAACGGACCATGTATACCTGTACAAGTATCTGGGAGATACGCTGCCATCTCTAGAAAGTATTGCGTCTAATGCAAGCCTAGTGTTTGTAAACACGCATCAGTCACTGTATGGCGGTGTTGCCCGACCTGATAATGTAATTGATATTGGTGGTATTCATGTGAGACCGCCGAAAGTAATTCCGACGGTGAGTAAATTTTTCAATCTCTATGTAAATAGACGCCAGCTATGTCTTATCATGTTTGTTTAGCATTCTAAATACGTGATGACCTCATTAGTATCACGTTTGCATTGTGCCACACCGCTGAGCATATTGGAAGCAGTGTCAACATTCATTATAGATGATTGTATATGCAGATAACAACAACATTACGTTAATCTTATTTTAATGCAGTGCCCTACTTGCAACTACGTGTGGCATAATTATAAACTCTTCTAATGAATGATTGAATTACGCAGCATGAGAAGTTACGTACTAAGTTTCTAGCCGCTGACATAATCGATATTTTTCTTTGGTGAGCTCAGACGGCGTTCGATTGAGCCGCGATCGCATCGTTGCGTGACGTGGGCCTCTTGTCAGCCACCTCAAAAGGCAGAACGCTAACGCTTCCCTATTGCAAACGTGCTCTACACTTTTGCGTGTATATAAAAATATTTCAGTACCAATTTAGTCACCATTAGGTACCCTATATTAAGAAGTCCTCGATCAGAGTTTCTTGGCCGTTCTTCTTCATAGGTACCAACTACTTTGGAATGGCTAACTAGCTTCAACTTTCTAAATGACCGACCCCTTGATAGTTCAAAAGTGCCTGTAATTGATTTGTTTGAAATAAATGCTTTGAGTTTCAGATCAGAACGTTACAGTTAAACTTCCGTGTGTCTGATTTAGAAATATGGCCCGTAACTACAAACACCAATAGCACAAAATTAAAGCACAATCAACTCATCTTTCAATGTTATCACTTTCCAGGAAATAGAGAGATTTATAAACGAGGCCGAGCACGGCGTTATATACGTGAACCTTGGTTCTACGGTAAAGGACTCCACGCTTGCCGGTGATAAATTAAACGAACTGTTATCAACGTTCGGTAAATTGCCTCTAAGGGTCCTCTGGAAATGGGACGGAGGCAATCTGCAACTGCCGAGAAACGTTATGACTATGAGATGGTTCCCACAATACGATATTTTGAGTAAGTATACGCACATGTGTTTAGTAATAAGGGTGTATTGTGGGTTTAGCAGCTTAGGTTATTTTGCATGAAGATATTTTGATAAGTTTTACAACAGTTGAAGAAATTGTTCAAAGATTATAAGGATAGCTTATGTATAATGGCTTAATAGTCTAGTCAACAAGTTCAAAAACGTGAAAAATAGAGATAAAGGTCCTAAAAATTTGAGCGATGACTCATTCGATTCGGAAACACCTCTAGAAAATTATTTTTGAAGGATTTTGGTGCAGGTAAAAAATTGCAAATGTTATTAACAAAATAAGATGAAAAAAAAAATGATATTTCGTTTTTTGTTAATAACTCGAAAAATATTAACATTTAAGCAATTTTGAAAAAAGTTCGTTTAAGAGGAGAAAATTTCCAATAAAAAAATTTTACTTTCGGAACTCTATCTCCATTATTTATAATTTTAATTTGACGTTGAAAATAGGGCTCCGCGCGGCTGTTACGGCATGCGCGCGCCGCCGCTAAAGACAGTTTAGTAATAAAAATATTGTTTTTATAACATAAAATGTGATTTTAAAAATTTGAAAAAAATCTAGTATCTTTTTAACACTTGTAAGAATCGAGCCCTGAAGAAAAAAAAGTTTAATCAGCATTTTTCAAAAAGTTATTCACATGTTAACTAATACATTTTTTCCCAATCTCCATTGGCATAAACAATGGGATGAAAGGTATAAATAATTGGCCTATAAATTTTAAACTTCGTGGAGCCCAGATAAAAAATTTTAATGTGAAAACAGGCAAAGCTAATATTAATTGAAAAAAAAAAATGTTACCAACATATTTTAGATTTTTAATTTTTTTAAATAGTTATAAAAAATCATAATTAACAAATTAATAAACTTTTATGAAAATTTATCGCAGGATCTTATAAAGTACATACATCAAAAGGGCTCCACGAAGTTTAATATTTTTAGGCCAATTATTTATAACTTTAACGAGCTTTTTTTCAAAATTGTTTAAATGTTAATATTTTTCGAGTTATTAACAAAAAACGAAATATCATTTTTTTGTCATCTTATTTTGTTAATAACAATTGCAATTTTTTACCTGCACCAAAATCCTTCAAAAACATTTTTCTAGAGGTGATTCCGAATCGAATGAGCCATCGCTCATATTTTTAGGACCTTTATCTCTATTTTTCACGTTTTTGAACTTGTTGACTAGACTATAATGTCATATCATAATTATTATCATATGGTAATAAAAAACAATATTCATCATGATTATTATAAATCGTATTCAAAATTTGCTGTCGTGCAACTAATCGAGGACATAAATTTTCTTTTTGACACATTATTACACTGTATGATATTTAATTATATGTACTTACATACATGGGCGTACCCAGGGGGGGGCAGAGGGGGGCAGCTGCCCCCCCCTGGAGTTTGTTAACATCCCTTCTAACTATATACTTTTGTCGATAAAATTTAAGAAAAATAAATTTTAGCTATTTGTAAAACAATATACAACTTTTAAAATAGTTTATATATGTATGCGTGATTTTTATTTTTTTTTAACTATTATTTATTATCTAGTTTTTAGGGTGTGGGTGGGTGGAATTTTGTGACGTATGTCAGCGTAGTTTTCGCATTTTTTGACAAAGTCAGCGTAGTTTTCAAAGAAGGTTTTTTTGCTATCCTGGTAACCCTGGCAAGGATATGGCACAAAATTATAAAATTATTGTATTGTCAAGTAAGTATGCCAAATGTCGAGTTAATCCGACGACGTTTTGAAAGGGGTCAAAATCATGTTCAAAGTTTCCGTTACATAGGCACATACTAACATACGTATGAAGCTAATAAAAGCTTGTAAAAATCGTACAACGCGCCCATTCTACCTACTCGCTACCAGCGCTGCAAGCAAAAATAACTTTAATTTCGGAAGTCGGTGTCTTTGGATTTGTATTTTAGTTTTTTTGCCACTCACTTCCGAAATTAAAGATATTTTTCACGCTGTAGTGTTTTTTGGAAGTCGGTTGTTTTTTTTTTGCAAATCGTTTTATCAAGTCAATAGCGTACAGGAAGTATTAGAATATTAACACGCTGAACAAAGTGGATTAAATACGTATTATCGATGCCAACGCAAAAACTATCAAAGTCAATAAAATTTATATGGGAACACCCCTGAAGCCATACCATTAAATACCATTAAAAAAATATTATTTTAAATCAGAAAAAAATACAGTGGAACAAAGAACCACCTACTGAACAAAGAATATAAAAATAGCCTAAAACGCTTTTTTTTTGTGTGTGTGGTAAATCATCAAATGACGTCTCCCGCTCTTGGTGGAGCGGAAGGGCGTGTCAAACGTTTACTGACTAAAATTCACACGGGTTCCTTCAGTTGCCTATGCCAAGGCAACAGTTACTCTTTCGAACAATTCTGCGGTTCTGGATCGGTCTCAGCGGACCCCTTCAATACTGCTGACATCTCTTTGAGGCGCGCGTAGAACACAACGCGCCGTCAACACGGGTCCTTAACTGGGCGGCGAGCTACCCATTGCTCGCCACCGGCAAGCCCGCGCCTACGGTGGCCGGGAGTCCGCAATTGACTCCCGACGCCCGGGGCGTCTCCTTCTGCGGCTAGGGGTGTGAGGGCGCAGAGACTGCTTCTCCCTCACGCACTCCGCCTCTACCTTTGCGAGCATTACTGCTCTGCAGAAGGAGGTGACGGCTTCCCATGCCCTCTAGCTCGGATATCATGGCCTACACCTGGGCCGGGCGCTACAGGTTACCACCGCCGATCGCCTCTACGAGGATACGGCGCCGGCGGTGCTCCGCCCAGGCAGGGCACACTTCCACTAGGCGGTCCACGCAGTGATAACACGAGGGCGTTTCCTCCTACCATATCCGGAACAGGAACCTTCCGAAACAAACGTGTCCGGTGAGGACCTGCGTAAGACGGAAGGTGAGGACACCGTGGTGCTTCTCTAGCCACTCCTCAAAGAGGGGACTAGTAGGACTCCGCAATAGTGGCGTCATGGCGTGCCCAAGCTGGACATAATAAAATGTGCAGAACATGCAGGCGTTTCCTAGAAGAGGGGAGTGAAAATTAAACCAATTCAGCTGAAGAAATTGCTGCGGCTTTGAACCTTGAGCTGCGTTGACCTAAGACGGCAAGCCACCAACAACAGAGGGAAATCACCAACAAAAAAATATTTTTGTCGCTCGTCATGCGTGCTCTTCATCAGCATCTTCACTAGAGGCGAGATTTAGCAAAAACCATTCACCAGCGTTTACTCTTGTTGTATCCTGCTCAGATAATCAAAATTACAGTTCCAAAATTACAAAAATGTATGGAGGAAGTATCTAAATTTTATGAATTATAAGGGATCACATCTGAAGCCGAACTATGGCGCACTTTTTGGATGAATAAGCAGCGGCAGGACTTTGAAATCATTGGAAAAACAGTGTTAATAACGGAGTAGCAAATCTTTTTACCCGAAGGTGAAGACAGCTCTAGAAATACTGGCAATTAATGCCTTATTCCACCGCTACATTTGAAAGGTCATTCAGCACACTCATAGAAAATTTGTTAACGCTATGGGCGATTATTTCACAAAAGACGTCACAAACTGTTTTGCCGAAGACCCTAGGGTCTTCGGCAAAACAGTTACTTTTATAAAGTTACTTTTATAAAGGCTATTGGTACCGATTCTGTTGTCACAAAATTCTCTAAACTAAACTAAAAATCACTAAAATTTGGTTTATTCCTGTCAAACGACGATTTCCTATTCTGAAATAAAATGAGACAACTTAACTATATTTTAGTTTGACAGCACTAATTTTGCACTGAGTTATTAGTTTAGTGAAAATGACAATTTTGCTATTCTGAGTTCGCCGGTTTTCACCAAAAATGTTGACAATAATAATTTATTTTAACTAAATCTGACTATTTTTGATCGTGATTAAAAAGGTGTGGAATAAAACTAGTGGTTATGAACTAAAATTCACACCAACGCCTCGCCTTCACGTGCAAAAACGTTCTGTATTTTTTATTTTCCTTTTCTTTTGCTTATATCTTGAAAGTGGCGTGTCCTATCGCAAAAATAATGAAATTTTTGACCCCCTTAGTAAACTCCTGCACACTTAAATCTCAACACGTGGGTAATATTTTTTTATATTTTTCAAACAAAAGTGAAAAATTCCATATAAAATACGTCCAAGCAAAATTTTTGAGAGACAAAGGCGCACGCATGTGGGCACCATACGCGCGCCTTCGTCTCTCAAAAACTTCATTGCGTAGCGCACACAAGAACAACGTTGCGAAACCAAAAGAAAAAAATAGCACATTGAGTCGCGATTGTCAAATTCGATTTTAGTCGTGTCAAAATAATTTTTAAATAGAGATTTATTCTTGCAGAATAGCGTTACAATTCTCATAGCCAAAAGTAAGGAATTTTAGAGATAGTTTAGTTAGTTTAGTTCGTGTACAACAGAATCGGCACCATTATATATTTAGAGAATTAAAAAAAAAAAACAATTTTAAATGTTTATTTATTTGACTAAGTGCTTATAAAAAATCCGATTTGCCCCCCCCTGGCCCAGAACCTGGGTACGCCCATGCTTACATACATACATATATGGATAGAGGAAATTCCGGTGTGAATTTATTAGTTTATTTCAACGCTTTGAGATATAGATCTCTCCTTATCTCTAGTAATAAAAAAAATAGATCAAATTACATCACATCTTATCTAATCGGATCTTATCTACAAATTTTAAAGTTAATTGAAACAGGAGCTACCTTAAAATAAATATTTCTTAGTTTCCGGTAGAAGTGCTACTAGAAAACAAGAAAACAATTCTGTAGTCTCGATTGTCTCGAACCAAGGTCCAAAATGTCACAAACACCTTGAATAACATCACCCTTGTTACCCCTGAAAGGTAAGCTTGTAGTCTAAACTAATATTCTATAGAGACAAGGTTTGATTTTTTATGTTACTAGTTCTATTAGTGTATATGTTTTTATGTCCCGTGTGGTGCCGGATGTAAAGAATAGCATCACCCCATTTCTTCCCGTGGGTGTCGTACGAGGCGACTAAGTGACTTACTAGTGAATTGGGCAGCAGCGTTCTCTATGCCTTTTACCACCACACTGCGATCGCCAACCCGCTTGCCGAGCGTGGCGATTTTGGCAAGCTTCTCCGCAATTGGGGAAGGCCTGTGTCCAGCAATGGATCTCTTGCGGCCGAAATGATAATGTTACGGTTTCACGTGAAACACCTCAAAGACACATAAGTTTGAGAAAACCTGGAATAGAGCATAGGGTACTTTTTAGCGCGATTTCCCGACGGAATCGAGACTTATGCGGATGAAACAGCGGGTACAACTAGTGTACAGTATACATACATATTAACACGTAACTAACAACATATTTTCTCTACGTTTCAGAACATGACAACGTGAAAGCCTTCGTGTCTCACGGAGGCATCCTCAGCACCATCGAAGCAGTGGACGCTGGTGTTCCGGTCGTGGCTATCCCTCTCTTTGGAGACCAGTATGGCAATGCTGCGGCACTGCAAGACGCTGGCGTGGCCACTATTGTCCACTTCCAAGATCTGAAGAAGGAGTATTTGTTAGATGCGATCAATGATGTCCTGGACCCTGTGTATGTAGATCTACGTGTAATTTTATAATAGTGTCGTAATAGATGATGGACTCTGATAGCCTGATGACTGCCCCGTTGGTCTTATGGTCCCGGGTTCGATTCCCAGGTCGGGCAAAGTGTTATTGGGTACTTCTATTAGGAGTTTCTTAGTAACCCACAGCCCGGAGTTTAGAATTTGGTGGCGTGATACCCCCCCCCCCCCGTGCCTCGGAGAATACGATAACGTACTGCGCCCGATATCTCTTCATGTCGGATTGCCATCCTAGCGGACTATAAGAGTGAAGGAATAGTGAGTACCCTAGTGTTTGCACACACACTTGTCACTATAATGTCTCGCACCAATAGTCGAAATTAACAGAAAAGGTACACATACCTACATAATATTTAGTGTTTCAAATATGAGGTGTGCAGTAATTGACTTCAAACACAGTTTCGAATCCCATGTTCCACACAACATACCTATCCTAAAAGAAATAAGCGAAATTGTCTCGTAAGAAACGAATATTTACCCAACCACGCGAGTAGAAAAAAAACAATAGAATAAATTCATAGTACCACATATTCTATTAACAGTTTACATTCAAAAATTAAAATGTCAAATAGAAATCTCAAACTAACCACATATCTGTGCTATGAACTAACCAACATTGTTAAGATAACATTACATAATTCAAAGTTGATCAAACTGGGTCAAGTTCGAAATGCACTGCTTAACTTATGTCAAAGACAAATCTACTAAAGGGGTCTGCTAGGACCGATGCCTGCCGGGGTCGCGTGATTGTTCGAAAGAGATACCGTGACCCTGGCACATGGGCAACTGAAGGAACACGGGTGGGTTTTAGTCAGTAAATGTCTGACATTCCCTCCCGCTCCGTCCAGAGCGGGAGAAGGCATTTGATGATTTCCCATCAAAAAAAAAAAAATCTTACACCTTTGGTGGCTAATGGACACTTTGGATAGTTTCTACGTTGCTTTACTAGGCTTGCCTTTTAAGTTCTGTCGTTATGCTATTGTTTAGTCACAGCGTCGATTGGCATCTGTCAGGTTACGTACGAAAATGAATCTTTCTAAGGAAAATGTTCGTGCAATAAGTTTCTACAACTTTAGAAGAGGCCTGACACGGCTTCAGTGTTTTGAAGAGCTAAAATCTGTGTTCAGTGATGAAGCCCCATGTCTGCGAACTGTCGAACGCTGATTTTTAGAATTCCAGCGTGGACATACTAGTGTTAGTGACAAATCTCGCGAAGGACGCCCAAAATCCGCCTTCACTGAAGATAACATCATTGCTGTGAAACAACTAATTCTCGAAGATCGTCATATGACGCATCGAGAGATAGAGGCTGTATTAGACATCTCAGGGACAACCATTCAGAAGACCTTGCATGAAGCGCTTGGTGTGAGAAAGCTAGTTTGGCGTTGGGTACCGCATCTGCTTTCCGACGATCACAAGGTGGCTCGCGTCAGATGGTGTAAGAAAACTCTGCAAAGGTTCAACCGAGGAGAGTCAAATCACGTCTGTCACGATGTCGTATCATCAGTGGTGACGAATCTTGGATCTATGCCTACGATCCTGATTCCAAACAACAATCTACAATCTGGGTCTTTCAAGACGAGCCAAAGCCGACTAAAGTTGTTCGTTCTCGAAACACTTCAAAGAAGATGGTGGCCACGTTCGTTGGAAAAACCGGTCATGTTGCGACTATTGCACTTGAAGATCGTAGAACGGTTAACGCAGAGTGGTATACCATAGTTTGTTTACCACAAGTCATCGCCGAACTTCTAAAATCTAACTCAAAGCGACGCATCATCCTGAACCACGACAACGCAAGCTCACACAGCGTTCGTCAAACGATTGAGTATTTGAAGCAGGAAAAAGTAGAAATTCTTGACCATCCTCCATACAGTCCTGACCTAAGCCCTAACGATTTCTTTACATTTCCTAAAATTAAGAAAAGTCTTCGTGGTCAAAGGTTCCAGTCCGTTGAAGAAGCAGTCGACGCTTTCAAGTCAGCCATTTTGAACACCCCCATTTTAGAGTGGAATAAATGTTATAATAACTGGTTTGAGCGAATGGAAAAGTGTATTAAACTACGTGGTGAATACTTTGAAAAACAATAAAAAGTACTATAAGGTTCTAGTTGTGTTTTTTTCTTCAAACGACAAAACTTAAAAGGCATGCCTCGTATCATCATCATCATTTCAGCCGTAAGACGTCCACTGCTGGACACAGGCCTCCCTCAGTTTGGTTTGCCATAATCGCCACGCTTGGCAGGCGAGTTGGCGACCGCAGTATGGTGGTAAACTGCATAGAGAACGCTGCTGTCCATTCTCTATTAAGTCCCTTAGTCGCCTTTTACGACATCCACGGGAAGAAACAGGATGTTGCTATTCTGTATATGGGAGTGTCCAAGCCAAGCGGGCCACTCGGCGCTGGCAGCGGCTTTTTTGCATAAAACACGTTCTGTTCAACTCGCTCACAAGCTTTGGGAAATAGCTAAAAAAAAATTGATATACATAATTCAATAGATTTTAAGCTGCTCTTTCGAATGGTGCTATTCGTTTTTACCAAAATAATTTTCTTTTTAGTGAAAATTGAGTTTCAATTTGAAGTTAGATTGCCTGGAAAAATGTATTTTTTTAATTTTTTTTTTCATACATCGTTTGAAAGTTTAACCCTTCAACAACATCTCTGTAAAATTTCAAGTTGGGAGGGGCAACGGTTTGCAAATGACAAGCAAATGAGCGAGTTGAACAGAACGTGTTTTATGCAAAAAACCCGCTGCCAGCGCCGAGTGGCCCGCTTGGCTTGGACGCTCCCATATACGGCACCATACTGAACAGCGTATGTCCTTGCTAAAACCAGTCTGAGTCGATGTTGTATATTTTTCCATACCATATTTATTCGTCAGCTCTGCCGAGGTCTTGAGGTCTCGCCATTTAATATTCTTTAACTACCCTGCGATAGACCAGTTACAAAGAATCGGTACGTGAATTTATCCTGCACTAAAATTTACTCTCACCTACACAGCTGGTTTCGGTTCGTCATTGATCGGGCACAGTTCCAAATTCTTATTTATAATGGACAATTATCATTTCAAGGAAAATGAATATAGACTTATCCTGACCTTGGATTCAAACTAAAAACCATTACGTAGTCTACAGATTATTTATCGTCAATCACAAGATTTTTGGCGGAACCATTTTGTTCTAACAACAGAGGAACAAAAACCACAATAGATCATAAAAACTGTCTGTTTCCGGACATAGGAAATAGAGCTTTGCCCTTCTCCAACAGTAACATGGTCCATTAGTAGCTATTGATTAGCGAGTATTTTGGCAATGGCATAACCAGTTCTTATCACGAAGTCTGCCACAACACGATGAATGAAAATAATACACCGAAATACATACGACCTACATACATTTTAATCTTATCTTATTGTGATTATAGATGGCAGCAACGTGCGAAATTAGTATCCAGATTATGGCATGACCGTCCAATGTCACCTTCAGAATCTGCTATCTATTGGACAGAATACGTGGCTCGGTATCAGGGGGCACCAAATCTGCAGCCAGCAGCGCCCAAAGTACCCCTGTACCAACAGCTTCAGCTTGATGTATTAGCATTTATTGGAATAGTCCTGTACATCTTGAGCTATGTAGTGTACAAGATTCTGTCTGTGCTCTGTTGCTGCTGTTGTCGAAATGACGCACAATCAGAGTTCGTGGAAGAAGAAGAAAGAAGATCATCCAAAAGAGTGAAGTTTGAATGACAAGTTTTGCATAAGTTTGTAAGAAAGATATTGTGAATGAAGTCACGGTGAATGCAGCAGTAATATATTTCTAATTTTGATGCTTGACTGGTATAATTTAGGGTTTTTTATTTCGTTATTTATATTATTTGTTAATTAAAATAACAGAAAAATATTTTGTATTTGTTTTTTTGTCCACCAATGAGTAGTTTTTACAGAGTTAAAGTTTTTTCGCTATGACTTGTCAATAGTAAAAACCGGATGTTCAGTTACCAACATGTAACTCTAGCCGTTGGTTCTAGGAAGTATTTGGACCGGTATACGTGTAAAAAAACTGATGTAACTAGTTTTAACACTTCTCTAATACTAATTGTAATTATTAATAATTACTCTGACATTGGTCGATTTGATGTTCAAATCAAAAACCGATCAGACAAATACCATCTGGATCGTTAATCACTGTGTTTATTTACCATTGATAACCAATCCTAATAGAGCGGGAGTCTTATCTGTATTTAAATACGAACTGCGGCTTGGTAATGCTTCAGTAGGCCGATCGTTCCAGCAGTGTGTACATCAAAGTGCGCAGTGTCGCTAGGACCTCACGATTAATTAGTATCTTGGCAATAATAAAATGAAGTTAAATAACATACTGATCCTGTTCATCAGTGTTCTCTTCAACCAAGTACAAACGCTTAACATATTAGGAGTGTTCCCTTACCAAGGCAAAAGCCATTTCTTCGTATTTGAACCATATCTTCGCGAGTTAGCGAATAGAGGTCACAATTTGACAGTGATATCGTACTTTCCTCAGGAAAAGCCAATAAAAAACTATCATGATATAAGTTTGGCTGGGAAAACAAAAATATTAGAAGATGTTTTTCCAATAGACAGGTCGTACTTGACCATAATACAAATTGGTTTTTTCTTAACCGGCTCGGGAAAAGACAACTGTAGAACTTTGCTGGGAGATGAGAATGTGCAAAATCTGTGGAAAACTAACGCAAAATTTGATTTAGTGCTTGTGGAACAGTTCAACAGTGACTGCGCGCTGGGGCTTGCCCACGTACTGGGAGCACCAGTGGTGGGGCTGACGTCACACGTGCTGATGCCCTGGCACTACGAGGACTATGGTATTCAGTACAACCCAGCATACGTGCCACTCCTATTGCTGGAAGGTGGTACAAAACCCACATTATATCAACGTATCGAAAGGAGCATTTTCCAAAATATCTTTACTTATTTGTATAAATTTACTTGCCGGAGAGACAATCAAAACACTCTAGCGCAATATTTTGACAATATACCGCCGTTGGAAGAATTGACTCGAGGTGTTAAATGTATGTTGCTGTACACAAATTATGTGCTGTCTGGCCCTGGTCTGTACCCACCAAATGTTCATGAAGTGGGTGGGTACCACGTCGCCAAACCAAAAGAACTGCCTAAGGTAAGTGCCTAAGTGGCTTGATACTTTAATACCCATTTAGCTATAAAATACAATCAAAATCAAATCACGTCCAGTACCTACTTAAGTCAATTTTGACGTAAGCGTCAAACGATCCCAAATTCTTCAACCACAACTTCAGTTAATATTATTTAGTTGTTTCTTTCAGTTATATTATTTAACTGAAGTTGTGGTTGAAGAATTTGGGATCGTTTGACGCTTACGTCAAAATTGACTTAAGTAGGTACTGGACGTGATTTGATTTTTTGTGGATGGGAATGGAGATATGATTAGATAAGTACATTTATTATACTAACAAATATTATTTTGTTAGTATAATAAATGTACTTATCTAATCATATCTCCATTCCCATTGTTCGGCAACGTCTTCGAAAATGTTTATCAAGAAATCCAATAACGGATTTCGTACACGATCTACAATATACTGCATTCCATGTGTCGTTGGCAAATCGTGGGTATGTACTTATGATCGTTTGTAAAAGACCACAGTCGTAGCAATACTAATTTGTATGGGAAAGATACAATGCAATACTTTCACCAAAAGAGAGAAGTATCCTGGTTGTCGGAAATAGTTAAAGATTAGTAAGGCACCGATAGATGTTTTCGAATAAAATGCAATTTAATGAATAGAAAACAAACAGGTAATTTATCAAATTAAATTTCATTCGAAAACATTCATCATTTTCTTACCAAACATCAACTACATCTGACGGTCCTGGTTACTTACCTTTTTGCTGACTACATAATAAATTAATGATACATGTTGCAGACATTGCATGCATCATATAATCATATTGTTGAGTGTATGCAAGGAGTACAATATGTAATAGAACTACCAGTCATGCTCATATCATGATTACCTAAGTAAAGTGTGTAACCGGGGGACTGTAAACACACATTTAGCAGTTTCTGCTTGTCAAGTCACTTAGTTGACATAACAACTATCTTTGGAAAGTACCTACCTACTTTGGAGATAAGTTTTTTACTCGCCATTGTACTTGAATGAATAAATATAGGTGACTAGCTTTTGCCAGCAGCGTCGCCCGCGCGGACGTTGGAAATTATCCTACGGGGACGTATTGTGTTAATCCTGGTTATAAACTATCTGTATACCAAATTTCATGCAAGTTCGTTAAGCCAAACTGAGACTCTAAGACGCGTTATTGAGTAACAAACATCTAAACATCTACTACAAACTATCTATACTAACTATCTGTCAACGTACAATATAATTTCACATTTATAATATTACCAGCTTTTGCCACCGGCTTCGCCCGCGTGTTATTCGAAAATTATCCCTCGGGAACGTACTAAAAAGTACTCATGTGTTTATCCATGTTATAAAATGTCTGTGTGCCAAATTTCATCTAACAATAAGTCCGATCAGATTTGCGTGGAAGAGTAACATACATCCATACTCACAAACTTTCACAATTACACTCTAAACAATAGTAGGATATAATATTAAAAAGTAAGATAGCTTCAAAACATGTTTTCATTGTCCACCAATCAGACTAACAACTTTCAAGCCTTACCCTGTGTCCTAACCTTAGGTGACTGTACACTACTTGATTGATCGCGCGACTGTCATATTCTTGTTATGGTGGATACGCTAAGCTAGCCCGCAACATTCTAATTTTCTCACGTTTATTTCAATTTGCAGGTCAGATTTAGGCTGTATGTTGATTCAAATAAGATTCGCGAGCGTAACAAATATGGCTTTACTAAATTGTAATCATTAATAGCATCAATACAACCTTTTAAATTAATTTAATCCCATGGAATGACTAATGAAAAAGTTATAAATTACTCATTACGGTACGACTCCTATTTTGTGTAGCAAACAACTTGACACTGGCCTGCAAATTGCAAAAAAGTTAAGAAAAATTGAATTTCGCGAGATACCTGGCGCTTCCAACTTAAACTGCACGAAGATCGCGCATTTTCGTGACCAATTATTTTGGTTAGAACACGGGGCTCCGACGATTCTACGTAAAATGGATTACGAAACGTTTGTCCTTAATCCGTTACATACACCTACCTAATTTATCACCATGTGTTTGATTTACTAATAGATATGCGTGCAATAAACATTTATTCTATATGTGTAAACGTTCAACTAATTTTTTCCAGGACTTAAAAAAATTCATCGAAGAATCAGAACATGGTGTGATTTACATAAGTTTTGGATCGATGTTGCGAGCCACCTCAACACCCAAAGATAAATTGGAAGCCATCGTCGGTGCAATATCCCAGTTACCGCAGAGAATCGTTTGGAAGTGGGAGGAGAAGAATTTGCCAGGGATCCCGAAAAATACGAGTATTTACATATCAAACTGGCTGCCTCAAAACGATATATTAGGTAAAGTATTCTTATTTAGTGCCTGTATCTATATATCCAAGCTACAGGTCGACTAAATTGGCGTATGCATACTTAAACAGACGATAACAAAATTATTATTATATAAGGTGTATCTATTCTATTCTATACACGAAATATTTTAAGGGGTACACCTGTAGGTGGTAAAGAAGCTATAGAAGCAAAAATAATTTTTTTATCTAAGCGTTTTTGAATTTTCGTAATTATTATAATTTTAAAACTACTTGAGACGTTTTGCATAAAACCTTTACTCCAAATTCTATGAATGGCCCGCCTGACGCTGCGAGGGCGACGACCGGACGGCACGAGCATAGCCGCGGTGTCTCGGGCCGTAAAAAATAAGAAGGAGCCAGTATTTCTTATGTGCGTTAAAAAAATTATAAATATTAAATTTAAAATAAACCCTTACAAACATTTTTTTTTTCGTTGCTATAGCTTCTTTACCACCTACAGGTGTATCTCTTAAAATATTTCGTGTATGAATAGATACACCTTATATACACAAACGCTAATTAAAGCGATTTGGCGATAGTGTCTGTAATTTTGACAACGTCCATAGCATATCACCGGAATCAATCAAACCAATTACGAGACCAAAGGAATAAAATATCCTTTAACGCGGTCGAGTAGGATTCATTGTCATAACTGTGTGTGGAGTACCATATTATATTCTTATGCATTCTGACAGGATTGACGAGGAATATTTAATCAAGGACTCATTATTCGGGTGTTGTTTATACAAAAAAAAAATGAGGACTATAATAATTGTCCTAATTATGCAATAGCTAATACACGTCAAAGATTTGAACGTCCTAAGCCCTAGGATCATTCCATATCTTGATGCAGTCTCCATGTAAGTGCGCTTTAGGATCTTAACACACAGCTTTCATCAAGATATTCTTTGCAAATAACTCGTCTCTGTGACCGCAAATTACCTAACGACGTGTCCACGAATTTATTCCTCGTTCACCCGGTCATACTGTTTAATACTTGTAAATAACTAAACTACAGAAGGTATCATTACATCTAGCCTTTTCCCAGTTATATTGAGGTCCGCTAATTCACGGCTATTTTTATATTGCTATTCCATTGCGATGTTCCCTGAGGATAGATTGTAATAAGATATCTTGTTACTCGGCGCCGAAGGGAAAACCCTTTCACCAAAACACTATCGTAACTACTAAGAAAAAAATGAAGGCTTAAATCCTGTAGGATTTCGATTTACATCTAAAAATATAAGTTTATATATCGAAATACAATATAGTTTATTTATATAATGATATACGGTGTGTTACAAGTTAGACTAGGGACTTGTGTACTATAAAATACATTTAGGTCCCGTAGGTCTTGCACTTTAGGGAACAGTTTTTTTTTAATATTTCAGTGTTGATTCCAACTCATACTTGTTCATTTTTATGGGTACTACTCCCGCCTTAAAGTAGGTATGTCCTTCGTACCCTCTGATACTCTGTATTATTAGGTGATACAACCTCTGGCACGTACAAGTTATCAATCATGTGATGTGACATAATTCGTGACATGTTTTCTCACTATATTATTTAGAGTAGGTACACATCTCAAGATCTTCGTCAGAGTTGTTTTTAGTTTTTAACACGCTTTTATTAGCTTCACCTGCATATTTGTAACTGACTTCTTTGGACTTGATTTTAACCCACTTTAAACGGTCATATTTCATTTAAACTTTGTAGACTTATCGAGGACCGATAACAAATGAAATCATTAAATTTTATAAAATTTCCTTGCCAGGGTTAGTAGGATGGCAAACAAACTGTCTTGTTAATTTTTACTCTTTCACGAAAACTACGCTACTACGTCATAAAATCCAAAACACCCTAAAAAAAAGATAATAAATAATGCTTTTCAGGTATTTTTATGTGCTTGATACCAATCAAGCACCCCGCGCATTTTATTCAATTATTTTTTAGTTTGGTTTTCTATGGAAGCGTGTTTTTTAGTTTTTGTAAACTGTTTTTTTTTAGTAGGAAGTATGATTAGTATAGATTACTGCTAAGAGCCTTACACGCTGGTTAAGCCAGCTTCAATCAGATGCAGGTTGTAGGTGGTTTAATTAACTTTGACGTTATGCTCAAAATTATTCCAGTAACTTCAAATATGCATAATAAACTGATATCACATCTATCCACCACCACCATGATCTTGTACCATTTTTATTTTTTACCATCTATGTAAAATATGGAATGGAAAAAAGAATTGAGTATTGAGTATCATAAACTTAAAACGCATCAAGAATCTTGATGTGTCAATATTTTTAATGAAGGTATCTAGATTCAAGATTATGTTGGCAGACATTATAACAGCAAGATAAGAAATCAAATATTTACACGGTAAAATTGATGACAATAATGTATATTCCTATAACATAGTGGGTTAATCCGTGAAAATGCTATGAGTGTTGCATGTTTGATATAATGCAGCAATTCGTCAACGCATTGATAAATTATAGCATAATAGTTATTGTTTTTATATTATTTATGTATTGTTTTTATGGGCCTTAGTAGCCTGAAATAAAGGATTGTATTGTATTGTATAATCCTACTAACTCTTTCAAGTAGATCTTTCATTTTAGAGCTTGAACTCTAGCTTTGACAAGGTATAAGAATTTTGTTGATTTAATGCACAAATGTAACAGTCACGAAAGGTATTGAAATAGAAACCTAAGGCTGTCTCAGACCTACAACTTGCTGTTAATAACATTTAATCTTACAACACAGAAATTTGCAGGAAATTTGGAGGCTTTAGTTCAGCAGTGGATGTTGATGACCCTATTCTTATTTTTTTGTTTTATTTGTGACTAGTTTCTGCCCGCGTTTTCACCCGCGTGGATAACGAAAATTTTACCGAAACCCGTTCAGTGGTTTCGTGACAAAGTAACATACAAACAGAGTTAGTGGGACAATTCCGACACAAGAACTTTTGTAACTTACTGAAGCTGTCTCAATTTATGCATGACACAATGTTTAAGAAAAATAAATATTTTTGTATTTTGTATTTTTTTTAGTTACTTTCTAATTTATAATATTTATACGGATTTCAGCTCATCCGAATGTTCTGGCATTCTACTCTCATTGCGGCATGTTGGGCTCCACGGAGGCAATTCATCATGGAGTACCCATGATTGGCATGCCAGTCTTCGGAGACCAGCCAGGAAATGCTGGAGCCGTTGAAGAGAGCGGGTTAGGCGTCCAGATCCACATCAAAGAATTGACTAAAGAGCTTTTATTGGAGAAAATCAAAACCGTGCTTGATCCTGAGTGAGTATACTGCGTATTTAATCAGAATCGTTAGTGTTTAGAAACTTTAATGTGGGCATGTATAACTTATTGTATTAGAACAAACATGGATAAAATTATAGAACACAAATCAAACACTCTACAAGTTATCTGACTAATCTGAGAAGAAAGGCCGAAACAAACTCAGAGGTCAGTCTCTTTTAAACTCCAGACATAATCTTGGTCAGATCATGTGAAGACCATGTGGATTGCTGTCTGAACTTGTCTTTTGAGGAAATAACGACACGGATTGAGTAGACCTGTTCAATAAGTGCACGAAAAAAAGAAAAATAGTACAAAAAAAAAGAAAGGACATCAAACATTTTAATTTTCTTAAGGTGGCCGCATATATTACTCAAACTGTTAGACCATGATTAAAATTAAATGAGAAAATCAAAAAATTCAAAAGGAAAAAAAACCCACTTAGTCTTTACAGTCACAATAATTAAAACAATACAATACTTTACAAAGTAAATATTTATGTCATCGTATAAATGTGTTGTATTGTATTTCCCTATAATGAGTGAGTTAAACTCGTTCTACCTCCAGCGAAAAGAGCACATGACAAACTTATGTTTTACTCAAATGATCATTTACTCAACAAGTGTCCATTTTATTTCAGGTTCAGGAGTAGGGTTAAGGATCTATCCAGAGTATGGCACGACCGTCCACAGTCAGCCATGGACAGTGCAATTTATTGGACGGAGTTTTCAGCCCGAACTAGTAACTACACCTTCCGGACCCCGGCGGGCGCAGTCCCAATGTACCAATATCGGTCTTGGGATATCATAGGTGTATTGGGAGGCATCATATTTGCAATCGTCTACTCATTGAAAATGATAATCTCTTTGCTTACGAAGAGCAAAACTCAGCAAGTCCAACGTAAAATTAAAACTAAGTAAATAATTTTCTCATTTAAGTGTTTGTTTTGTAATAAATTATTATTAACAAAATTCTTATTAACTATAAAACAGCTCCTTTATTGGGTAATCCACACTTCCACACTAATCCACACTAATAATATAATATAGTATATAATTATATATAATCCATACTTCCATACTTAATATTATAAATGCCAAAGTACATGACAGACAGATGGAGTGTCTGTCTGTCTGTCTGGCTTTCCTGCTAAAACTAATGAACCGATTTAAATGAAATTTAGTACACAGATAGTTTAGAGCCTGAGAAAGGACATAGGCTACTTTTTATCCCGGTAGTATGTTCCGACCTCCACGCGGGCGAAGCCGCTGGCAAAAGCTAGTACACTATAAATCGGAATGAAAGTCTAATCCATTGCTGTTTATGTTCGAAAAATTTGTCTGCTCAACAACGTAAATAACGCAATGAATATTGTTGAACTGTCAAAATGAAAGCCATTCCTACTGTTAGTGTGTTACGTAATTACCCTGCAGTATTTGTTTATTCAAAAAGTTTACGAATGTTTTCCTGTGATCTAGAAATTGTTATCCCCAATATACAATTTTCCGTTGCTACTTTTCATTTTCAAACAAAAGTGTTAGGTGTTTGAAAGTTAGTACTTTAACGTGCCTTACGAATATAACTGACCAAAAACGGTTCTATTTGCGACCCACCTAATCCTAAAATAAACATGTTACCTTTAGAAAACTACTGTATGCCCTGGGGGGCGATTCTACTAATTTGCAAAGTTACACGTTCAATTGTGTTTTCACAACAGTTAGATTTCGATCGCAGGTCGATGATGTCCTATAAAGTCATTCTACTATTTGTTAAGCACAAGGGAAACTAAACTTACCTACATCGAATCGCAATTGAATCGTTACGAGAACTCACGAGTGGGCTTCCTGTGTTACCAACATGCCAAATAGTATGTTTTATTATTACCACAAAGAAAAAAGTTGAATCTAAAAATGTCACTAAACACGAATACGTGGCAATAAAGGATTTTCTAATATAAAAAAATATCTTGACCATAATTATAGTTTTGTACTGATATTTTATTGTTACAATAATACAACATTTTAACTGATTAAATAACAAAAATTCAGAAGAACGTTTCGTTCTACGTCCCTAACTAGCTAAAGCTGTGAAATCAAACCTTTCGGTTATGTTAAAGACTCGAAGGGAACTTCTATTAATCGTATTTTATCTAAAAGTTCATTTATTGAAGCGTTTTTAACGATGTTATGATTTTCTTTAGTGTATAATGTACCTATTTACAGATCGAGGTAGTAACCAAATCTGTTTTGATTAAAAAAAAAATACTATTGACGGTCCAGGTGTTTAATCCCGTTTTTAGGTTCGCTTACTCTCGCTTATAGTGGTTAAAAATCTTCGTGAAACGGATTGAAGTTTTTGGTGGCTTGTCAGTTTGGCTAGTGATGTTACTACTACCTACTAGTTATAAATCGTCAGGCACTGATTTTCTCAATTTATTTCAAGTTGAATCTAAAGTAGGTACCTCCCTTTAGGGAGGTTTCTAGCAGCTTTGTTAGTTAAAAACGAGACATTAAATAATAACTTAAAAGAAAAATAATGATAGCAAAATTCAAAATGCGGCATCCAATCAATATTGGGGCTACAATCGACTCTTGCTGTTCGTGGAGCATTACACGTTATCAACTGACTAATACTTACAGAATAATGTAATGCATAATCACTCTTATTTAAAACATCCGTGATTCAGTACATCACATTTTTTGACAGTTTGTTACACGATATTATTAACATTGAATTATGAACTGGTGTAGTTGTTGAAGACTCCGTGATACTTATATAAACACGACTACATCGAGTGACAACGCGTGAGAAAATAAATAAATAAAATGATCCCGACCCTTTAGTTACTTGAGTAACGAGTTAAACAAAATTGAATCGCATCACTATCTGACATAGCTGATTGACAAGTGGCAACTGTCAACTGACAGCAACACTATTTACTTTAGTTCAAGAGTTTTAATTGCTTTAGTTAATACTCTTATTCCTCTTAACATGCTGCGATACAGGCCTCCTCTCTGTGAGAGGGAGTAGTTAATCCGTTTCTTTCTAATTGCACGAAATTGATTTTTGTTTTCATGTGTGTACTTGTAGGATTATAATGAAAATAGAATCTTCAAGATGGTACTTATTACTTATTTTGCATTTAATGCAAAATAATGTGCTGTTAACTGTTCAGTAAGATTTCAACACAATGTGTGAAGATGTTGCCCGAGACTGTTCCAGATTTGAAATAACTTATGAATGTTTCCCTGTCTTCAGTAAAACCATTTAGATGCAGTTTGAGGAAAGTGTGTATTGATGATGCAAGAAAGAATTTAAACTGTTTATTCAATATGGAAATCTGGATACAGGAATATTTACATTCGCATTCGCGTTTGCAATCTGCAAAACAAACACATACTATCTATACCTGTTGACTCAGTGGGGAAAAAATATTATTTTGCAGTAGGTACCAGCACACCGATGAGAAAAATAATAATATTAGTTAGCCACTTCTAACATAAATATATATTTTTTTCAGGAACATTACTTAGGTACACCCCAAAAATCAATTTCTGACTTAAGAGTTGCTCGTGGTCGGTCAATTTTTTGGTAGACAGACATTCTGTTGACTGTTGTGCACTTATAATGCTGAGCATGCAATATTAATATATTATGTATTTCTATCTGGCACACGGTATCAACATACACGGAAACAACCCTACTATTTTAGATGAAATACTAAGTATCTACTTCTCAAGTGGTCTGACGTTAAAATTGATATACTTATAGTAATAAAAATGCTTTGTTCCATTATTTGTTTTTTGATTTCATGAACCATTCCAATACTCAATACTTTATTGCATTTCACAATGGATATGCTTAGGTGGTAAACATTGGATTTAGTTACAATTGTGGGACCCTGTCGGGCACATCAAAAGAATATAGTAGTAGGAGTAGGACTTATAATCTAACTTATTCTAAAATCAAAATAAATAAAAAACATGCTTTGGGCATTCTAACTGCATTTCAGGATGTTTGCTAATACTGATATAACATTTACTTATTAATAGATTTTTTAATTTGTTAGTGAATAGATGGAGTTTATTTTCATTACGAATTGATTCGGGTAAATTATTGTATACATTTATTGACATTGCCCTCTGGTAATGTCAATAAATGTATTTTTATGTTGTTGTTGTTGTTAAATGTTTTTTTTTAGATGGGATGTAGGTAGCTTTAGTTGTGTTTTGTATCAGATTGTGTATCTTTTTTTTATGTATTCTCGTTTATTGTAAAATTCTTGGTGTTTATGTGCAAAATTGCATATTTCAAGTATAGTGACAGAGTTAATATATTAAGCTTTATAAAGTGGGGTTTGCAGCTATCTATCTGTTGTATATTTACTATGATATGGACAAATTTCTTGTGAACTGTAAACATTGTTGGTGCATCTGTACTGTTTCCCCACATTATTATGCCGTAACTAAGCCATGCATAGACATAGGCGTAATATGTTACAAGGGCAGTCTGTAAATTTGTGTTTTTTTTTACTACCAAATACCTGATATTCCATTATATCTATATTAATATTATAAAGCTGTAGAGTTGGTTTATTTGGTTGAACGCAGTAATCTCAGGAACGACTGGTCCGAATCGAACAATTCTTTTTGTATTGGGTAGCCTATTTATTGAGGAAGGCAATAGGCTATATAATATTACGCTACAATCAAAAGGGGCAGAGCAGCAACAAAAAATGGACGAAAACTGACAGGCAATGCGGTGCGACGGGAAGGTTCAGAGGAGCAAAATTAGACGCTGATGAAGTTGTGGACAGTATTTAGTTTATTACTAAAACTCAAGAAATTAAAAGTTTTGACACTGCATATACATTGCGGCTGGCCTATCAGTGTTTGGTACGAACCAGGTACATAAAAAGCCGGTGCAAGTTGCGGTCCAAGATTGAGTCAATAGAGTTTCACGTAGTAACACACTGTAACTATGTTACCTTTTCCGTCATCAATACCGTAAAAACGAAGATTGAAGGGACGCAAAATTTCTTCCTCTTACCTTTCCAACGTCACCCACATGGGCAAGTTCAACGAAATCTGTATAAACATTATATTTTTAGGAAAAAAAAACTAAAGCAATCCTAGATCGATGCGATAAAAGTTGCATTTTACTGACTTATGTTCAACCGCTAATTTTGACAGATGAACTGCCGAAATTCAGCTTTGATTCGATTATAACAAGTGTCAAAATAATAGCAGAATGTGACTAAACGTCACGCTCATATACGACTTTGTTAGCAGAATAGATTTTTACATTGTTTCGATCGATCGTTGGCGTCCACTAAAACGTAGCCGCAGTTGGATCGTTGTTCATTAGCAGAATGAGAAAACCCTTAAAAGTCGTGATCCAGTCGCGGTGCTATTGCGATTTTTGCACAAATTTGTTAGTAGAATCGGCACCCAGGTATAGTTCTACTCCTAGGCATAATCACCACCTGTACTCAGTGTGACTTGGGGAAAATCAGGAAGATCTTGGGTCTTGAGGGGATGAAATTATTAGATAACAGATTTTACCACGATGTTTATTCAGTCAGTCATATTTGACAAAGTATAAGTTTATTTCTGGTATTAAACAGAATATTGCACATACCTAATAGATCATGAAGGTCAATCAAATTCATACAATTACATATGCCTTTTCCCAAGCAAGTTGGTGTAGACTTTCAATTTAACCGGATACAGCTGAAAACACAAGTCAATCAAATAAAGTATAATAGGCCCTTACGAACTGAAAGCAAAAAACACACAGATTTTATCGTGACGATTAGATTAAGCTCACCAAATAGGTATATTTTAATAAAAACAATAGGACCAGATTATAATAAATGTAATTACATAGATATTGGTACCATGATATGAAAACGTGAAATAATCTATACTATAAATAATCTATACTAATATTATCAAGAAATAACATTTGTTTGTAAGTTTGTATGTAGGGGGTAATCTCCGGAAGTAATGAACCAATTTTAAAAATTGTTCACTGATAGAAAGTTACATTATTCGTGAGTGCTATAGGCTATAAATTATAAAGATATCATGCATATTAGCCGAACTATCTCAATTTTTGTCTAGCCAGGCGGAATAAAATTGCTCTTACAACAAAGTTATTTGCATGCGCTGCCTTAACAGTTGTATATAATTCAAAACAATGTATGGCAACCTGGTCCGCTTTAAATAGTTCTCCAAAAGAGTCCGCGACACCTATTCTATCTTTTATATTTTAGCAGATATAGTAGCTTTTATGTGTTGAAAAAAGTATTCTTCGACGTACTTACCTTTGGACGTTTTTTTAAACAACAAAATATTAAACCGCGTTATCAAAAAAAAATATTATTATGATCATCATAGAGATACGATTTGCCCCAAACAGTATGTCAATTGGTTAAATAGTTTCGAAGATAATATAAAATTACTAAATCGCAAAATGCCGCCGTCCATTCACGAACCGCATTAGAACATGCTTTGAACGGACGTTTTATCCATTTACCCATAGATTGCATTGTGCAATTGCGTCTTTTTCCTGAATCGCGGTGTTAAGATTTTTCGCGGATCAATGACCCTCTCCGGTTATTATTTAACTTTCGTCGTTAGGTAGGTGAGTTGTACGCAGTTGGTTGGATGTTGTTAGTCTTTAAAACTATTTAACAAAAAATTAAACCGCCGAAAAACTGAAAAACATAAAATAATAAACCTTAAAATTATGAGTCAGCGCTTTTAGTGATCCTTGTTCATTGATTTTTCAGCGCCGACTCAAAATTTTAAGGTTTATTATTTTATGTTTTTCAGTTTTTCGGCGGTTTAATTTTTTGTTAAAGGTTTTTATTTTATATTTTTTGTGGCTTTAATATACTAATAACACTTGGCAAGGTATACCCTATCCAACACAAAAAGGATTATCAAAATCGGACTACTCTGTATAAAGTTATGCGTGTTTATACATTACAATCAGTGAGTGAACAATCAATCATCCCCTGTTTTCCGACCCTTAGGGTTTGATTTTGTTTTCCAAATTTATATGGGACCACCTTGGGAGTATACCTTTTCCAATAGAAGAAGAATTGTCACAATCGGACCACTATGTAAAAAGTTATGCGTGGTCATACATAAATAAAAATTAAAAAATATACGCGTCAAATTGAGAACCTCCTCCGTTTTTTTCCTCGGTTGAAAAGTGTTGCGGTTGTTGTCTTTAAAATTGTTTTGGTTCCTCGGTTTCTTGAAACAAAAATACTACTTCGTTCTCATTCTTCGAGTTCGAAGCTGTGGTATTTCTTTTTTTTTTTGGGATATCGGACAGTTTCAGTGATTGTCTATCATGCTTAAAAGGAAATCACAACTTTCCCGTCAGACGTCCCAGACAAGAGAAGCTCAAGCACGCCGTTCGGAAGATTCTGCTCTTGAAAATCATCAGCGCCTTTCGAGGAATAGAGTAAATATTTCGTAAGCACGCGCTGGGGAATGTAGCTCCGAGCGTTCACAGCGGCTTGCTAACCAAAGCTGGAGAACATCGCAGGTCCGTGCTCGGGAATCTAGCGCTGAAAGTGCGCAGCGTCTCAGTGATTTAAGGCAGCATGTCTCTGCAACAAGGGATAGGGAAACTAGCGCTGAGCGCTCGCAGAGGCTCGCTACCCAAAGCGCGAGAACATCGCAGGCCCGTGCTCGGAAATCTAGCGCTGAACGTGCGCAGCGTCTCAGTGATTTAAGGCAGCATGTCTCTGCTAAAAGGGATAGGGAGACTAGTGCTGAGCGCTCGCAGAGGCGCGCTAGCCAAAGCGCGAGAACATCGCAGGCCAGTGCTCGGGAATCTAGCGCTGAACGTGCGCAGCGTCTTTCTGATTTAAAGCAGAATGTCTTGGGCACGCCACAATTGCGGCGGTAAGTCCCCTCTTTGAGGAGTGGATAGAGAGGCGCCACGGCGTCCTCACCTTCCGCCTGACGCAGGTTCTCACCGGGTGCTTCGGTGGGTTCCTGTTCAGGATAAAGCGGGAAGAAACGCTTGGGTGTTTCCATTGTGAGGATCGTCTAGAGGACACGGTGGAGCATACGGTCGAAGTGTGCCCTGCCTGGGTGGAGCACCGCCGTGTCCTCGTGGAGGCTATCGGTGGCGGCAACCTCTCGCGTCCGACCTTGGTGCGAGCCATGGTACGGAGCGAGAGCGAATGGGAAGCCGTCACCTCCTTTTAGGGAAGCAGTAATGCTCGCAATGGAGGAGATGGTGCGCGTGAGGGAGTGTAGTCTCTGCGCCCTCACGTCCCAAGCCGCCGCAGGAGGAGACGCCCCGGGCGTCGGGAGTCGATAACTGACTCCCGGCCACCGTAGGCACGAGCTTGCGGGCGGCGAGCAATGGGTAGCTCGCCGCCCGGTAAGGATCAAGCTCAGGTCAACGGCGCGTAGTGTTCCACGCGTGCCTCAAAGAGATGTCAGCAAGACTGAAGGGGTCTGCTAGGACCGATGCCTGCCAGGGTCGCGAGATTGTTCGAAAGAGATACCGTAACCCTGGCACTTGGGCAACTGAAGGAACACGGGTGGGTTTTAGTCAGTAAAAGTCTGACATGCCCTTCCGCTCCGCCCAGAGCGGGTGAAGTCATTTGATGATTTCCCATCCAACAAAAAAGGCAGCATGTCTCAGCAACAAAGGATAGGAAGACTAGCGCTGAGCGCTCGCAGAGGCGCGCTAGCCAAAGCGCGAGAACATCGCAGGCCAGTGCTCGGGAATCTAGCGCTGAACGTGCGCAGCGTCTTTCTGATTTAAAGCAGAATGTCTTGGGCACGCCACAATTGCGGCGGTAAGTCCCCTCTTTGAGGAGTGGATAGAGAGGCGCCACGGCGTCCTCACCTTCCGCCTGACGCAGGTTCTCACCGGGTGCTTCGGTGGGTTCCTGTTCAGGATAAAGCGGGAAGAAACGCTTGGGTGTTTCCATTGTGAGGATCGTCTAGAGGACACGGTGGAGCATACGGTCGAAGTGTGCCCTGCCTGGGCGGAGCACCGCCGTGTCCTCGTGGAGGCTATCGGTGGCGGCAACCTCTCGCGTCCGGCCTTGGTGCGAGCCATGGTACGGAGCGAGAGCGAATGGGAAGCCGTCACCTCCTTTTAGGGAAGCAGTAATGCTCGCAATGGAGGAGATGGTGCGCGTGAGGGAGTGTAGTCTCTGCGCCCTCACGTCCCAAGCCGCCGCAGGAGGAGACGCCCCGGGCGTCGGGAGTCGATAACTGACTCCCGGCCACCGTAGGCACGAGCTTGCGGGCGGCGAGCAATGGGTAGCTCGCCGCCCGGTAAGGATCAAGCTCAGGTCAACGGCGCGTAGTGTTCCACGCGTGCCTCAAAGAGATGTCAGCAAGACTGAAGGGGTCTGCTAGGACCGATGCCTGCCAGGGTCGCGAGATTGTTCGAAAGAGATACCGTAACCCTGGCACTTGGGCAACTGAAGGAACACGGGTGGGTTTTAGTCAGTAAAAGTCTGACATGCCCTTCCGCTCCGCCCAGAGCGGGTGAAGTCATTTGATGATTTCCCATCCAAAAAAAAAGGCAGCATGTCTCAGCAACAAAGGATAGGAAGACTAGCGCTGAGCGCTCGCAGAGGCTCGCTAGCCAAAGCGCGAGAACATCGCAGGCACGTGCTCGGGAATCTAGCGCTGAACGTGCGCAGCGACTTTCTGATATAAGGCAGCATGTCTCATATGCAATAAAAACAAAACCCTCCTATTGGCAGTCAGGAAATAACTCATAGCACTCAGTACTAACCAAACCACACTCATAATTTCAACACAAGTTAAAATGTTTACCGCCCAACGAAGTGGGCACGGGTTAGCTAGTATATATATATTTTATATATATAATATAACTAGTGGTCGCCCAGAGGTCGAAACTCGACCATTACTCGTTAATATATACAAATATTAGTTTTCAGCACTATTTCTCCAAATAAACTTTAAATGTGCCAAATTTCATACACCGCCGTTCGCACAATGTTCGTACAACGATGTGCAAAGTTTTTGCTTCACGTATTAATAAATTATTTAGATATATAGATTATTTCAAAGTATTATATAAGATTACAGTTTTGATAGTGACAGAACAGCATTTACTTCATGTTGTCATATTTATTACTTATGGTTATACTTGACATATTCGGCAAGACTATAGACACAAAATATTAATATTATTCTCGATTGGACCACAGATTTCGACAATAAACTTTCGTAATCCATAATTATATTTGACATTCAGTAAGGCATAGACAAATTATACCAAAAACAAATATATACTCGATTTGTGCATGTGTGTATTAAATACACGATAGTGAATAGTAGTGTGTGTAACGTGTTATTTATTGAAAATAATGTATTTTTACGCATAATTTAAAAAAATATTAGCATTCGTCACTTCTTCTCTGTATAAACTTTAGGTGTGCGAAATTTCATACTCCTCCGTCCGCCCAATTTTTGTAAAAAGGGATCCAAAGTTTTCGCTTCACGTATTAATATATAGAAGATATTAAAAAGCTGAAGAGTTTGTTTGGTTGATTAAACGCGCTAATCTCAGGAACTACTGGTCTGAATTTAAAAATTATTTTGGTGTTAGGTAGCCTATTTATCGAGGAAGGCTATAGGTTTTATAACATTACGCTACAACTAAGAGGAGCGGAGCAGTAATGAAAAATGTTGCAAAAACGGGGAAAATCGCACGGATAGGCGATGCGACGCGACGGGAAGGATCGGGGGAACAAGAAATTTAACGCGGACGAAGCCGCGGGCAGAAGCTAGTTTAGTCATAAAATAAAATACTGCTCTCTACCTAGTAAATTAAAGTCACTGAATAATACAATAAAGTGCCATCTATGGTTTAAATTAAGAACTACCAACTAGCCAAGGAGACTACAATAGGAATAGAACTTTAAAAACGAGTGTAGAGGGCAATCTCATTAATTTCGAGAAGAACGAAGACGTTTTACATGGCTGGAGGCCTTAAGTAATAAGGAATACACAGGATAACCTGATAATCACCCGACAACCTAATAGGACAACCTGTGAGACACCATACATAAGAAAAAAATCTATAATGCATGTAGGGACCGACAATACATAATTAGTTAATGTCAAAATTGTTTACCAATCTATTCCAAATAGAATACTACATCGGTATATGAACTTTCGGTTTCCGGGAGAACCCTTTACAGTATCCCCAGAAATGTGCCCTAACAGGCATTGCATATTGCACAGAGGGGCTTTCGGATCCGCTATTGAGAGGTAACATGTCATTTCCATGTATAGATAATGATGACCACCGGGTTTTAGTAGGTAAGAATCCCGCATTCCAGTGTTATCCCGAAACCCAGAGCGGTTTTTGAAGATTTCCCCCTTAAAACAAAAAAAAAAGTGTATAACCTCACACATTGTTCCCATTAGCGTGGGCAGAAACTACAGAATGCCACCGGCTACGATACTTAGGTATATATTCCTTTTGCTTCGTTTTGAATAATTGAATAATATTATCATATCTGTGTGCGTTACTCCAGCGGAATGTTGTCGCTTTTCAGGATTTCGGCTTGACAGATAATTAGTACCCCATCTCGTGTAAATGTGCCCGAAATTTAGAATTTTTGCGTCCAGTCGATCCAAAGATATTCACGAAAAACAGATTCCGCTGGAGTAACGTTAGTGCAGCGGCATGATTTTTAACCGGTGGTCGTACCTGAGTACAAACTAGCTACTTAGATAGATCAAATTTGTGCTAAATTGTGCCCAAAAAATGAAATTTGTGCGTCTTGAGGTTTCCGAGTTATTCAAGATGCCGCTGGAGTAACGTTTAGCGAATTGCTGTACCTCTCAAACTGCGGGACATACAACTACGATTTTTTTTTTACTACGGTGGGTCTTAATTTGTGCTTATGCTGTGCAATTTAATTTTTTCTATAATCGACACCGTTGGAAAATAAGAAATTGTTTTTCAAAAACCCTAAAATCGATCCTTGCACTTCAATGAGAAACCCTAGAAACATACCAAGTATGGTGGTTTGTACCTTTTATGAATTCAAAGTATCATGCGAAATTAGATGTTTCTATTCCAACTCCTCAGAGAGCTATTCCAATTCAATGAGGATCAATTCGACAAAAGGATATAGCAATTTTGAATACTACATCGAATACAATATAAATATCTGAGTTCATTTCTTTTTGAATCACTCAAATCCATCGAGAAATTACGAAGTTATTAAACTTTAAAAAAAGGGACTTTTAAAACGCACGCCGCGCGCGCGAAACTGCTGATGACGTCACGAGGCTCGATCGCCCGCCACGCGCCGCACTGCTTTGTTATGATTTTCGGAGTTTAATCGTTGTTTCTTGTTTATTTATGTTTTATAGATATTGGTAGATAGGAAACATGGAAGTCGGATTTACCCAAGGCCCAATCGGACAATCTCGCGAAGATTGATTCGTTTATGGTTGAAAAGTAAAAAAAAAACAATTTATTCCAGTGCACAGGTAGGTTCTACGTTTTAGAATGTTTTGATTTGGCAGGCAGGTACCTTTTTCGTGTTTCTACAATTTGTAGGCACCTCTCTACCTATTTTAAATAATATTTCTTACTAGCTTCTGCCCGCGACTTCGTCCGCGTAAAATTTCCTGCTCCCCCAACCCATCCCGTCGCATCGAATCGCCTGCCCGTGCGAGGTCTTTGTATGCGTGACGTTTTTCTTTGTGCTCGGCTCCTAAGGGTCTTTGCGTGACCTTATATAATATAAAGTCTATAGCCTTCCTCGATAAATGGGCTATGCAACACTAAACGTACAACTCTTCACCTTTTACTTGGGTGTGCTACGCAATGAATTTTTTGAAAGACCAAGGCGCGCGCAATGGACGTGTTTTATATGGAATTTTTCACATTTTCTTCGAAAAATAAAAAATAAATATTACCCACGTGTTGAAATTTATATGTCCCTCACATATAAATTTCAACACGTGGGTAATATTTACGTGGGTTACAAAGGGGGTCGAAAATTTCATTATTTTTGCGATAGGAAACGCCATTTTCGAGATATAAGCAAAAGAAAAGGAAAACAAAAATACAGTACTGTTTTTGCACATGAAGGCGAGGCACGTGAAGGCAAGGCGCGAGGCGCGCGCAATGGACGTGTTTTATATGGAATTTTCACATTTTCTTCGAAAAATAAAAAAAAATATTACCCACGTGTTGAAATTTATATGTGAGGCGTTACAAAGGGGGTCGATAAAGAAATTTTCGACCCCCTTTGTAACCCACAAAGGGGGTCGAAAATTTCATTATTTTTGCGATAGGAAACGCCATTTTCGAGATATGAGCAAAAGAAAAGGAAAACAAAAATACAGTACCGTTTAAAGCACGTGAAGGCGAGGCGTTCGTTGGTGTGAATTTTAGTTCATAACTACTAGTTTTAATACACACCTTTTTTATCGCGATTAAAAATAGATTTAGTTAAAATAAATTATTATAGTCAAAATTTTTGAAATGCAGTATAAAGTACTTTTAGTTAAGGGGACATGGGGCGTCGCTCCTCATGAAAGTACACCACTTCTTTCTATTTTTTGGGTATTTTGGGACACAAAATAACAATTTGTCCGGTGTAGCAACACTTGTATTTTCGCATCGTGGCACGATACAATATTTTATGAAGACATTATTCGTTTAAATGTTCTGCGAGTCACGTAACTAAAGGCAGAAAAAACATGCGTGGCGGTGCCGCGGACGCGAACGTGGAAAATGACGTTATCAACAAATTGTGCGTATTGGCGGGCGTTTTTGAAAATGCAAAATTAAAACCGCTCTAACTTCGTCATTTTTGGTCCAATTTTAATAATTCTTTCACTGAAATAATTGGTTTAGGTATGACTGTAATTCTACATATTTAACTAAAATCGTCGCTGATCCTCATTAAAATCTGGCTATACTAAAATGTAACACTCCAATACATGAGTTATTAATACGTGACGGTAATACGATTCGACAAATAATTAGTACCTTTATTCAATTGCTTATCCTTAGAGTTTCAGCTGAAAAATCCTTGTAACTACGCAGATATAAGAAGAAAACCATAGGAAAAGAAATTTCACGATTAACAGAACAAATTCGAATGACTGTATAAAAGCGGCCGCGCAGTACATTATGCCAACCTTCTTAAATTTGTAGTGCAAAATTTCGTTTTTTGAAACAGTCTCACACAAAAATGTTACATATAATTATTTATTAGTTTGTAAAACACGTACGTACACACGCACAGTATGTAAGCCATATTATATTGAGCTTTAGCTTTCAGACTAATGTTAGAACATAACTAAAAAACTAAACTAAATTAAAAACAACGGTAAATGGTAAAAGTGCAGTCATATTTATTGTAATAGTATATGTGACCTTATAAGGCCATATTGACTGGCCTGTTAGTCTAGTGGTTAGTGACCCTGACTGCTAAGACTGAGGTCGTGGGTTCGATTCCCACCCAGGACAAATGTTGTGTGATGAGCACAATCATTTGTTCTGTGTCTGGGTGTAATTTATCTATAATATGTATGTATTTAGAAATATATAAATACTTATTATCAGTTGTCTGATTACCATAGTACAGGCTCTGCCTAGTTTGGGATCAGATAACGTTGTGTTAGTTGTCCTAAGATATTATTATTCCCTTTATTCATTTACAAACTTATAAATTATATTTTTAAATATTAGAATATAAAATATAAAAAAACATTTAAAAATATAAAAAATAGTAGCCCACCGGTATCGGGAACAGGGTCCAAGCTAGCGGCGGTCAGGGTTCCAGAGAGAGGAACCTCCTGACGATGCGAGCCGTGTCCAGAAGTACTGCTTTCTGAATCCCCAGCTGCCTAACGAGAGCGTCCTTAGATGTTGGTCGAGGCTCTTGGCTATCAACCCATTGGCTGTGACGACTATCGGGGAGTTTGTTCCGCCACTTCTTCTTCCCTGCTACAGCACTAGGAAGTGTCGAAGGGTGGGCGTTTTGGGGGGACTGTCTTTTGTAACTTTGACGTTCAAAAAGTGCTGACTCTCAGCCTAGTTTGAATAAATGACTTTTGATTTTGATTTTATCGGCACAATGATAGCTGAATCCACATCCCACATGTCGACAACCTCGCGGTTCAAGTCAAGATACTTGATCTGTTTATCTTTCTCGGCTTTCACGAGGTTCTCGTCATGCGGAACTGTTATGTCAATAATCATTGTGCGCCGCTCTACTCTATCCACCACCACTATATCAGGCTTATTTGCGACAATAGTCCTGTCAGTGATGATGGATCGATCCCAGTACAATGTGATATTTCCATTTTCGAGAACTGTGTCGGGCACATACCTGTAGTACGGCACTTCCGATTCCACAAGGCTGTATTTAAGAGCAAGTTGCTGATGGATAATCCTGGCTACTAGGTTGTGTCTATGCAAGTATTCTTCGTTAGCTAGACGAGAACACCTGGAGATTATGTGCCTAATTGATTCTCCTGGACGGTGACATGCCCGACAGATGTCAACCGTGCCGTCTTTCACAACAAATCTCCGGTAATAGTTCGTCATCATAACTTCATCCATAATTGCACAGACAAAACCTTCAGTTTCCCAAAGAGGTCACCGAAACGCAGCCAGGCTACGGACGCTAGTATATCTACATCGGGTCCATGTAGGGCCCGGAAAAAGCGTCCGTGGAGCTCCTTACTCTGCCATACTTCCATGCGGTCAATAGTGTCAAGTATTACAGGTTTGCGCCAGTTTTCGTTAGCCAAGGAGAGCGGGGTGAGGCCCTTGTCAACCGCGACCACATCTCGATGCATCCCCACGTCGGTTTCTAGGAAATATTCCCTGAGACTGCATATCTCGCGATTGTGGCGAGTCTTAGCATTTAAAAAGCCTCGACCTCCACACTTTCGCGGGATATACAGCCTCATTACCGATGACCGTGGGTGATGCATTCGATATGCAGTCAGCAGCGTACGGACCCTCCTATCCAGGGCGTCGAGTTCGGTTTGAGTCCATTTGAGTATGCCGAAAGAGTACATCAAAACCGGCATGACCCAACCGTTGAAGGCGCGCACCTTGTTTCCGCCTGATAGAAGACTATTAAATACTTTCTTCAGGCGGTCAACGAAGCGTTCCTTCAGCGATTGCTTCATGTCAGTAACATTGATGCCCAACGCTTCCGACATACCCAAATACTTATAGGTTTCGGATGCGGAGAGGGCTCGGAGGTTTATGGAATCCGAGAGTTGGGTTCCCGCGGATTCCACAATCTCACCTCGCTTTACATGCATGACCGCACATTTGTCCACACCAAATTCCATCCTGATGGCGCTACTGAAAGTTTCAGTTACTTTCAGTAACTCCATCAGTTGAAAATTGTAGGTCTAAAAAAATGGCGATGTAAAATTAGCGGAATTGAAAAAAAAAACACCGGAATTTGTTGCTTTTTTGTTGCTAATTAGTTGCTAGAAAATTAATTTTTTTGCTCCACCCGATCGTAAAAAATCGCCAATAACGCTAACTTTACATTAAGATAGCGTGGAAATCACTGAATGTGGACTGATCGATCAAGCGAACGGAAAAGGAATAGGGGTCAATTTGTTGCTAATTTGTTGCTAAAAGATGCTAAGAAGAAAAAATACAAAAATAAAAAAAAAAATTTTTTAGTTATGCCAAAATAAATAATATCCACGCCAGCTTAACTCTCGAATTTTCCGTTAAAAAAATATAGTAAAAATTTGTTCCTCCTCATAGTGCAACTTGTTTTGGCAGAGAGAGTCAGCAAAAAAATAATAACTGGAAGTCAAGAGTAGTTGGAGATCGGTTTACGAAAAAACCGGCCACGCTAACTTAACTAACGATTTTTCCGCGGAAAAACTATAGTGAAGATTTGTTGCTGCTCATACTTGAGCTAGTCTGAGTACACAGGGTCAGCAACAAAATAAAAACCGGAAGTCAAGAGAAGTTGGAGATCGGTTTACAAAAAAACTGGCCACGCTTGCTTAACTAACGATTTTTCTGTGGAAAAACTATAGTAAAAATTCGTTGCTCCTCATAATGCAGCTTGTTTTAGCAGAGAGAGTCAGCAACAAAATAAAAACCGGAAGTCAAGAGAAGTTGGAGATTGGTTTACAAAAAAACCGGCCACGCTAGCTTAACTCTAGACTATTCCGTTAAAAAACTATAGTCTAAATTTGTTGCTCCTCATAGTGCAACTTGTTTTGGTAGAGAGAGTCAGCAACAAAATAAAAACCGGAAGTCAAGAGTATTACAAATTTCCTATATGGTTTTCAAAATGTTTGATTAGAATCCTCAATGAAAAGGAAAAATTAAGACTTCGCTTTAAGAAATACAAAAATCCCAGGGACAAATTTGAATACCGTATATTGGAGGAAGGTTCTAAAATCATGATGAAAAAGTGCTACAGCACATACGTCAGCAACACTGAAGATAACATCAGACTGAATCCGAAGGCATTTTGGTCATTCGTTAAGGCCAAAAAAGCCAAGTCTAATGACATTCCTTCTGAGATGTATTGGAGCGGGAAAGTGGCAACTTCTGGAGAAAAAGTGAGTCAACTGATTGCCTCACACTTTTCTGCCACTTTTGCATCTCCAGCTGGTACAGTCGCGGTACAAACAAAGTCAGAAGAGTACCCTCAGCTTGCGCTAGGAAGCTATTATTTCACAGAGCGAGACGTACTCAAAGAATTAAAAAAATTAAATACCTGCAAAGGTCCAGGGCCTGACGGTCTACCGCCGCATTTCATAAGGCAATGTGCCGAATATTTATCATTACCGCTCAAACTTATTTTTAATAAGTCCCTTATGTCGGCAAAATTAAGTTTCCCACGCAGTGGAAAATTGCACACGTAGTTCCAATATTCAAAAAAAAGGAAGCCTAATGATGGTAAAAATTATCGGCCCATATCTCTTCTTTCAATTTTCTCGAAACTGTTCGAATCATTAGTCTGTCCTGTACTAACTTCACTCATTAAAACTCAATTGGCTACGCAACAGCACGGCTTCTGTACCAATTAATCACCTACCACCAACTTAGTTCACTACATTAATGATATCAGCAGATCCGTGGACTCCGGTGTGCAAGTGGACTCAACTTAAACTGACTTCAGTAGCGCGTTCGACAAAGTAAATCATGTGCTTCTATTTCAAAAACTTGAGAATTACGGTATGCATGGTCATTTGCTATGCTGGTTTGAATCATATCTTTCAGAACGACAACAGAGAGTTATTATAAAGGGTTATCTGTCGCCACTTTATTACTCAACATCTGGGGTGCCACAGGGATCTCATCTTGGTCCTATTCTTTTCCTGGTATTTGTGAACGATATCATACAATCCAATAAGAACTCAAAATGCTCTATGTTTGCGGATGATCTAAAACGAAATATATAAGGAAATTAAATCAAGTACCGACATTGCTTTGCTACAGAAGGACTTGGACGCAATTCATGAGTGGTGTCATAGTAACATGATGACTCTCAATGCCGTTAAGTGTTATCATATAACATTTACACGGAAAAAGCTGATTCAGCCTTCAGCATATTACTTAAACGGCATAACTCTTCAGAAAGTCGATACCATTCGTGACTTGGGAGTCCAACTTGAATCTCCAACTTCTCTTGACTTCCGGTTTTTATTTTGTTGCTGACTCTCTCTGCTAAAACAAGCTGCACTATGAGGAGCAACAAATTTTTACTATAATTTTTCCGCGGAAAAATCGTCAGGAAAGCTAGCGTGGCAGGTTTTTTGTAAACCGATCTCCAACTTCTTTTGACTTCCGGTTTTTATTTTGTTGCTGACCCTGTGTACTCAGACTACCTGCAGTATGAGCAGCAACAAATCTTCACTATAGTTTTTCCACGGAAAAATCATTAGTTAAGCAAGCGTGGCCAGTTTTTTTGCAAACCGATCTCCAACTTCTCTTGACTTCCGGTTTTTATTTTGTTGCTGACCCTGTGTACTCAGACTAGCTCCAGTATGAGCAGCAACAAATCGTCACTACAGTTTTTCCACGGAAAAATCATTAATTAAGCAAGCATGGCCAGTTTTTTTTGTAAACCGATCTCCAACTACTCTTGACTTCCGGTTTTTATTTTGTTGCTGACTCTGTCTGCTAAAACAAGCTGCAGTATGAGCAGCAACAAATCTTCACTATAGTTTTCCGCGGAAAAATCATTAGTTAAGCAAGCGTGGCCAGTTTTTTTGTAAACCGATCTCCAACTACTCTTGACTTCCGGTTTTTATTTTGTTGCTCTCTCTCTGCCAAAACAAGTTGCACTATGAGGAGCAACAAATTTTTACTATAGTTTTTTAACAGAAAATTCGAGAGTTAAGCTGGCGTGGATATTATTTATTTTGGCATAATTAAAAAAAAAAACAATTTTTTTTTTCTTCTTAGCATCTTTTAGCTACAAATTAGCAACAAATTGACCCCTATTCGCTTGATCGATCAGTCCACATTCAGTGATTTCCACGCTATCTTAATGTAAAGTTAGCGTTATTGGCGATTTTTTACGATCGGGTGGAGCAAAAAAATTAATTTTCTAGCAACTAATTAGCAACAAAAAAGCAACAAATTCCGGTGTTTTTTTTTCAATTCCGCTAATTTTACATCGCCATTTTTTTAGACCTGAAAATTGTTGGCGGCAAAGAGTTTAAGGTCATCCATGTAAAGGAGGTGAGATATAACCTGACCACCTCTCCTCAACCGATAGCCTATTCCTGAATCCTCAAGCAGTGTGCTCAGAGGATTCAGGGCTAAGCAGAACCAAAGTGGACTCAAACTATCACCCTGAAATATGCCTCGCTCGATCCTTATCGGTTCGCTATTCCTTTGGATATTTCGACATCCTGGATAGCGAAGGACCGTCCTCCACTGCCCCATACATGAAATCAGGAGGGTGCGCAGGGTTGCATCAACTTTATACAACTCCAGCACCCTCTTGAGCCATGTATGTGGCACCGAGTCATAGGCCTTCTTATAATCTATCCAACATGTCGACAGATCCTTTCGGGAACGACGAACCTGTTGGCTAACGGCCATATCAATGAGGAGCAGCTCCTTAGTACCGCGAGACCCGTTCCTACATCCATTTTGAGAGACGGACATGATGGAGTTGGTGTCAATATGATTGTACAATTTAGCTCTCAAAATGGATGTAAGAACTTTATAAACCGTCGGCAAACACGTGATTGGTCTATAATTTTTGGGTTCCGCGGTACTACCTGATTTGTGGAGCAGGTGGGTAATTCCTGTTGTTAGGAACTGGGGTAGCGAACCAGACTCCAAAGCAGTCTGGTACTGAGCCGCCAAGCGAGCATGCGATCCAATGAACCATTTGATCCAGAAGTTGTGTAGCCCATCCGGCCTGAAGACTTCCAATTGGGCAATGGACGGACTGCACGAGCTACGTCTTGGGGGCAGATGGTAACAGCTCCCATTTCTGGTATTGGATCGCAGGCTCACTCGACTTCTCGAGCCCAATCCCCTTCGGTGTGACTGACAGGCACCGTCCAGATACTGCGCTAAAAAGAACACATGGCTTCATTATCCGCAGATGCGTGTCAGCCACACCTTGGATCGGTCGCTCCCAAGCCCTATAAACCCACCTTTCATCACTCTGGAAGGTGCGATTCTGAGTGTATCGGTCCACTCGCCGCTTATACCTACGAATACGGCTTGCGCATGCATACACTTTCTGCTTCAGGAAGTCTATGCGCTCTGTGACACGGGACATATAATCCTGAGGGCTGGTATCATTCCCTGAGAACGCCCGTCTCACAAAGCGCATCACTCTAGGACGAGTGTTGCCCTCCCTGAAGCAGATTAGTTTGCCGATGAGTGCTCTGGCCCCACTAATACGTCGCTCAATTCTGCACTGCCAGGCTGGTAAGGCTGGTTTTGGTCGTGTAGCTCTAGAGTCACTAGCAAATTTGACGTGAGCTACACGACATGCCGCTACAGCCGCGCAGTACAGAATTGCATGAGTATCAGTGAGGTCTTCGCAGTCGTCAAAATAGTTTGACAACTGCGAATCCAGAGCCGCCACCAGCGCCCTATTTTGTTATGCATGGGCAAACGAGGTAAACGTGGCCTAAGTTCTCGTGGCATGGACCGATATTCTCGAATTGCATTCTCCAAAGTAATCCTCAATTCCTCATTGCACTGGGTACTTACGTTTGTAGGCCTGTCATCACTCCCCTCGTCAGCTTGACTTGTGACGTACTGTGGTGGGACCACAGTAGTCTGCAACGGAGGTGCGATGACATGACTACTCAGCATTTCATTTCGAAGGCGATCAAGTACAGTGTCATCCAATATATGATTACGCTGGATGACCCGCACCTGATCCGATAGTCGTTGGGTTGAAACGTTGACAGTTGGCTCAAGCACCTGAAAAAGAGGGAGCATCCGAACACGGTACGCGGTCAGATTATTTCCCCCCTCTGTAGCCCCATAGTATGAGCGCATGACATTCTCATTACTGGATCTTGTCCATCTCATGCGCTGCACACTTCCGCCGGGAGCTGGGACCCTATCAGAGGCCGGTGGGCCTCGAGGTCCTAAGCCGTCCGGCGGCCGGCGTCCTCTCCGTCGACGAGCAGGTGGTGGTGTCGTGGGTGGAGGGAAGTACTCGTCGCTCGAGCTCGACACAACTGCCACGGCCGGTGTCGTCACAGCGCCCGCAGTGGGGCTGGGTACCGGCGGCGGCGAGGTGGAGCTGAGCGAGGAGTCCGGTGGTGGTAGGCGTGCATTACGTGCTGCGGCTCTGGTCAACATTTTTCTCACTTTTCCATTGTTATTTTTTCATTATTTTCGGAGGTGACATCTGTCATGCCACCTCCGATTCGGCAGTTTTTAATTTATTTTTCTACATTATGGTAGTGGCTGGTCTCTTTGCGTTACGGGATGATGTTATAACTCTTGGTTTCGTTTAATGTCAGCACTGTTTCAAAACTGGGTCAAAGTTAGGTACTTTTACAAATTAAATTATAAAAAATTGAAAAACGTGACGGTCGATGTTGACACGGTGTTGCCAATTATTATTATTATTATTTTTATACGTTAATATATCTCGGGATTCTGGGATCCCGGTCCTTTGGAAGGCGTACGAGGGGCCGAAGCCAACTCGCAGAGGCCCCTAGACAATTTAGATGGAGTGAGGTATCAACCGACGATTATCCCTGTATACACTGCGCAAGTGCACCCAAGGACAACCTCCGGTTGGTGTTGGACTATTGCAGGATATGGAAACAAAGATGTTGGACTATGTATTTGGATGGCTAAAATGGACTGGTTTCCAAGATCTATGGAAGGTCTATGGCCCCTGCCGCATCAATGTTTGTATTTACACGGATTAAATGGCAGGGGGTGACTTGCACACTCAATAATGGGCCCCCGGAAACCGTCGCTGGCACATAGTGACGCAACAACAAGGGGGCAACACTTCCTGAGGTGCTTGAGAAGTGGAGAGGTATTCCACGGCTTTCAGAACAATCCCAGAGCCCGGAAGATGGTCAACTCCCTACGAGCACTTACTGGAATACTTCCTTTCCCCGAGCACGTTTGCTCGGGGAAAGGAATTATTATTATTATAATTATTATTATTATAAGAACCATAATATCGGTAAGTATGGAGTTATGTTCAAACCTACAATGAAATCTTATTAACATTATGTTTGTACTAAACTCGTCAATAAAATCCCTACTCTCTGATTTCTCTCTACGTTACATATTTATATAGACAAATGGTTTAAATAACTATGTACTTACTTTTAAACATAAATAGTTATTTAAACCATTTGTACGCACCTGTACCCATCAAAATTTAATTATTAAACTACAAATTTAGGAAGGTTGGCATAATGTACTGCGCGGCCGCCTTTATACAGTCATTCGAATTTGTTCTGTTAATCGTGAAATTTCTTTTCCTATGGTTTTCTGCTTATATCTGCGTAGTTACAAGGATTTTTCAGCTGAAACTCTAAGGATAAGCAATTGAATAAAGGTACTTATTATTTGTCGAATCATATTACCGTCACTTAAAAATAACTCATGTATTGAAAGTGTTACATTTTAGTATAGTCAGATTTTAATTGAAATGGAATAGTTCTCTGAGGAGTTGGAATAGAAACATCTAATTGCTCGTGCCTGTGCGTGTCTCAAATAAAATATTTTTCTTTCTTTCTTTATTTCGCATGATACTTTGAGTTCATAAAAGGTACAAACCACCATACTTGGTATGTTTCTAGGGTTTCTCATTGAAGCGCAAGGATCGATTTTAGGGTTTTTGAAAACAATTTCTTATTTTCCAACGGTGTCGATTATAGAAAAAATAAAATTGCACAGCATAAGCACAAATTAAGACCCACCGTAGTAAAAAAAAATCGTAGTTGTATGTCCCGCAGTTTGTTTACAGCAATTCGCTAAACGTTACTCCAGCGGCATCTTGAATAACTCGGAAACCTCAAGACGCACAAATTTCATTTTTGGGCACAATTTGGCACAAATTTGATCTATCTAAGTAGCTAGTTTGTACTCAGCTACGACCACCGGTTGAAAATCATGCCGCTGCAGTAAAGTTACTCCAGCGGAATCTGTTTTTCGGGAATATCTTTGGATCGACTGGACGCACAAATTCTAAATTTCGGGCACATTTACACGAGATGGGGTACTAATTATCTGTCAAGCCGAAATCCTGAAAAGCGACAACATTCCGCTGGAGTAACGCATACATCATATCTGTACTTAATATTATAAAGCTGAAGAGTTTGTTTGTTTAGTTGAACGCGCTAATCTCAGGAACTACCGGTCCGAATTGAAAAATTCTTTTTGTGTTGGGTAGCCTATTTATTGAGGTAGGCTATAGGCTATATAACATTACGCTACAATCAAAAAGAGCGGCAACTAAAAATGGACGAAAACTAGCAGGCAATTCGATGCGACGGGAAGGGGTCAGGGGAGCAAAAATTTGACGCGGCCGAAGTCGCGGGCAGAAGCTATAACATTATAAATCGTATCAGATCTGAACCTTCCCAAAAAAATTACATAGTGCTAATTCGCGGTTTCATCTATATATCTTCAATTTTGTCATATTCAAGGCTTCGGTCAAAAAATACTCTAACAAACATATCTCTACCGAGTTACTAGCGAATAGAAACTCCTTGCTTAACTGGCCACGAAGATAGTGTAGATTCACTGTGTTGTTCTGAATAAAAACATATAAACATTTTAAATTTCAGCAGCTTCAGTTTAATGTTCCCATTAAGCCTCGAACTATATAGAGCTGAAATAAGTTTCCAATATATTTTTAGGTCTATCAGAGATTTTTTTCTTTAAATCAATTCATAATAAAAACGCCCCCAGGCAAAAGATTCAAATATTCTTATGTTTTCAGCAATTTACAGGGTCAGCCTCAGGCTTTATGTTGTACAAAAAACTTTTTAACAGAAAATTAAACCGCCGAAAAAGTTTTTATTTTATTTTTTTGTGTCTTTAACACACACATAACTTAACATCACGCCTTGTTTCCCCGAAGGGTTAGGCAGAGGTGTATCCGTGTGTGACCCACAGTACACCCACATTTCGCCTGTTATGTTTAAGTCCCATGTAATAGGGGGCGAGTCTATTGCCATCAACAATCACACAAACATCTTAAATGTACTAATAATACTTGGATAATTAGTTTTTATTGAATAGGGTATACCCTATTCAATAAAAACTAATTATCAAAATCGGACTACTCTGTATAAAGTTATGCGTGGTTATACATTATAATCAGTGAGTGAACAATCAATCATCCCCTGTGTTCCGACCCTTAGGGTTCGATTTTGTTTTCCAAATTTATATGGAACCACCTTTGGAGTTATACCCTTTGCAATAGATGAAGAATTATCGCAATCGGACCACTATGTAAAAAGTTATGCGTGGTCATACATAAAAAAAATATATATAGGTACGCGTCGAATTCAGGGTTACCTATTATAATATGTACGCAAAATACGCGCTCAAACGTGGAGTTGTGGAAACCAGCCCGTTCTACCTACGTATTATAATACCTAATTTTGTTCTAATTTTTTTCAAGATAACTACGATTGAGTCACATAAGTTCATAACGCAAATTGATCGACTCAACTACTGTTTAACTGAAATAATGTTGATTAAACTAAAATTAATTGCACTAACGAACGAGTAATCTAATGCTTTTTTAAGATATTTGATATTTCAACTATGTATGAAATACCTAATGGACGACTCGCCTACGGTTTATTAATACTGCGCGCTGGATTGATTTCTAAAGTGGTGGGTAGTTACAATGTCAATCTCTTTTTATTATTTGTAAATAAACTATGATTCAACTACTTTTATGTTTTCTTAACTTTCTTTTAACGGATAATTAGATAATGGTAAAAACATTTCTGCGAGCAACTTGGAAGTAGCGCTCGCCGGCCGCTGCCGCGGCACCGCACGCTACGCTACGCGCGCGGTTGGTCAAACCTAACCTATTTACCCATTTCAAAATGACGAGACATGTTTTTATCATTGTCTTATTATCCACTCGCAGACAAATTGTATGATTCGTCATTTTGAGCTGAGTGATATAGGTTAGGTTAGGTTAAAACTGTGACGCGTCGACTGCCGGGAGGACACGGCGCGGCACACGCTGGCAGAATTTGCCGCTTGGGAGGAGCCGCGTCGTGCCCTCGTCTCAGAAGTAGGCAGCGGCCTGTCGCTGCCGGCCGTGGTTGAGTCCATGGTCGGTAGCGAGGAGTCCTGGGACGCGGTGGTATCCTTCTGCGAACCAGTAATGTCGCAGAAGGAGGCTGCGGAAAGGGAGCGGGAGATATCTTTCGCTTACCCAGCCCGCAGCAGGCGCACCGGGCGTCGGCGGAGGGCGGACAACGCCCTCTTCCAGCCCTCCTAAATGGGTCCAGGGGTGACGGATCTGGGGACATCCGTCGCCCCCTATTCCTTAGGACCCGAGATGGTGGCGCGTAGTGTTCCACGCGCGCCTCTCTGTGATGTATGGGGGGAGTTTAACACCTCATTCCCCCCCAACGTGAGGAGGCCCGCGGGGCACCAGTCGGGGATCGCGGAAGACATATTGGTTCCCGTGGTCCCCGACGTAGGTATGGGGCGGAACACCGGGGTGGTTTTAGTCAGTAAGAGTCTGACAGACCCCTCCGCCCACCCCAGGGCGGAGGACATCCATGAGGATTTCCACCTCAAGATATAAAAAAAAAAATGATTAAAACTGTGACCAACCACGCGCGAGCCGAGCGAGCGTTACTTCCAAGTTGCTCGCGCAGAAATGTTTTTACCATTGTCTAATTATCCGTGTTTTCGCAATATCGCTAGAGTTTTCGCGAAAATTTGAATTAGCAAATCATCCAATCGACATATACAAAATCACCAGTAAATCAAACACAGACCACAGATAAATCAACAGTAGGCGAATCGACCATTAGTTTAATCAAACTTAGTTGAATTAATTGTAGTTGAATAAATCGTAGTTGAATTGTCCTTTATGGATTTCGTTCATTAGTTATTACAAAAATAGGTGAAACGATCATGAGATATTTTAAACAATAGATCTTTTGAGCGTAGTTATACTGAAAATAGTTGGAATAAACTTAAGTATTATGATACGTAACCGAATTGAGAACCTCCTCCGTTTTTTTTTTTTCGTCGGTTGAAAATATATTTCGCGATCCTAACATGTATGTATTAACAGATTTATAATCATTCAATACAACTCTCTACGTTTATTTAATCCCCTTGAATGATAATGATATTTTCATGAAATAGTCATCCAACTGGATTAAATGAACTATAGGAAACGTTTTTTGGCCGTTTCCCTGAATCTTCAAGGTCTTGCGACGTCTACATGGCGTTTTAATAGTAATTGGATGATTTCGTTGTGTTAGTAAAATCAGATTCAGTTATTGTATATTTGCCAACAACAGTGCTTTACATTCCTCTATAGTCTACATTAATAGCTGAGTATAGGCTTTTTATTTTTTACAAAATTTCATTAATAATAAATCTTACAAAATTCAACTACTCTTTCAAAGTGATCTAATTAAAACATAAATATTGGCGATATCAAGTGTTTAAGCTACCAATTATTTGTAAGGTCGTATCGTTATCAAGTCATTATCAGGTACGTGAATAATGATTTTTATAAGCTGACATTGGAAGATAACTAAGTACCTAAGCTATAATTTTATTATTCCATTGATGTATTGTATTTTAGTAACAGTAGGCTTGAATTCCGTCTACTCATCGTGCCTTGTCTAGTGGAGTATTACTCATGTACTCATATTAGGTATATTATACTCGTTGGTAGGTGTGACACTCGTACTTTATCAGTTCGCTAGTCACTACTGTCACTACTTCACTAGTCAGTCTGTTGCCGGAGGCCGCCGAGCACACACTGGCAGCGCCGTTTAAGCGAACTCACGCCCACGGCCTTAAACTTCTCAAAGATGAAGTCGAGTGTTTTAATCGCTACATTATCATTACTAGTGCTAACGGACTACGTTTGTTGTCTCAATATCCTTGGAATATTTCCGTACCAAGGCAAAAGTCATTTTATCGTGTTTCGTGTTTATTTACGTGAACTCGCCAAAAGGGGTCACAACGTGACCGTTATTTCTCACTTCCCCGAACAAGATCCACCGGCGAATTATCATGACATAAGCTTAGCGGGAAGCATTAAACCTATAGAAGATGAAGCACCCTTCGAGAGCTCATATCTTATGCTGTTCTTTGTCAGTCTCTACCTTGCAAATTCCGGTATAGAAAACTGCAATGTTATGTTGGCCAATGACCGAGTGCAAAGTTTAGTTAAAGAAAAACCGAAGTTCGATGTAATAGTTGTGGAGCAGTTCAACAGTGATTGTGCTCTTGGTGTCGCCCACAAGCTCCAAGCGCCGGTAGTTGGTATCATGTCCCACATAATGATGCCCTATCATTATCAAAGATTAGGTGTGCCTTACAATCCTGCTTATGTTCCTTTCCATTTCTTAGAGGGGGGAACCAAACCCACACTATATCAAAGAGTAGAAAGGACAATTTTGGACTTTTATTTTAGACAACTTAACCACTACTATACTCAAAGGAATAACCAAAACACTCTTGCGAAATATTTCGATGATATCCCGCCACTGGAAGATTTAGCTCGAGAAATGAAGTTTCTTCTATTGTACCATCACTTTACGCTAACTGGATCGAGACTGTTTCCTTCTAATGTCATCGAAATTGGAGGTTTTCATGTAATTGATGCGAAACCATTAATTGGCGTAAGTATTGTCGCTGACCAAGCGACTATTTTACTATTATTTGAGTGAGGACACTACAAGACTACTTGAAATACTTTCACCACACCAGTATGGATTATAATTCTTCCGTGCGCAACAACAGTTATAACTAATGTCGACTGTGATCACCAATGGTTTTGCTTACTGGACTATTGTCGAGTATCCCACGGTTTATGCGGAGGCCCATGGTGTAGCAATTTACTTTTCGCTCAACAAGATATACATCATGGATGAATCAGATGACGATTAAGCGTCCTCTTACGCAAATGAAGGATCAGGCAGTTGTCTGATTTCAAGTGCCGTTGTATTATGTATTGATAATAATGACTTGAGTATTTATATTTCATTTTTTAAATTCCAGGACCTTAAAAAGTTCTTCGAAGAGGCGGAACATGGCGTAATTTACATCAGCTTTGGATCCATCGTGAAGGCTTCCACGATGCCGGCTGAGAAAGTACAGGAAGTTTTAAATGTCATGAAGCAACTGCCACAAAGATTTATCTGGAAATGGGAGGATAAAACTTTAGTGGTGGACAAAAATAAACTTTACACAAACAGTTGGCTACCTCAAGTGGATATTTTAGGTAGGTTTTTTAATAAATCTAGAGTATAATTATCATAATCATTACGATAAACATAAATAACGAAAAGAAAAATACCTTAACCAAATTCTTGAGATCTACAATATTTGGCTCATACTATAGATAAAGCTAAAACCGACGTCCTTTAGCCACCATCTATTAACGAATAAAAATAATATTCAAAATTACGAATAAAATGTTAAGTACGTCGAATAATACGATTTACCTTGTAAATTTTCAGCACATCCAAAAACCCTAGCATTTTTGTCCCATGCTGGCAACGGTGGTACGACAGAAGCCATGCACTATGGAGTGCCAATGGTGGCCATGCCGGTAGGAGGAGACCAGCCCGCTAACGCCGCGGCCATCGAAGAAAGTGGCCTTGGAGTGCAAGTACAAATTAGAGACTTAACGACAGAAAACCTACTGAATGCTTTTAAAAAAGTATTGGATCCCCAGTGAGTCTATTATAAAGTCTAATTACAAAACACAAAGCGCTAAGATCCTTTTTTTTGGGTGGGAAATCATCAAATGACGTCACCCGCTCTGGGCCAAGCGGGAGGGCGTGTCAGACTTTTACTGACTAAAACCCACCCGTGTTCCTTCAGTTGCTTATATGCCAGGGCCACGGTATCTCTTTCGTACAAATCTTGCGACCCTGGCAGAGCCCTAAGATCCTCACATAAGCTTTTGGCATTGTCCACGTTCAAACGTTGAACATACACAAACGCATTGCGGGTGGTTACCGACTACGAATCTGACCGTTTTGAAGGACAGTCCGCAGTACTAATTAGGTCAATGTTGTCACTATCGGGCGTGGCACTCGCGGCTTTTAGTAATATTTGTTATAACAGACATTAAATATCATCGTGTTATTACGTAGGCTAATTAGAGAAATCTATATTTAAACCTAATTGCAATCAAAATTAAGTACCTTTTTAGTATGTATGTTCGGCCAGTACGACTTATTTCTTGTGATTGGGCAATTTTGAACTTTTTCAGACTGAATTTAGACTGAATTTAAGGTTCTAATTCTTTAGATTATTGTATTAAACATCTGTAGTAATAACTAATTTCAAAAATACTATTAATGTTGATTTGGTTCATAGAGACTGATGGGTTCGAAATCAAGTTGTCAACAATGACTTCCGGATAGACACAAAAATCACGAAAGTAACTTACATGTCATGTCTTTTTGATTCATATTGTGTTGGCGGCCGCGACGCCACAGTTACGGCCGCGATGACACCGTCGCGCGTCGCCACTGTGATAATATCTTACTACCGTGCCGTCGCACATAGGAGTATTACGCATAAAAAACCGGACAAAATTGAAAATAGTGATGTTAATCCAACCGCACCCAAAATACATGTTTCTTTACCTACGATAACCGGTTTATCAAAAGGCAGACCCTCAACCCTCAACTCCCGCGCATATTGCCACAACGTCAGTTGGAACTAGGGCTTTCAATACCGGTATTCCGGGATCCCGTAATACCGAGATCCCGGAATTTATTTTGGCTTTTTTTAATACCGGTATTGACGCCTCAATACCGTGATTACGGTATTACAGAAATAATTTGTACGACCCTGAAACTTTCTTCACTAACGAGGACAATACCTTCACAAAACCTCATCATCATCATTTCAGCCGAAACACGTCTACTGCTGGACATAGGTCTCCCTCAATTTGAGGCGGGTTGGTCATCGCTGTATGGAGATAAAATGCTAAGAGAACGCTGCTGCCCATTCTCTAGGCAAAAAACCCACGTAAATATTGTTGTTACGAACTGGGGTTCGGGATAAATTAATTAAAACCAGTATTACCAAAATACACAAAAACGAACTTTACGCTCTACGAAACAAAATAAGTTTAAGATATAATAATGACACAAGAAACGCTCAAAGAGACAGTGACTGATCAGGAATATGATAATAATATGACGATAGAAGAAGCTTCTACTTCACTGAATACAAGCTTTGAAAATGAAGACAGGTCCATACAAGAGAAATTAGAGAGAGATAAATACGAATTCTGATTTTAAATCATAAGAGTAGAGATGAGTTTCTTCGAAACTGCTGGGGGTGGTCGGGAGATATTTCTATAGGCATCTAACAGTATTTACTGTCTGTGATACCTAGAAGAATTGTAGTAGAGTGTGGTTTTATGTCAGTAGGCTATTTATATAACAGGCTGAGAAATTCGCTATCTAATTCAACATTAATAGCGCTCTTTGCCTCTCCACTATACTACGATCGCCAACCCGCTTGCCAAGCGTAGCGATTATGGCAATCCCCGCCGAATTGGGGGAGGTCTATGTCAAACAGTGGATGTCTTACGGCTAAAGTTATGAATTATAATGTTGATTTTGACATGTGACATTTAGATATTAATTAAAAGTTAATATTTTTTACAATATTGTACTTTAAAACGTCTATGTGAAATGCCTTCCTGCAAAAAAGCAATTAAGTTTTGAATACGTTCCTAATTCCTAGTCCGACCTGAATAATCAACCTATATACCAAATTTTTATTTATGCTATTTATAAAACATATTTGTTGTATAATTTTCAATAGGTAAATCAGAACACTAAAGACTGTTCGTGTTCTGAAAACAAACACACGTATTTTAATGGTTTTATTAATGTCCTATTAGAAATTCCTTCAATACCGGTATTGATACCGTGATCACGGTATTGACTTTTCCAATACCGGTATTGATACCGGTATTGGAAACATCCGGTATTTGAAATCCCTAGTTGGAACCCAGTCATCGTACTGTACGCGTGACTTTGTTCTCGGCGCTCTCGTTTGTGTTTATCAGTTTACTGTGCTAAAATGGCTTCGTGTAGCAACCAACAAGAGATTAACTATTCGGACAATGATATAGAAGCTTAGTACTATATACTGAAGTATATTTTATTATGTTTCTTCCAAATTTTCTACTTGTATAGCCATCAACAAACAGCGGGACATTTTTACTACTTTTTTTAAAGAAATTTGAAATACATTAGTGTTTTTGTTTATGTGTCGCGCCTTGTCGCCTCAAAATTTGTATGTATGCATAAAATGTAGACTCTAAGGAAGTAGAAACAACAAAAAAATAAAAAGTCCCCCCAACGTACCCCATGTTTTTTTATAGTACTTCAAACTATATGGGGAAGATTATAATTATATTGACAAACCTTACTTTTTTGTTTTCTTTTGTCATAGATCCTTCGGAAAGAGTGACAAAAATCACCAGAATGGAGCTTTATACCATTATCAAAGAGTTCAAAGGAAAGAAGATTGAAGAAAAATTTTCGTTGTTGGAAGAAAGACTTGCGCAACTAACTTCATGTCCACTCGAAGAAACAAGTGTTCTTACCAGTTCTTTGAAATATTTCAAGACCAGTTTCAAAGAAAGATGGTCGGCATCGGTTACGGCAATAGTAACGACGGAAATACGCCGAGAAGATATTTTGACAATCCTGAGTGCTCATCTCAGATTACTGGAACAAATATAGATTTGATAAAAAGGTTCAAATCATTCTTAAAGTGATATCAAGTGGATATGATATTGATCCTGCGAAATTCGATGACTTTGCTCACACAACCGCCAAACTGTACGTGGAACTGTATGGTTGGCATCCCATGTCACCTACAGTTCACAAGATTCTAATGCATGGCGCTCAAGTCACATTGTACCTATCGGACAGCTATCAGAGGAGGCTACTGAAGCCCGCAACAAACATTTCCGAAAATATCGCGTAGACTTTGCCAGAAAATTTTCAAGAGTGGACCGCAACAGTTTATTTTAAATAGGTTGTTGCTGACATCTGATCCCTTCATCCCTTCATCAGCTGCAACAGAATAAAACGGAAGAAGAAAAGCAAGTCTTTTTCTCAGGAAGCTACTAGTATGCTACTACCGAAAACACTGAATTGTGACAGTTCCTACGACGAAGATGATGAGGAGCATATCACCGTGAACTCAAGAGACAGTGATTCTGATTGATTCGGTCTCCTCATGATTATCCTCTTGAAAACAAATCATGTTTTAAGAGTAAATACTCTTAGATTTGTAATTTTTTTTTTTTTTTTTTTTTTAAATAAATGCCTAATTATTATGAATTATTGACTTTTATTTCATAAAATCGTCAAATAAAATATAAAATAATTTTGTCCGGTTTTTATGTGTAATACTCCTATGTGCGTCGTCGCGGCTGCGAAACGACGACGCCACACAAAGTGTACCTACCTTATGATGTCGCTCTGCTCAAAACGTGAAGTGACGCGCTCGTTTTCATGGCAAGACTCGCGCGACGCGACCGACGACGGTCGCGCGCGATTCGGCGATTTGTGTCCGTAGAAAAATTTCTATGATCGTGTCGCGCCGCGACAGGTCGCCCCTCTGTGAATTGTCGTTCGCGTTTTCATGGAAATTGTTCTACGGATGTTAGCCGTATTAAATTGTAGGATATAAGTCGACGAATCGCGCGTGACCGTCGCGTATAGATACCGTGACCCTGGCACATGGGCAACTGAAGGAACACGGGTGGGTTTTAGTCAGTAAAAGTCTCGCCCAAAGACACGCCCTTCCGCTCCACCCAGAGCGGGAGACGTCATTTGATGATTTACCACCCACTAACAAAAAAACTGTCACGTCGCGCTAGTCTGCAAGAACCTTTGTTTCTACAATGAGGGTGGGTAGTCGAATATTTATTTTCATTTCTTTTTAGTTTTTGTCCATCGTTTGTTCAGACGCATGTATTTATGCTAATTTTTTCGCTCAAAAATGGATACAACACCTCAGGAAGCAGCTCAAGCTATAGCACTGCTTCAAGCAGGCGTTGGGCAACGTAATGTCGCTCGAATACTTTGAATCATCTTCAGTGTAACTCGTTTAAAGACGATACCTAGAGACTAGAGCATACGATCGCCGTTCACGTATGGGTAGACCTAGGGCTATATCAGCAGCAGATGATAGTTATATCTAACTTACTCAACGCACTTCAAGTCCAACAAAGTCTACGTGACGAACGCCAAGTACTCATAAGTTGAGATACCGTCAGAAGGAGACTTACTGAACGGAATGTGACTCCAGCTCTCTTAGCTGCAACAGGCCAAGCATTTACGGTATCCGACCGTCGAGTATGTACGACTTGAATTTGTTCGAGAGCATAGGGATTGTTCATTAGAGCACTCTTCACTGATGAGACCAGGATGAGTCTACATGGAAGTGATCGACGTCAGAGAGTACGTATATAGAGTCGCCCTGGAGAACGTTATTTTCAGTGTTGCATCAAGGAAACTGTTGCTTATGGAGGAGGATCTGGAATGGTCTGTGGCGGCATTTCATCTCTCAACGGCGTATATATACAGCGTTAGTTTTCATAGTCATTACTAAAATCCGTTATCTCAAAAAACATTAATAAAATTGTACTTATGTACTTACATAATCATACAAAGATGTTGCATAAAGTAGCGATAATATTTCAAATTGAAAGATACGTGTCTCATAAAAGGTCAAAAACGGCAAAGAAAAAATGTTATTTTTACTAAGATTGTGTCCTCATATAAAAATTATTTCGAAAGTTAACAAAACATTTTCTTTTTTCAGATTTCGGCAAAGAGTGAAGGAAGTATCAAGAGCATGGCATGATCGTCCAATATCACCCATGGACACCGCTGTGTATTGGACAGAATTTGCTGCTAACCATCCAAATTTCACCTTCAGAACGGCCGCAGCTGATGTACCATTTTACCAGTACATCAATCTAGATGTAGGATTGGTTTTAATTGCAATGTTTAGTATATACCTTATTCTAATTATAGCACTCGTAAAGAAATGCTGTGGGTCGAAGAAAATTATAAAGGTAACAAAAAAGACTGAAAAGAAAAAGCGTGTGTAGATTTTAATAAGGTCGTAAAAAAGGATATGAACTGTCTGAAAATACGAACAACAGCCATAGTTCAAAATTACTGAAATCACCACACCCACTTATACGTCATTAAAATGTCTAGTAGATAATGTGATAACGACACTCATCATGTAAGAAGAGCATGAACCCAAATTAAATTGTACTAATAGTACACTATTTTCTACGGAGAAATTATTAATAATTATAAAATAATTCACTATACCATTGATGACTTTAAGGCACAAAATAAATACATGTTGTTTCCAAAGCAAAACGAAAATAAATATTTCGGATTTGTGCTTGATTGTCTAGCTAGTGCAATAATTTGTTATATTTACTACTAGTTAATAGATCGATTACCTTTGTTGAAACTTTTGTATTTTTAGTAAGTATCAATTAAATAAGTCCAAACTAAGTCCATATTTATTTCAAATCTAATCTAACTTTCTTCTCTTTAGTTGTTGTTTTCTAAAGATTGCTATCAAAACGAACGAAAATAATTTACATAGAGTGTAAGCTATTACAACCACTGATGATGCTATTATAAGGACTACATCAAGCAACAAGTATTGATAGAGTGGCATGTCGACAGTCGGTGGCTTCAAGTTGACTGCTCCTTTATTCCTGGCTACATATTCTATCCAGAATATCGCTGTATCCATCGGGGATAATGGCCTGTCCTTCCAAACTCGAGACAATTCCTTTGCCTTCTTTTGATACCTGTAAGAATTTATTTATTAAAACTTTATGCAGAAGTAAAAAATACTGTACAACGTGCGGACTTAATACCTGAGACATTTTCTAGCAGTCAACCTTAGGGTGATGCAGAGACAAAACATGGCAGGAGCAACATAAGGGACAGATAACTCGGGAAATAATGCATACAAATTCATAGATATATACATACCAACATTTATACATATAACGAAAATAAACTTACTGAGAATGGACTAGGAATTTATGTGAGGTTTACTATAATGCATATAGATATCGCAATGGTCTGGAATTCAGTCTTACATGAGATCATGAAATCAAACCTAATAATATGACAATAATTAACCGATGTATCGATACCGAAAACCACTGAAAAGAGAAAATAATCATCATTCAAACATTGTTCAAAACTCGTTAAAAATGGAACTTAGATTCCAAGAAAAATTACAAAGTAAATAATATTTATAATATACTGTTCCGAAACGGTTCGCCGACCGATCACGGCCATTGACCTTCACCAATCGAATGATGTTTTTTTTTTGTATCATTAGTTTTCAATATCGATACCCAATATGTGGGTAAACAATTACCAAATAATTTATTTCAAACCGGTCTATTCAAATGTGTGTTCTTGAAATTCATTCAGAACAACTTGTATCTATGGAAGCTTATACCATATCTCGAACGTGATATTTCTCATAATAAATGTAAAATAATCGAACACTTACTGATCTTGAAGTACCGTTCGCAATGCATCTTCTAGCTTATGCTCATTAAGAGTTAATATGTCCAATGAAACTCCCAAACCACTTTCAACAGCTGACTTTCCATTCGCAAACTGTTCTCCAAATAGCGGCACACTAACAACGGGCACCCCACAATGCATAGCCTCCGAGGTGCTCAACATTCCCGAATGCGAAATAAAACCAATCACATTTGGATGACCTGGAAATAGAGACAGTATTTTATAAAAAATATAATATAAAACTTACCTACAGCATTTGTTTCTATTAAACCATTTAGTCAGAAAGTTAAAGCTCATCCCAAAACGTAGATCTCTAAGGAGAAGAATGGGACAGAAACCCCAAGAACTCTTTTCAATTAACATATTACACAATCCTGATACATTATTTTTGTTGCTTCTCTATGGGAGAACAAAGTAAAAAAGGAAAAAAACAATTACAAATATAACATTAAAATAAGCTCTGGAAGTTAGGAGACGACCAGTCTCACCCGACGTCGCCCATTCACGAACATGACGCGTGAGTCAGCAACTCAGTACCTTCCAGCTTAACCGTTTTGTAGGAAACCGAATGATCCAACAAAACAATTAATGTATAATATCTGGATGACCGAGCTTTGCTCGGTATTTTTTGGTAAATTGTGTTTAAAATAATAAGTTCATGTTTAAGTTGATTACACCGGTCAACAAAAAACCAACTTTTGTAAGCCCATGAAATAAGTTGAACTGATTTTAAAAAAGCATTAAAAAGCATTCACAGTGATACTATATTTACGTCTTGGTAAGCTCGGGTTTTTTGTGGATATCAATATAAAGACTAAACACCCAGTTAAAAAAATATTTACATGAATAAATTTTTAATAATTTTAAAAGTGTACAGTTAAACTACTTTTTCTTTTATAATTGAGATCTACAGCTTCTTTTCTTAACATCCAACAATAAATCTGCTGGCAAAGTAAGACTCCACTTTCTTCGATATCGCCGTTCCATGCCCGCTATTTCCTAGTGGAAACGCTCACCATGCTCATCGCTAACGACTCCCATATTTTGAGGTAAAAAATCTAAATGAGAGTTCAAAATATGTATTTAGAGGGACATTTTACAGCCAATAGCGTGCAAGGCTTCAATCATATCTTTCAGAAGTTTTTTTATAGTTTTGAGCTCTCACATTTCTGATGAAATTAGTAAAAACTTGTATCTTAAATTTCGAAGCCTTACTCTCTTTTTTATTTAATTGACTATTAAATGTATTGTCCTTAATCAACCCTCGTATTTGAGGTCCAATAAAAATCCCTTCCTTTAATTTGCATCTGAATTTTTTTGCGAACTTTTCTTTACGGTATTGAAAAGCATCTCTTTTGCGGTTAAGAGAAATAGGAGATAATTTTTCATTCTTCCCTTTCGTAGTAAAATTACCGCACACGTAACAGTAATTATCTGGATTACTTACACAACAACGAGGCATTATATTGATGAAATACTTTGATACAAATCGATATACTTAAATGAAAACAAATAGGTATAGAAAATCCAATTAAAACAGGTAAAATTCACTTTATACACGATTCTGACCATTTTTTAGCTACAGATATAACAATATACATGTTCAATCAAAGTGCTCTGTTAGGTTGTATTTGTATATCACACTCATTAGCAGATAGTGCATTGAACAAGCAAGAACATTTTTGTGGTCGCGCGCAGCGAATACAAATTACAACGTGCACACCATGAGCATAATCTCAAAAATTCGAGCTAAGCCAGCTGCGAAACGTATATGGTTGGTGGGTAGTTGCTGCGTACTTCATGATATTACAACTCATTATCATTGGGCAAAAACCTTGTTGACCAGTGTTATCGATAAAGTTGATCATTGAAAACAGGAATAAAACGACATTTTCTAAAAATGAATCCTAGCTAGATCGATTTATCGCCGTTGAAACCCCTGTATACTAAATTTCATGAAAATCGTTGGAGCCGTTTCCGAGATTCAGATTATATATATATATATATATATATATACAAGAATTGCTCGTTTAAAGATATCAGATTTTAAACACTAAACAATCGCCTTAAAATATATCTAGTTTTCTAGAATAGAGAGTCTGCTAGAGTGTAATCTTTATCAAGAGAATAGATAATCAATACTTCAGCAAAAATCCAAATATACTTACATAAAACTGCTGCTTGTGGCATCCATTTCCCTAAAAACACATTGCTCGGTGGAACCCAATCTAAAATATCAGTTTTCCAAACAAATCGGATATTGCTCTTCAGGACCAATTTCATAATTTCATGTGATATTTTGCGAGGAAAGTTTGATGCCACGGTCCCAAAACTAATATAAACCACTCCATTGTCTGCAGAATCCAAAAAGTTTAATAAACGCTGTAAAATAAACAGTTTATTAATGATTCTATTCGGTATCTTGTATGACAAGGAAACAAAGAAGTTCAACAGGTGCCGTGAGGCACATGAATGTTTTGTATATTTACAGTTATATGCGCGACTTCGCCACATTATCAGCTAATGGTTAGAAACGCAATTGTTAAACTTATGAATTTGTTAAATATACTAGTCATAACTATATATAACTATGGAGTTTCTTGCCTATTTTTTTGTCATATGAAATTAACTTTACGAAAGGGCTCCTAGAGTCAACGATTGTTTTGTTAATGACGTTCAACGGTGCTTAATGATGTACTTGAAATTAAAAATGTTTAATATTATGAAAAGCAACAAAAATATTTATAATGTTGGTAGTATTACGTCAAATTCCCATAAATAGATTTTCAATTACTTGACGGATCATCGAGAGGCCGTTTTTCGAGGACAAGGGGATAACAATTCATCAAAAACCATAATGAATGTGACTATACAAATTATAAAGTAATATGCATTGCAATTCACACTTCCTATACACCACGTCAGGAATAATTTAAAATTACAAACCTTATCTGTAATATTCGATATTCGATCATTCCGATTAATATGCATGCCACCAACTTCTATAATATTTGAGCTATATAAACGCGGACTAGTTAATGGATAATACTGATTTATCATTATAAGAGACATATTTCTCCCAAGCTCTTCTAAGAGTGGCGTATCGGGATACACTTCATTAACAATCTTCTGATCACTTCTCTGTATGACATATGTGTAGTACATATTTATCCCAAAGTTTATTATTAGACTTTTTATTCTATTAAATAGGTTTGGCCTTGTGCCAGAACCAAAAAAGTGGTTCGGTACATACGCTGGATTGTTAGGCGCACCTAACCTGGAGTAAGTCCACGGGCTTAAAATATGAGCAGCTATTCCTATTGCAGGCGCATTCAACTTATAAGCAACAGCCAAGCCACAGTCCGTCACAAACTGCTCAACTATTACCACATCGAAATGTGCTGCCGACGTTATTAGCTCTTGTACTTCTCGATTGTTCATCAGTTTCTTACAATTTGTATTTGCAATATTTTTAAACACCTGAGCAGTAGCATACGCCAAGGACACGTCGGAAATAGATAAAGCTTCCATACGTTTTTCTATATTAACACAAGCACTAGTAGCATTTTCTCTATCCTGGAGAGATATTTGACGTAAAGTGGGTAATTTTTGCACAGGATGATAGTTTATCACTGTCACATTATGCTGTCGTGCTGCTAATTCTTCGACTAGAGGCGCGAAATAAATATGGTGACTTCGGGCACTATGAGGAAAAATAGCCAGAATTCTGTAACCATCGCAATTGAAGAGTAAGTAAAAATAAAATACGAATAGTTTCATTGTTCAAATAATCAACGGTAAACTGCGCGGTTTGTTAGTAACTGAATTAGATATTTTGGTCTTCCTTCTACAACACCGGGCTTCTATGTGGAATCCGACGCTTATCTGTCTGATTGCACTTCGAATATAAATGATAGTCGGATGGGCGTGGCTTATATCACGTGCAAGCATAGGTGTGCAGCAAGGGTGTGGCCTATCAACCTAGCGTGGTCGGCTGCCACGAATTTATGTCTGAACCGTTGATGGAGAATTGAAAAACGCGGTCAAATGTTGAAGTAACGACAGCACATGTCTGGAATTAAAAAAAGGTAACTTACTTAGCATAGACTTTGTGTAAGCACTATTTCTGTCACTGTCGCCAATCTGTCAAACTAACAGTGCAAGATAGAGACGAAAAGATCTAAAAAATAAGTACGTGAAAGTAGCATTTATTTTATTTTTTTTGTTACCAAAATACTTATTCAGGATATCATCATTAGATATCATTTTTAGTTAAAATAACTTTAAATTAATCTAAAAAAAACATGCTTAAATTAATTTCACTATAATTCTACGATAAACTTTTATGTAAAGAAAGGTTTTGATTTGGACTTATATCTTTTCGAACTAGTTTTATGTAACGTTTGTACAGACGCCAACACGTCAAGCTACTACAGCCTGTCAAATTGCTTTATTAGATTTTCAACTTTATCATTAAATGATTAGGTTCAAGGTTGATTGGGAGAATTTAACAGTTTCGGGTACCTTGATGTGCTGGCGTCTGTACGTCTACTGAAAGTTTATTTAGAAAGTAAGGTTCTAAATATTCTGCAACCCTCGTCCCGTACACATTGTTGGCTTTTGGTAGAACGTATTTATTATTAAGTGTAAGAGATCTCAAAAATACCGGTTTTGTTTATTCCCTTCATGTTCACCATGAGATCCCGCCGGACCTCTGTCCGTCGTGCCAAGCTTTAATCTGCCTAAGGTTTGAATAGGCATTTTCTTGTCTTATTCTAAACAATCCGTTTGATATATATAAGGTGTATCTATTCATACACGAAATATTTTAAGAGGTACACTTGTAGGTGGTAAAGAAGCTATAGAAGCAAAAAGATTTTTTTATCTAAGCGTTTTTGCATTTTCGCAATTATTATAATTTTAAAACTGCTTGAAATGTTTTGCATAAAACCTTTACCACAAATTCTATGAATGGCCCGCCTGATGCTGCAAGGGCGGCGACCGGACAGCACGAGCATGGCCGCGGTGTCTCGAGCCGTAAAAAATAATAAAAAGCCAGTATTTCTTATGTGCGTCAAATAATTTAGAATATTAATTTTAAAAAAATACATTTGGATTTTTTTTTTCGTTGATTTAGCTTCTTTACCACCTACAGGCGTACCTCTTAAAATATTTCGTGTATGAATAGATACACCTTATATATCCTATATATCAAACAGAATGACATATCTATGATATCTGAAAACTTTTGAGGTAGCATTGTTCTTAACTTGTAATGAGGCCGTCGTACCATACTTTATTGAAAGCCTGTGCAACATCAAAGTAACCCGTGGAGCACACCTTCTTCTCCTCTAGTGCCCTTTCTATGATATTAGTGATTCTGTGTACTTGGTCGAGCGTAGAGTGTTGCTCTCTTAATCCGAACTGGTAATCAGGGATTGCAGCTTCAATAAAAGTCTTCATTCTCTTTAGAACAAGTTTCTAAAACAGTTTTGACAACACGGGTAATAGTGAGATTAGTCTGTAAGATGTTGTTTCATGGAGTGGCTTTCCAGGTTTGGCGTCATGATGAATTCAACTACTTTCCACATGTCAAGAACGTGTCCCAACCGAAATACAGCAGTAATGAACGTGGTAAGCTTTACGTGGGAGACTCTGTAAAATGTCTCCTGTAATTAGGTAGTAACCAGTTGATTTTCTTCTAATAAAATTACACTTAATTTCTCTAGATACTTCTTTTGGGGTAACCAACTTAATGTTTAAACTAATTTGTACTCCCTGAATTATCCTTTTATCAATCTGAGCTTCATTTGCTTGGGATATTTGCTCTAAATACTTAGCGAATCGTCGGTCACTGCACATTTTCCATTGACTTTCTTAATAGGAGGAATTTGCACGGTCGTGTGAATGTGCTTCGTAGCTTTCCAATGCGAGGTCTGCCAGGGTCGCGAGATTTGTTCGAAAGAGTTACCGTGGCCCTGGCATATAGGCAACTGAAGGAACACGGGTGGGTTTTTGTCAGTAAAAGTCTGACACGCCCTCCCGCTCCGCCCAAGAGCGGGAGACGTCATGTGATGACTTCCCAACCACAAAACAAAAATCTGCCATTTTCACATCTCTAGGAAAACATTTCGATGGTCACCGTACGCACAAAATATTATAGATTGTAATAGCGTTAGCACAAACCTCACAAACTAAGCTTAAACACAGAGTAAAAAAGATCCATCGCTCATAAAGTTTACCCGAATCACAATAGGATTTTTATTTAGAAATACTCAGGATTGTCTATGATTATTCATTCATTTTCTTAAAAAAGGTATATTAGAAGGGGGCAAATATTAATAATACGTATTTTCCGCTGTTTTTTATTCAAAAATATAAACTAAACGACAAGAGGCAAATTATTTTTTGACCATTTTTTCCTACTTATTTATTCTTTTTACTACTTCTTTTCTTTACACTCTTCTGTGTCGGTGATTTTTTTTATAAACACTGATAAAGCCAATGACAGTAATTTAACTGCTATAAAAAGAATTAAAATAAAAACAGATCCTGCGACAAAAATAGCATCAAGCATCAAGTATTGATAGAGTGGCATGTCGACAGTCGGCGGCTTCAAGTTGACTGCTCCTTTATTCCTGGCTACATATTCTATCCAGAATATCGCTGTATCCATCGGGGATATTGGCCTGTCCTTCCAAACTCGAGACAATTCCTTTGCCTTCTTTTGATACCTGTAAGACTTTATTTATTAAAACTTTATGCACAAGTAAAAAATACTATACAAAAGGCGGACTTAATACCTGAGTCATTTTCTAGCAGTCAACCTTAGGGTGATGCAGAGACAAAACAGCAGGAGCAACATATGGGACAGATAACTCGGGAAATAACATAGACACATACACACATTTATATATAAGGTACTTGATACAAATAAAGCCTACGCTCAAATAAGGCCTGTAGTGCGGAAAAGTTGGTTAAAATATATTTACATCAAAAATACTTAACACAAGCATAGACGACAGCCCCACGAGTGGGCAAACAGTGCGAGAGAGCCCGCTCCTGCTCACAGCGACGCGACGGTAGTGGCCGGTCGTTTGTGATAGACGGGCGTTTTCATTGCGCGTTATTAATTTGCTGTAATTTCTATCCAATTTTAATACGTTAGTCTTTGAAGTTTTGTTTCAAGTAATGTATACGAATCACAATATAACTCTTCAAAAAGGTAATTATGACTTTAAATTATAATTTTTAGAATATGCGAATTAAATACTGCTTATAACATTTATGAAGTATAATCTACATCTGCACTAATATTATAAATGCAAAAGTAACTCTGTCTGTCTGTCTGTCTGTCAGAATTTAAAAAAAATGTCTGACAAAAAAAACCGATTTAAATGAAATTTGGTACACAGATAGTTTAGAGCCTGAGAAAGGACATAGGCTACTTTTTATCCCGGTAGTATGTTCCCGCGGGATAATTTCCAACCTCCACGCGGGTGAAGCCGCTAGCAAAAGCTTTAAAATATGCCTTTTTTGTTGACCCTAAGCCTTGACAGGAGTTTTTATTTTTCAATGTTTAATAATATTTTTGAGAAGATATAATTTAATTTTCAAATTTTTGTTTTGTTTAGATATTTTTTTTTAAATTGTTCTTTATTTCTTGTTAATATGTGACTTCAAGTCTGACTAGCAATTTAAGCATACTATTTAGTAAAATGACTTACAAAGTTGTTCAAGGATATCATGGAAACACCCGATAGAAGGCTCTGAAATGTATATTTTCATATAATTAATACTCTAATAACAATATTCCTATAATTTAAGGATATAGGTTTTATTCAATCACTGTTTTAAAAAGGCCTAAGGGTAAGGTTCCTGAATTACCTCTTTTTAAGTGCTTTTTGATAAAAGATTACAATATGTTTTCTTAATTACTTAAAAAATATAAACCAAAGAATAATGCCTTGCTTTTATTTATCATCTATTTCGAATAATTTATCAAGATATGAGTGTTACAAATTAGGTAGGCCTTATTTGTATCACTTACTATATAACGAAAATAAACTCACTAAGAACTCTCTAAGAATTCATGTGAGTTTTACTATAATGCATATAGATATCGCAATGGTCTGGAATTCAGTCTTACATGAGATCATGAAATCAAACTAAATTATATGGCAATAATTAACCGATGAATCGATACCGAAAACCACTGAAAAGAGAAAATAATCATCATTCAAACTTTGTTCAAAAGACTTTGAAGGCTATAAGAAACTCGTAAAAAATGGAACTTAGTTTCCAAGAAAAATTACAAAATAAATAATATTTATAACTAGCTTCTGCCCGCGACTTCGTCCGCGTTAAATTTCTTGTTCCCGCGACCCTTCCCGTCGCGTCGAATCGCCTACCCGTGCGATATTCCCCGTTTTTGCAACATTTCTCATTACTGCTCCGCTCCTCTTGGTTTTAGCGTGATGTTATATAGCCTATAGCCTTTCTCAATAAATAGGCTACCCAACACAAAAAGAATTTTTCAATTTGGACCAGTAGTTCCTGAAATTAGAGCGTTCAATCAAACAAACAAACTCTTCAGCTTTATAATATATATGTAATATGTATATAATATATAATAAAATATATAAGTATAGATATACTGTTCCGAAACGGTTCGCCGACCGATCACGGCCTTGACCTTCACCCATCAAATGATGTTTTTTTTTTTGTATCGTTAGTTCTCAATATCGAGACCCAACACGTGAGTAAACTATTACCAAATAATTTATTTAATTCCGGTATATTCAAATGTGTGTTCTTGAGAGAACAATTTGTATGGCAAATAATAAATCAAATGAAAGTGTAAAAGAATTTAATCGTATCAACCTGGTGCATCAAAATATTCAAGGGTGTTTGAACAAAGATTTAGAAGTAGAATTTTTCCTGAACTGTAACAATATAGATATTCTTTGTATAACAGAACATTGGCTTAAAAGCCATCAGTTCATGTTCAATTTTAGTAACCACCAGGTTGGTAGTTCGTTCAGCAGAGAAAAAGCTATACATGGTGGCTCACTAATTTTAGTAAATAACCAGCTTAAATTTAAAGACCGTAAGGATATTGTGAGCCTCTCTGTTGAGCGGACAATTGAAATAGCCTGTATTTAATTGGAGCAGTTCATTGTATTAAGTGTGTACAGACCTCCTTCAGAATTGTATGATTGTTTTGAAAAGGTAATGGATGAAGTGTTGCACAAAATTTCTAATTCAAATAAGTTTATCATCACTTGCGGTGATTTTAATGTTAACTTGTTAGAAACTTCTGGGTTAAGTACTAAAATTATAAGTTTGTTTCAGTCATACAATCTTGCTAACCAATTTTTAGAGCCCACTAGAATAACTCCCACTAGTGCTACATGCTTAGATAACATTTATACAGATGTTAAAGCAATCCATAAAAAAATTATAAATTTATTAGATTCAGATCATTGTGGTCAATTGATCACTATTCCAAATGTAAACATAAATAAAACTAAAAAAGATATCACTGTTAACCCAAAAACTGTTAATCGCTTGGAAATGTTTAAAACTAAACTTTCGAATAATCTACCACTTGTGTTGCCAAATGATGACCCTAATGGACAATATAATGATTTTTTTTAAATGTATTGCACACAATTTGATAACATATTCATTCCAAAGACTTTTTCTACTTTCGGTTAGTATTAACGCTTCTTTTAGTGATTGGGCCACCACTGGTATACATAAAAGTAGAAAACGACTTTATGAATTATATGATGAACGGACTTGTATAAACACTGCTGAATTTAATTTGTATGTTAAAAATTATTCTAAATTATTTAAGAAAGTTTGTAGCATAACCAAGTCACGTTATTTGAGTTTAAAAATTAAAAATAGCACTAATGTAATTAAAACGACTTGGGCTATCATTAACAGCGAAACAGGAAGGTCATGCAACCGAAGTAGTGACTACAGTCTAGCTATTGAGGACAATATAATTAAATCAGATTCTCAAGTCGCCGCGGCCTTTGAAAATTTCTTTGCAGAGATTCCAGTATCTACTACCAAATCTTTGAACTCATCACCCACTGCTGCAGATTGTTTACTTAAAGAAAACGTTCCTGTTTGTGATAGTGAATTTCATTTCCAATATGTAACCTGTAACGATATCATTAAAACTTTTCACTCTTTAAATGTTAAAAAGACCGCCGATTTATGGGGTAATTCTGTGGATACTGCTAAGTCAATCATAAACATTGTAGCACCTACTTTAGCGCGCGCGCGCAGCCGTACGCGTCGCTTGCTTTTTGCTACGATCGGTTTTTTGTGTCGAGCGAAATGTCCGCCACAGTAAAGTGTCCTCAGTGTAACATTGTTATTGACGAACTGCTATGTTTCGTGCAAAATAAGCTGTCAACGAGTGATGACGATACCTTAATTCGTATATGTTCGTCGGCCTTTAGTGTCGATGAAATTAAAAATTCAAAATCGTTACTTTTTGAATCTGTTCCGACGAACAAAAGGAACATCAATCGGAAGCAAAAGGGCAAAGAACACCGTGACTTAGCAGATATAATTGGCCTTTTCAAGTCTAGTGACCCTGATGTCATCCCGATATTCGTTGCGCGGCATGTAGAGAATCTGCCCCCAGTCACATTTGATCACTTGGATGTGACTAAGTTGCTAAAGGATCTCACCTTACTCAAGGATGAAGTGCGAGAACTGAAGTCAACAAGTGTAACGGTAGATCAATTGGAGAAATTCAAGTTGGATCTTCAGTATGACCTTAAGTTTGGATCGCTGATCGAGCATGCACGGAGTGAACAGTGTGTGAATTTGAAACGAGGGGGCGGCTACCAGGACGCCTCTCTTGGTAACTCGTCATACAAAAGTATGGAAGCTTCCAAAAGTGCAGTGGAAAGTCCGAAAAATCAAGAAAGTGTCGCGAAACGCTCGGTTTATATAGCCGATAAGCAAAGTCCGCTTATTCAAAGCGGTGGGTATGTTGAGAAGGAGCGGCCGGTATCTTTGTCTAAAACCGGTTCTCTGGCGCGGGCTCGCTCGCCGTCGCCCGTACAAACAGCTGTGGGAGTTACGTCACAGTCGCAGCGTACGATCTTAGATTGTAAACAAGTGCCACATTGCGGTGATGTTTTGTCTGGAAAGGAGAATGATGGATGGATCGTTGCAACGCATCGTAAACCAAAACAAAATTACCGTTACGCAGGGAAAGCGGGGGTTGCTAAAGACACAGTAGGGTGCTTTAAAGCTGCTGAAAAGAAAGTACCGATGTTTATCACGAATGTGCACAAAGATTCACATACAGCTGACATCATAAAGCTCATTGAAATAAAAACCCGTGAGGTTGTTAAATTGGAAAAACTGTCCCTACGAAAAAAGGTTGACTATGATGCGTTCAAGTTTTATATACCTGAATCCAAAGTACCTATATTTTTGGATGAGAACATCTGGCCGCAAGATATAATATTCAGACGTTTTGTGCATTATAGTGAAAGACGTAAGGACGAGTACTCGCTTAAAGTCGGCTCTGTAAACAACATCAATGACTGATAATAGTTTGTTACGTTTTGCCAGCTTTAATTGTAAGAGTGTTAAGCGTTCTATCGAGGGCGTTCGTGAACTTTGCGCAACGTGCGACATTATTGCGCTTCAAGAGTGCTGGCTACTGCCGGAGGAGCTGCCGTTCCTGAGCACCATACATGGTGACTTCAGTAGCACGGGGACGTCAGCCGTTGACACGTCTGCTGGCATACTGCGTGGGCGACCCTATGGAGGGGTGGCTCTGCTATGGCGTAAAAGTGCGTTCTGTAATGTGTCGGGTCGTTCCGAGTGATAACCCGAGAGTGTGTGCGATACGTATTGATACAAGTGAAAGGCCTTTCATTGTGATGTGTGTGTACATGCCCACGGATGCGGTGAGTAACCAACCGGAATTCTCACATTGTTTAGGACTGATAAGTGCGATCGTGGACAGTAGTGATGTGGAAGCGGTTTACTGTCTTGGTGATTTTAACGCACATCCGCATGGTCTATTTTTCACAGACTTGTTCAACTACTGTAGTGATAATCACTTTTCATGCGTTGATGTAGATAGGTTGGGATTGACGTCGAACACGTATACGTATGTCAGTGACTGTAATGGGTCTAGGCGATGGCTTGATCATTGTCTCTGTACAGAATCGGCTCGGAAAACTGTTCGTAGTGTTAGCGTTAAGTATGATGTAATGTGGTCGGATCACTATCCATTGTTGGTCGAATGTGACATTAATATAATTAGGCCAAAAGCAAAGCGTAGTATGTTCCACGATAACTTAGTTGTCTGGGGACAAAAAAGCTCAGATGCTATCAACACCTACAGGCAAGAATGTCATCGGCGATTGCGAAATGTTGATTTTCCTCGCGTGTTGTCCAATTGTTGTGATCGCATGTGTAGTGATTCGAACCACAATCTAGTAATTGATTGTCTGTATCGGGTTGTGGTATCCGCTCTAAGCGAAGCCGCCATTGTTAGCAGAGAGACACGGGTCATGGGTGGAAGGCCGAAGCGCGTGGTGGGTTGGAATAAGCACGTCAGCGAGGCTCACTCGTACGCTAGGCTAAGGTTTAATGAGTGGCTTAATTGTGGTAAACCTACGTCAGGCGTGATTTATGAGGAAATGCGTGACACTCGAAAGACCTTTAAATCAAAATTAAGGTGGTGCCAAAATCACCAAGACCAAATCCAGATGGACATCCTAGCCGAGTTGCACACTAAAAAAGACTTTCGGGACTTCTGGAAGTCTACAAAAAAGCACAACCTTAGGCCTGGTTTGCCAGTGAGCGTCGATGGCGTGTCTGCTGAAAGGGATATTGCCAATGTTTTTAAATCCCAGTTTTGTGTCGAGCCAAGCAGTATTCCGCCCTCTGAGGTGGCCGATGCTGAGTCACAGTGCACTGTCCTGGAACCAAGAGTTAAGTTCTCAGCTGCGGACATAGCTAAAACCATAGGGTCTATGACCAGGGGTAAGTCTCCAGGACATGACGGACTCAGCATCGAGCACCTACAGCATGCAGGTCCCCACCTGACACGTGTTTTGGCCATGCTGTTCACTTTCTGCCTTCGCCATTCATACGTGCCAGACGAGCTGATGAGATCGGTTGTAATACCAATTGTTAAAAATAAAACGGGTGATATTTCGGATAAGAACAATTACAGACCAATCTCATTAGCGACAGTCATCGCAAAGGTATTTGACAGCATGCTTAATGCTCAGTTAAACAACACAATAACTTTACACGATAACCAGTTTGGGTTCAGGCCCAAACTGTCCACAGATAGTGCTATACTGAGTTTAAAGCATGCTGTCAGATATTACACGGACCGGAGCACGCCTGTTTACGCCTGCTTCCTGGATCTGTCCAGGGCTTTTGACCTGGTTTCGTACAAAGTGCTGTGGAAAAAGTTGCTCGATAGGCGAGTTGCACCTGAAGTTGTTAAAATCTTCCAGCACTGGTACGGGAACCAGGTCAATAATGTTAAATGGTCGGGAGCTCTGTCGGACTCGTACAGGTTGGAGTGCGGGGTGAGGCAGGGGGGGTTGAGCTCACCAACGCTCTTCAATCTGTATATCGATGGACTTGTTGCCGAGCTCAGCAGCCGTCATGTTGGATGCCATGTTGATGATGTTTGTTTTAACAACATAAGCTACGCTGATGATATGGTGCTGCTGAGCGCGTCAATAGGGGGAATCAGAGAGCTAGTAAGCATTTGCGAAGCGTACGCTCGCACACATGGCCTAAGATATAACGTCAAAAAGAGCGAGCTTATGGTTTTCAATGCGGGTTCTAAGTGTCCGGCGGAGGTTCCACCAATAAGGCTATGTGGGGTGTCCTTGGAGCGCGTACACACTTTTAAGTATCTGGGCCATTTTGTGACGTCCGACCTAAAGGACGACGCTGATATTGAGCGAGAAAGGAGGGCGCTGTCGGTGAGGGCGAATATGATTGCCCGCAGGTTTGCTCGTAGCTCCAAGGATGTGAAGATCACCTTGTTTCGAGCCTACTGCACATCTTTTTATACGAGTAGTCTGTGGGTGTCATATTTGCAGAAATCCTACAGTGCTCTTCGCGTTCAATATAATAACGCGCTGAGAGCGCTGCTGCGGCTGCCTCGCTTCTGCAGCGCATCGGGAATGTTCGCAAGCGTCCGCATTGACTGTTTTTATGCCAGCATGCGCAAGAGGGCGACCTCGTTAGCGAGTAGAGTGCGGGGCAGCGCCAACAGTCTTCTTGCCGCTGTTGCCAATAGGTTGGACGGACCTTTCTTGCAGCACTGGCAGGCCTTACATGCACCCGTATATCGGGCCTGGGGCAGGTAATAATTGTAAATGATCACCACAGAATTTTAAAATAGCTTTTTAGTGTGATTTAATTATTTTGATTTTGACGATAACTTATTTTATTTTTAATTTATTATTTTGATTTTGAAATTGACTTATTTTATTTTTAATTTTGACATTTTATATTTTTAGTCGACAGGTAAATATTGTATTAATTTAAATGTTATTTTGTCTAGTATATTTTAGTATTATGTGGTGTGTATTTGTCTCTGTTTATTTGAATTCTATGTAACATTATTTTGAGTGTGTTTATAAACTAAGTTATGGATCATTGTGTCTGATGCAAATAAATTAAATTAAAAAAAAATTTAGCTGTTATTTTTAATAATTGTATTGACCGTGGTGAGTTTCCTGCACCCTAATTGCGAAACGCACAATTTATCAGAATCTGAATGGGATTGAAGATTATTTCTAAACCATTGCGTCATTTGTTCGAATAAATTGTCGGCTCAGCAACGTAAATGACGCAATGAATGTTGTTTAACTATGAATATTAAACCATTTCCTACCGATAAAAAGTTTCGCAACTACCCCTCTGATCTTATGAAAAACAGTAAAATAATACCGTTGTTTAAATCGGGTAGCACATCAGACCCTACTAACTATAGACCAATTTCAGTGCTACCTACCTTCAGTAAAATTTTTGAAAAACTTATTCTAAATCAATTGCAACGATTTTTTAACAAACATAACTTATTACACAACAAACAGTTTGGTTTCACAAAGGGTCGTTCAACTACCGATGCCGGAGTTGAACTTTTAGGTCATATATATAATGCATGGGAGGACAAATGCGATGCTTTGGGTATTTTTTGCGATTTGTCCAAGGGATTCGATTGTGTTCTTCATGAAACCTTGATCAGGAAACTTCACCACTACGGAATCCGGAACGCTTCTCTGGATCTTCTTACTTCATACCTAAGTGATAGGATTCAGAGAGTTGACGTCAACGGAAAAAGATCACCTGGATCTATAGTTAGAATGGGGATCCCCCAGAGCTCAATTTTAGGCCCATTTTTATTTCTTATTTATATAAATGACTTGCCTTACCTCATAAAGGATAAACATGATATAGTGTTGTTTGCAGACGACACTTCACTTTTATTCAAACTCAAACGTCAGCAGCTGGTTACTGACAATGTAAATAGAGCCCTTGCTAATGTAGTTAACTGGTTTAATGTTAATAACCTACTTCTTAACGAGAAAAAAACGAAATGTATTAAGTTTACGATACCTCATGTTAGACAAGTAGAAACTAGTGTCCTCATAAAGGGTGAAGTGTTGAAACCCGAAGATACCACAGTATTCTTAGGCATAACTCTGGATGCCAAGCTTCAATGGGGCCCCCATATAGATAAATTGTCAAAAAAGCTTAGCGCTGCAGCATACGCTGTTAGAAAAATTCGTGATTTAACTGATTTAGAGACAGCCCGTTTAGTTTACTTTAGTTATTTTCATAGCGTGATGTCGTACGGTATTCTGCTGTGGGGAAATGCCGCCGATATTCAGACAATTTTTGTTTTACAAAAAAGGGCAATTCGTTCGATTTATAAATTAAGTCCCAGATTCTCCCTCAGAGACAAATATAAAGAAATTAATATAATGACTGTGCCTTCTCAGTATATTTATGAAAATCTGCTGTATGCACATAAAAATATTAATCTCTTTAAAAGATACAGTGATATCCATAATGTCAATACTAGAAACAAACCAAACTTTGTTGTTCCGAAGACCAGGCTCAAGACAATAGGTGGCTCGTTTAGATGCCAATGTATTCGTTTTTATAATAAAATTCCTAGCCTCATTCAAGAACTTCGCCTAAATAAATTCAAATCTTTTATAAAGCGTAAATTATGTCAGAAAGCCTATTATACTGTTAAAGACTAATATCTGGATGACCGAGCTTTGCTCGGTATTTTTTGGTAAATTGTGTTTAAAATAATAAGTTTATGTTCAAGTTGATTATTGATAAAGTTGGTCATTGAAAACGCGAATAAAACGACATTTTCTAAAAATGAATCCTAGCTAGATCGATTTATCGCCCCCGAAACCCCCTGTATACTAAATTTCATGAAAATCGTTGGAGCCGTTTCCGAGATTCAGATTATATATATATATACAAGAATTGCTCGTTTAAAGGTATAAGATATCTATACTTATAATAAAACTGTAGAAAGGTCAATTCTGTACATTGAAAATATATTCAAAATTAATACTGGAGGATGAATGGTGATCGATACTGATGCCAAAAATGCAATCAATAAATTTTTTGTCTGTCTGTCTGTCTGTCCGTCTGTCTGTATGTGCACGCATGGGTCAAAAACTACTGAAGGGATTTTAACCAAACTTGGTACGATGGTAGTCGGTACTCCTGGGCAGGTTATAGGCTATATAACATAACGCTATGACACATAGGAGCTGAGCAGTGACGATAAATTTGAAGCAAGTCGGATGAAAATGCGCTTTCGAGCTAAAAAAAATTAACCTGGATTAACACAGAGGCTACTTTTTATCCCGGTAGTACGTTCACGCGGGACATTTTCCGACATCCACGCGGGCGAAGCCGCTGGCAAAAGCTAGTTGAGAATAAAACGGCCTGGGATTGAGCTGCTCCAATAAATCTACACTGAATGTTGTTTTTTTTTATTATTATTATTTTGCTATTTTTACTCTTTTTAGGGTTCCGTTGCCAAATGGCAAAAAACGGAACCCTTATAGATTCGTCATGTCTGTCTGTCTGTCTGTCTGTCTGTCTGTCTGTCTGTCTGTCTGTCTGTCTGTCTGTCTGTCTGTCTGTCTGTCTGTCTGTCTGTCTGTCTGTCTGTCTGTCCGTCCGTATGTCACAGCCACTTTTCTCCAAAACTACAAGAGCTATGCTGTTGAAACTTGGTAAGTAGATGTATTCTGTGAACCGCATTAAGATTTTCATACAAAAATAGAAAAAAAAAAACAATAAATCGTGGGGTTCCCCATACATAGAACTGAAACTCAAAAATGGTTTTTTTCATCTAACCCATACGTGTGGGGTATCTATGAATAGGTCTTCAAAAATGGTATTGAGGTTTCTAATTTGCGCGAGAGACACTTCCAAAGTGGTAAAATGTGTGTCCCCCCCCCCCCGTAACTTCTAAAATAAGAGAATGATAAAACTAAAAAAAATATATGATGTACATTACCATGTAAACTACCACCGAAAATTGGTTTGAACGAAATCGAGTAAGTCGTTTTTTTTTTAAACGTCATAAATCGTAAACCGCAATTTACCTTTCATTCAATCAACAGAAATATAAAAATTAAAAAAAAAACATTTATTTTCATAAACATGAATCTTCTGCATAAACCGAGAATACCTACAGGTTTGTACGGAACCCTTTGTGCGCGAGTCCGACTCGCACTTGGCCGGTTTTTTTTATTATTTCACATGACATGAATATTAATTGTATGAATATTACTTTGATTATTGAGAATTTGAGAACTATGTGGGTCATTGTTTCACTTTTGATTATGGTCTATGATTATGTTCCGAGTTGAGCTAAACGATTAGTGACAAATGCTTGCACTGACTGGACAGGTCCACTCAATCTGTGTGGTTCTATCTTCAAAAGACCATTTCAGTCACCAATCTACGTGATCTTCACATGATGTGAAGATTATGTCTGGACTTTAAAAGAGACTGTGACCTCTGAGTTTGTTTCGGCCTTTCTTCTCAGAGTAGTCAGTTAGGAAACGCCGAACTCATCTAGTTTAAAAAAATATCATTGACATGTAAAAGTGTTTATACAAACCTACTTACAGAAATAAAATCATTTATCATTTATTTATCATTTATCTATGGAAGCATAAACCATATCTCGAACGTGATATGTCTCGTAATAAATGTAAAATAATCGAACACTTACTGATCTTGAAGTATCGTTCGCAAAGCATCTTCTAGCTTATGCTCACTAAGAGTTAATATGTCCAATGAAACTCCCAAACCATTTTCAACAGCTGACTTTCCATTCGCAAACTGTTCTCCAAATAGCGGCACACTAACAACGGGCACCCCACAATGCATAGCCTCCGAGGTGCTCAACATTCCCGAATGCGAAATAAAACCAATCACATTTGGATGACCTGGAAATAGAGACAGTAATTTATAAAAAATATAATATAAAACTTACCCATGGCATTTGTTTCTATTAAACCATTTACAGGCACCTTTGAACTAACAAAAAGTCAAAAGGAGGATGGCGAGGTTGTATGTACAATGGGACCCACGGATAGGAGTATCGTACAGTGTGGATACCTAGTTGTAGAACTATATAAAAGTAGCAAAAAAAGCAAATGGACAGTAAGTCGTAGAAGATGGGAGTAAAAAGATACGCAAAGTTGAAGATTATAACCTAAAATGAATTTGTTACCGCATCTATTATGTACAGACGCCAGCACATCAACTTACCTCAATCTGTCAAATTTCTTTAATAGATTTTCAACCTTATATCACAATAGTGGAAGATTAATTTTCGATTGGTAAAATTTGACAGATTGGGATAGCTTGACCTGCTGGCGTCTGTACTTTCAAAAAAGTGTTCAATCAGAATAGAAATATTTACCAACATCGAGGTTCTGCGTCTCTCCGACCAGATATAGGTACTTACCTACTCAAAATAAAAAAATACGTCTGGGAGCTAGGAATTAAAGTGACTTGGTCAAAACGAGATATGAAATACTGTAAGCATAGACTAGACTGATATAGGATGGAACCACAATTATTGTTGGCAAAAAAACTAAGCAGAAAGAAGCATAAATATCTAGCAGAATATGTATTTTTAAGGCTACGCGGCTATCGGCGACATGTTTAGTCGCGACCAAGATTCCTTCCTTCTAAAGTCGAGTCACACCTGCGTGTGGGTTGGGTTCGGTAGCCGCGGTGTTACACGTTACACCCATATTTTGCTAGTTACATACGTTTAATTCTCATATGAGAATTCCGGGAATACTTTACTACTTAACTTTGGGCAGATACTGAGAATTTCGATTAAAAATAAACTCAACACCTTGCCTGACTTGGGAATCGAACCTAGCACCCCACGTTCAGCGGTATTGCTTAAGATCACTAGACCTACGAAGCAGTCGAAAACGAAGTGTAGGTACTAGGAATAAATAAATATCTAGCCATCTTACTTACCTATATGACAAACATACTAGATCTAGAACTCCCACTATGAAAAGTGATTTAATAAAGACGCTATTTTATAGGCTTGGATTTTTAAACAAGAGGCTTGTTGAATAAAACAATATTTATGTAAAAAAAACATTTATTTTATTTGCGATCATAAAACACAGGTCGTGATACAAAATTGGATAAGTGCAGAAAGATGATAATTTAAATAAATACAGATACAATACTTGTATCTTCATTCTATCGTGTTATGTACTGTTCGTTCCTAGATAGCCTTTGATACATTATTTATTTAATTCAAAGATTTTATTTAAGAACGAAGCTGGTACAGCAACATGGGTTTAGTGTCTGGCATAACCCATGTACCACAATATGCTCATTATATGAGAGCAATAGCCCTGTTCCTACAAAACATTGGCAATAGTATCCGAATATAGCACTTCGCCCATCCAGCTTTTTATCATCTGCGATATGCCTTGATTTAATTCCGCCATACCTATATAATGGTTGGCTGTTGTTAAATATCCCTTCTAGAGGCGTGTTATTTCGGCAATCTTCTAAAGCATACATTCCGTGGTCTCTAAGGTGCTCTCCGACACCTGGTTTTGCTTGATTATATGTGGTATGTGCCCAGAACAAATAAAAGTTCAGTTCTAGATCATCTGTTGTCAATTCACTGACAGCCAACAGTAGACATGGGTAGTTCGCGAACGATTGAAGGAAATGAAGTACTTCATTTCACAAAATAAACTTATATTTCCTTCAGTAGTCATTCAAATGTGTCTCTACTTCATTTAGTTCAGTCTTTCTTTCACTCGCACCAACTCAGCATTAGAGATGGGTCGTACTAGGTAAATTTTGTACTAGGTGCACCTAGTCCAAGTCCGTACAAATACTAGATCCAAATACCTATTCCACCTAGTCCACCTAGTCCATGAAATACGCATACTTTATAGATGTTTAGTCTTTGCGTACCACCGATACGCGTAGATTCGTACGTCAGCAGTAATAAATTGTACCTTCATAATTTCCGCAGGCTTAGGACTATCAACGTAAAATTAAAACATGTTGGCCTTTGTCCGTAAAATGATCACAAGCGACACTTCTTTTTTTGGGAGCCATTTTTTAAAACAAACTTGAGAGGTGTCAAGGGACACCCGGATGGAACGAAGTTCCTTTCCAGGATTCATGATTGTTTTTTTTTAATTATTTATTATGTACAAAAAACCTGTATAGTATACACTCAACAAAAGTATTATCTCTCTCTCTCTCTCATTCTCTCGCTCTCTCTCTCTCCCTGTCTCTCCCTCTCCTTCTCTCTCCCTCTCTCTCTCTCTCTCTCTCTCTCTCTCTCTCTCTCTCTCTCTCTCTACGTTCCAAAACAAAATATATACAGTCGAATTGAGAAACCACCTCCTTTTTTTAAGTCGGTTAAAAAGTGTCGTTACAACTTTTTCTCTTAATTCCGTCTAGCCCCCTTTCGCAACGCGCCATAAGGAACTTCGTTCCAATAAACAAATTAATTAATGTCACAATAAAAAAAGATCTAAGTTCTTAATGATTTATCAAAATTTCGTTACAAAAACCGATCACTAAATAATTCCGATAGTACGTGTTTACGAAGTTGAGTCAAGCGAGATCACATTCGCATGAGTCCGTATTTGATACTAGATTGCATCATCATAGTCTTCATTAGTATCGAGTATTGTCAAAGTACCTATTCTATAAAATACTCCTATTCCGGACTAGTATCGAGTCTCGAGACTAGTCCGACAGACAAGGATGGAAGGACTGCGGAATAGTGTAGTTAAAAAAAGGACAGTATATATTTTAGCACAACACAGTGCGTGTCATGTTACTTTTATGCCATTGAATTAGGGTTCAAATTCAAGTGACTGATACACGAATGATTTTGTCAAACATGAATGAGCTATGACTATGCTGCTATCTCGCTTCGCCGCGTAGTCGGTACTTCGATTCGCGCGGACCGCGGCGCGGGTGCTGTGTACTGCGTAGGCACAGTGAGACTAGGTGGATCTAGTATTTTAAAAGTTGGAATAGGTGCAACCTAGTCTCTTTACATACCTATTCCCTGTACCTATTCTAGTATATACGCCTCATCTCTACTCAGCATTCGTTTCGCTCGCATGCATGACTCGTACGTGTTCGTGTCACATCGCCGGCCGGTCGGCTGACGTCGGGCTGACGAGCGACGACGGCGCCTTGCTGACTATGTGTGTGTCGCGCGTCTAGCTTACACACACATGACAATTTGTTTTTTTTTTAAATTCGTTTCAGATTTCTTGGTCGACAGTCCTTTTTTTTTTTTTTTTTGCATGGGAAATCATCTAATGACTTCTCCCGCTCTGGGCGGAGCGGGAGGGCATGTCAGACTTTTACTGACTAAAACCCACCCGTGTTCCTTCAATTGCCCATGTGCCAGGGTCACGGTATCTCTTTCGAACAATCACGCGACCCCGGCAGGCATCGGTCCTAGCAGACCCCTTCAGTTTTGCTGACATCTCTTTGAGGCGCGCGTGGAACACTACGCGCCGTCAACCCGAGCTTGGTCCTTACCGGGTGGCGAGCTACCCATTGCTCGCCACCCGCAAGCTCGCGCCTACGGTGGCCGGGAGTCCGCAATCGACTCCCGACGCCCGGGGCGTCTCCTCCTGCGGCGGATAGGGACGTGAGGGCGCAGAGACTGCCACTCCCTCACGCGCCCCGCCTCCTCCTTCGCGAGCATTACTGCTTCGCAGAAGGAGGTGACGGCTTTCCATTCCCTCTCGCTCCGTACCATGGCTCGCACCAGGGCTGGACGCGAGAGGTCGCCGCCGCCGATCGCCTCCACGAGGACACGGCGGTGCTCCGCCCAGGCAGGGCACACCTCCACCGTATGTTCCACCGTGTCCTCCAGACGATCCTCGCAATGGAAACACCCGGACGTATCCTCCCGCTTTATCCTGAACAGGAACCCACCGAAGCACCCATGCCCGGTGAGAACCTGCGTCAGGCGGAAGGTGAGGACGCCGTGGCGCCTCTCTATCCACTCCTCAAAGAGGGGACTTACCGCCGCAATTGTGGCGTGCCCAGCACTGGGTTGCAACAATCGTACCCGCCATGTCGCCATGAGATCACACCGGAGCTCTGTCCGCCGTGCCGCGATTTGTCGCGGCAGCGGAGTTTCGCCCCGGCGTTTCGCCTCCTCGCGCCACTCCCACATGTGGGCGAGGACCTTTGCCTCCAGATCCCATGGCGGCACTCCGGCAAGGAGGCTCGCTGCCTCGCAGGAGACCGTGCGGTATCCCCGGATTAACCGGATGGCCATGACCCTCTGGGCCGCACTCAACCGGCGCGCTGGGCGCAGCCTCAATGAGGGCGCCCACACCGGTGCCCCGTAGAGGGCCATGGACCGCACGACCCCCGTGTAGAGCCTCCGACAGGAGGCGTTTGGACCCCCCAGATTGGGCAGGAGCCGCTTTAAGGCAGCCCCAGCCCGCTCCAGTCTGGGAGCCAAACGTCGGAAGTGCTCGACGAAGTTCCACCGGCTGTCGAGGACAAGTCCCAGGTACTTCATCGTCGACTCGACGCCGATGTGAACCCCTCCCACCGTGAGTTGGGAACCCGCAGGTGGCGCGTTCCGAGGACCATGAAAACCCATGGCCTCGGACTTGTGCAATGCCACCTCGAGTCCCAATTGCCGGATCCTATCGACGATTGTCGCAACCCCGCGTGTCATAAGTTCGGCCGCCGCCTCGTACGACCTCCCCTGCGCCAGGACCAGCGTGTCGTCAGCGTAGCAAACCACGCTGACGCCGCTAGGGAGGTCGGCGCGCAGCACCCAGTCGTACCCAATATCCCACAGATGCGGCCCCAAGACCGATCCCTGTGGGACACCGCACGACATCTCTCGCCGGTTCCAGTCTCCCTGGTGACCGGGGTAGATGACGGCTCTATCCGTCAAGTAAGCCTCGACTACGCGACAGAGGTAGGTCGGCATCCGGTGATACCGGAGTGCCTCCCTAATGCAACTCCAGGGCAGGGTATTAAAGGCGTTGGCGATGTCTAGAGACACCGCCAAGACGACCCCACCCCGGGCCACTGCATCCCCCGTCGTGAGGGCTCGCACGCGCATGATGGCGTCCACCGTGGAGCGCCCCTTGCGGAAACCGAACTGGCTGTCCGCCAAATCCGGCCCCTCCCGCGCCAGCCACCCGACGAGGCGGTCTACAATTACTCTTTCAAAGAGCTTGCCCACCTCGTCGAGCAGCACGATGGGCCGGTAAGCGGACGGAGAGTCCGCTGGGCGCCCCGGCTTCTTAATGAGGACCAGTTTCCCCGTCTTCCAACGAAGTGGGAACTGGCCCCTCCCCAAACATGCGCTTAGGAGCCCCCTGAGTCGAGGCCCGAGAGCCTCTAAGGCCAGGACCCAGGCTTTGCCAGGCAAGCCGTCGGGTCCTGGGGCGGTATTTTTGGCATTTAGCCGACGTACCGCCACTCTCAACTCTACCTCGGTCACCTTTGGAGCGTTGTCGTCGTCATCGGTGGTGTGGTCCGCATCGGGCACCGCAGGAGGCGGAGCCATGGGTGGGGGGCTATGTTCCCCTCGCGAAGGGAACAGAGCGCTCACCACGTCCTCCACAAGCTGGGGCCGGAGACTCTGAGTCAGCGGAGGAGCCCATGTGCGGAGTTTCTCCCGGACGGCCTTGTAGGGCCGTCCCCATGGGTCCCTGTTCAGAGTCTCCAGCGACTCCTTGCGGGCCAGTCCTCTGGCCCGCAGGATCTCGTCTTGGAGGGCGGTCTTCGCCGCTCTGTACCCCTCGTATAGCTCCGCCTGGATGGCTTCCGTATCCGATGGGCGGATACGGAGCCTGCGGTGCCTGGTGTACCGGCATCGTGCCGCAACGCACGCTTCGCGCAACGACGTCAGCTGCGGCGACCACCAGTACACCTGGCGCCAAGCCCGTCCTGGCTGGACTCGGGGCATAGCCACGTCACAAATCTCGGACATGGCCTCCCGGAACCACTCGGCCTCGTCGTTGATGTCAGCAGGCCTGTCCGGTGGTGACACCCAGGCCTGCACGATCGAGGCTTCCAGGAGAAGCTCCCGGTCCAGCTTCTTAAGCGCCCACCGCGGACCACACGGGGCCTGTCGGACCGGCGCGGTCGAGGTCTGGGCGGAGACGTCAAACCGGATATACCGGTGGGTCGACAGTCCTAAGCCTGTATAAAAGTATGAAGGAAAATGGAGATACGTATAAAAGTGAACTAAGTGAAGTGCATCATTCATAGTAATGTATCACACTACGCGAGCTCTCTGCTCTATAACTCATTGATTGGTTAAGATTTGCTGAACTAAATGTCAAATGAAGTACTGAACTAAATGAGTGGACTACTTCATTGAGTTAAAAGAGAGATACGTATAAAAGTGAACTAAGTGAAGTGCGTCATTCATAGTAATGTATCACACTACGCGAGCTCTATATCTCATTGATTCGTTCGGATTTGCTGAACTAAATGAAGTACTAAACTAAATGAGTGGACTACTTCATTGAGTCAAAAGATATACTTCATTCATTTCTTTTCACTGACACATTTTGCGCATGTCTAGCCAACAGCTATCGAGAGCATAACGTTCCATTCTATGAAATCACAAATAGTCGTAATAATTTTAATATTGTACATTTTTGTACAAGAAAACGTGATTGCACATTTCAATTTCATATTAACTGAAGTATTTCTTTTTATTTTTTCACAAGTTTTAATTTTCAAACAAAAATTGACAAGCTTATACGGCTACAAATATAAGAACGTAAGTCATGTAGTACGTAGGTTGGAATGAATACGAAACACGGTGCGTTTCGTAACTGCATGGTGCATATTTTTTTAGTAAATTATAATCTTTTCCAACTTTTAATTCCCATCACCTAGGGACTCAATATTTTTTATATAATCCTCTAACAAACTTTAAACTATAATTAATATTAACTTGCAAGTGAACAACACTTTGTTAATTTATAAATAATGTGGGTCCGATCTCGCCATCCTCCTTTAATGTAAACTGCATAATTATGGCCAAATTGAATGATAAATGAATTCATTTTTTATTTATTTAATTAAAGTAATGTGTAAGCAATAAAGCAAAACATGTTTTAGGCTTCTGTGTCATTAGACATTTGTTTACAGACATTTAAAGCTCAGAAAAAATAAAAAAAATGTACAATACGTGTTATAAACCTTATTAAAAAAAAAATGGAGGGTGCTCTTTGTGTTCAAACCTTTTTGAAGACATGCTTGATAATCGCTCTTTCTTTTGAGGTATCATTTATGCGGATATCTTACAAATTATTGAAATTAGGGCCTACAAACCAATTTGAGGGAGAATGTTTTTTTTATTTTAGGCAGACTAATTAAAACAACATTTGAATTAAAATTATTTATTTTTCATGTTCAAAATGACGGCCGTGATTCCTAATACAAGCACGGCCCCGTCTTCTAACTTCTGTAGTCGTTATTTTCAACATCATCTCCTGCTTCATTGTCTCAAACGCTGAATTTATTCTTTGTATCAATTCTTCTCTAGTGTTTATTTCTATGTTGTTATACACCAGTTCCTTGGCCCGGCCCCACACGAAAAAGTCCAACGGGGTCAGATCTGGGGAGCGAGCGGACCAAGGGATGGGTCCATCCCTGCCGATCCAGCTATCAGGAAAGCAATTGTTGAGGTGTTCCCTTACATTTAAAGTCCAATGCGCTGGACATCCGTCTTGCTGAAAGATGACTGTTCGGTCTCTTTCGAAGATCGGGACACCTGATTCCTCTACCAGCAGTGGTAAATGAATTTGCAGAAATTGCAAATAATTTTCGCCATTCAATGGATCAGGCAAAAAGTGGGGCCCAATCAATGTTCTGCCAATTATTCCAGCCCATACATTCACAGAGAATTTCATCTGAAATGACACCTGCTTCTTAAAATGTGGATTGTTGTCTGCGTCGGCCAATTCATGGATGTTGTGAAAGTTTGTAATACCTTCCCTTGAAAATTTACTTTCATCCGTCCACAAGATTGATTTCAGAAACCACGCATCTTCGATGTCTCTGTTGAGGAGGAAACGGCAGAACTGAATTCTTCTTTGAGGATCTTGCTCTACTAGACCTTGCACACTCCTGCCATGGAACGGATACTTATCATTTTGGTGCATTGTATGCCACACCTTCCATTGAGAAATTTTTAAATTTTGAGCTACTGCTCTAGTACTGGTAGTAGGATCCGCTTGAAATGCTGCTAAAATGTCTTCGTCGACGGCAGTTTCGTGTCTGCCCGGGTTGACTCCAGGTTCCACGCGGTGAAACCCATCTTGGGCAAGACGACGAAACGTGTTGTAAAACACTCGGACATTCGGTATCCTGCGATTCGGATAGCGCTCTTGATACATCCGTCGCGCCAAAGATCCATTGCCGTCTGCTCTACCGTACATAAATACGATATCCGCATATTCTTGATTGGAAAAAGTAGCCATAGTCACTTAACAATTAAGAAAAACGGCGTAGGAGCGCACTAAATGTCAACTCAACACAATTAAGTCAAAAATAAACACGTGCAGGAGCGCGAGGCTACGACTGGACACGGTGAAACAAAAAAGTTCAAAACGAACGCAAACAACACGTGCAGGAACGCAAAGGGCTACAACTGAACACGGTAAATTGTGAATCAACACGACAACGTCCACTCACAAGGGCAGTAGTTTGACTAATAAGTAAAAGATGTAACGGCTTCATCACAGACCGACTGACCCTGACTAAAGAAAAACGACTTTGTTGCCTCAGTAACTAAGACCATTTTGCTGTTAAAACCAACTCTTATCGCTTTTTGCTATTCATTGGGCGTTCTACCTGGAAATGCCGTCGCACCGCGCTCGGTGGCCATTGTTTAGAGAATCCCCTCAATGGGTTCCCCTCAATTGGTTCCTGCATGTACCAAAAATTCTTAGAATTGAACAATGTTATCATTTCGAGCACATAAAGTATTCTTTTAAGCAAAAATTTTGTGTTTTGTTAGACTGCCTAAAATTTAAAATTTCTCCCTCGAATTGGTTTGTAGGTCCTAATTTCAATAATTTGTAAGATATCCGCATAAATGATACCTCAAAAGAAAGAACGATTATCAAGCATGTCTTCAAAAAGGTTTGAACAAAAAAAGCACCCTCCGTTTTTTTTTTTAATAAGTTTTAAAAGACGTATTGTACAATTTTTTTATTTTTTCTGAGCTTTAAATATCTGTAAAAAAAATGTCTAGTGACACAGAAGCCTAAAACATGTTTTGCTTGGTTGCTTACACATTACTTTAATTAAATAAATAAAAAAATAATTCACTCATCATTCAATTTGGCCATAATTATGCAGTTTACATTAAATTTTGAGAATTTCCGAAAAAAAACTTGAAAATTTGGTTAAAAAAATTTGGTAAGACTTCGTCTAAGACAACCATGGCTTAAATGGTTTTAAATTGTCTATACTATCTTCACCTTAAAGCTTTGCACCCATCTTCCAATCACCCTGTATATCGAGATTTCTAGAGTACAGTGTATGCTAGAGTGTTATCTTTAACAATAATATCTTTAAAGAATTGAAAATAAATATTCCAGCAAAATTCCAACTATACTTACATAAAACTGCTACTTGTGGCATCCATTTCCCTAAAAACACATTGCTAGGTGGAACCCATTCTAAAATATCAGTTTTCCAAACAAATCGGATATTGCTCTTCAGGATCAATTTCCTAATTTCATGTGATATTTTGCGAGGAAAGTTTGATGCCACGCTCCCAAAACTAATATAAACCACTCCATTGTCTGCAGAATCCAAAAAGTTTAATAAACGCTGGAAAATAAACAGTTTATTAATTATTCTATTCCGTATCTTGTATGACAAGGAAACAAACAAGTTCAACAAGTGCCGTGGGGTACATTAATGTTTTGTATATTTACAGTTATATGCGCGACTTCGCCACATTATCAGCTAAAGGTTAGAAACGCAATTAGCAATTGTTAAACTTACGAATTTGTTAAATATACTACTCATAACTATATATAACTATGGAGTTTCGTGCCTATTTTTTTGTCTTATAAAACTAACTTTTGGAAAGCGCTCCTAGAATCAACTATTGTTTTGTAAATGACGTTCAACAGTGCTTAATGGTGTACTTGAAATTAAAAATGTTCAATATTATATGAAAAGCTATAAACAGCAACAAAAATATTTATAATGTATGTAGTATTACGTCAAATTCCCATAAATAGATTTTCAATTAGTTGCCGGATCATCGAGAGGCAGTTTTTCGAGGACAAGGGGATAACAATTCATCAAAAACCATAATTAATGTGACTGTACAAGTCATAAAGTAATATGCATTGCAATTGGCACACACACGGAATAATTTAAAATTACAAACCTTATCTGTAATATTCGATATTCGATCATTCCGATTAATATGCATGCCACCAACTTCTATAATATTTGAGCTATATAAACGCGGACTAGTTAATGGAAAATATTGATTTATCATTATCATATTTTTCCCAAGCTCTTCTAAGAGTGGCGTATCGGGATACACTTCATTAACAATCTTCTGATCACTTCTCTGTATGACATATGTGTAGTACATATTTATCCCAAAGTTTATTATTAGACTTTTTATTCTATTCAATAGGTTTGGCCTTGTGCCAGAACCAAAAAAGTGGTTCGGTACATACGCTGGATTGTTAGGCGCACCTAACCTGGAGTACGTCCACGGGCTTAAAATATGGGCAGCTATTCCTATTGCAGGCGCATTCAACTTATAAGCAACAGCCAAGCCACAGTCCGTCACAAATTGCTCAACTATTACCACATCGAAATGTGCTGCTGATATTATTAGCTCTTGTACTTCTCGATTGTTCATCAGTTTCTTACAATTTGTATTTGCTATATTTTTAAACACGTTAGCAGTAGCATACGCCAAGGACACGTCGGAAATAGATAAAGCTTCCATACGTTTTTCTATATCAACACAAGCACTAGTAGCATTTTCCCTATCCTGGAGAGATATTTGACGTAAAGTGGGTAATTTTTGCACAGGATGATAGTTTATCACTGTCACATTATGCTGTCGTGCTGCTAGTTCTTCGACTAGAGGCGAGAAATAAATATGGTGGCTTCGTGCACTATGAGGAAAAATAGCCAGAATTCTGTAACCATCGCAATGCAAGAGTAAGTAAAAATAGAATACGAATAGTTTCATTGTTAAAATAATCAACGGTAAACTGCACGGTTTGTTAGTAACTGAATTAGATATTTTAGTCTTCTACAACACCGGGCATCTATGTGGAATCCGACGGATATCTGTCTATGAACATTAACCCATTGACCGCGCCATAATGATGATTGCCCTAATGATTTAAGTTAGGTTATCAATATGAGTCAAACTCCTCCTTCACCCTGACTAATGAGCCCCATTAATTACCTACTAGCTTTCTCCTTTTCTGTCTGGCGCCCATGTGCTAATTGGCCCCCGGTGTTGTCACGGCGTGTTATGTGTTCAAGCGCGGGTAAAAAAAAGGTTATAAACTATCTGTGTACCAAATTTTATCCAAATCCGTACGGCCCTTTTTTCGTCATTGAGTGTGTAACAAACTTAAGGATACGAGCACGAAGTGTTTGTAGTGGCAGTCGAATGTCGGAAGTGCTAGGCATCTATTACAGACAAGAAGCGCTTCTTCAAGTATCTTATCTTCACGATATTGTGTGCAATTTGAAAGACTTGTAATGAATTACATTCACGAAATTTAACACGATCAGCACATCATAACGGGCTTCAAGAGCTTTCAGTGTCATCATTGTAGTGGAACACTGACTTTGACAGCTCTTGAATGCGGTTTGCACGTGCTAATCGCATTCGGTTTCATTGGCGAAATTCGCCCTAAGTGCTATGTTCACATCTTTGGGAGAACATTTCGACGATCACGGTACGCACAAAATATTATAGGTTGGTATAGCTTCAGCACAAACTAAGCTTAACCTCTAAGTCCCTGAGATACCACATTTGGTATAGACACAATGGTTTTTAATTGTGTCTGTAATTACGGTATTCAATGGGTTAAACACAAAATAAAAAACCGGCCAAGTGCGAGTCGGACTCGCGCACCGAGGGTTCCGTACAAACCTGTAGGTATTTTCGGTTTAAAAATATATATATTTTTTAATTTTTATATTTCAGTTGATTGAATGTAAGGTAAATTGCGGTTTACGATTTATGACGTTTTAAAAAAAAAACTACTCACTCGATCTCGTTCAAACCAATTTTCGTTGGTAGTTTACATGGTAATGTACATCATATATTTTTTTTAGTTTTGTCATTCTCTTATTTTAGAAGTTACGGGGGGGGGGGACACACATTTTACCACTTTGGAAGTGTCTCTCGCGCAAACTATTCAGTTTAGAAAAAAATGATATTAGAAACCTCATTACCATTTTTGAAGACCTATTCATAGATACCCCACACGTATGGGTTTGATGAAAAAAAACATTTTTGAGTTTCAGTTCTATGTATGGGGAACCCCAAAATTTATTGTTTTTTTTTCTATTTTAGTGTGAAAATCTTAATGCGGTTCACAGAATACACCTACTTACCAAGTTTCAACAGCATAGCTCTTATAGTTTCGGAATAAAATGGCTGTGACATACGGACCGACAGACAGACAGACAGACAGACAGACAGACAGACATGACGAATCTATAAGGGTTCCGTTTTTTGCCATTTGGCAACGGAACCCTAAAAAAGACACATCGCTCAAAGGTTTACGCGTACCACAATCGATTTTTATTTAAGTAGGTTTTACCAGCGGCTTTGCCCGCATATTATACATACATATAAACCTTCCTCTTCAATCACTCTGTTTATTATGGAAAACCGCATTAAAATCCGTTAGATAGTTTAAAAGATCTAAGCGTAGTAAGTACGCGGGAAACGACTTTGCTTTATACTATGTAGAGATACTCAGGATTTTTTATTATTCTTCATTCATTTTCTTTTGAAAGTGATACTACAGCAGGGAAAAAAAATATACATTTTTCGCTGTTCTTTATTAAAAAAATATAAAGTTAATAAAGGCCAAATTATTTTATGACAATTTTTTCCTACCTATTTATTCTTTTTACTATTTCTTTTCTTTACAATCTTCTGTGTCGGTGATTTTTTTATAAACACTGATAAAGCCAATGACAGTAATTTAACTACTATAAAAATTACTAACATAAGAACTGAAACTACGACAAAAATAGCATCAAGCATCAAGAATTCATAGAGTGGCATGTCAACGGTCGGCGGCTTCAAGTTGACTGCTCCTTTATTCCTGGCTACATATTCAATCCAGAATATCGCTGTATCCATCGGGGATAGTGGCCTGTCCTTCCAGATTCGAGACAATTCCTTTGCTCTCTTCTGGTATCTAAAAAACAAAAAGAATCACTCACAAAGAAAAAAACACAAAGAATCATTCACTGTTCAGCAGCGGTTGTATGATAATGTAATTTTGGATGATGTGAAACGCTACTGTTGAGCATGAGGTACTGGGTTCAATTCCAATTGGGCAATGTGTTATTAGTTGTTTTCATCAGCAATTTCTCAGGATTTTTGTACGAAGTATCGCAATAGGCTCGCCTCCTAGTACTTGGGACCTAAATATAACCACAGTATAATAAAGTAAGCAGAATTGCGTCTAGGTCTTGTCCTTGAAATGGATATCCGGTAGATACACACGTATTAGGGTTGCCTATTGACTATGCCTCTTGGGTTGTTCTACTTTATAAGTCAAACAAATTTTCGTTGAAGGTGCCTGTACATTAAAATATGTTTCACTAATCTAGTTATGGTATAAGATTTGTTTGCTTAATAATTCGGCACATCAACCGAAGGCATCCGAATATTTTTTTTTAGATATAGGTAATTTATTCGGATTCAATAGGATTCATTTAAAAACGCTACTAAAACGTAAACCTTGCGCATCAAAACGCTTAGATTTATTGATGAAATATGTTAATTTATCTAGGGTAATTTTAATGGGTAATTTTAAATCCATATCGAAATAAATTTGCTTATGGTTAGAGAAATATTATGTAGACAAAATGTAACATAACACCAAATCAGTGGGATGAATATCGGGTGAATAATTTGTAATTCCCGGACGTGTTTTAATCGCGAAATGCACTATAATGATGACTTTATGTGACAGACTCAAATTCACGATGGCGAAGCCGCGACTGGAAGCAAGTTTATTTTATTCCTTCAATCAGGCACCGAACACTTGGAAAAAATCGCAGGTGTACTCATACACCGAGATTTCGAAGCGCGTCGTTTCGGGTGATTTATATGAAGACGTTATACTGCTGACTTTATTATACTGTGACATAGAGTGACACAGTTCTTCTTCGGAGAAAACAGGCGTGACGTTATGTATATAACTTTGGTGCACCACATAATAATTTGATACTTTTTCCATATTTATAATTAAGATTGAATTTCGTTAGTCCTTTTATTTTACTCACAAATAAACAATCAATGAATGTACCTACTTCGTGAAGTGTGCGTCCTACTACGTGTATTGTTTACAGTTTTGACAACAAGGGTGCTACATACTAAATCAAGTATCATACTTACTTCTCTTGAAGGACTATATTTAAAGAATCTTCAAGCACACGTTGATTAAGAGTTAAAACGTCAACAGAAACTCCCAATCCACTTTCAACAGCCGACTGTGCATTTGAGTACTGCTCTCCAAATAGTGGGATAGCTACAACAGGCACCCCACAATGTATAGCCTCCGAGGTACCCAACATTCCAGAATGAGTTATAAATGCAACAACCTTCGGATGACCTAGAAAAAGGAAATAAGTAATTTAACTCCCACATTTGCCTCTACTTATTGATTTAGACGTCAAAATATAAAGATAATGAGAGTTTTTGTACTCGTTATCAATTCGTATCTTTGAAATTGTGTAATAATTAACATTTATAGCCATTTAATTGTAGAACATTAAAATCTTATCAAATACTTACATATGATAGCTTTCTGTGGCATCCATTTCCCAACGAACACGTTGCTAGGTGGCACCCAATCTGGGAGATCGGTTTTCCAAACAAATAGCATATTGCTGTTTTCCTTTTCAATAACCTTTTTTATTTCGTTCGTAATTTTACGAGAGACATTCGATGCTACACTTCCAAAACTAATGTAAACCACACCTTTGTTTGCATTATCCAAAAACTTTTTTAAACCCTGTAACATTAATTAAAGTAAGGAAAGTGCATAAAATAGATAAACTATTTATCTCACGTACTTCATAAGTACAACTCTTTCTACATTAATAATTTATTAGAGCAACGGGCTACTGCAAATTAATCAGAAAAAACATCAGCAATTCAGTAACTACAAACCTTATCTTCGATTTCAACATTTTCTTTAATATGCATGCCACCAACTTCTATTACATTAGAGCTATATAAACGTGGACCAGTTAAAGGAAAAAATTGATTTATCATTATCAAAGACATATTTTTGCCAAGCTCCTCTAAGTGTGGGATATCGGGATACACTTCATTCACAATTTCTTGATCAATTCTCTGTGTCACATGTGTATAGTATGTGTTCATACCGAGGTTTATTATAGCACTCTTAATTTTTTTCCACATGTTAGGTTTTGTTCCGGAAGCAAAAAAGTGATTTGGTACAAATGCTGGATTGTTAGGAGCACCTAACCTTGAGTAGGTCCACGGGAACAAAATATGACTGGCCATTCCTATTGCAGGCGCATTCAACTTGTAGGCAACAGCCAAGCCACAGTCCGTCACAAATTGCTCAACTATTACCACATCGAAATGTGCTGCTGATGTTATTAGCTCTTGTACTTCTCGATTATTTATCAGTTTCTTACAATTTATGTTCGCTAAATCTCCACATTGGTGAGCTTCCTCGTATGCTACAGAAAAGTCTGATCTGGAAAGGATTTTCAGATGTTCTTCGATGTTTACTTGATCACTTTCATTTTCTTTATCTTGTAAGGAAATTTGACGTAGGGTAGGTAGTGCCGGCACAGGGTGGTAGTTGACCACCGTCACTTCATGCTGCCTCTTAGCTAATTCTTCAACTAGTGCCGTAAAAAAGATGTGGTGACTCCGACCATTATGCGGAAATATAGCCAATATCTTGTAACTACCACATTTAACAGTGAAACACAATATTAGTAGCGTCAATATCTTCATTTTGAAATCTCAAATTGGTAGATTCCTACTTAAAACTGAAAGTATAAATGACGACTCAAACACACTTGACTAATCTACAACAAAGCAATTTTACTAAGTCGCTATAAAACTGTCTGTGGAACATTTAACACATTCACTTGCAAGTATCTATAATTCTCATTAAAACTTGTATGCTAAACTAATACGAAATAAAACAGTGCATGCTAGAGCAAAATACTTCTTAAGATAAGATAACGATAATTTAATTGGCTTGTCAGAGATAAACCTGTGTTTACGCAACATATGTTTACATTACTTTTTCAAATACTTATTTCTTAAAAATAATAGAAACTAGGTGCAAGACACATCAATCCAGGAGTAATACTGCACCTAGATATAGATATTTTCTTTACGTCACTACTGATCGCGACGATAGGTCGTAGACGGAGCCAGAGCAAAATAAAAGGTGAGTGGACTGTATAACATTAACATATATAATGAAGAAGAATATGAAACTTCAACGGTGTCACAGTAATAACGGTAAATGGTCAACAAGAAAATATAAACGTAAGTAAACCGCGCACGCGCAGCCGTACGTGGAGGCGTTCAACATCTGACTAGTGTAATGTTGGTGCGTGGCGGGGGCCCGCGTTCTCCCATTCGGCTAGCTGGTTCCCCGCTGTCCCCGCACCCCTCGTTCACTGTCGCCAACGCACGGCGATGTTGAGAGGAGCGATCTCAACACCACCAGAGTATAATAAAGTATGTAGTATTACATCTTCATACAAATCGGCCGAAACGATGCGCTTCTAAATTTCGGTATACAGCAGTCAACAGCGGCGCGTGCGTCGCATACATAAGGACGCAGATGGTTTGAAACGCTCGCTCCCGCACATATATGTAGCATGGAGTTATGGACTGTATTGTTCAGTGTATTAATGTTTGAATTCATCAGTATCGAAATCAGATTTTTTAAAATTACCAACTCAGTTGCCAAGGTAAACCTATGACAGTAACATTATTTTTAGTTTTTCTCTTATTTTTTATTTATGTACGTATTTCTATCTTTATTGAACCATAGCTAGCATAACTTCCTTGACAGTTACATAGTAGGTATAAATGCGTGTTTATCTACCGAGTCGCAGGTAATTATTTAAATGACACTGCCGAGATGTAATACTGTGTCACAACTTTTAGGTTTTATAAAACCGGTTCACACCACATTGGGAATTCAAGATCCGTCTCGCTATGTACACTAAGTTATGGAGATATTAAAAGCCAAAATTACGTTTTTTTTTTACGTTTTCACAGTTTCTTTCTCTAAAACTCCATGTGCCACATTAATACTCATCATGTACTGTACCGCATTGACCACCAAACGACAACAATATTTTGCAATACAATGAACACAAAATTGTAACAAATTAATATAATTTAATAATTTGACTTAGGTACTTCTTTCCGCAACAGGGTCACATTATTAGGTTTTATCAATTGATAAAATAAAACAAGTTTGCTATTATTTTGTAACAATGGTTTTAATCAGATTCATAATAAGTATGCATCATAATAAGTTTGTATAAACAATATGAATCGAAAAGAAAATAGACTGAGGAATTTCTAAAATTATCTTACTACTAGCTTTTGCCAGCGGCTTCGCCCGCGTGGAGGTCGGAAATTATCCCGCGGGAACATACTACCGGGATAAAAAGTAGCCTATGTCCTTTCTCAGGCTCTAAACTATCTGTGTACCATATTTCATTTAAATCGGTTCAGTAGTTTTAGCAGGAAAGCGAGACAGACAGACAGAGTTACTTTTGCATTTATAATATTAGTATGGATAATTTAGCCTGTAACGTTTCCACATCTGCGACGCAGGCCTCCTCTCTGTGAAAGAGGCTGGGCCATAATCTACCACGGGGGCCCAGTGCCGATTGGTAAGTGTCACATGCCATCGAATTTTTTGGTTCTAGCACATGCCGGTTTCCTCACAATATTTCCTTCACCGTTTCAAGAGCAGTGATTAAAAAAATGTTCACCAAATAATGCACCTATCAGGGTTTACATACAACTCTTAAGTCGTAGCCGTTACCACTGGCCCACCACTGCTCTTGCGTGCACACGTAGGTAAACAATTCACCGCATTGACGCTGGCATTGTTTGCTTATTCCCAGTTAAAAGAACATGACGACACGAGCACGCTAGTTCGTGTCAAGATTCCCATATAGAAGCAGTTCCAAAATAAAAACGTCTGTAACTGGGGTACCAAGGATTTTTAATTCACATTTATACCAAGTACAGCATAGCAATGTTTGTGCTGAGGGTATATCGTCTTCAATTTTCTTTTAGTAGACGTTTAAACAGACTGGGAAATATATATACTTTTCTAAAAAAGCTTTCTTTTCTTAAACTTTCTTGTTGTAAAAAATATTCTAATTATTCTTCTTTCTGTCAGACACACTCTTTTTTGTTGGTGATTTGAATTTGTTAAAAACAAACCATACAATTTTACCTCCTATAACTAGTATTGACAATAAAACTGAACCCACAACAAAAATAGCATCAAGCATCAAGTATTGATAGAGTGGCATGTCGACAGTCGGCGGTTTCAAGTTGACTGCTCCTTTATTCCTGGCCACATATTCTATCCAGAATATCGCTGTATCCATCGGGGATAGTGGCCAGTCTTTCCAGACTCGAGATAATACCTTTGCTCTCTTTTGGTATCTGAGAAAACAAAAGAAGACATCGTTTCATTATTTAACAGCGATTTGTGAAATAATACTTCATTAAAATCTTAGAGGACCCCGTCAATTTCAGTCTCGTAGAAAATGTATCCAAGTACAGTTCAGTTCATCTTCAACTGTTCAACAACACTTAGATACGTTTTCTATGACATTGGAATTGAATTTCTCCTACGGAGAAATGGGTTTTGATTTTGTTCACAGTAGAAAGTGAAGTACATCTTTAAATACATTTTGTAATCTATCAATGTATTTGATCACAAGTTCGATTCTTGAGCTGCCTCATGGGACTACTTTAAGAAAACACAAAATTTTGCCAACTTACTTCTCTTCGAAAATTATGTTTAAGGAATCTTCCAGTCCGGGGATACCGCACGGTCTCGTGCGAGGCGGCGAGCCTCCTTGCCGGAGTGCCGCCATGGGATCTGGAGGCAAAGGTCCTCGCACACATATGGGAGTGGCGCGAGGAGGCGAAACGCCGGGGCGAAACTCCGCTGCCGCGACACATCGCGGCACGGCGGACAGAGCTCCGGTGTGATCTCATGGCGACATGGCGGGTACGATTGTCGCAACCCAGTGCTGGGCACGCCACAATTGCGGCGGTAAGTCCCCTCTTTGAGGAGTGGATAGAGAGGCGTCACGGCGTCCTCACCTTCCGCCTGACGCAGGTTCTCACCGGGCATGGGTGCTTCGGTGGGTTCCTGTTCAGGATAAAGCGGGAGGATACGCCCGGGTGTTTCCATTGCGAGGATCGTCTGGAGGACACGGTGGAGCATACGGTGGAGGTGTGCCCTGCCTGGGCAGAGCACCGCCGTGTCCTCGTGGAGGCGATTGGCAGCGGCGACCTCTCGCGTCCGGCCCTGGTGCGAACCATGGTACGGAGCGAGAGGGAATGGGAAGCCGTCACCTCCTTCTGCGAAGCAGTAATGCTCGCGAAGGAGGAGGTGGGGCGCGTGAGGGAGTGGCAGTCTCTGCGCCCTCACGTCCCTAGCCGCCGCAGGAGGAGACGCCCCGGGCGTCGGGAGTCGATTGCGGACTCCCGGCCACCGTAGGCGCGAGCTTGCGGGTGGCGAGCAATGGGTAGCTCGCCGCCCGGCAAGGACCAAGCTCGGGTCGACGGCGCGCAGTGTTCCACGCGCGCCTCAAAGAGATGTCAGCAGCAGTGTAGGGGTCTACTAGGACCGATGCCTGCCGGGATCGCGTGATTGTTCGAAAGAGATACCGTGACCCTGGCACATGGGCAACTGATGGAACACGGGTGGGTTTTAGTCAGTAAAAGTCTGACACGCCCTCCCGCTCCGCCCAGAGCGGGAGAAGTCATTTGATGATTTCCCATCCTGAAAAAAAAAAAAGGCATCTGCTAGCACACGATGATTAAGAGTAAGAATGTCAACAATGACTCCTAAACCACTTTCAACCGCCGACTGTGCATTTGCGTACTGGTCTCCAAACAGAGGAACACCTACAGTAGGCACCCCACAATGTAGAGCCTCTGTGGTACTCAACATTCCAGAATGTTTTATGAATGCAACCACTTTTGGATGACCTAGAAAATAAACTTAATTAAAGACGTTTTATTTCACCTACGTTTGTAAATTCAAAGATCGAGATGCACACAATTACGTGATACTGAATTTTAACACATAGCAATTGAAATTTTATGATGCACAAATAAGAAAGGTAACTACGTAAGTGCTTATAATCTTCTTGCCCTTATCCCATGTTACTTGGGTTTGGTACAATTCTTTATTTTTTCTTATATTCTCCCCTATCAGGCGTAATTATATCATTCGCTCCTTTTTCTTTCATATCATCCTTCACACAACCTGTCCATCTTTTCTTCCTCTTCCCGTCCACCCATCAACATGTACATTCATCACTCTTTCATATATGCCCATACGAAGACCAACGATTCCCTTACATTTGTTTTTATTTTCAACACTCGGTGCTTAGAGGACGACGTTAAAAAAATCCAACAGTGCACATTTATACGGCGGCGGCGTTATGTTTATGTGCCGCGCAATGTTAAAGAAAAACGGTTAAAGACTCACATAAGATAGCTTTTTGTGGCATCCATTTCCCAATGAACACATTGCGAGGTGGGACCCAGTCTGTAAAATCTGTTTTCCAAAGAAATAGCATATTGCTGTTTTCTCTTTCAACAACTTTTTTTATTTCACTTGTTATTTTGTGAGAAAAATTCGTTGCAAAACTAATATAAATCACGCCGTTGTTTGCATTATCCAAATATTTTTGTAAATCCTGTAACATTAGTACAAATAAATATATGGAGTACCACAACGTAGTCGTATGTAGGATTGATTCGTGGATGGGTAACCATCGTGTGCTTCCGAAAGCACATAAAGCCGTTGTTCGGCTGTCATTCGTATCTTTGACAGTCGTTACAGGTAGTGTCAGTAGTTATCATGTGATGTTATCCAGTAACTAGGATGTGGAGGTCAGATAGGCACGCGTTAAAATACTGCTATTAAGCTGCATGAAATCTGGAAGCCGACCCAAACATATTTGTGAGGAGATTGATTTGAGTACCACAACGTAGTCTTAAAAGGAGTAGTCTAGTGGGACTTTAAAAGACGTTATTGATTTTACATAAATTTTATGCTTCAATGTGAATCCTTTGATCACTCACAAAGGATCTTACATAAAATTCTACCGATAGCTATCTCATGCCATTAAGTAAGATTACACACCTTATCTTCTATTTGATCATTTTCTTTTATATGCATGCCACCAATTTCTACAACATTTGAGCTAACGCTAAACGCGGACCAGTTAAAGGAAAATACTGATTTATCATCATCATAGACATATTTTTCCCAAGGTCTTCTAACATTGGCGTGTCGGGGTATAATTTATTTACAATTTCTTGATCACTTGTCTGTATCACATGTGCATGGTAAATATTCATTCCAAAGTTAATTATAGCACTCTTTATTTTATTCCATAGGTTTGGCCTTGTTCCGTAGCCAAAAAACCGGTTAGGTACATATGCTGGATTGTTAGATGCACCTAACCTTGAGTAGGTCCATGGCATCAGAATATGAGTGGTGATTCCTATGGTGGGCGCATTCAACTGGTAAGCAACAGCCAAGCCACAGTCCGTCACAAATTGCTCAACAATTACCACATCGAAATGCGCTGCCGATGTTATTAGTTCTTGTACTTTTCGATTATTCATCAGTTTCTTACAATTTGTGTTTGCTAAATATTTACATGCCTGAGCTCCTCCACAGGCTACCAAAAAGTCTGATCTGGCTAGGACTTTCAAATGTTCTTCGATATTAACACGATCACTAGCATTTTCTTCATCCTGTAGGAAAATGTGACGCAGGGTAGGCAATGCGGGCATGGAGTACTGATTAACCACCACCACATCATGCTGCCTCATAGCTAATTCCTCAACTAGTGCCGAAAAATATATGTGATGACTTCGTCCGCGGTGAGGGAATATTGCGAGTATTTTGTAACTGTCACATTAAACTATAAGAAAGAACAAACACAATATTGTTAATATCTTCATTTTAAAACGGAGGGACCTAAGTTTGAACTTTTAGTAATCTTTAATAATAAAACTGTAGAGAGGTCAATTCTGTACATTGAATATACATTCAAAATTAATATTGGAGGATGATTGGTGATCGATACTGATGCCAAAAATGCAATCAGTAAATTTTTTGTCTGTCTGTCTGTCTGTCTGTCTGTCTGTATGTGCACGCATGGGTCAAAAACTACTGAAGGGATTTTAACCAAACTTGGTACGATTGTAGTCCATACTCCTGGGCAGGTTATAGGCTATATAACATAACGCTTAAACACATAGGAGCTGAGCAGTGACGATACCCGCGAAATATTTTCCGACCTCCACGCGGGCGAAGCCGCTGGCAAAAGCTAGTATAATTATAATTTTAAAGCATATGTGTATGTTTTCTTATTTAAGCGTTATTTTCTTTGCATATGTATGTTGCAACAAAGGCTGATTGGAGCTAGATTCTTCATCTTTGAACATTTTACTGGGCGTAGATGTGTGTTGCGGGTTAGAAGAAATTCTCTGAAGATGATTATTGATTTTTAGTTGGACAGTTTCTAGACACTTGTTGCCCGCACAATGTCAGATGGTCAAGAGAGCTGCACCACGCCGCCTGTAGTCGCCCTAGTCAACTCTCACGAACGTCAGGCTAGACTCTGTCGAAGCCCGCCAACTTCACACTTGTGTTTCATTGTCAATTGTCATCCTGTACTTATGACTCTTCCGACATTATACATATGAATGAAAATCCCATTTCTAAACATTTATTCTCCTTACAATTCAAAAAGGGTATCGAGAAAAGCAGCGTCGTTTATCAGGCTAGAAGTACCTCATTAGATACGAGTAATGAGGCTCTTCTAGCCTTATGCACAGTCACGCTCACAGCCTGATGGCCAAGGGCTTTAAATAAGCTTTTGGCCATCAAACCCTTTGTCATTATGACAATCGGCACCGTAATACCTCAAGTCCAGAGAGTTCATATTTCTACATGTCGAACACAACGCGTGCACTCAAGATAATATATGTATGTGATGATATTCTCTTAGGTCTCGCGAGATTCTCATCTAACGGCATTGTAACATCGAAAATCATTATGTGACGCTCTAATCGATCTATCATTGCCGTATCACGCTTATCAACAAACATATGCAGCGATGAGTGTGATGACACTGATGATTGATGGACCCCAGCACTAGGTACGTGATTGTCATTATCAAGTAATAGGTCGGGTGCATATCTGTGGTATACATAACAGCGGCGAGGCGTAATTTTTTCTAAAAGAGTCGGCCTTAACTTACTGACTCATCAATAAAGAATACTTACTATCATTCTAAAATTAATATAGGAATGTAATGAATTAAATACAATTAAATTGAACAGATGAAAACGAATAAAATATGCAATATTCCTCTATCTCGTTCTCGCTGACGCATTTTTCTATACCTGTCTCTGTCATAACCCGTTGTACAGCGGCTTGCTCTCGTACATATCAAGCGGTGCCACGTGACCTAAAGTGACATCATTACGGGATCGCTGTTGTATGAATTTTTAGTTCCCGATTATGATGTTTTGGCGCCGGGTTAATTTAGAACATTTCTCTTTTGTTGTAATACAAAGGTATAAATAACCTTTTTTGTTGTTTGAATGTTATGGTGAATTAAATACCCGTAGTGTAACTATACTTATTGACAATAGTAGCCACTATTTACATACTATTGTATTTTTAATAGTGATAGAGTTACCAATGCGAATCCCCGAAGGCAAGCCGGTAGGAATCGTGTTATATGGTGCCTTCGCCACTGATACATAACAACACGGATAGCATCAATAGTGTCCAATTGGATACGTAAGGGATAGGTAAGATTTTAATTAATAAAAAAAATACATTGAGGCAGTTATGAGTGAAGGTTTTTTTGTCTGTGTTTGTGATAATATTTCAAATGCAAATTTTCCAACCAACCATGTTTTATTGCTTTCTTAATGAGAAATGCTACATATCCCTTTCACAGCTTCACTAACATTTGGCTTCCTGAAATGTTATCTCTACGGGATATTATAGATAGTTTATAAAATATTTTGAAAACTTACCCGTGAATTTTTTCCTGCCTAATTTTCTTTCTTGGCACTCTTCTGTGTCAGTGTAATTTTAATAATAAACAATACTATCTTAACTACAATAAATATTATTAACAACAAAACAGATCCTGTGACAAAAATAGCATCCAGCATCAAGTACTGATAGAGTGGCATGCCAACAGTCGGCGGCTTCAAGTTGACTGCTCCTTTATTCCTGGCTACATATTCTATCCAGAATATCGCTGTATCCATCGGAGATAGTGGCCTGTCCTTCCAGAGTCGCGACAATTCTTTAGCTTTCTTTAGATATCTGAGAAAACAAAAAACAAAGTACATTCAGCAGTTATGCGGCGGTACATAAACATATGTACTTACATACAAATAAATAAAATTGAAATGGCTGTTTATACTGTCAAAATTACAGATTTTTACTAAATGCATATTAAAGTGTATATATACGCTACTTATAAAAACAACAAATTCAATGAGGCAGTCAAAAGCCGTCTATGATTTTACTGAATCTCGCCATCACAATTGTTTCAGCAAAGGAATCATGAAAATTATATAGATTACAATGGCCCATAGTTTGATTGTATTTTTTTACCTCATATTTACACGTTTTGATCACTATCCCACCGGTGGTATACAATAATATCGTTTGGTAGGTATTAAGTAATCTACTTGTAGACAGACTTTGATATAATGCAATAATATAACAACTTACTTTTCTTGAACGATAACATTTAAAGCATCTTCCAGCGCACGTTGATCAAGAGTAAAAATGTCCACAGTTACTCCCAAACCACTTTCAACCGCCGACTGTGCATTCGCGTACTGGTCTCCAAACAGTGGAACACCTACAATAGGCACCCCACAATGCAAAGCCTCTGAGGTACTCAACATTCCATAATGTGTTATAAATGCAACCACGTTTGGATGACCTAAGAAAAAAGACATAATTAGTTTCCCCCTAATATTGGTCATAAAGCTAAATACGTTAGCGCATTTTGACTGTTGCAATATTAATATTTTCAAATGTATACAACACTTCAACTGTATCGCAAGAAAGTCGGTACAAAATCACTCAAAAGACATAAAACAAGACTCACATAAGATAGCTTTTTGTGGCATCCATTTCCCAATGAACACGTTGCGAGGTGGGACCCAGTCTGTTAGATCTGTTTTCCAAACAAATAGCATTTTATTGTTTTCCTTTTCAGTAAGTTTTTTTATTTCATTTGTTATTTTACGAGGGAAATTCGATGCCACAGTTCCAAAGCTTATATAAATCACACCGTTATTAGCGTTATCCAAAAACTTTTGTAAACCCTGTAATATTGGAATATGTTTGTATAGAGTACTAACCCAATATAGTCGATCATATGGAATTTTCATTTGACATCAATACATACTTGAATGAAACCTACGATTTTGTAAAGAAATCAGACTTCACATACCTTATCCTCTATTTGATCATTTTCTTTTATATGCATGCCACCAACTTCAACAACATTAGAACTATATAAACGTGGACCAGTTAATGGAAAATACTGATTTATCATTATCAATGACATATTTTTCCCAAGGTCTTCTAAGAGCGGAATATCGGGATACACTTCATTCACAATCTCCTGATCATTTCTCTGTGTCACATGTGCATAGTAAAAATTCATTCCAAAATTTATTAAAGCACTCTTTATTTTATTCCATAAGTTTGGCTTCGTTCCATAACCAATGACGCGGTTCGGTACATATGCTGGATTGCTAGGTGCACCTAATCTGGAGTAGGTCCATGGCATCAGAATATGAGTGGTGATTCCTATTGCAGGCGCATTCAACTTGTATGCAACAGCCAAGCCACAGTCCGTCACAAATTGCTCAACTATTACCACATCAAACGGTACCGCCGACGTTATTAACTCTTGCATTTCTCGATTGTTCATCAGTTTTTTACAACTTGTGTTTGCTTGTAATCGACATGCCCGAGCTCCTTTGTATGCTTTTGAAAAGTCTGATGTGGAAAGGAATTTCAGACGATCTTCTATATTAACATCATGCTCACTAGCGTTTTCTCTATCTTGTAGGGAAATTTGACGCAGAGTAGGTAGTGCCGGCACAGGGTGATGGTTAATCACTGTCACATCATGGTGCCTTGTAGCTAATTCTTCAACTAGTGCCGTAAAATATATGTTATGACTCCGTCCATTATGTGGAAATATCGCTAATATTTTGTAACCAACACAACTCACGACCAAGAATAAAAATAATATGATTTTCTCCATATTTTTTTTTATAAACTTAAACTTCGCAGCACCAGGTGGCCAAAAAGAATCCGATGTGTATCTGGCTATTAACAATAATCTATTGAACGGAAACTGGTGATGATTGCCTAATCATTTCAGATGGTAACGAATTTAAGTTAAAAGCGATGGTGCCTTAAAAAATTTGGTACGTTGAACTGATTTTCTGCAGTTTTACCTAGACACAATGATTATTACCAATTATTTTTATCTAATCACATTGTTTCTGTGAGTCAGCTTCTTATATAGCCGGTTTGGGATGAATATCTACATATATGTTAAATTAAAGAATTTTTCAATTCCAACCAGTAGTTCCTGAGATTAGCGCGTTCAATCAAACAAACAAACAAACTCTTCAGCTTTATAATATTAGTATAGATATTTACCACGAACCGACTATTACCGCATCTCCGCAGTCTAGTTATCAAGCAATTTTGGAGAAATTGTTAGACTAGAATAGGTCAGATTTTTGAAAGTCTGACTGACTACGAAAGGTACTTGAGTAGGTACTTGTGAAACATACCTACTTCTTAAGATTTTATGTCTTCTAAAGTCCAAACTCAAGCAAATAAATGGGCATTGGACCGATTTTCAATCTTTTTAGTCGCTCCTCCCAACAATAAGAATGCTAAGTGCGTGCTATCGAATGACGATAGAGCGAAATGAGCGAATAAGTAGGCAGTTTTATTTTAAAACTTCATAGTCACATGCCCAGTAACCTAACTAGGTGCCTACAGGCTAGCGAAAGGCATCAATAATAGAGCGATTAAGTATTTTTAATATTCAAACTTCATAGTCTTTTTTACAAAAATAAGTTTGCCAAGTAACGTTATTAGGTAAGCGCACCAATAAGATAATAAATTATCTGTTTAATGCTTACGGCTTAACTAATCTATCACTACCTACACTTGAATATAATAAAATATGCGATGTTTTCGAGGATTTTTATTCAAGATGTTTTAAATTTTCACTTAAACCATACGGCATTGAGCAAAGATTGGGTACAATAAAAGCCTACAACCTTAGCTTTTTAGCTTAACAAAAAATCATTTGACATTATCTTAAACAACCAACAAAAACCATAACAACAATGTATTTATTGCTTGAAGCATAACAATATCAAAGTCAAGTTGCTCAACAGCTGGAGAAAAATAAGTACCTACGTTCTTATAGTTCAAATATTACCTACCTAGTTCCTACTTCCGGTAAAGTAATGAAATTAAAATAAAAGCGAGGTCCACATTTATTTGATCGATCTTTTGTTTAATGTAAATGTCATTTGCTACAGCTTTGCATATGCGTTTCAAAACTAAATTCTTGTGTTCTTGATCTCAGTCATAAATTAACGCACAATCAGAATTTGCCGCCATTTGTGTCGTAAATTATTGGAAAACCTGAAAAAACATCCAATTTGACAGCTGGGAGTTTAGGGTTAGTAAACGACGATACAACGTGTTTTCGTTATCTTTTTATTATTTTACATATTATAAAATAAAGTCACTTCGCTGTCTGTCTGTCCCTATGTATGCTTATATCTTTAAAACTACGCAACGGATTTTGATGCAGGTTTTTTTAATAGATAGAGTGATTCAACAGGAAGGTTTATGTGTAAATAACATGCATAATATAGTAAAGAAACACTGATAATTTTAGAGGTTTCTAATGTGATATCATAAATAAACTAATTTTTTTGCGGTTACATTGCGAACGCTGGCTGAACCCTACGAAATAGATCAAAATAATGTACTACAGTACTGTACACCTTACAAAGTTCTACAAAATAGTCCGCGATGGTATATATGTCTATCTCTTAGGGATAACCCACAATAACCATTTTTTATCCTTTAATTTTTATGAGAAATAATGGCTTATTTACGAAGCGATTTTAAGCAATACAGCATTAATTCTTATCCAATTAAATACATTAGATATGTTGTGCATTTCATGTAGATCAAAATTGCCTTTTACAGCATATAATTAAAATGAATATTTTAGAAGATATCAGAGATTGTAATAAAATAGCCGCAGACCGGCTAGCGGGCCGTTCCGCGTCCGGCCATCTCGCTTGGTAGCGGTCGGGTAGTGCAGGATTAGTAGGATTGTAATTCATATTACTTGGGCTTCATAGTAAATGCATATCATCATGTGTGTTCAAAGTACTCAAAATAAAGCTAATTGTATTATTCCAAGTAAGAGACCGCGAAATATGGCTTAGATGTTTAGATTTTTGGATGGATTTGGATTTTTGGTTAACCTGGATACTTACCATATATAGCATACCATAGATATTTTATCCCGGTAGTAGTTTCCCGGGTGATATTTTCCGACAGCTATACGGGCAAAGCCACTGGCCAAAGTACTATTCTTATAACTATGTTTAATTTGGTGTCTGGTAAATAACTGAGTGTTTATATAGGTAGAATAGGAGCGTTAAGAAAAAACAGGAAGACTTATATTCAATTCAATCCAGCCCTATGTCGCAGTCTTCTTACTCTGAATACTATTAGTTTTATTTTAAGTACATTAAACACACAATATATGTAAGGATCGTAGCAGGTGGCGTTCCGTAGTTTCTGCCTACCCCCATGGGAAAAAGGCGTAATTTTATGTATGTATAACATGGATTAATACATTCTTACCGCGGTAATACGTCCTCTTGCGATAATTTCCGACATCTACGCGGGCGAAGCAGCGGGCAAAAGCTAGTTGAAAAATATGTCAAAAATAATGTTGGTCAGTAACAGACTACTGCTTGATATCGCGACATGATAACTAGCTTCTCTCTACCGTGTTTGAATGATATTTATGTGGACATGGATACAGCCCGTGAAAAAAATCAGTTAGTGCATGAGATATTTCCTGATTATGTATTCTTGTTTCGGTGATCGGAATTGACCCCTAGACGGTGTGATTTAACACTTCTGTTTTTTGTGGGTGGGAAATTATCAAATGACGTCTCCCGCTCTTGGGCGGAGCGGGAGGGTGTGTCAGACTTTTACTGACTAAAAACCACCCGTGATCCTTCAGTTGCCCATGTGCCAGGGCCACGGTATCTCTTCCGAACAAATCTCGCGACCCTGGTGATTTAACACCTTTCGATTTATTTATTTGAAGTGAACAGTCTATATCAAAAAGCTCACACCCATTCGTGCATTACAGGGGGAAATGAAGCGCTGCATCAACGAAATGCAGCCAAAACAAAAATTTCGACAATGAGAGTGTATGTACCAGCACAGCCGAGGAAACGATTTGACCGATGTGTTATTCCACACATAACCCTATCCTATGTGCTCTATTATTCAAATTAAAAAAATCTAAAGACTAAAAACTGAGTTTCCTATTAAACAGATTAAACTCAAATCTTGCGTTAATTTTGGGACAACCTATTTTACTATTCCTTTATTTACTTCCGGTCTATTCATTCTTCTTTTTTTTGTCTTTCTTAGCACTCTTCTTTATTGGTGACTTTCTCATAACCAATGATACTAGTTTGACTACAATAAATAATATTAACATTAAAACTGATCCCACAGCAAAAATAGCATCAAGCATCAAATATTGATAGAGTGGCATGTCAACAGTCGGCGGCTTCAAGTTGACTGCTCCTTGATTCCTTACTACATATTCTATCCAGAATATCGCTGTATCCATCGGAGATAGTGGTCTGTCCTTCCAGACTCGAGATAATTCGTTCGCCTTTCTTTTGTATCTGTGAACAGAAAAAAATGGTTACCGATCTCAGATGACCACGTTAAACATTGTCCACGAGGAACGTTTGATACGTTTTTGCATAGTCTAGGTAACTGGGAATTTAACCTCTTCGTTTTTTCTATTACTAGTATTTAGTAGGTAATTTATCAATGCTCATGAAAATGCTATTGGTTACACCTGAATATGCTAAGCATAAAAATAAGACATTAACTTTGAGATGATACAATATTAAGTAAGTATACCAACTTACTTCTCTTCAAGAACTGTGTTTAAGGCATCTTCCAGCACACGGTGATTAAGAGTAAGAATGTCAACAGTGACTCCTAAACCAATTTCAACCGCCGACTGTGCATTTGCGTACTGATCTCCAAACAGAGGAACACCAACAATAGGCACCCCACAATGTAGAGCCTCTGTGGTACTCAACATTCCAGAATGTGTGATGAATGCAACCACTTTTGGATGACCTAGAAAATAAACTTAATTAAATACATGCCTCTTTCGCCCCTGACCTAGACCTCGATATCTCGATTAAGAGACATCATAGTCTTAGTTTATACAATTATAAGTCAGTAAAAACTGTACTAAAAAAAATTGAAACTTAAGACTCACATAAGATAGCTTTTTGTGGCATCCATTTTCCTATGAACACATTCCTTGGGGGTTCCCAGTCTGTGTAATCTGTTTTCCAAACAAATTGTATATTGCTATCTTCCTTTTCAACAAACTTTTTTATTTCATTTGTTATGTGGCGAGAGAAATTTGACGCTACACTTCCAAAACTAATATAAATCACTCCTTTTTTTGCATTATCTAGAAAGTCTTGCAGACCCTGAAATATTGAAATCGGTTATTGCCTACCTACAGAACGCGGTCGTTGATGAGACGCATTCAGGTTCTAAGACCCGCTCTAATGCCGATTAGTTTCTAAAACTCCATGGTCATGATATCAACACCCAGTTAGTTACTTACTTCACTAACTTGAAGATCATAATCTCAAAATTGAATGCAGACGGGTTCAGTGTCATGTACTAAATTCATGGTTACAATACGCACGTCGATATCCCTGTTTACATTCACTTTAAAAACAATGATAACATATCTGCTCAAAACGTTACAAACCTTATCTTGTATTTGAACATTTTCTTTTATATGCATGCCACCAATTTCTATTACATTAGAGCTATATAAACGTGGACCAGTTAATGGAAAATACTGATTTATCATTATTAAAGACATATTTTTCGCAAGGTCTTCCAAGAGTGGTATATCGGGATACACTTCATTCACAATTTCCTGATCGCTTGTCTGTATTACATGTGCATAGTAAGTATTCATTCCAAAATTAATTATAGCACCCTTTATTTTATTCCATAAGTTTGGTTTCTTTCCAGAAGCGAAAAAGTGGTTGGGTACATATGCTGGATTATTTGGCGCACCTAACCTTGAGTAAGTCCATGGCATTAGAATGTGAGCGGTCATTCCAATCGCGGGCGCATTCAACTTGTAGGCAACAGCCAAGCCACAGTCCGTCACAAATTGCTCAACAATTACCACATCGAAATGTGTCGCCGATGTTATTAGTTCTTGTACTTCTCGATTGTTCATAAGTTTTTTACAGTTTTTGTTTGCCAAGTATTTATATGATTGAGCTTCATCGTATGCTACTGAGAAGTCTGAAATAGAGAGGAACTTCAAATGTTCTTCGATGTTAACATGATCACTAGCATTTTCTTTACCCTGTAACGAAATTTGATGTAGAGTAGGTAGTGCAGACACAGGGTGGTAGTTAATCACTGTCACATCATGCTTTCTCGTAGCTAATTCTTCAACAAGTGCCGTAAAATATAAATTATGACTTCGTCCATCGTGAGGAAATATTGCCAATATTTTGTAACTGTCACATGTAACAACAAGAAAGTAAAAACACAGAATTGTAAATATCTTCATTTTAAACCCGAAGTTAATAGCTTAAAAAAATTAAGCTTTTTAAACTTAAGTGTCCCAATTACGTACACGCACTTGTATGAATTACAACACGACTAATTTACTAAGATGATATAATAATACTAAATGTGTGACTCACCGCAGGCATGCGACTACCGTTCTCACTAGTAGGTGTAATATGCTAAAATAGATAACAACGAAACACGTGCGCGCTGAAGTGAAATACTTCGTTTCCATTAGTATTTATTCTTTGGATGAAAAAAGTTTACATTATTTTAAAGTCCGGTAAAAAAATTAACACGTTCGAAGAACGAAAATCTTTGGGATTTACGACATGCCATTCTGTCACCTGTCGTTTGAAAAGCAAAGTCATGTAATTCACTAAGGGGATATTTCATCTCGTGAAATACAAACAGTTTTTTGAATTAAATACCCATCCATGTAATGGATCACACAAAGAAACTTAAACAATGCCCAACTTCCCCTCACCAAATAGTAAGTAAATAAATCTGTACCTCATATTAAACCACTGTATCCACCTGCTAGATTGTAGCAACTCTCGCAAGACTATTTGCTTTTCTACTCGGTTTAAAGGGTAAAGCCTCCAATGTCTAGAGAAATCGTGATCCTTTTAATATGCTTACCGGCCTACCTAATGAAGATACCTGCTAAAGAAATTAGGTAACATAGGACTTAATATGTTTTTGTGTGTTGATGTTTGTGACCAGACCACGTCTTGTTTTTGTTCCAGACCCATAAATTATAAATATGGCTTGTTGTTGTAAAGATGCAGCTGGTAAAGGTGAGCGTTATCTCTACTAGATTCCTACATACCTAATACAGTGTGGTGCCAGACGTTAAGAATAGCACCATCCGTAAAAGGCGACTAAAAGATTTACTAAAGAATGGGCGGCAGTATTCTCTATGCATTTTTCCACAACACTGCGATCGCCACCCCGCCTGTCAAGCGTGGCGATTATGGTAAAACCCAGGGGAGGCCTAGCAGGTCCAGCAGTGGACGTCGTTTGGCTGAGATGATGATGATGATGATAATGTCTCAATTTCAATCAATTGTTACATCGAGGTTACACTGTATAAGGAATTGAGTGCCTAAGCATAATACTGAATTTTCATTATTTTATCAAAGAGCTACGAATAGACCGGGAGCTGGTGACAGGTGACGTTCCACGATTTTGTCGTGCATGCCTTTTTAAGGCTTGATAACTAACTCTAAAATATCAATGATAGTCGGAGTTTTAGCCCCCCCGCGCATCCTCTTCATAAGGAAAAGCGCTTTTCTTTGTGTAGCGGATTTTCGTGTTTTTCCGTGATAGTATACTGCATGCCATTGTAATATACGGAAGTTTTATCAAATTAAAGCTGTAATAATTGATGGCATGCACTCCGCAGCGGCCCAAGATGATTTTCGGATTCTGTAAACCTGAACAAAATTAAAGGGCAATTCCGTGTTTTGAAATTGCATGCCGATATAAAGAATGGAAGTTTTTGTAATAAACACACTCTGGATAAATTGGCATGCACCCCTCGTATGACCAACGGTGGTAAATTTCCGGATAACTCTGTATTTGAACACAGATTTTCCGTGATTCCAAACTGCATGCCATTGAAAGGATACTTAATTTATATCATTAATTGTAATATAATCGCCACTATTACAAAACGCGATCTAAGTTTAGTTTGATTTGGGTGAGTTATCTAGCATTATCCAGGCCGAAGCTATGAGGGTTTGAAAATACGACGAAACGGTTTGACAAAAAGGTAGATAGTCCCCCCTGCTTTTTATTTTTGAGTCGTCCTGGCGGGGGCACTACCAGGTAGTGCGCGCTAGGTCTATGGGAGTGTAACTGACGAAAGTTGGCCTATACCTATTCTCTTATTTAATAAACTGTACAATAATTATTTAATTTTATTTAGCAAATAAATCGTCGGCGAGTTGCTTGGGCCGATGTGATCTACCTAAACACAGATGCTTAGACAGAGAGGAAGTAAAACCGGGACCGGTGCCCAAGCATATGGGATGGCTGTATACCGCTAGAAACGCCCCTGAACATCAAGTAAGTTAAAACTATGTACCTATAGATTGCGTAGGTATTGTTGAGGAAGTGTCCTACTTCAATCTTTCAAATGCAGGCAACGTAAAATAGTTATAAGCATTATTTTCTATACTTGACTGTCGCCAAACAGGTGTAAAGTAGTCGATTAATGTTTTCAGTTGAGGTGTGGCTGGCGTCCAGGTCACATCTCCTGCCCAGTTCTCAGAAAGATCGAAGCCCACAACTGTGGGAAAAGTGGCGAATGCAGCACTTGCACTTCAGCGTGTTTCCGCCCATGCTACAAATCATGCTGCATGCCTCCCAAGTGCCTTTCTGTCTGCCCATCAAACCCATCCTGCTGCAAACCACCGTCGTGTGGGGGGCAAGTTCTCATAAGGATCATCAGACACGGCGGAAACTACAGTATCTGTACCAAACCTTCTAACATTAGCAATGCACCTTCAGGTCCCTACCCACTGAAATATGTTCTTAACACTGACTATGATGACGAGCCCGAGGTTATTGGACCCACTGAAAAAGGAGCGAAAAAACCAGCAGCTAAATACAGCGTGGAAGCGAAATATAATGACTATCATTTCGACTATACTAGTTCTCAATCATCTTTTGTACTAGATTTTGCGCCGCCTGACCAGAAGTGTCTAAAGCCATGTCCGAGGAAAAGCTTAACGTGCATGCTGTGCAAGTCAGAGAATATATGCAAGAAGTCTTGCTAAATCACATCAAGTTTAAGAGTTTCTTATATTTACTTAGGTCCATATATTTTCCACGAAATATCGGATGAACCAACTGGTCATATATAGGTATACATTTGACACAACTGCAGTCTCAGTAAAAGATTGCTCACATTGAATTTCATAACATAATCAAATCGATCTTAAAATATTACTGTACATATTTTACTTACTTAATAAATAACACTGATTGCAGTTTCAGTTTCTGTTTCTTTTTTCGGAGAGCTACTGGCACTGACAAATAGGTAATTCAGATCGAAGAAATTTGGAAAATCGTGACAGTCATGGCCCTCAAAGAACACTTTATACGACTGAATATAAACTACACGGAATTCTACTGTCCGTACTTGATGGAATCCGAAATCTCTACTCATTTTCCATCAATAGAACGGGTGATTTTCTTTGTACGCTTGTGCGTAAAAGCTCTGAAATTAACTTATTTCTGAGTAGTACTTCTACTGATGTGGCAAATCCTCACCATACCCTACGTCAGACCCGGGGTTGCGCCAAATCATTGAAGCTGTCGAGAGCCTGCATGATTTTACTGTAAATAAAGTATTGCCAGCTAATTTAATTTGACCCCTTATTTAATTTGAAGCAGGTTTCCCAGTTCTTTTGGAATGATCTAAAGAAAATCTAACTTATTCGAGAGTGTACATAATTTTTTGAGTTCGCTACGCTCGCCCTTCTTGCATTCATCATTCTCCTAGTTGACAACAGTGTAACTCCTATTTCTGTTTGAAAATATCAAACTTAACCTCGATTTCCTCGTTCAAGCGAACGAGGCGGGTTGTTAAAATTTTTGAGCTCGCTACGCTCGCTCTTCTCACCCTACCTAGTCTACTGTTCTAAATACTATTATTTATCAAAAAGTGTGCGACCAATTTGTACCAATATTTAATACCCCCGTCCTGGCCCGGCCACGATGCCAGACAAGATCATGTTTATGGCAGTAGAGTGTACGGATATTTACCTTTAGTACTGGAAACAGAAATAATAGTACCACATTATCTCATGACTTATACACCATTTTCAGTGCAAGGCTACAGCGTATCCGTCCTAGCACGGCCACGCTCAGATCTGCTGCGATCCACATCTATAACACTGCGGAACAAAAAAAATCTGCGGCACTTAATTTGTTAATAGTTTTTGTAAACACTTGTATTAGACATACTCACTATGTATTTACTTTTTTTAGATTGATTCTGGTTCTTGAGATACACGAAAGCCAAGAAATAAACGATAAAATGACAACTACGCTCCTAAAATTAAATATATTTGTTTACACACTACTAAGTTCTATGATGCTTCTTACGTATTTAATTACAAAGATATTTTAATTATTAGACCCTGAAATTATTGTAATCGATGGTTCATGTCCGAGATAAATCTACGTGTCATGTACTATAAAATGCATCTACTTGAATTTGAAAGAAAACCTTTTGAATCTATTTAGCAGTCACTTCAATTTTTCAGGTAAAATACGCCTGACAAAAAATCTATAGCAATAGTATAACGTCAAACGTCCCCAAATTCTGAGGCTGCGAGTGCGACCGCGTCTGCCCTTCGTCTGCTCTGTGAAGAACGGAGGGATATGTCAGACGCCTACCAACTAAAACCCGGAGATTCCAGTTCCATGAGTCGGGGGCATTTTTTTTTTTTTGTATGGAAAATCATCAAATGACTTCTCCCACCTAAGCAATTTATATTGTTTTCGTTAGATATCCTTCACTTTACCACAAAAATAATAATACTTACGTTTGTTTAGCTTCCGTTATCAAAATAAATGAATTGCGTGAATTCTCCATGTTAACACTTTGTTCTATACGATATTTTATAGAATAAGCAAGCTATTGAAATAAGTTCAATCGTGTTCGAAACGCAAGACGATCAGTTTTGTTACGTGTGTGGAAAGTTCACAACAGATGGCAAAAAAAGTAGTTGCTTTAATTTTAAGACTCCAAACTGGCTATACCAAATTCTGCAGTTTCTTGTATGAATGGGATAGTAGGGATCGGCCAAAACATAACACTCGAGACCACTGACCAGAAAGAACAGCTTATATCTCGGTATAAAAAAAATTCGTTAAGGCCATGAACAAAAATGGTTCTGGGTTTCAATACTTGAAAAATAAATTTCCTTCTCTTAGCGATGCCAAGATAAAAGAAGGCATATTTGTTGATCCTGACGTAAGGAAACTCATGAAGAATCCAGAGTTTCTGGCAGCATTAAACAACGTTGAAAAAGAAGCGTGGTTGTCCTTTGTAGATGTGACCAAAATTTTCTACATATCTCCGCAAGATGTAAATATCGTCAAAACGATGTTAAAAGCTTATCAAAAAATGGGATGCAAAATGTCCTTAAAAATATACTTTTTGCAATCACATCTTAATTTCTTTCCACAAAATATGGGAGCCGTAAGTGACGAGCACGGAGAGCGATTCTACCAAGACATCGCGTCATTTGAAAAACGCTACCAAGGCAAACGGGAAGCCTCTATGCTTGCCGATTATTGCTGTTCCATCGTTAGAGAAACACCGGAGTCGTCCTACACTAGAAAAACCAAAAGATCTAAGCGATCGGAATCTTTTAAACTATTGTAAATACTATAATTAATTGTTTATTTTAAAAACATGAATATAATGATTATATAAATTTATAGTTTAAAAATCACTAGAAAAACACGCTTTTATAAATGCACGTCAAAACCAAAAACCTTATGGAGGTCAAAGTTCATTACAAGACCTTTCTAACAAGTCTAAACACGGCTATGATACGATATTTCATCATGGAATGCCAGTGCCTATCTTCTGGCTTCATCATCAGACCTTGAAACCTAATCGTGGTCAAAGTTCATTACAAAACTTTTCTAACAAGTTCAAATACAGCTATGATACGATGTTCCATCATGAAGTTCCATTTCATATCTTCCGGCTCCGATTATCAGATCAGTTCGACAGTACCATATTATTGTATTGTCATCAGAATTACATACAGCTGCCAATTTTCATGATGCTACGATCCTTGGAAGATGGTTAAATTAGTTACCTTAGATTCCATTACATAGTTAGTTACATACAGGTCGACCTAATAAAAGCGTGTTAAAAACAACAGGAGCTAACTTCGACTTTTTATTTATCGTGCGTTTATACCTTGGCTACGAAGATTAAAAATATATATATTTTCCTTTGGTGGGAGAACAAAGGTATTATTTTGTCGATTAGTGTATTTGATAAATAACATACAAAAAATAAAAAATAAAGTTGTAAATAATATGGTATAGGTATTTAAGTCCTGCAGCTTACGTTCGCGTAAGTTCCTCGCAGCAACAGTCGTCGCCACCGTAGCACACCATATCCCACAGAGACAAAGCTTAAAATTGTTCACAATTGTGAAACTAGTCCGTTTTGTTGTTATTCTCATCACAATAGCGCACGCATGCATCCGCCAGACTGCACGAGCGCACGCGCGAATCCTCGAGCATTCACTGCATCCGCCGAATTCGCAGTAGTTTGCAGGCGGCACTTGATCGCACGAGACTTTGAAGTAGAGCTTCAAAGTCTCGTGCGATCTAACATTATTTACCAAGACAGACCCTTCAATAAGATTATTAAATTTTATCATTCTATTTAACCCTGTGTGAGGAAAAAGTTGTTTGAAGTAACTATTTTTGAATTCCTAATCATCATCAATTTACATACCTACATTGCCACTTACTCATGTATCAACTTTAGCTTTATATAGTCTAAGTTGATTTTTGTGAGGCAATTAATTGTTGGGCCAAAATAAATTTTGACTGCAGTGGAATTTGAACTCTTTCTGGATGTCAATTGAGTTATTTTTCCAAACTGACATTCTAAATAGAAATTAGCTTGAATATGCTTATGTATGCTTATGCTTAAGCCATACCAATTTGCTTGATTTTTGAAAATTATTAATGTCTCTCAATATGTGGTGTTTTTAATTAGGTTTAGATTTAATTATTACTTACGAAAATTTTAGGAAATTCATCTAGTTTTGCAATTTTTGTATATATGTGAGCACCGTGTATGTATCACCTAATGTTTACCTGTCAATGATTTCTTTTTACGTATTGAGGCATAATAATTTTATTCTTGGTGGATTATTCATGAAATTTTCATAAATGATTATATTAATCATTCAAATGAACCTTCAAATGTACAGTAGTACATCAATCAATCAATCAATTTGATTGCACTCACACATGATGATCCTCAAAAATCAAGCAAATCTGTAGGCACCTTTATGAAAAGGTGACAATAAAATTCACTGGGGTTCATTCAACAGTTTTATTTTTCTAACACCCAGGACAAAAAATCTATAACAAAATAAAATAAATACATCATGTATTATTAATGACTAAACTTAACTTTGACCTGTCTTCTGTGCTAAAGCCAACATATTCTCATTAGCAAGCATTTGAAACTCGTGAAATCTTTGTGAAACTCGTTGATTTGTTCTTAAATATTTCTCCATGCAGTTCAGTGTGCATTTATCCTGAAAAAAATAATGTAAATTTTATCAAGACATACATTTGTTATTGTTTGTTCCGACAACTTTTTTCACGTTCTGGTTGTATTTCTATTATAAATGTAAAATATTGGATGAAACAACTTGTCTTGCACACAATTTGATGAAATACATACTATATTGCAGTCTCAGTAAAGGAATAGTGCTCGCATGTTGCAATTCATTTCATGGAGGGATGAGGGATCTTTCTCTAAGAATGAGAGAACGAGATTTTCTGCTTGCCCGAAATTACAAGCATTTCTATTATAACTAAGAAATAGAAACGAATTAATTCTGATGAAATCTCAGTTAGTTTTTTGTAAATGATGTTGAAACTATGACATAAAAACCGTATTTATGTAAACGTACGCACCTCGGATGGCTTGAGCGTTCTGGCAGTGAAGTCATGTATGCAGTCATTAAAGCATAACTCGGACAGCTTATTATACTGGACCAGGAAATCTTTGAACTGAAAAGGAGACCAGATATTCGTATCTTTAGAACTTACACCTGCCCATTTTACTAAACACACACACTTTACCCAGTGCATTAAACTGGACATATTCAACTATGGCCTATAGTAATATATTTAACGTAATAGTAAAAATTTTATTCGATGAAATAGGCTTACTGTTTTGATTTGGTCAGCCTCAGTCATCTCAGGTGATGAAGCCATTTCTACAATTTGGTGAAATAAACGACCCTAGTTAAAAGCAATAATTTATAAGTGTAATACACGAAGATATTGATAATAAACAATTAACAAATGAAAATAGGCAATATTGGTTATTCCAATTCAAATTTGAGGTTAAATTTTGAGCCGATAATGTTGCGAGATCATATAATCATTTTAGGGATTCGAACACGAGTTTTATGTTACCAATCATAATATTTTTTGTTCAATCATTAGCCGCGGCACACTGTGGGTTGGATTTCGACTTTCATAGACATCCGATCAGTAATCTCGAAAATGGTGACTTTTATGCCTGAATATGTTTCGGAAGACCCAATACATACTCCAAAATTGTATCATTATAGTACTGACTTATAAACGGCTCATTGAGATTTTTTTATTAAAAAAATTGTATGGAGGCGACTGAATAAAATTGACATTATTTTTTCGACAGAGTTATTAAATTATGGCCATAAAGCCATAGATATAGATGCCAAACTGGAATAAAAATCAATTTTAGTTACAAAACACAAAAATACCGATTATTAAAAAAAAAGTTCAATAATTGTCACTTAAATATGTATTTATTGTATATTCATTTATTTTCGTGGTCCTATTATATTCATTGCACTAGTTATAGACGCCAACCTGGAATAAAGTTAAACTTTTGATAACAAAAAAAATATTTGATTATTAAAAAAAGAAAGGTTTCGCACATCTGACCTTATAACACAATTAACCAAAAAATCTCAAATAATTCAAAGATTGACTCCCTGAAAAACAATTAGGCCCAATTGTGCGAAACCGGAGATATATTGTTTTATTCAGTCGGCTCCATACAATTTTTTTAATAAAAATTCTCAATGAGCCGTTTATAAGTCAGTACTATAATGAGACAATTTTGGAGCATGTATTAGGTCTTCCGAAACATATTCAGGCATAAAAGTCACCACTTTCGAGATTACTGATCGGATGTCTACGAAAGCTGAAATCCAGCCCACAGTGCGGCATCTAAGGCCTACCCTGACCCAAAGATTCAGAAATCAAAATACCTACAAGAAAAATAACGATTTATACACCCGCAACAGAGAGAAAAGATTTTAGTTATTTTTATTTTTAAATTATAAAAATAAAAATAACTAAAATCTTTTCTCTTTAATACGGTCAGCAAAACAAGTAGATTTAACACACTGATCTATTGAAAAAAATACTTAAACTATTTTTGTCGAGGCCGTATACGAAATTTTACGGATTTAGAAGAGATTTTACAGCGAAAATACTGTATTTCCATATGTTTTAATGTACCTTTTGAAAGATCATTTCATATTTTATCAAATGAATGAGTTACTTTTTATTTTTGTCGAGAATTTTAATGCGTGATTTAGGTTATTTTGAAAGGTTAGTAACTGGCAATTCTTTTTAATAGTTCTCTTTTTGGGAAATAGGAAGAAAAAGACATGTTGCGCCAACCCCAAATAAATTGGGATAAGGGCAGGAGAATGATGATAATTTTTTTTTTGGGATATATATGTATTCTTCGGAACCAAACCAACTTGCCCACTTCAATGTCGCTATCATCTAAAGAGTAATAAAGACTAGCTTTTGCCCGCGGCGTCACCCGCGTTGATTGCGGGAACGGGAAAATGTCAATGGGTTAAAAAACGGAAAGTTTATCATAGGTAGCAATTAGCATCGGTTGGTGGACTCAGGAATATATATATTCTGTGGTGGACACTATACACGATGTTAAAATAAAAAACAATTCTAAAACATATTACACATTATTTAAAAAATTCTAATACCAGTTCATTTAGATTTTCATGCATGTTCTCCATATCGCTACATACATTTGAAACGACTGTTACCAACCATTAAATAGTTATTATACGTAATTAGGAACGTAAAGTGACGATGCGTTTCGACGGTTTGACAAGTTGACAACTTGACTTGAAGAGTTGATTTTCAGGTTCTGTCTCTAGCTAATATTTTATACATATTATTGTTTCTACCTCTTTTACTCGTTGTGACAATCCGGTATCCTCTTTCTCAGTCTAAATAAATTGTAATGTCATGTTGCTTGTTCATGAAATTGGCTGACATATTTCTAGCACCCTTACACAGCAAGGACCATTCGTAATATTTTTATTTTTATTCGACTGATTTGGGTTGCAATACATAACAATTTAGTATCAGAATGGAAGAAATTGGAATCATATTGCCGGAAAAGGTAATGTTATTCAACAATGGTGAAACGAACCTTTTTACGCGAACATTTTACTAATGATTGTCTTTCAGGATGATCAAGTCATTGATGCCAAGGGATTACCTTTCGCGGGATCCCAATCTTTTGAAGAATTGGAATCTGAAGATCTGTACACGAAATACAAGGTATGCCAAACGGCCCTCTTAATTATACAGCAGATTTTTAAATACACAAACATTTCTCTAATAACAGGTAGACTAGACAGCGAAAATGAATTTATACTCGTGTAGTACAACATTTATTTTAGGAGCCAAGAAGTAACTATTTCTTTGCCCAACACAGTAAGAAGCCCTAGTCTATGGCTCATCACTATTTTTGCAAAAGTCATATAACAGCAATGTAATTCTTACGTTTTATGTTCCAATTTTAAGAAACTCCAACGCATGCTAGAATTTTTGGAAGTTCAAGAGGAGTACATAAAAGATGAACAAAGGAACCTGAAGAAAGAATACCTCCATGCTCAAGAGGAAGTGAAGCGCATACAATCTGTACCACTTGTGATTGGACAGTTTCTGGAAGCTGTGGACCAAAATACTGGCATAGGTTGGTCTTAACTCATTTATTATGCTAAAATATGAGAGATACTGGTTAACTTTGTTTGTTTTTCAACAAAATCTTAACTCCGTAAGTTACAACTTTCAAAGTACTTACTTCTTTACTAAATTTTCTATTGTTTCTATTTCCTGTGCTTGTCCCAAACAAAATATTTGTCTTTCTTTCCTTCTTTCTTCTTAATCGTAACTTTGTATGTTTTCAAAATCATCTAAAAAAACAGATCTTCAAAGGTTGGCTATATGTATTAAATTCAAAATCATCTAAAAAAACAGATCTTCAAAGGTTGGCAATAATGATATTAATTCATTTTTAAGGCAACCTTTGTCTTTATTTAGTGTATTTTATTTATTTGAGTATTTTATAGTTTCCAGAAACTATGTATGAAACTAAGAAATGAGAGAATCTGAAGAAAAACAACTTTTAAAACCCCCTTTGTTGAATATTATGCAAACGGAGAAGAATTAAACTTGACACAATTAAAGTTTAAATGAAGATAGACCGCAGAAAGTCAATATTTTTATATAATGAGGCATTCGAAATACTATAAGTTTTAAATGAATAATGGTTGATTTCAACCATTGGGCGACAAATAGTATTAGTTAAAGTGTAATTAAAATAGATGTGAGACTGAGTGGTAATATGGTGCATTTGGCTGACAATGTACGGGATGCATGCTTTTAATTGTGCTATGATATGAAATTGACCCTGTGAAGCTGGCTGTATTCACCATTTATGGAAAGAAGCCTCAAAAACCTAAAAAAAAATAAGATTAGAAAATATGTTTGTACTCCAACAGTACCTAAGAATTTTTTGATTGCACTATTGTCATCAGTTCAGCTGAAATATGTTCAAGTTCTTTATTTAAATCCTTTAATTTTTTATTTTATATAAATATTACAAAGTAATTTTCTCTTTGTTCCACAGTTGGCAGTACTACTGGCTCCAACTACTATGTCCGCATCTTATCAACAATTGACCGGGAGCTGTTGAAACCATCTGCATCGGTGGCTCTGCATAAACACTCTAATGCACTTGTGGATGTGTTGCCGCCAGAAGCTGACAGCTCTATTTCTATGTTGCAAGCTGGTATGCATCATTATGTCTTTTATTATAGCCTTTTTCAGCAGTTATTTTATTAGATCCTGCCTGAAACCTAATTTTACAATTCAGATTAACTATTTGTTAGCAAGGATTTCAAACCTTACAAAATCTAACACCCACTGTGTTGAATTATGAGGGGACAGATGAACATACATATATAGCCTGCTGAAGTCATAACCTTCTTTTGCTTCGCGATAGTCGGGTAAATTGGAACCCTTGTGCTGGTGCAAATTTCAAATTCCAGCCCCAATAATAAGATAGTAAGATTTATCACTGAGCTGAAATGTAAGTGAGTTTCTCCTTCTATATACATTTTGCCAAACTCCAGATAATTTGATGATATGATATGATTTATGTATTAGAAAATCAATACCAAACTGTCTGATTTCAAGAAAGTAAACTTCAGAAAAAAATAGGTCACAAAAAAAAACCCTATTACACGCAATCTACATATAAAACAACTTTTGTTCAACAGATGAAAAGCCCGATGTACAGTACTCAGACATTGGTGGCATGGACACACAGAAACAGGAGATCAGAGAGGCTGTGGAACTGCCACTCACACATGTGGAGCTGTACCGACAGATTGGTATTGAGCCTCCTCGGGGAGTGCTGATGTATGGACCTCCTGGCTGCGGCAAGACTATGTTAGCTAAAGCTGTAGCTCATCATACTACAGGTTAGTTACATACCACGGATACGAATTCCGCAATTTTCTTGATTTCCAAACAACCTCATATAATGTGAAAACTCATTAAGACACATGTAATGAGCCCACACTTGATGGGTTTACTGGTAGCCATTCATTGGTTTGGTAGTCTACCGTCAAGGTCAGCCCTGCGAAATATCGCCATAACTTACTTACAGGGCTTTTAAAAATGAGCCGCTGCGGTACTTTAAGCGCTGGATACACTAGGAAACATTTTGTCCCGCAACATGACGCGCGACACTCAATATACGTGACGCTGCAACGTTGCATACTGTCCCGCAACATGCCCCACAACATTTTACGTGACGCGGGGCATGTTGCTTGCTCCCGCCTCGAGAGCGAGCGCACGTGTCCTGCGCCATGTTGCGCCATTAGAAGAGTTAATATTCTAAGTGATGACACTTCACGTAGTTGTTGAGGGATATGTTCCGCAACATGTTTCTTCATTTGCCCCCTAGTTTATCCCAGGCTTGAATTATATTCTTAGGCCAGCTTCCACTGTACCATATGGCAGTCTAAAAACTTATCATCCAGTTTTAGTCAAAACTCAACATTCAAACATAAGATGAACTGTGTACACTGCCGATTAAATTTTTACAACCATCAAAATGAATGTAGTGACTAAGGATAGGCAAAGTGGTTGAGTTGATAATTTTTTCTTATGTAAAATGTGTTACTTCAACTGTCCAGTTATGTTTCATGATATTAATGCAGATTCATGCTCCTTCTTTCAGCGGCGTTTATCCGCGTGGTGGGTTCCGAGTTCGTACAGAAGTACCTCGGCGAGGGGCCGCGTATGGTGCGAGATGTGTTCCGTCTAGCTAAAGAGAACAGCCCTGCCATCATTTTCATTGATGAGATTGATGCTATCGCAACTAAAAGGTATGTATATCTTTCAGTTACAACATAGTATTCTTATGTCATTTTTCTTATTTAATTCTTCCTGTTTTATTTGTAAAGAATTCTTGCCCATATAAAGGAATTGGTTTGAATAGTTATTTTGTTCTTTTCTGTTCTGTTATAATGATCACAAAAGCCTCCAAGATCTCCACAGCTAGACTTAGACCTGACCAACCAGTCTTATACCAATATTTTATTTTGTTTCCAGATTTGACGCACAGACTGGTGCCGACAGAGAAGTACAGAGAATCTTGCTTGAGCTGCTGAACCAGATGGACGGTTTTGATCAAACCACTAATGTGAAAGTAAATATTACCAGTAACATCTAAATAAATCATCTTCATCCTATTATGTTCCCATTGCTAGGCACACAGGCCTCCTCTCTATGAGAGGAAGAGGGCCGTACCACGCGAGCCCAGTGGAGTTGGTAGATGTCACAGGTCTTCGAAGTTTTGGTTCTTCGATGCTTTCCTTCACCGTTTTGAAAGCTGTTGTGATGGAATTTAATACACAAAGTGCCTACCTCAAGGGGTTCCAGTATAATCAGGAGAATTTATCCTGGAATGTTTATTTAAATTACTATTACATAAAATAAAAATATCTCGATGTTTTGTCAGGTTGTATGAACCATGCGAAAAGTTACTTATTTTCGGTTGTCTAATATATTATACTGTTATTTTAGGTGATTATGGCTACAAATCGTGCTGATACTCTGGACCCCGCCCTTCTCAGACCGGGTCGTCTTGACAGGAAGATTGAGTTCCCTCTACCTGATAGGCAAGTACTGTTACGCAATTACTTTATACCTCAGGTTGATTGATATCATATTATACAATCGACAAAAACGTCTAAAATACGTAGATTAATTCTAACACATAAAATTATCTCTATTTATGTGAACTTTTAAATACACAAAGGATAAGAGGTGTATATTACACTAACCACTCTTCTCCTTTGGCTAACTCTTCGAGGAATAGAGGCTATAATTTGATGGTAATTTATGTTAAATTTATCCTGTGGATTTGAACCTATACCTGTTATCTTTTATTAATGTCTATGCTGTTGCCGTAAATACCTATTTTAAATAAACAAACTTTTAATGAAACTTCCACAGGCGTCAAAAGCGTTTGATCTTCTCGACGATCACGGCTAAGATGAACTTGTCAGAAGAAGTAGATTTGGAAGAGTTCGTGGCACGACCGGATCGCGTGTCTGGTGCTGACATCAACGCCATATGTCAAGAGGCTGGCATGCACGCCGTCCGTGAGAATAGGTGAGACATACGTTGATTATATTCATATATTTTTTTGTGGGTGTGAAATCATCAAATGACGTCTCCCGCTATGGGCGGAGCGGGTGGGCCTGTCCGACTTTTACTGACTAAAACCCACCCGTGTTCCTTCAGTTGCCTATATGCCAGAGCCACGGTATCTCTTTCGAAAAAATATCGCAACCCTGGCAAGATTATATTCATCTTTTAATACATAAAGATGAATATAATCTTGCCAGGGTCGCTGAGATATTGTGCTCCATGTAACTCGGAAAAATGGTAACTCCGAATAAACGGAACTAACTCATACGCATACACATGAAAAGTAACTTTTAGAAAGAACTAGCTACTGCCCGCGACTTCGTCCGCGTTAAATTTCTTGTTCCCCCGACTCTTCCCGTCGCGCCGAATCGCCTATCCGTGCGATTTTCCCCGTTTTTGCAACTTTTTTATTACTGCTCCGCTCCTCTTGGTTGTAGCATGATGTTATATAGCCTATAGCCTTCCTCGATAAATAGGCTACCCAACACCCAGAAAAATTCTTTTTCAATTCGGACCAGTAGTTCCTGAGATTAGCGCGTTCAATCAATCAAGCAAACAACAAACTCTTCAGCTTTATAATATTAATGTTACTTGCCACTACTTCGTGACAATAAATATCAACATTTTTTACCAATATAACAAGCTGACATACTTCGTTTCAGGTATATTGTTCTGCCCAAGGACTTCGAGAAGGGTTACAAGAACAACATCAAGAAGGATGAGAGTGAATATGAATTCTACAAATAAGCTTCGTCTTCGTCTATATATGTATTGATTGAATTTATTGTAATTAATAAACTTAAATACACGTGAAAATGTTTCTTTTTTCGAGTTGACTTCAGACCAAGTACTCTTGCACACAAATGCTAAAAACATCGGTATATTTATAAAAGGGTTGGGTTGGCGGCGGGAGAGGAGTGCCGGTATTGAGGTCCACCGCTCTCCCTGCCTTCCGCGGCCTGAACGGGGTCGCCACCGTCCGCAGGGGAAGAGGAGTGTTGGTATAGCGTTGGCCACTCTCCCTATCCCCTGCGGCCGAAAAGTGATAGGCGGCGGGTCCTGACCCGTCGCAGGGGGACTAAAGATGCCATACACGGGGTCGTCTGGCGCCATGTGCTTATTGGTCCCCGGGGTGGTCACGGCGTGCTATATGTGTTCTGGCGCGCCGTAAATGGGGGTACCTTATCTCCCAGAGTAGGGTCCGGCGGGACAGCCGCGGCGAATTTTTTGACAAAATTAAATTATTGTACAGACGCCAGCACATTAAGCTACCCGAAACTGACAAATTTTCCCAATCAATCTTGAACCTTATGCTTTAGCGATAAAGTTGAAAACCTACTAAAGAAATTTGACAGATTATAGCCAGCTTTTCGTACTGGCGTCTGTACATAATTAAAAGTTCATCGATGAAAATTGAGGTCAAGAAATTAACCTTATTGTAAAATGAAAACCCTGTTGAAGTACTCTACTCAAAGTTTGGCAGACACTACATATTGGCATCCGCAGGTAGTACGTACTTATTTATGTTGTTAGTGAGCGACCGAACTAGCAAAAAGATCGTATAAGAAATTATTCTCACGACCATGGATCAAAAAACACTTGTATGATAGATCCTATTATTTCAAAAAGGCGTCTAAAAGCAGCTTTCTCTAGATTTATTTGCATTCAACGCTTTTTGACTCTATAAATTTCTTTTCTAGTAAACGTGGACTCGCCGAATTCATATCGCATTTACTCGATAATTGTATAAAGATCTCTCAATCTTCTTCAAGCAACCATAGGTCTAATGACAGTTCTTTGAAAGCAACCGAATTGCTAATTTGTCATAAAACTAGCTTTTATAGCACTACCTATCTTTCGAGATTTAATTATTACAGCATTATTGAAGAGTAAACGCTGTTTATTCAACAAAATTGCATCTCGGCTACTGTCATTGCATGATAAGTCATATGATAGCTTTCTGCAAACCTTCTATTCGACTCAAGTTGTTAAGTTTTCCGTTATTTTCACACTAATGACAATAATAACAGAGGACTAAAGGCATGAGAGTTTACAAAAAAGGAGGAGTTAAATTACTCCACCCATAATCGCCAACATAAGACCTATGTTAATGTATGAAGTTAAGTAAAAGAAAAATAGAAAACGAAACATATCTACCTCCCACACATATTAAGTAAAACGCAATAAATACCACAAATAGTTTCAAAGTCTATATTCTGTAACAGTTCTTAACAATTTGATTTTACAAATATGAAATAATACAATATATTTGGCATAATACCTTATAAAAAATGATGTGAATGTAAAACAATAAATTAGAATAGATTTCAATTCATCAACTGAGACTTAAGATGAATATCATTGTGATGTGCTTAATATTATATAATATTAACAATGTCATTCTCATCTTAGATATTGTAACAAATAATATCAAGTGCAATAACTAGTTTACTATGAACAATAAAGGCTTTATTAAGGCACTACACTTCCTAATAAGGCTTTGTCAATATCTAAAATTATAAATCAATGTATGATTTTTTTTTCTTATCTAGCTTTTATTTGTATAGTCATAAACACTAATATGAAATTTTAATATATTAGGTACATTTCTGTTAAAATGAGTAAAACGTCAATAGAAATGTTAACGTAACGCGCGACAAGACGGGCTCTATATTATAGGCGCTTGAAATCACAGTACATTACAGACCAAATACTAAAACTAATTTAGAAAAATAAGTAACATTATTCTCGTATAATAATTATTAACATAATAATGTATATAGAAGACTCCGGAATTTTTTGTGACTGACCATCATCTTGATAGTATAACAACACAGGAAGAATCTTTTTCGGAATGTTAGCTAGTTTAGAAAGTAATAAATTACTGATCCGCTTAATCTTAACCTAAAGAAAAGTGTATAAGTTTTTAATAATAAGTACAAGGCAATCCATAATACTGATTTATAATCGATTTTCATAATTTTCTGGCACTTCATGGTTTTAATTTTAATTACAGTTAAAGAAAACACTTTTTACAAAACATTTGATTTTATAAACGAACACTAACCATTTAGAATTAGATAATAATAGAGTAGAAGAAATATGTATTTTTCACAACACGCTAATTTTACCCTCATAGAAATATACTACGATATAAGGTACTCAAAAATACGCAAAACTGGACGGGGCTGAAATTTGGAATATCTTAAATATTATGTATCATGAAAACATTCCACGATACTACAATAGCTCTTTCAACAGTAACAGTATACTTTTACTTGTATTAAGAATAATAATACAAAGGAATGTGATAAATACCATATTGTTTCAAAGGAAATACAAATACATAAATAATGGAATGATCACTGGGGCTACAGTGGCTAAGTATTTGTCTTACTTTAGTGCTGCACTCAAAATAAACTTAAATAAGTTGCTTTATAACAACTTTGGTATGTCATGTTCGATATTCATATATCTCCTAATAACTTAGAAGTATAACTGTATAAATAGCTGCCGTTCATGTTCATCTGTTGTCCAGTTTTATCGATCTGACCGAGGTGGCCCAGGTGGCATCGAATCTGAAATAGAAATTTTACCATCATTATAGGAATATTACTAGCTACGCAGATATTTTTGAAGAACGTCATTGTCTTCGGCGCAATCTCACTGGAATAAAACACGCACTTTTGATTATTATTATTATAAACTTGTCTTGGTCGTATTTCAGTACCATGAGGTTCGGGGGTTTTGGATGTACGAGGGGCCGAAGCTAATTTGCAAATGCCGGTGAGACACTTAAAATGAAACAAAGCATATTATTGGTGAAGACCCTCTAGCAGCTACAGCTGATGCTTGTGTTCAAAAATTGCTTGGATGTATTAAATCTATCCAGTCTGTTCTTGAAGCAGTTCAGTGTGGAACCCGTCACAGTATTTTCCGGGAGCCTATCTCAGGCTATGGTGTTACTGTGTGTGTAATGGCGTTACGTCGAGGAAGTTTTAAAGAAGCAAATAAGAAATTCGGAGTGCGTGAGGAGCCTCTACAAGTTGAGTGTATACTGACTGGCGGCTGGCTCAGTGGCGGCGGCGTGGTGGGGCGGCATGAGCGGCACGAGCAGCGCGGGCGGGCCGGCGCGGCGCAGGAAGGGGTGCGTGAGCAGGCGCGCGGCGGCCTGGCGCGCCGCCGGGTCGCGCACCAGCGCGCTCTCCACGAAGCTCAGCAGGTCGGCGGGGCAGCGCGCCGCGCCGCGCGGCCGGGGCGGCGGCATGTCGCGGATGCGACGCATCGCCTGCAGTGACACAAATTAATCATATTACATTTATTGAACCTATGTTTCCATTATATAACATACTGTCAATTATGAAATTGTGAGATGTGTCATTGTATTACTGTATTATAAATGTCAATCTATAAGTGTTGGCGATTTTTATTACAAAGTTTTATTTAACTTGTGATGTTTGTGTGTGTATGTTCGGCACGAATCTTTGAAGCTAAATTAGAACCATTTTCCGATGTCCAATTGGGTTTAAATTTGATGTACGTACGTATCTTAGGTGACAATACAATAATATAGTGTAATAGTCCGGTCAATTTAGACATCCGAGGTTACAAATATTCGCACCTAGCTAAAAATTGGTAGGATTGTTCAAAACAACATTATAAATGAAATGTGAAAATTCCTCATCGATCCGACACCTGGAAAAAATTTAATCTGGGTCAAAGGTCACAAAAACGGGGTTTTCGCGATTTTTAGCAAAACAGTAAGTTTTATCATAAAATTAGCTCAGACAAAAATTGTAGATCACATAACTATCTATAAAAATGTCAAAAAAAAGCCATCATTTTTGAGATATAACAATTCAAATAGTGGAAAGAGTTGTAATCGTCATAATATGTATAAATACAATACTGATTACATCACTGAAGCTGTAATACAAGTAAAAATATCGTTCTATCGGTCAATTTAACTACACATATACAATATTATTAAGGGCCCGGCGACGGTCAATTTGTCCATACAAACGTAATACCAAAATCATTTGCAATTTGAGCATATTTCCACCATTTACAGATGATATTCGGTTTGTCTAGGTTATGATGACGTTTTTTTAAAAAAAAACTGAGCTAAAGTGAAGTTTGAGCGAATTGCATTTCGCACATTTTTACAACATGAATGACATGTTTTCTTTTTGTTTTTTCTGCATTAAAAACAACAATAACTGTAATAATGTTTTATCCATAACACAGCTTATATTACCAAGATACAAAATAACGAAAACCAATTTAAAATTCATTAAGTTTTCATTCATCATTTTTGGTATTACGGAACACAGCCAAATTATCATAAATTTTCAATAGCGTGCTATCGCGTCTCACAAAAATGTCAATGTGTGCACGCGGTCGTGCGGCTCGCAGTACGTGTGTTGTGTAGCGCTCGGACATGCATTCACACTAGCGCAACATGCATTTTGGGCGTACTTTTATTTGTTTATTCAATTGTATTTCTGACATTATTATTGACCTATGCTATGAAACTTGGATTTTGATTTTTCTTCTGATTTGGTATCGAGTACAGAGACTGAATGACTGATGAGAATGTAGAATTCTGACGAACTTTGCTTTTTTTTTTGTTGGATGGAAAATCATCAAATGACTTCTCCCGTTCTGGGCGGAGCGGGAGGGCGTGTCAGACTTTTACCGACTAAAACCCACCCATATTCCATCAGTTGCCCATATGCCAGGGCCACAGTAACTCTTTCGAACGAATCTCGCGACCCTGGCAGGAACTTTGCTTTGTTTACGGACCTGCACCCTAATTGCGAAACGCACAATTTATCAGAATCTGAATGGGATTGAAGATTATTTCTAAACCATTGCGTCATTTGTTCGAATAAATTGTCGGCTCAGCAACGTAAATAACGCAATGAATGTTGTTTAACTATGAATATTAAACCAATTCCTACCGATAAAAAGTTCCGCAATTACCCCTCTGGATTTAGGCGGGGTGCAGACTGAGAGCTAAGCTAAGTTAGTTTTGCTTAGCTCGCATAGCTGACGCAGTTTTCCATACATATCGCAGAGTTTGCGGTCTGCACACAAGTATGGAAAACTGCGTCAGCTATGCAAGCTAAGCTAAACAAACTTATCTTAGCTCTTGGTCTGCAACCCGCCTTATTGTTTACGATTCGGTTTCGCTGCCAACATGGACTCCGAACATTGGGATGTGTCTCACAGTAAGTACCTATTAGCCAATGATATATTATACGTTATCTGCCTAATATTTTATTGGCTACTAATTGTTTACTCATATATTTAAACTCAGCTCAATGAAATAAACATTATTTATTTCGTGGGTCGAGTTTAATAGTAGGTAGTAAGTACCTAACTAAGTATATTTTGTATAAGTTAGTTTTTACCTACCTATCTAGGTATAGGTTAATTATGTTATGACTACGTTAATGTAATACGTTAATTATGTTATGACTTAACACACGTTCCCACGGACGTAATAAAATCGCGGTTGGTTATTTTCGTGCACTGGGTCTTCAAAGTACTGCTCAGCGCCAAGAGGTGAAAATCCAACTGGGCTTCGACGTGCTGAGACTCACCCGCGCTGCACTCTGTTGTATTCTCAATGCTCGGTTCAACACCGACAGTTGAAAATGCGATCTTATTACGTCCGTGGGAACGTGAGTTTCACCATAATTAACGTAGTTTTAATTATTTCTGGGATACACAATTGCCAGTATAGAAAATAACAGAAATCGATTCTGTAAACGATTCTGAACAATTTATTATCATAATGTTCATTTATTGTGTTACACACACTATTTAAACCTACTTCTACTATCCTTCACCAGTTTTTATTTATTTGTTGGTATATTGGCATAGCTAGCTGACATATGGCAAATACATAATCAGTCTATAACGTTCCCACTGCTGGGATCCAAGCCTCCTTTCTGAGAGGGAATGGGCCGTAATCTACCACCATGTCTTCGATTTTTTAATTCTAAGACATGCCGGTTTCCTCACGATGTTTTTCTTTACCGGTGCGAGAGCAATGTTGATGAAATTATTTATACAAAATAAAGCGCGTCCCTGGGTTCGAACCTGCTACCTATAACTCGTAAGTCGGGGCCATTACCACTGGGCCACCACTGCTCTTGCAGATATGGTAAATAATGTATTGTAATATTCTGTGCCTCATAATTATTGTATAGAATCAAGTTTATGTAACTAAACAGACAGCTGTGCTTGCTGGGAAAAGACATTGCCCATTTTGTTAGGAGATATGGGCCCCTAGAAAAAAAACGCGGGCAACGGTGGTTTTAACTTGGTTTTGAAGAACAACAATTACCTTTTTAGATCCTGAAATCAATTTTCAGTTTTTCACCCTAGTTTCAGAGAAATGTAATTTTTAAAGATGATGAAATTGAGATTCCACTTATGAACAATTTGAATGATGTATTGATTTGACAGATTAATCTTTCTACTCTCCTCGCGTTCCGAGTTGCGCAAAATCGATGTATGTAAGCGCGCCAAACGACCCTTCCGTAGAACGTGGCGATTTCTTGACGCGCTAACAGCGATGTTATTGTGATTCGGAACGCGGGGTAGGTGTGGCCATGTTAAATATTTTGTTGATCGATTTACCAAATCGATTTGATAAAAGTCGATTTATAACAATTGTGGTGTGACCGTTTTGTGGTAACTCTTGTTAGTGTTGATATTTTGCTGTTTGTGCAACAGTTGTAAACAGTTTCTCTTTGTAAAAAACAAGCTCTTGCTTTCTATTTATATATATACTTTTGCATATGATTTATATTATTTACTAAAAGTGAATAACAATTTCAAATCGAAACGTCAATTGAGATATCATCAAACGTTAATTTTTAAACGATCTAGCCAGTTCTAGTTAATCAATTCTACGATCTGACCACGACATATGTATATATCCTCAGATTACAATTCCTTCGTGTTTTAGTTTATTTACTACCTATTTCTATTTTCTTTTCATTTTAACCCACCCGCTGCTTATTTTTAATCCGCGATTTGAATATACGTCTAATCAGTTACATGAAACCTGGGTTATGACCGGAGAAAAGCTATTGTAAACATCTCTGGTACTTTTAGTCGGCGGAATAGTAATATATCGATATTTTCAATCGATTATACTACCATTTAATTGACATAATCTGTGGTCTATCTTGACAACATTCATGTTAAGTTTTAATGGCAGAGCTACCTTTGATTCAATAAAATGATTATTAGTTACGGTTTTTAATGCTAGGGTGAAAGAGATGTTGATAAAATAAAATTGGACTAATAAAATTACGACTTAATTTTTGAGAAGTGAATAGTCTCTGCCCGGCACTGAAAATAAGGGGCCCATCGGCGGGCAATGTCTTTTGTTGCGCCGCTTCTTCTCAGATAAAGCATTAGGTATTGGTGACGGGCGGGCGGTTTGTTGTTTTCACGTTCGAAAAGTGCTGATTCTCGGGCACGCCACAATTGCGGCGGTAAGTCCCCTCTTTGAGGAGTGGATAGAGAGGCGTCACGGCGTCCTCACCTTCCGCCTGACGCAGGTGCTCACCGGGCATGGGTGCTTCGGTGGGTCCTGTTCAGGATAAAGCGGGAGGATACGTCCGGGTGTTTCCATTGCGAGGATCGTCTGGAGGACACGGTGGAGCTTACGGTGGAGGTGTGCCCTGCCTGGGCGGAGAACCGCCGTGTCCTCGTGGAGGTGATCGGCGGCGGCGACCTCTCGCGTCCGGCCCTGGTGCGAGCCATGGTACGGAGCGAGAGGGAATGGGAAGCCGTCACCTCCTTCTGCGAAGCAGTAATGCTCGCGAAGGAGGAGGCGGGGCGCGTGAGGGAGTGGCAGTCTCTGCGCCCTCACGTCCCTAGCCGCCGCAGGAGGAGACGCCCCGGGCGTCGGGAGTCTATAGCGGACTCCCGGCCACCGTAGGCGCGAGCTTGCGGGTGGCGAGCAATGGGTAGCTCGCCGCCCGGTAAGGACCAGGCTCGGGTCGACGGCGCGTAGTGTTCCACGCGCGGCTCAAAGAGTTGTCAGCAGCAGTGTAGGGGTCTACTAGGACCGATGCCTGCCGGGGTCGCGTGATTATTCGAAAGAGATACCGAGACCCTGGCACATGGGCAACTGATGGAACACGGGTGGGTTTTAGTCATTAAAAGTCTGACACGCCCTCCCGCTCCGCCCAGAGCGGGAGAAGTCATTTGATGATTTCCCATCCTGAAAAAAAAAAAGTGCTGATTCTAAACCTCGCTTAGCTTAGGAGAGTAACGTGTACATTAAAAATAAATGTTAATTAAAAGTCTTTGTTTTTTATTTATCCTCTTTTATATCTGCACGTCGTGTAAATATGTATAAATTATTGAAATATTTGTCTGTTACTAATATTTTGCGTAACACTTTCTACTATTCATTATTTATAAGTAGGTAGCTTTTGCCGGCGACTTCGCCCGCGTGGAGGTTGGAAAATGCATCTAAACCTTCCTCATAAAACACTATCTATTGGTGAAAACCGCATAAAAATCCGTTGAACATTTTTTGAGTTCTTCGCAAGTAGGCAGACAGACGCAGCGGAGGACTTTGTTTTATAATATGTAGTGATAACAATTTTTAAAATTGGTAAAAAGAATACTTACTTACATAAATATGACAGGTGGACTCACGTCGTTCATGTATCAATTTATAGAAGACCACAAACAACATAATTATACATTGGTTTACAAGTACCAAGTTAGGAAAGGTATGTAAGACACTACAAAAGGCCTAGATCTCGAGATATTGTAATAATTCGAGATACCGACATTGTATAGAAATTTCCACAAAACGCATTACTTGTCTGTACATTTACTAACGATTCCCCAGAGTAGTCAACAAAAATAAAGCAAATAACGAACATACCTAATTACTAGTAAATAAAAATGCCTCGGAGTCGTTATGAATAAAACGTAAGTACAACTTCTCACTCACACACGGCTGCATACCGCGTCATCGTTGGCCTTCTATTGTCAAACAGAGATAGCAATATTCCGACAGAATATTGCCCTTGCGTCTCGGCTCGTGGTTTGCGAGTATAGGCGCCACGTTCTTAATATGAGAATGTCGGGTAAAAAGAATCCCAGTCTCTGATTTTATACGCCATTGTAACCTTGAGCAACATCTGTCTCCCATTCATTTGTTTATGTGGCTAGGGTCGACATCTGTCTCCCATTCAATTGTCTACGTGGCTAGAGTCGTATACCTGCTTATCTTAGAATGCCCAATACATTCAAATGAGTCTCGTCTAGTAGGTGTCAGAACTTATTACTAGCCTCTACTGGATCTTCATCACTTGAAAGGTAGACTACATCGTCAGCGTATATTGCGCCGTCTTCTGATACCGATAAATCAACACTGTATTATGAAGAACAACACTATTATGTCGAAAATCAGAAGTAAATCCACACTAATATTATAAATGCGAAAGTAACTCTGTCTGTCTGTCTGTCTGTCTCGCTTTCCTGCTAAAACTACTGAACCGATTTAAATGAAATTTGGTCACTATATCACTATAATATTATAAATGCGAAAGTAACTCTGTCTGTCTGTCTCGCTTTCCTGCTAAAACTACTGAACCGATTTAAATGAAATTTGGTACACAGATAGTTTAGAGCCTGAGAAAGGACATAGGCTACTTTTTATCCCAGTAGTATGTTCCCGCGGGATAATTTCCGACCTCCACGCGGGCGAAGCCGCTGGCAAAAGCTAGTATCTTATATAGTACAGAGCCGAGTACGGATTTAATAATTCAAAAAAAAATACGCCGCGTTGGGGGACCGCTCCGCGAGTGCAGACGTCGTTGACTGCTTAGTTAGGTAGTAAGAATATTGGTAATTAAATTGTTAGGTTTGAAGCGGTCCCCCAACGCGGCGTATTTTTTTTTGAATTATTAATACATTCTTAGGTACTTTAAGATTGAGTTATTATTTTTTACTTTTTAAAGGGAAATTAAGTTTTTGTGTCGGGAGTTTTTTTGTAGGATTTTTTTCTTAAATCAAGAGTAAATAGACGACTTAATTCCAAGGGGAGTCACCCCTTTGTTTAAATTCAGCTATCTAATTCTTTCGAGATTTGCTTTGGGGACGTGGTTTGAGTGGCAGACATAGCTGGATATCCTGACTGTGTAATGTATGTTATCAACATCAGATTCACCACGCCACCATCATTTAACTTAAATACATTTTCCTGAATCACCCAATGTATTTGACTATTTCGGGAATGGAGATATTCTTGCGACATTTCGATGATTTTAGCAGTTTTTCAAGCCAGGTTTAGTCCTTTCCCTCTTTTGCTTTCACAGTCAGGCTATTATATTTGTAGAATGCTGAAATTGAAGTTAAATTCTTCGAACTCGCCGTTTTTCTACAAGGTCAGACAGAATGAGTTTTCGGTAGCGACACCTGAATCAGCTTTGTGCGGTACTCCGCAAGCTTTGTCGATATCTTGTGGAGTCTTCATTAGAATGTTTAATAACAAACTACGACACTCTTGCTAGTCAGTTTTTCGATTAGGTAAGGAGTGTGAAGGCTCTACAAATATGACAAGGTAAGGATTACCGATGAATGCTCAGACGATCCATCAAGGCTTGATTCTACAGAGAAGTTAAATGACTGATCCCTTTGTTATAAAAAGCCCAGCAAGTGCGGAATCTTGTTATAATTAGTTGGCCAGCTTATGGGTTCACCAGAGAATATTGGCGTAGACTGATAAGCATGACAGACAGCTTTTAAGTGATTGGCCTCGTGGCAAAGTCCTGTGAGAGCCCCAGTACGTATGCTTTGTGTTATATGAATAGGTTTCTGAGTTGGAAAAATAGTCTTCAAGCATTTGCTGAGTGATTTTGTCTTTAGGGTAGTAAATAAATAAGTAAATGTTGATATCTTTCATTTGGTAACAACTATGTTTGTAAGCATGAGACTCAGAAACCAGAACCATGTCAAGTTTATTGCTTTTTATCACTTCTTCAAGAAGGGGTGGTTTCTACCCCTAAAAAGTGGATTCCGGAAAAATAAAAAAACATGGGTTCAATATTGTTTAGTGTTATATCGATGTGCAAAGTTTCATTCTGATCGGTGGGTGACAGTTGGGTAGGGTTACGTGTTATTTGACTTTAAATCGATTATTGATTAAAAAGTGTCGGACACATAGTCCGACATGGCAGTTAACGTGTTAATATTACATCACAAATGGTTAGCTTCAGGCCTACCTGTAGAAAACTCAAATGTCGCCAGATATGTTTCCATTTAATAGTAGGCGAGTATATGGTATCAGCGAGGCACGCATCCAGACTCCAAGTTACTACTGAGAAATTTCTGATGCAAAACCTAATAACAGTTTGCCTGACTTGGTAAGCGAACCCAGAACCTACACATGCTTTAATGCCAGGACGTTACGAACTGATGATCGATTTTATACAGGCGGAAACCCTTTGTTTTTTATTGGAAAAGTTTTATTACGTCGTCGATGACCTAATTCGGAAGTTGTGCGATACCTTTACAAATACAGCATAGTAACATCTTGGCGGGACTCAAAGAAAATCTTCTAAATCCAACCCTTAAACTTTGTCGACGATTGAGCAGATCTTTAAAACAAAACCCAATAGGTGACTTAAGACAATTCAAAAATCGATCGTAAGACCTCGCTGAGCCAACCGGGGTCGCGTGATTGTTCGAAAGAGATACCGTGGCCCCGGCACATGGGCAACTGAAGGAACACGGGTGGGTTTTAGTCAGTACAATCTGACACGCCCTCCCGCTCCGCCCAGAGCGGGAGAAGTCATTTGATGATGTCCCATCCAAAAAAAAAAAAAAGACCTCGCTGAGACCCCTACTGGGTCAGAGAAACACGGCACAAAGAGGAGCAGACCTATACTCAGCAGTAGGTGAAACATCGTTACCAATAATGATGAGAGAATGCAATCTCGAGTCGAGATTGGCCACGATCTTACGTGCTAATTTCGACTGTAATACGACAAACTCCAAGTTTCTGACTATCAGACGTACTGCTAGCTAGACAATTCAAAAGAACCTGTATATGGTTTAATTAAATCAAATTCTTTGTGTTTGAGTTGAGTTATCGTAATTTGTCTTACGACGAGATTATATCTCGAAAAACAAACCGGCCAAGTGCGAGTCGGACTCGCGCACCGAGGGTTCCGTACAAACCTGTAGATATTCATGTTTTATGCATAAGGTTTATGTTTATGAAATTAAATGTTTTTTTTTTAATTTTTATATTTGAGTTGATTGAATGAAAAGTAAATTGCGGTTTACGATTTATGACGTATTAAAAAAAAAACCGGCCAAGTGCGAGTCGGACTCGCGCACCGAGGGTTCCGTACATACAAACCTGTAGGTATTTTCGGTTTAAAAATATATATATTTTTTAATTTTTATATTTCAGTTGATTGAATGTAAGGTAAATTGCGGTTTACGATTTATGACGTTTTAAAAAAAAACTACTCACTCGATCTCGTTCAAACCAACTTTCGTTGGTAGTTTGCATGGTAATGTACATCATATATTTTTTTTAGCATAGCTCTTATAGTTTCGGAATAAAATGCCTGTGACATACGGACGGACGGACGGACAGACAGACAGACATGACGAATCTATAAGGGTTTTTTTTTTGAATAAGAGTTTTGTTAATTATCAAGTAAAGCATTATTTTAATAGATTGTAGAAAAATTTTGACTAAAATAATTTATTTTAACTAAATCTGACTATTTTTAATCGCGATTAAAAAGGTGTGGAGTAAAACTAGTGGTCATGAACAAAAATTCACACCAACGGCAACGCCTCGCCTCACGTGCAAAAACAGTACTGTATTTTTTTTTTCTTTTGCTTATATCTCGAAAATGGCGTGTCCTATTGCAAAAATAATTAAATTTTCGACCCCCTTTATAAGACCCCACACATATAAATCTCAACACGTGGGTAATATGTTTTTTTTATTTTTCAAACAAAAATGAAAAATTCCATATAAAACACGTCCAGGATGCCCCCTTGCGCGCCTTCGTATCTCAGCAAGTTCATTGCGTAGCGCACAAGTACTAAGTTGCGAAGCCAAAAAAAAAAAAAACCGGCCAAGTGCGAGTCGGACTCGCGCACCGAGGTTTCCGTACAAACCTGTATGTATTCTCGGTTTATGCATAAGGTTTATGTTTATGAAATTAAATGTTTTTTTTTTAATTTTTTATATTTGAGTTGATTGAATGAAAGGTAAATTGCGGTTTACGATTTATGACGTATTAAAAAAAAAATACTTACTAGATCTCGTTCAAACCAATTTTTGGTGGAAGTTTACATGGTAATGTACATCATATATTTTTTTTAGTTTTATCATTCTCTTATTTTAGAAGTTACGGGGGGGAGGACACACATTTCACCACTTTGGAAGTGTTTCTCGCGCAAACTATTCAGTTTAGAAAAAAAATTGGTTGCCTGTAAAGTCGGTATACGGGCGAAAGTTTTACGTGACAACGACTTTGAGTGGTAAAATAATTTTAATGTGAATATTCATTCGTATAGTAGGAAGAAGGATGAAATAATAGTAACAATTTAAAACATTTATTTATACAAAGAACTGTGCTCGAGTGGAAGGGACGCGTGCCTTTCACTTTTTATGTCTGTCTCTCTCGCTCTTAGGCGGGCTAACCATGCCCGAGTGGAAGGGACGCGTGCCTCTCACTCGCTCTCATTGTGAGCGCATAACGTGAGCGGAGCGTAACGCAGTTTCTTGAAGTGTCACCCGGCAAACCAATTTATAAGACGTTGTCACGTCAAAAAATATAATAGAAACCTCAATACCATTTTACCCCACACGTATGGGTTTGATGAAATTTTTTTTTTTTGAGTTTCTGTTCTAAGTATGGGGAACCCAAAAATTTATTGTTTTTTTTTTTCTATTTTAGTGTAAAAATCTTAATGCAGTTCACAGAATACATCTTCTTACCAAGTTTCAACAGCATGCTCTTATAGTTTCGGAGAAAAGTGGCTGTGACATACGGACAGACAGACAGACAGACATGACGAATCTAAAAGGGTTCCGTTTTTGCCATTTGGCAACGGAACCCTAAAAATACCACGTTGACTCGCGATTGTCAAATTTGATTTTAGTCGTGTCAAAATAATTTTTAAAAGAGATTATTTCTTGCAGAATAGCGTAACAATTCTCATAGCTAAAAGTAAGCAATTTTAGAGATAGTTTTGTTAGTTTAGTTCGGTGTACAACAGAATCGGCACCGATATGTAATTGTTTTAATTTTTTATTTTTATTGTATACTTTACATAACATATAGTTGTATTTTTTTTTATTAGTCTAGAAATCTTTATTAGACTGGATAAATAAAATAAGTATTTTCATAAATATCTAAATACCGCATTATAATTCTAACGGATCAAGATTGTTTAGACCGGCTCGACACTCGCGTTACACTGTTTGTATTGTGCATATGTGGATAGCTACGCACACATACATAAGATTGCCGTCTTTTACCTAAACTCGAGCGTTCAAATTTTGTAAGAGGGCTCTTAATGCGGTTCACAGAATACATCTTACTTACTTACTTACCAAGTTTCAACAGCATAGCTCTTATAGTTTCGGAAAAAAGTGGCTGTGACATACGGACGGACGGACGGACAGACAGACAGACATGACGAATCTATAAGGGTTCCGTTTTTTGCCAATTAGCAACGGAACCCTAAAAAGGCTCCACATTGTAGTTGAACATGTGATTTACTGACGCTCTTGTTATTTATTCATAGAATTTTAAAACAGTACCTTTTAGGGCTTTCATATTCGTTTCGATGGTTTATCATTTTCCACTCATAGAAAATAGAACATGAAATAAGAAGGACGCATTTCGATATACAGTACAATTAAATAATTTACCTGTAAAGGTGGTTCATTGAAGAAGGGCGGTTCCCCGTCAACCATTTCCACGAGCATGATACCGAGCGACCACACATCCACTTCAGGACCGTATGGCAATCTTGATATCACTTCAGGCGACATCCAATACGGCGTCCCCACTAAAGATTTTCTTTTAGGTAGTTCCTGAAATTAAATACATCCACATAAGGTCCATATTACAGTGATTGGACATATTGACACAGTGACACAATAGAAAGTATCTAAAAGTTTATGTTTACCTCTGAGACTTGAGCACAGAATCCAAAGTCTGATAATTTCACCCGGCCGTCTGCAGTCATAAGTATGGAGTCCGACTTTATGTCTCGATGAATAACTCCTTGGCTGTGTAGAAATGCTAGAGCCTGGAATAATTATTTTATTTTAATGGGTAAGTTGAAATACCTATTACACTCCTTACACCAAACACATTACCAAGAATGTTCGACGCCAGGCCAGGCCCCGACCATAGTATTTTAATTATTATGTGGAAGCGTGATAATCGCCGGCCCTGGGGCAAGAAGTGGCGAGCGAACTGTCCGCCGTGCGCGGAGCTGAACAATAATATATTCAAATACTCACCTCATGGTTGAAGAACACCTGCTCTGGAGCCTACCTGGATTTATGTATGTAAATGAGTATATATTGTATTGTGTAGTGACGTTATGAGTTTCTCCAGGATACCATTCACCGCAAACACCGCTCCAATAGGCCCTGCTACCAAGAGGCATGCGGTCTCCAACACGCGTTTTCCAATAGCGTCACTGTCACTTCAAAGTATTTCCAACAAACAAACTGAACCCGTATTGGGTGTATACTAAGCACCAAACACATTTTAGATTTCAATAAAAACGTGACTGCAACAAAAACGTTCAAAACTTAGACTTTTCAAGCAGTCTGAAGTAGTTGGTGGTTAATAATAAAATGTCTATAATTACGTAAATGTCCACCTTAATAAACTAATAATATAGGAAAGATTTGATTTTTGTTCACGCTAAAACGGCTGAATAGATTTGGATCATATTAGAGGCACATGGATAGACCATGACCTAGATTAGGACATGGGATACTTTCTATCCCAATAAACCTACGGGATCAACATTTATGCGGGTGAAACCGCAAGGCCTAACTAACCTAGGCCTAACGCCTGTTTTTTTGGTTGGAAAATCATCAAATTACGTCTCCCGCTCGGAGCGGAAAGACGTTTCAGACTTTTAATGACTAAAACCCACCCGTGTTCCTTCATTTGCCTGTGCCAGGGCCACGGTAACTCTTTCGAACAAATCCGCGACCCTGGCAGGACTGCCACCTACCTGACGTTATCATTGATATCCTGGTGAGATTTGCGCGTATATGAGTATATTTCGACACACACACGCCCTTAGCCCTACTCACATTGTAAAAAACCTGTGTGGTACCTTCAAGCACTGTTTGCAGACGGTAGCGATCTGCTCGGGGTCCATCCTGGCGCGCGTGACGATGTCGGTGAGCGCGCCGCCCGCCATGTACTCCATCACCACCCACAGCTCGTCGCCCACCAGGTACGACGCGTGCATCTCCACGATGTTCGGGTGAGGGTAGTCGCGCATTATCACCTGCACAACCAGTTTTATATTGTTAAGAGTTCATCATTATCATTTTAGCGAAAAGGCGTCCACTGCTGGACATAGGTTGGGGGGGGGGGGGGGGGTGCGCTATAATCGTCACGCCTGGCAGGCGGGTTTGCGATCGCCGTATGGTAGTAAAATGCATAAAGAACGCAGCTGCCCTTTTTCTAGTAACACTCTTAGTCGCCTCTTACAACAGCCACGGGACGGGGATATTAAGAGTTACTTTGTCAGACTTTCAGGCTTCTGACGACCCGAATACACTGTCTAAGATCTACGAAAGACAGTTGGGACCAACGGTTTAACGTGCTTTCCGAGGCACGCAAGGGTCTTGGTATGTGAAGATGGTCACCCATCCACAGACGGCCGCGGTTGGCAAGCGTAGTTTAACCTCAACCCTCGCGGCTGTTATTACTTAGCCACAAGCCCTTCGAAAAACAGGAAAGAGTATCCCCTCATAAATAAAATGCACGCGAACTTACAACTTCATTGAAGAGCAGTTCCCTCCGCTGCTGCTTGCGCAGGTTCATCATCTTGACGGCGACGCGGCGGCGCGTGCGCGTGTCGGTGGCGGCGCACACCACGCCGGTGCTGCCCTCGCCGATCTTACCGAACCCGCTCAGCGACGCGCGCGGGTCGCCCTCACTCACCACCAGTCGGAGTGCCGCGCGGAACTGCGCAACACCACATTGGAATTATTGATAGCCTTCATTCAACACTGACGAGATGAGTCAGAAGTAAGCCAACAAAAGGCACTTTTGAACGGCAACAGCAAAATTGTTTTGATTAGCCCTTCCAAAAGGTAGTTTCGTTTAGAAAAGAATGGGTAAGAAACACCGCTGTTCCTTTTTTAAATTACCTACAATATGTTGGACACAATTATACATTAACTATATCAGAACACAACATCAAAACATTCCAAAATCTTACTGCTAAAGGCAATATTTTCAGAGTGAATTCTACATAGAGCAGTGTGTTCGAGATGTAAATATTTTTTTACTACTGGGCTAGTAGTGATTATCAAACAATAATCGAAAAATACGTACTGCTGCAATTTGCAATACAATTAAGATGATAAAGCATGCAAATTGATGTAGTAAAATCTCGCATCATTGTCTTACCGCCCAGTAGGATGCAATAAGAAACCCTAGATTTAATAATGCAAATATTGCAATTTTAATATCTGTGTATCAGACTCCATGGAACACCATGTAGTTATAATACAATGCTAAGAAGTAATTTATGTAGGTGTATGTTATAACTAGCTCGGGAACAAAGAGGGTGTCGTCATGAAGGAAACCTGTATTTAAGCCAATGAATGTGAGCTAAATAGATAGGTGTCGGATATCAAGCGCGATACTGCGCGAACTGTAGCCACTCGTTTATCTTTTGCCCTCTTTTTAAACATCGAAAAAGGGGCCATAATGATAATGGACAGATAGATATTTTATTTCCGATAGTTATGTTTTTTAAGTAATTTTCTACATTTCCGAGAATATCGTTTATAAAAACGTTGTATGATTAATAATTTTACTTCATATCTTACAGCCAGTCTTGTGGCTATCGCGAGATAATTAGCCGTATATGGCCGTATTACGTAACATAACACGTTGGATACCTGTTCATGCGTCAATCGCAGTTCGTGTTTGGAGGCAGCGAGCGGCAGGTGAGTCGCGCCCGGGGCACCTTGCGCACGCGACACTCCGTACGCGTCACCTGGACATGGAAAAACATTTCAATAAATTAAAAAAAACTTTATTCACACAAAAGACACTAATTGGATATAGTAATAGTATCTAGAACTTCTCTTTTCCAGAGTTTAGGTTAAAGAATAGGAAATAGTATGTTTCCAAATTATCCGCTAAGTCATTCAAAACCGAGTAACGGACACAATCAAATCTATTGTTGTCTGGTCTACAAAACGCTCGGCAGACCGAGTACGTCCTTTAATTTTTATATTACTATCTTATGCCAGCGGCTTCGCCCGCGCATTATATGTACAGACGCCAACACATCAAGCTACTACAATCTGTCAGATTTCTTTGATAGATTTTCGACTTTATTTCTAGAGCATTAAGTTCAAGGTTCATTGGGAAAAATTGACAGTTTCGGGTAGCTTGACCTGGTGGCGTCTGTACATAAGTCATAAGTCATTTATTTCATAACAAAATACTTTGTGTTGAAACATTTTAAGTACAATATATCATATCATAGATCAAATAAAATAAATAATAATAATAAAAAATACTACATTCACTGCATTCATATTTAGAATTCATCACGTTTTTAAAATATAACAATATCACTAGTAAAATATATATGTCAAATAATTAATAACAAAAACATTAAATAATAACACTGCATTAAGATTTACAATTCAAAAATTAATATAAACAATAATAACACTGCATTAAGATTTAAAATTCAAAAATTAATATAAAAATAAATTATATAAACACAGTAAGTCATCATTTACAAATCATTTAATTGTGTTTGTCTTTTGTCATCGACACTGTAATAGCCTTTCTTCAATAAATATGTCTTCAATTTGTTTTTAAATAAGGTCATGCTGTTCATGCTTTAAACTCTATTGGCAACTTGTTGTATAAAATGACAGATTGCACTCTAGGACTATGATCAACCACATTCAATTTAGGTTGGATCGTGGAAGGTAGGTCTTTCCTACGAGTACTATATCTAACTAGTTTCTGCTCATTGGTTTCATGCAAATTTTTGACAAACATGGTTAACAATACCAGGATATAGAGACATGGCACTGTTAGAATCTTGAGCTTGATAAAGTAGTCCCTGCACGAATCTGCATATAAACCTTCCTCTTGAATCCCTCTGTCTAGTGATGAAAATCGCAATAAAATAAGTTACGTAGTTCAAACATCTAAGCGTACATACACGAAATGCGATTTTGTTTAATACTATGTAAAGATACTAGTAGTCGCCCAGAAGTCGAAATTCGACCAAAATTAATTTAAATTTTAAGTTTGAACTAGTGCATTATTATATCGACACTTGAAAAGCAAAAAATAAACTAAGCGACATTGTGGCCCTATGTCGCTTAGTTTTGCCTTTCAAGCGTCGATATGTATAAAAATTTTGGCTTTCTGCACGATCTCCAGAATAACTTTCACTGAGCCCAATTTAAGACTCGGGACTCTATCCGCGGAATTTTCGTATGAAGGGGTACAGTTTTAACTTCACATATTAATTTATAGACAAATACAGTAATTCTGAAATATAACTAAAATACTCTTTCTACAAAAGTCGAAAAATGCGCGCATGGGCAATAATCGGGGAAAATCTATGAAGGAAGTCAGGTGACTCATTCCCAACATCTACCTTAAACTCTATGTAGAGATGCAGAGCGCGTTGGTTTGCGAGCAAAGGGCGACGAATACATAATCTAGCTTTGCATGGCATGAAATCTGAGGTGATGATTTATCATTGTTTGGGTATTTTCAAGTTTCATGACTAATTTATGTGTTGTGTTGTGTTTATTTGTGTGTTGTAGTAAAATACTATTTATCTTAGGTGTTTACACCTACATTACCTAAAGATGTAGCTTTTATCAGAAATATTATAAGAAAAACTTCCAAATTATTTCTTCAATTTGTACAATTATGATATACAACATGCGGATCATGCATGTATTATGAAAAGATTATTTCAATGCAAGTCTATTTACATCTACATTCCTCTGGAGAATAAATATGAGTATGTGTAACAATGGATTGTAATAATCTGATTGATTATTGCAAGCCATTGTTACACATAATCATATGTATTCTGTAAAGCATCTAGATTCTTTAAATGCAAATGAATTCATAGTTTAAAATACTTTTGCATGTTTGTTCAAATCTATTATCATTCATAAGGTCAGATTAATTAATACTTTAATGACTGAAGATAGGGCTTTCTGGACTTTGTGAATGCATAAGCTGAAAAAGTTTTATAGTAAAAATATCATACCCATGTTAATATTGTTTCCATTAAGTCCATGAGGTCCATGAGTCATTGGTTGTGGTGGATGATTATGTTGATAAGGCACATTTGCATTCTGTATGTTCTGATAAGTCATGGGTGCATGATGATTATCATTAATTTCTGATACTTGTCTGATAGTAGCCTCATGTGCATGCTGGCTCCATTCTACAGGAGACTCAGCAATAGGTTTATTTAATGTATAGTTGCTGTGTTCTCGTCTCAAGCTCAGGTATTGCTGTGGGGCAGGTGGCACGGGCGGTGACTCTTCAGGTACAGAAGGGGGAACATTAGGCTGACTCCTCAAGTCTCTCCTGATTCTTGGTGGGCTTGAACTCCTTAAAGAGTTAGATCTAGCAACATTTGATGTCTTTGGCAACACAACTCCATTCTGCACAGGCAGTTGTGGTTGGATGTTTGAAGGTAATGGCCGTGCTATTGATGACACTGAGGTAGTTCTGTGATCACCTCTTACTATAGTTTTTAGATCTAGAATTTCGGTGGGTGTGATTTCTGATGGGTCTACCAGGGGTAGTGGTCTGTTTGTTGATTTTAATATCTGTAATAAATTCATAAAGTGTTATATAGCACAATTATAACTCTTCTACAAATATATTTGTCATCTTTCTAGGTAAGAGTCCATAGTATGAATAGAATTGATATGTGAAACCAACAACAAACTAATGTGTCATTCAATTTGAGGGGCATTAAAAACATATTACAGTGTTCACTATAAGTAGCTCACAAATAGTAGAAATCAGAAGTACATACCTGGTTATTACCTACAAGTGAGGCCCATTGCAAAGGAAGACCAACAAACTTTCCCTCTCGTTTATCAAAGCCCGTGTGTACTCTGTGTTCAAAATTACTTGGCGGCGAAATCAGAGGCTTTTTCTTTTTCTTAGAAAACATAGTGTGCTGTACACTGCAAACAAAACATGCATCACTAAAGCACCTCAATGTTTACCTGCTATTCTAATTGCTGAAATTAACAGTACTTTATCGTTCTATGTAACGATACTAATGAAAAAGAAAGCTTACCGATTACCGATACTTTCTTTTAAGATAACACCAATCGACAGTTAATTCGACACGGCTACTTTGCTACGCTTTTAAGTTCTACAACAAAAACAACTCACAGTTACTTTCGAGGTGCGTACTCCGAGCTTAAAGTAGTTAAGAACACACGCAGAATACTAAATCAACAGCGTATTCCGACATTCCTCAACAGGCATCCATGCTACACAGGTACATATCACAACAAATTAAATTAACGTAATGATATTAAACACCTCACATTCCGGCAAAGATAAAAAGACTGTACCTTAATTAAGAATCACTACAGTGCAAGGAAAAACTAAGATGTACACAGTAAGAATATACAATTCAACAGAATAGTTTTTCTAACGATAAACGACAGCAACCAACAACGAATGAAAAACAACCACAGGCACCACAGCAACCATGAATTGAAGCATAGAGTTGCACCAAAGTAAATATTTCATACAAAACATCTATCGATAAAATTACAAAACAGAATAGGCAATTGCGTCTATTTTCTGAACTGACTCGAATGGATTGTCGGTTTTTGCGCATAATTCAGAATCGTAAGGATTTTGAATGCGATGCATTGCGACCTCTAGTTAGTTAGTCCGTAACTTATGTGTGTTTGTAGAGGTTGTTAGTATGGCAAGTATCAAGCGCATGGACCAAGCATTACATTGAGTTAGACGTTTTTTTAGTAGGCATCTCTAGTAATTCTTACTTCAACCACGTTTTTTTTTCTCATGCATTACAGTTTAGAACTTCATAAATTAACAAAATGGCAACATAGAACTGACAGATAGACAAGTGACCAGTGATGCCAGTCAGCTCCTTTTGGGCTAGATGTAGCCTTTTTTCTTCTTTTTTAGCCCTAAATTAATAATTCTTACCCTGAAATCTAGCCCAAAATATTATATCTGTCAAAACCATTATCCTGAAACCCATATATGTTTGTGTTTTGAGTTAGGAACAAAACCAAGTTTTCATCTCTATGAACGTAATCAAAGATAAATTACGAAACAGGATAAACTTCAATTCCCTAAATTCCTTATTACAAAAACGCACTGATCTTACGTAGTCAGTTCAAACTTGCTAAATATACGAAATCCCATCGGATCTCGTAAAAATTGCATCCAATTTAAATTTTATTTATTCTGAACAACGGGAACCTAGAATGACGTATTTTGTTGATGAAAATGAACAGTGGTCCCGTGTGGTGCCGGACGTAAAGAATAGCATCACTCCATTTCTTTCCGTGGGTGTCGTAAAAGGCGACTAAGGGACTTACTAGAGAATGGGCAGCAGCGTTCTCTATGCATTTTACCACCATACTGCGATCGCCAACCCGCCTGCCAAGCATAGCGATTATGGCAAAGCCTCCCAAATTGGGGGAGGTCTATGTCCAATAGTGGACGTCTTACGGCTGTAATGATGATGATGATGATGATGAATGTACAGTAGTAATCCATGTAATCAATCATACGAAAGAAATGTTGAAATAATAATTTAACAGTTTAACACTATTTAAAAAAAAACGTGCTAATTTAGCCCTTTTTGGCATTCTGTGTTGGCAACTCTGCACGGGACTGTGACACAAGGCTGCCAGATGTACGATTTTAATCGTACTTCTACGATTTTTTTGGCATTTTTACTCATATGCAATCGCTAGACCTAGATCGTACGGAAAATGTACGATTTTTATATACCTGGCAACATTTCATAATGAAACGAACGCGTGTGCTTAGCTGGCAGGTATGAGTTTCAGGGAATTCCCCAACAACCTAACGCGTACGTAGATCTTTTACTTAAATGTAGGAATTTTACTCTTTGTAGAGTCAATTGAAGGCTGTATTTAATGCATTTTTACAAAACTTATTATTTTTTTCTTTTGGTAAATGTTGCGATTTTTCAGTCTCACTCGACCTGTGCGTAGTTTATATTATGCTCTTTGAATCTGTATGCTGTCTCGAGTGCTTTTTTGTGTTTGTTGTTTTTGGCCAAGCAAGAATGTGTGTGGTGTACCATGTGGTGTCGGACGTAAAGAATAGCATCACCCCATTTCTTCCCGTGGGTGTCGTAAGAGGCGACTACGGGACTTACTAGAGAATGGGCAGCAGCGTTCTCTATACATTTTACCACCATACTGCAATCGCCAATCCGCCTGCCAAGCGTGGCGATTATTGCAAAGCCCCCCAAATTGGGGGAGGTCATTTCCAGCAGTGGACATATTATGACTGAAATGATGATGATGATGATGAAGAATGTGTGACAAAAGTGAAGACGAGTGACCTGCGCTAGGTACTCCAAAAAAAAATGGCTACAAGAGGAGAGCTTTCTGTAGCAGAGAGGGGTAAACACAGGGCACAGAAGTATCGTCCTGATTGGGAAAAACTAGACTTTTTTTAAGGACTGGTTAGGGCCTGGTAAAAACCAATTTAAAGCCAAGTGAATTTTTTGTGACGTCGAAATGGTTTCAGAATATGGAGTTTGTACGATCTTTTCATTTCATAATTTCCTTGGCATGCGATTTATTTTGTAGTTGTCGTACGATCACACCATTTTTGCACCTGGTAGCCCTACTGTGACATAAAAGTACTGTTCTACTGAGGAAAATGGTGATTGGCGGGAAAGATACAAAAAGTTTTCAATAATTTTATATTTATTAATATAATTCAAGATATGGATGAAAAACCAAATAATGTTGAAGAAATTGATGTTAACAGTTCAGATTTCTACGAAAATGTTAACATTGAAACAGCTGCTTTATTCCACGACGAGATCTTCTATGATTTGCTACTAATTGAGAACGAATCACACGAAAACTTTGAAGATGAAGAATGTGAAGATGAAACGGAAGAGAATACAACAAAAACATAAATACATATTTTAAAGTAATTACTGAAGACATTGAAGCTAAGATTCATCAGTGAAAGCAAATGTACCTATTGTTCTGAAGAAAATGCGGATATAAAACACGTTAGACTGTGAATCGTTCGCCATGCAAAGACTGTTACTTGTCAGTGAAATTAGTGATATAGCAGAACAAAACTCTTTTATGTGTTCCCCGCCACGTTCAGGAATTACTTTCCAACACAGTTTATTTCAATTCATTATTTAGATATTTACTGAATACTGTAGAAAAAATTTAATTGTTTCGGGGTTCATTAGATTGTTTTTTTTTTATGTTTAACTAATATTTTGTTGATATTAATTAGATAATTTCATCGCCTCTCAGATGTACTTAGCTCGTATGAGCGGTAAACACTTTTGATGAACTTGTTATTGTTTTATGTATTTTTATTGAGATATTTAACTAATATTTTGTTGTTATTAATGAGATAATTTCATCGCCTCTCAGATGTACTTAGCTGAGAATAACAGCCGGTTTCTGATTTGAGAAAACTAGCAAATCTCAACTGAGTATTCTCAAATCCTTAAGTATGCTTTTAAGTATTTTGCGTTTCACAACTGAAAATTGTCTTTTGTCAAACCATAATCAACTGATTATTTACTTAAGTTTTTTGATCAAAGCTAACACGTTTCAATTCACGTTCAAAAACCGGTACTTTTCAAAAACTCATAATATTTTTAAATTTTACTATCATAAATTTAAAATAGACTCAAAAATAAATTGTTAATGTTAAATAACATCGTTAATTTCAACAAACTACAACAAACTTATGTGAATAGAGTTTGTAATGCATATATTTAAGAAAATAAGTATTTGACGTGTTTGTCTGAATCGAATCGTAAATGTCAAACTGTCAGTAAATAAACACAAGTTTTATTCGAATTCTGTTCGTATTTTTACATAAAACTACATATAAATTGTACCAATTAGATCGGATAAAGATAAGAAAAAGAGATCGTCTAACTATACTATAGAGGAGAAGGAATATATTCTTTAAATAATAACAAAGTAAGTACATAGCATAATCAGCATATACCGTTCCCACTGCTGGGACAGAGGCCTCCTCTTGGTGAGAGGGGGTCATAATCTATCACGCGGGCCCAGTGCAGTTTGGTAGATGTCACATGTCTTCGAATTCTAGGATCTAGAACTGAAGATTTCCTCACGATGTTATCCTTCATAGTTTTTAGAGCAGTGGTGGTAATAGTGCCTGCCTGGATTACGACCCACGTCCTACAACTCGTAAATCAAGGTTTACTTGCAGCAGTGGTGACCCAACGGTATCACCACTGGTCCACACTGTAGCAAGTAACACAATAACCTGTAATGTTTACCATAATATAATTTTACCTTTCACCATATTAGTAATTTAGATGTTTGTGATTTATTGCTTCAGATACCACTCCGCCAAAAACCCCAAAATGTAATAGTGTGCAAAAGGACAAGGGCATACCTACTATATACAGAAGAAACAGGAAGCCTGGAACTCCACTGCTAAAGAGTACAAGAGCATCAACATAACTGGGCCTAGGCATGAAACAATGCTAAAACATTTTATAATTAATATAATAAAAGCACCGCGCAAGAAAATATTCGGCAAATATAATGTAAATACCTACCTATCTGTGATTTTATATGTAACTGATAAAAGTAGGAGTAATTAAAAATATTCCATTACCTACATATTTTTATTGTACTACACATTTACTGGTTAGACTGGAAGCTGACCCCAACATAGTTGAGAAAAGGCAGGCAGATGATGATACACACTTTTATTCGAGTAAAATAATTTTGTACTATAGGTTACAGGTTACTATAGGTAGGACAACAAAATTACACACTTTCTGCTTATACATGTTCATCATATTCCACGATGTAGTCATCACAGAGTACTATTTTTAAAGCGGGATGTAGTCATCAAGACAAAGAGTCATGTTGTGAAGAACAACACACGCCATAATTACCTTCAATACTTTTGGAAGTTTTAGTTGCATTCCTGAATGTAGGCATGGAATTCTTCTTTTAAGAATATCAAAACACCTTTCAATATTTTATTTCGTGATGCTATCTGGGCTCTGTTATAGGCTTCCTGCGATAGAGAGGTCTGCCTCTCCTACTAGAGGCCTACCTTTTTGAACCCTAGTTCAAAAAGGTTGTCATGAGAAACCTAAGGCATGGGTAACAATTATCCCCGAGACTAAGGTATTACACAAATCTGCTAGCAAGTGGTGAGTCAGTCCAAATAGTAGTGTCGCGCACGGAACTTTGCCAACGTGCATTGATACTAGTAATTTATAAATCGGCATCACAGTTGGCTTGAACATTTATAGAAAAAAAAAACCTTTTCTGTTCCTTTACAGCTCAGCTTTTCTACCTCTTGGTGATTTTTTTTATATGTTTGTAGTTTACAGCACCTATGAATCTAGGGAATTCAGCTTTTTCAAATGATCGTGCCGCTACTAATGGTCTCCCTGTGCAGTGTGCAGGCATATGAACATATTGCTATCTCAGTAATGCTATCGCACTAGTCACCCTACCTACCATGCGGCACAACGTCGCCTTGCTCACATTTACCGTGTCCTCTACAACAGCTTGACCAGTCGCGTAAAACCTAAGAGCTATTAGAAGCTGCAACATGGGAGAAATGCAGTCCCGCCGTTGAATACGATAGGTCAGTTTAGGCTTTATTTTGTAAAAAATAAATCTAAACGACTCCTTCATAAAGGCTTGTGCAGACTTGCGCGACGCGACGCTCGCACGTGATTCAAAGATTTATATCCGTAAAACAATTTCTATGAAAACACGCGCGACACTACCTGTCGCGCCGCGACACTGTCGCTCCGCATCGAGCAGCACGACAACATAAGGTACATTTTGTATGGCGTCGCGGCCGTCGCAGCTCCGCAACGATGCCACACAAAATGTAAGTACCTTATGTTGTCGTGCTGCTCGCCGCGGCGCGACGAGCGGTCGCGCTAGTGTGAAAGGTGTTGTGTCTTGATAAATCGTAGAATCACCTCCGCGACACTTCGCGCAACCTCTCGCGCCTGTTTGTACGAGCCTTTAAAGCGGAACCGACTCTTAAATTTTATTTGCCGTTCAGCGTGATGAACAAGTTAGGCCAATGTATTCTTTTGCGGGTTTATCTGCGTTGAGGCATCTTCAGAGACGACAGAAAGTATCGTCGTCACTCATTATGATCAAAATCGCTTACAAAATCTCTAGTTTCTGTAGCTGATTACAGTTTGAGTAGATGAAATTGGTGTGTCAACTTTCAACTGATTAACTTGCCGTTGATTATGCTTTGAGTATAGTCAAACACGTTTTTTTCAATTCAGAAACGCAACTGGCGACCTTAATCATGAGTTAAGTACGCGTTGTGTCAAATTTGAGTAAATGACGTACGACTTTAACCATGCGTTGTGTCAAATTTGATTAAATGATCAAATCTTGATTAGAGTTTGAAAAACTCAATTCAGAAACGAAAAAGTGTTTAAGTCATACTTAAATACTGATCAAGGCGTTCTCAAATTCAAATACTTAATTCAGAAACCGGGGGTAAGAGTAGTATGTTTAATGATTACGACTGAAGGACATGTATCCATGGAAAGGAATAAATTAAAAAAAAAAAAAAAAAAAGTACTGTGACTGTGACACTGACAGACTGCGAGCGGGATCCCCATTTACAAAATCAATCATTTGGCTTTGTTTGTTTGTTTATTCCCTGATTATTATTGTTATATGCAATAGTATCATAGATTGAGATAAATCATGAAAGAAAAACGGAAGAAAAGCAAGCACAATAAATCCAAAGACCGCGAAAGAAAAACCAAACGGCGTTCGCCGAGTGTATGTTTTACATCTATTTCAATATTTTTATTAACTACAGCCTCATCAGAATATCACAGAGTTGCTATTTGCTTTAAATTTGATAATTATAACTCCCTACTGAACTTTAATTTACAGTCATCCAGCTCAAGTGGTTCAGAATCTGACGAATGGGTAGAACAAGAAACAAGAAAGACCAATGAAGCACAGAGAGAAGACTGGATGTCAATGACTGGTATCCTAAAGACATACACAAAAGAAGACATCAGGCCGAAGAAAGAAGAAAAAGAAAAAACGAACATTGATTCATATAATCCAGGAACTAGTAGTAGAGAACTAAATCCATACTGGAAAAATGGCGGGACAGGAATACCGCAGACACCAGAAGCCTTCCGGAAATCTAGACCATTTGTTAAACCTTCTGATGATGATGATGACTATTATTCAAGGTCTAAAAGTTCTCGGCCAAGCACCTCTGATAGAAACTCAAGCAGAAGTTCATATGAAAAATCTAGAGAACACTATAGTAGTAGAAGAGATTCTGACAGAGATTCATACAGACAGTCCAATAACTGGAGAAAATCTAGCGAAAACAGTGAACGAAGACATGATACAGAGAGAGATGCGAGAGAAGTACTTCCTGTACCTGTATCAAAAGAGAAGCACAGTGAAAAATTGCCTGCCCCGCCTCAAGATAAGCCAAAAGATATTAAATACATGAGTGATGACAAATTGAATAATAAATACATGAGTGATGACAAATTGAATAAATTGGCTGCTAAAATTGTCAAGGCTGAAATACTTGGTGATGAAAAACTTGTTGTTGAACTTAAATCTAAATTAGAAGCTGCGAGGGAATACCGCAAGCAAAACCCTGATGCAGGTAAAGAAGATGAGGATGACAGAGTAATGTTGATATCTACAAGCTCGTCTGGCAACAGCAGGCCACTTGCTAGCAGTGAAAAGGGAGACCCTAGGAGTAAGAGTGGTAAGAGAAAGGCAGAAACTCATACTTCTGGTGAAAGGACAAAGTACTTTGGAGATGATGACAAGTATAATTTGGCACAAATGGTAAGGTTATTTTCAGTGTTTGTTTATTATTTGCAGTGTTTTTATCTAGCAGTTTTTTGTTAGAATGTATTTAATTCTTATTAAATTTCAGTTTCAACAAGAAAAATATGGAAATAATTATAATGATGAGGCTGAGTTTGCCAAACTGGCTGCTAAACATAAAAATCCTAATGACGATATTGAAGACATTTTCATGGATAAAATATCAAGGAACAAAGACGCTGCAAAGGAAAGTGAAAATGAGAAACAGCAGGCAATCAGCCAGCATGTTAAAATGGAAAAGACTTTAGAAGGATGTGAACATTGTGTAGATTCTAAGAACATGTTGAAGCATCTCATGGTTAGCTGTGCAAACAAAGTATATGTAGCACTGCCTGCACGGAAGTCTTTCATTAAAGATCAGTGTATAATAACTACCGTTCAGCATGCTACTTGTGTAACAGCCTTAGATGAAGATGTTTGGGAGGAAATAATGGTAAGTGTTTCATTCAGAAAAGACAAAAGTTAGTCTCAATTTATTCGTTCATAGGTTCTAGATTCATGACAATATGGTTTGTTTTTCAGAATTATAGAAAAGCTCTAACACAGTTCTACAATTCTCAAGGCATGGATGTAGTGTTTTATGAAACGGCAACTAAATTGCATAAACACCCACATATGACAATAAACTGTGTGCCTCTACCTAGAGATATAGGTGACGTGGCTGCTATATATTTCAAAAAGGCCTTACTAGAGTGTGAAGCAGAATGGTCTATGAATAAAAAAGTTGTGGACTTGAAAGGAATAAATATAAGAAGAGGGATACCAAAAGGGTTACCATATTTCTGGGTTGATTTTGGCATGGATCCTGGGTATGCTCATGTTATTGAGGATCAACAACTGTTTCCACTAACCTTTGCTGAGGTAAATATTTTTTTATAATAACAAAAGCCTATGAGGCTGCATTTAATGTTTACTTAATTACAATATGCCTTCCAAACTTGATGTTGATACAATCATTTGATTTTTCAGGAAGTTATTGCTGGGATTTTGGATTTAGACCATACCTTATGGAGAAAACCACAGAGAGAGTATGGAGATGTACAGAGAAAAAAAGTATTGGACTTTGTTAAGGAATGGAAACTTTTTGATCCTGTTAAAAATAAGGATTAACTAATTGTTTATAACTTTTTTCTAATTACTTTGAATACATAATGATACAAGAACCCTGTTTGCTTTTGAATTTAGTTGGAATCCCACTAACTGCTGTACTGATTGGCTGCCTTATGTGTTTGAGATTACTTATAAAATCCAATCCGCCTAGCATAATTCCAACTATGTTGGGTCAACTTCCAGTCTAACCAGTATTTTACTTGGAGTGACTGCCTATCTGACCTGCAGAACCCAGGTACAGTCCAATTCAAACTTTATGGTGGTTCAGAAGTGTGCTACTGGGTACTCAACACAGTCAATGGGTACTCAACACAAATACAGTCAATGGGGGTAAGCCCCATTGACTGTATTTGTTACTGAATGAATGTTCCGAGCCACCATTAATTCAGGCTGTAGAGGGCTGACTGGGTTGTGGTACCAATATAATTAATAGCTTTAAATCAAGAAGTTTTCAAAACAAATAGTTATTAAAACAACCAAATTGATATTGCTAAATTTTATAATATCTATTTATTTTGTTATGATTTGTCCTCTTCTTTCAACATTTCCTCTATTAGTTTTTGTCTTTCTGCTGCTTGTCTCATTTTTGTTAGAACTAGGGATTCATAATCTCTATCTGAGATCACAGATGGACCAGTTACCTCCTTCTTAGTGGTTAATACTGGTCTCTCATTCACCCATTTTAATTCTAAAGGGTTATCTGGCAAACCTGGAAAATAAATAGACCAAATTATTAAAAGCAGACTAAATTGTGCTTTACTGATACAAAAAGTGAAACAAAGCAAAAAGCATAACTAATGAAGATGTAGCAGGTGGTATTCCGTAGTTTCTACCTACATGTCTGTCATGGGAATTTATGTATGCCTGATAAAAAAAAATATTTAAAATAAAATAATGAGCAAGTAAATTCACTTTTCCCCACGCACAATGGTCCACTCAAAGGACTAAGTGCGGAAACCAAAACCCCATAGCATAGAACATAGAATTCACTTTTCACTTCTATTTACCTTTCTCAAGTTCTAGAGCCAGTTCTGAAGCTTCTTTACTTGCAAATTCCACCAAAGCACTCCCTTTTTTCTTTGGAGATATAATTAAGGCTACAATATCGCCATACTTCTTCAAAAATCTTCTAAGAGTTGCTTCATCATAACCACCATTGCTTGCGTCAGTCTTGTCTGCTTTCCATTTTATCTTAATTCTATTGAGACTGGAATCCCACACAGGCTGAGTCATGCGACCCATGGTTTTTTGTATCTCCTCTTTCATTCTTTGCTGTTCTTGTATTAATAGTCTGTTGCCTTCTCTCTGTAGTCTCTCGATTTCAGCAGCTAGCTTTTGTTCATCTGTGAGGTTAGCACTGCCCGACCCGGCTTCTCTTTCTCGCCTTTCCAAATCCTCCTTTAGTTTTTGTCTCTTACTATCTAACTCTTGATGCCGAAGTTTTGCCGCAGCCTTAGCTTTTAGTACTTTGTCATATGCGGCCCTAGCTGACACATCTGTTAATATTTCTAATGCTTGCGATAAGGAGTGGAAAGTCTCGGCAGCTTTTGGATCGTCAGGATTTTTATCAGGATGGCATTTCAATGCTTTCTTTCGGTACGCTTTTTTGATCTGAAAACATAATAATATGTGTTGAAACACAAAAGGGAGACGAGAGATGCTATGAATATAAAAGGAATTGATATTAAGGAAGAGATAATAAGTATATTCGGAATATAAATACCTCTGATTCTGTAGCAGTTATTAGAACGTCGAGTAATGCGTATAAATCAACATCTTCGATATTTTTGGGTGCCATGTCGTAAAAAGTTTCTTGACTTCAATATTGAGCACACTTTTCAAATTTAATTTCTCTATTTATTATAAGAATTATGTAGTATTATCAATAAAACACAAGTTAACAAGTTTTGCATTTCACAACAAAGAGACATTTCTCTGAAATTGACAATGACAATCTCACTGACAGTTACGAATCCTCTACTATAAATATTCTAAATAACTGTGTCTATCTGTTTGTCTTTTACCAGTTCAATTTTTGTTTTTAACATTTTAGTGAATTATGTATTTAGAATCGTGGAGAAATCATTCCAAATATGTTCCGGACATAACTTCCATCTAATATTGCGCCAAGAATATCTGCATGCGACTCAATAGATGCGTCAAATGCGGAGTAGGACACAAAACTGCAGACTGCCCTAAGACAGATGTGCTCGAGTGACAATCTTGCTAACTATAAAGGCTGTCAGGTCTACTTGGAGATCTCGTCAAGAAAAATAAACTAAAATAGAAACATCCTCGTCTACCTTCTTTGAAAAACGAGCCAAACGAAATGAAACCTACTGAACCACAAGGTCACCACAGAAAAACGTTATTACCACCTGCCAATGCCACCTAATACCACTTAAATCCGTGATACGAGAAAATACTCTGGATTGATATAGTCTGATATTTAAAAAGAAACAGATGCAGCCCTGACACTGAAACTGAAAACAACCCTCAACAATGTCGCATTCTACAAATCTAATAAAATAATCTGAAAACATAATTATTTAACAGCTAGGTACTCTCCAAACCTACTGACGAGCGTTATCTCTAAATTAGGTACATTCATAGCGCCCTTCGTTGTGTTCCGCGGTTCTCCAGAAATGACGAGATCCACAAATAGCATGACGTTCCCCTGACTGAAATTAACAAATTCAAAAAAGGTGAAAAGGCAGAAAGCTCGACTGCCTTTCCATAGCACGCCTTTTTGTGGTCTAGAAAGACTAGGGGCCAACTCTACTAACAAAATTAACTATAGTAAATTTGTTCAAAAATCACAATAGAACCGCAATTGAATCATGGCTTTTACTGTTTTCTCATTCTACTAATGCACAACGATACAATTATTTTTATTGGGTGGGACGTTATCAAAAGTCTTTTCCCACTCTGGGCGGAGCGGTATCAGACTTTTACTGCCTACATCCCACCCGAGCCTTGATTGTCTGCGCCAACGGGCCACGGTAACAAATCCATGAACCTGGTAAGTATCGGTCCACGCGGACCCCTTAAATTTTTGCTGACATTGCGGCACGCGTGGAATACAACGCGCCGTGTACCCGGGATTGGTCCTCACCGGACGGAGAGCTAGCCATTGGTCGCCATCGGCAAGCCCACGCCTGTGGTGGCCGGGAGTCCACGATTGACTCCCGACGCCCAGGGCGTCTCCTCCTGTGGCAGCTAGGGGCGTGAGGGCGCAGAGACTGCCTCTCCCTCACGCGCTCCGCCTCCTCCTTCACGAGCATTACTGCTTTGCAGAAGGAGGTGATGGCTTCCCATATCCTTCCGCTCCGTACCATGGCCTACAGGGTCGGAGGTGAGGGATCGTTGCTACCACCACCTCAAGGATACGGTGGTGCCCCAGGCAGAGCAGACCTCCACAGTATACTCACCGTGTCCTCCAGGCGATCCACATAATGGTGACCCGGGCGTTTCCTCCCGCCTTATACGGAACAGGAATCTCCCGAAGCAGCCCTGTCCGGTGAAGATCTATGGAAGATGGAATGAGAAGACGGCGTGGCGCCTCTTGAGCCACTCCTCAAAGAGGGGACTTAACGCCGCAATTGTACGGTTAATTTATTTTACTATAAAAAAAGTAAGGAGTAAACTCCAAAATTACTTCATATTTACAAGAGAATTCAGTAACATAGGTCTTAGCAGATAAGGAGGATAGGTGATGTAAGGAGATGGTGGCTTACTGGAAAAGGAAATAGGCTACTTCTGGAGTTTACTCATTTTTTTTATGAAGAAGAATCGATTTTCATATACATATAAGCAGGCGCGGTCTGAGGGGTCCGAGAGGTCCCCAAAGAGTCGAGAGCCTGAATGATACACTCCAGTTTTAAGTAATTTGTGGTCTTGCATTCAAAATTCGCTTGATACTTGACCTTTTTTTCATAGACAGACCAAGCAAATAATTCCCGGGTCTTTTGGAATGATCAAAAGAAAATCTAACCTATCCCAGCGTGAGCAAAAATGTTCGAGCTCCCTACGCTCGCTCTTACATTCATAATTCTCCTAGTTGCCTGAACTTTCCTGGCATAAGTCGACGATGTAACTCCTAGTTGTTTTTGAATACATCAAACAAAACTGAACCTAAACGAGGAGAGTAATTAAAATTTTCGAGCTCACTTTGCTCGCCTTTGCATTCAACAATTTCATAGTATTGCTTGGTAGTTACTAGGGCTATTCTGGCATAAGGCGACAATCTATTTCTGTTTAAAAACATAAAAAAAACTAACCTGAACGAGGCGGGTTAGGGTTGTTAAAATTTTCGAGCTCGCTTCGCTCGCTCTACCATTAATCATTCTCATGGTTGGCAGGGATATCCTAGCAAAAAGTCTACAATGTAACTCCTTATTCTCTTTGAAAATAAATAACAAAAACTAACCAGAATGAAGCGGGTTATTAAAATTTTCGAGCTCGCTCCACTCGCTCTTCCTAGTCTAATGCTGTTCTAATGCCGATTATCTATTTTCAATACCTCCTCCCGCATGTAAAAACGGTGTCCCTGAATACTGATACAGGATGATGATAATTTGGGCACGCCACAATTGCGGCGGTAAGTCCCCTCTTTGAGGAGTGGATAGAGAGGCGTCACGGCGTCCTCACCTTCCGCCTGACGCAGGTTCTCACCGGGCATGGGTGCTTCGGTAGGTTCCTGTTCAGGATAAAGCGGGAGGATACGTCCGGCTGTTTCCATTGCGAGGATCGTCTGGAGGACACGGTAGAGCATACGGTGGAGGTGTGCCCTGCCTGGGCGGAGCACCGCCGTGTCCTCGTGGAGGCGATCGGCGGCGGCGACCTCTCGCGTCCGGCCCTGGTGTGAGCCATGGTACGGAGCGAGAGGGAATGGGAAGCCACCTGCGAAGCAGTAATGCTCGCGAAGGAGGAGGCGGGGTGCGTGAGGGAGTGGCAGTCACTGCGCCCACACGTCCCTAGCCGCCGCAGGAGGAGACGCCCCGGGCGTCGGGAGTCGATTGCGGACTCCCGGCCACCGTAGGTGGCGAGCAATGGGTAGCTCGCCGCCCGGTAAGGACCAGGCTCGGGTCGACGGCGCGTAGTGTTCCACGCGCGCCACAAAGAGATGTCAGCAGTGCTGAAGGGGTCTGCTAGGACCGATGCCTGCCGGGGTCGCGTGATTGTTCGAAAGAGATACCGTGACCCTGGCACATGGGCAACAGATGGAACACGGGTGGGTTTTAGTCAGTAAAAGCGCCCTCCCGCTCTGCCCAGTGCGGGAGAAGTCATTTGATGATTTCCCATCCTGAAAAAAAAAAAAAAAATATGTACATAAAATCACGTCTTTGATTCCTGAAGGGTTAGGCAGGGGAGTACCTATCTATGGTAATCCGAAATTTCACCAGTTACCTATAAGTCTCATGTCATATTGGGTGAGCCTACTGCCAGCTACCGGGTACAGATTCAGACTCCGGGTTGCTTCTGAGAAATTCCTGATGGAAAACCCAATAACACTAACCGACCTGGGAATTGAACCCGTAACCTCAAGCTCAGCAGTAGCACTTGCCACCACTAGAACAAGGTGTACCTCCCTAAAAGTATTACTCAGCACTCATGGTGAGTGGTGACCCCCCCAAAATCTTGGGCGCCTGCATATATTCTGCATATATTCATGCAGAATATATGCAGGCGCCCCCAAAATATATGCAGGCGCGGTCGCACCTGCATATAAGCCCAAGGTATGAAATTTATGAGGAGTAAAATCAAACTTTCTCCATTACGTTCCTTTACGTTATGCGTTATGTTATGTTTACTTACTTAGAATTTAGATAATTATTTTAAAATCGTTCGTACAGAGTAAACTCCAGCCATGTGTTGGGGCTGACACACAGAATTTTCAAAAATAATCCCTACAGGTTAACGAGAAACGAGATAAACGGTTTGAATGGAAAGTATTTCTTGGTTTTTATAAGGATTCTAAGTTTCATATTTTTTGTGAAGGGGTAAAATAAGTGTTTAATTTTAACCGACTACAAAAAGGGAGGAGGTTCTCAATTTTTTTTGTATTTATGTTAGTTCACGGTATTGGCTGAAAAGGTTAAAATAAAAAGCAGCATTAATACGGATATACCTTGGTTAGGACATAGGATACTTGTGTCCGTATTTATACCGTCTGGATAATTTCCGACAAATCCAGGAGGCGATTGAAGCCACGTGCAAAAATTAGATTATCATAAACAATTTATCAGAGTTTTAGCACACTGAAGTCTGGACACTGGTCTTTTGAGTAATGTTATTTTTTGAGGGATGCCCAAAACATTTAACTATTAGTCGAATTTGAAATACCACAGATGTTATTTCTTTCAACGTTTTCATAAATCATCTGTTTCATAACCTCTTTCTTTTAGTACATTTCAGCTGACAGTTATTACTTTGTTATTATATTTCAAAACGTTTTATTTTATGAGAATCCTAATAAAATACTTTCATAAAAGTACTTAAACGAGAACTATTAATATGTTTTCAAATTGTTTAAGTAAGAGTTTTTTAGATTTTTTTTTCATATGCTTATTTTACTTAAATTGCGCCTGTTTCATTTACAGCTGTGTAATATATTAATATAACCGTATTTTCAGAACACCGTGCGCTTATTCGCAGTGTGCCATTGATACGATTTAATTCTACTGCCACAGAGCCTGTTGCATCGCCTGTATCTGAAGGTAAATATTACTTTAAATTGCTAAAAAAATCAAATGATTTTTCTTGGAGTTACATACTCAATTCCTATTTAATTATTAGGTTATTAACAGCTATTACGGCTTAAATGTATAAAGACGAATAATATTAATCTCTGTACTGTGTGTAATTGGTCTATATCTGTATCGGAGTTGTGAAGAGCAAGAAATGCCTGCATAAGTTGGCTACCCAATTCGCTGAAGTTTTTAGTAGGTAAGCCTTGTGTACAGCCCCTAAGACGACCCACTGACCTATTTTTTAAATTCAAGAAAACTTAAATCTACTGCTGTGGTCAGGCTGGCTATTTAAACCCTGGAATTATGAAAGACATTGTAAAACACTCAGGTAACTCATGGCTGTTTTCATTTTATTTCCAGATCAAGCGGTGAAGAAGCAGATTTTGGAACATCCAGATTATTTTAGTGTCCATAACTTATTTACAGTCAAAGATTTATTTGATGCAAGAGTTCACTATGGACACAAGGAGGGTTCACTAAACGACTACATGAGACCATACATCTATGGATCTAGACTAGGTCATTTAATATTTGATTTAGACATAACTGCAGAACACTTACGGAAAGCACTCAACTTCACAGCACATATTGCATACAGAGGGGGGATCATTTGTTTCTTTAACAGAAATGCCCTGAACTCACACTTGGTTGAAAGAACTGCACAAGAATGTGGAGAATATGCACACACAAGATTCTGGAGAGGAGGAATTTTCACAAATGCAAATCATCAATTTGGTGCAGTCACAAGGTTGCCAGATTTATGTATATTTTTAAACACACAGAATAATATTCTGAACCAACATACAGCTGTTAGAGACAGTGCTAAAATGTTGATACCAACTATAGGTGTGGTTGACACTAATTGTAACCCCAACCTGATCACCTACCCAGTCCCAGGTAACGATGACACTCCAGCTGCCATAGAACTATACTGTAAATTATTTAAAGCTGCCATAGGTAGAGGCAAAGAAGAGAGAATGAAATTTTTACAAGAAAACAACTAAAAGGTTTGTTTATTAGGAGAAAGTGTAATTAAAATAGTTATTAAAAATATAATGTTTTATTTCAATATAACTGGTTACTAAAATATGTATCACATATTGGCACATACAACTTACAAGTGCCTAAGGATTAAATAATCATTTATGATAAGTGTCCCAAAATTTTATTCACCATTACATTTTTAAAACAAAGTGAATGCCATTGTTGTTATGAAGTGGTGCACTCTAAATATTATTTACATTGATTTCTCGAACTTGGAATTTTAAAATAGCAATAAAAATCATAGCAGAATAAACAATAACAATCAAATAACAAACATATATTCTTAGGTATTATTACTGGTATATTTAATCTTAAAAGCAGGACGATATTCAACTAAGTTCTTACTATGTATGTATCTGGAATCATTCTAAAATTTTAAAAAGGACACTCAGAATAATTAAAAAGACTCTGAATAAAGTTTTCAATTAGGTATATAAAAATAGCAAAAATATTTTATAAGCATGCCATAACTTGTTAATTGTATGTCTAATTTGTTCAGCTTTTATTCTTGTGGAACTTAGTTGTACATACTAGGAAATAAGATATTTAAAAGCTACAATACAAGATCATTTCTTTAAAATGTGTTTTGGTTTCAAGATTGATCTACAACGGTCAGAAAAGTAAACAGTTGGATCTTTTTGGGTATATGTGCATATATTGGGTAAGTTGATCTAGTGTAGTCATCATCTGTTCAATTTGATCTCATTGATCTCTCTGTGTATAGTAGTATTTAGGGCTAGAGACAAAATAGACATAAGCCTGTTCATAGTCAACCCAGAAGAACTTTCCTCATCATATGAGGATGAGAATTGTAGTCCACCTCGCGACTCTCCCAGCTTCCAGTGATGCACTTAGAACTGCACAGGTACTGCAGAAGCGGAATGCGGTATTTTCCACAGAAGTCAACGAACTTTATATGCTCCACGCGGTTGTCGAAAAAGACACCTGCAATTAGAAATGGTTTTATCACACTCTTAACAACATAAACTATAGCTAACTTATTGGTCAATAAGATTCGCAGAACGAAGCCACATACAAGTAGGTAGTTTTATATAAACGCTGCAGTCCTCAGCCACACTATAGATAGACTTGATTGTGACCGATTTAATGGAGGCATTGGCAAGGCCATTTTGTCTTGATACAATGCTGCTTGATTGCTGACATCCTGCCCAATCACCAGCATACAGTTTATTGTTCCTTGAGAGTTCGTAAATTAGGTTTCGCTGCATGTTTTATGACCTTTCCACTTGAGAATAAATACCACAACTGGGAGCATTCGAATTTGATTTCCACTGATAAATACGTATATAGTGGCATCTTGTCACTCTAGATAACATACTGCAAGATATCTCTGCCGTTCCCGCCTGTTAATGGGAGCGCGAAAATATGAAACGTGCTTTCTCCACGAGCGTACGAGCGTATTCACCTACTTCAAATATAATCGGAATAGGTAGGTATGTGGAATAATAATAAAAGCATCGACTGGCTTCGTGTCCGACTCGCATTAATTGGCTTCAGTGGCTGTTACGGAACACATAAGCCCAGACCCATTGATTAGGTAGGTATGTACCTACATACCTACCTAATCAATGGGTCTGGGCTTATGTGTTCCGTAACAGCCACTGAAGCCAATTAATGCGAGTCGGACACGAAGCCTATGGGGCTGGTACCTAAACCTATCACGTAATGTTGAACATTTTATGGGAAATGAGAGAGCTAATTTGCCTAATTTCAGTTTTCTATCAATTCACCCGCAACCTCAACCTCAAGGCATTCGATATTTACAATACCCAATCTCATTGGTGAAATGGTGACCGGACCTATAATACCTAAGGTTCAATTCTGAGAATTGAAAAGATTTTACCGTATTAGCTACTATTAGGCCGACATGCAGTATTGGCAAGGTCATAAAAATTATTAAGCCAGTAAGACTACGACTTAGGCTTTACGACCAGAGGGGTAATTGCGGAACTTTTTATCGGTAGGAATTGGTTTAATATTCATAGTTAAACAACATTCATTGCGTTATTTATGTTACTGAGCCGACAATTTATTCGAACAAATGACGCAATGGTTTAGAAATAATCTTCAATCCCATTCAGATTCTGATAAATTGTGCGTTTCGCAATTAGGGTGCTGGTTTCCTAATTGATACGAAAAAGAGTGCTCTGCAAAACACTGTATCTACTTAATTGCGATTTGCACTTGAGAGTTTTAAAGATTCAATTCTTTCTTACTTAATGATCTACATTCTGCCAGTCGCCTGCTGTGACTATTTACTGAAAACATGTTAAAATATCTTAGATCGAGACTGTTACCTTTGCATTTGGGATTAACACAGCATTGAGCAGCTCCGAGATATCTCATCAAGGTGAACGGCACTTCGCCAGCCCGGATCGGGATCTCATGGAGTTTGATAGTGCGACCAGCTAGTTCCAATAAAGATGGCGGCTGCAAAGTCATATCTCTGACAAACCTCACTACGAGGGGGTTGTCGCGAAGACTCAACTGTAAAATAATAAAATTTAGTGTCACGGTATCATATCTTTATCCATTTGCATTCTGCAGGTACCTTCGTGTTTTTCCTTTATAGGAGTCATTAGTAGCAACTGCAAGACTTTTGAGCAGGTGTAGTCATTGGATGCCACCACCAAATTCGATCGTAGGAATGGACTTAAGACGTTTATCCATTAACTATTCCTCATAAATTAATTGGGTGGTTGCAGAGAGCAGTAATTACTTCGACGAAACTAATTTAGATGATTGGCGGGTAACCTATGATTATGCAACTGTTTAAATACCTATTTACAATATTCAACAGATAAATAAAATTGTGTCACGTATTTTAAACATTGTATGTATGCATGTAAATAACCAATGAGTCACCTGTTGTGTGAAATAACAAGATTATAGATTGTCATTCAGACGACATGTATCGGTGAATATACCTAATACGTTAGGCTGCGGGAAATAGAATAATATCTCATGGATTTATCACATATACATTCCACAATCTTTAAAACAAAAAAACAAAGCTACTGTGCAGTATACCTAACTATTGTTTAAAAAAAACATGAGGTATTTTTTAAACAATAGACATGAGGCTGCCTGCAGGCGTGCGCTTGAGGCGTTGCCCAATTCTAGGACATCGTATAATGCTCTGTGTTAAGTTAGGCATAGGTACTGGTACTTAATTTATGTTAGATAAAAAATTTGTATATTGACGAAATTTACCTACAACGAAAAGACTATAACAAAAATATTTCATAATAATAAAATGGTAGGTATAATGATAAAGCAATCGCAAAACAGAGCTGAAAAAATAGATTTTTCGTCGCTTATTTCTCAATATTTTGATAGTAAAATATTATAATATTTTTATGAAATAACTAGCTTCTGCCCGCGACTTCGTACGCGTCAAATTTTTCTCCCCTGACCCTTCCCGTCGCATCGAATTGCCTGCCAGTTTTCGTTCATTTTTCGTTGCTGCTCCGCTCCTTTTGATTGTAGCGTGATGTTATATAGCCTATAGTCTTCCTCAATAAATAGGCTACCCAAAACAAAAATATTTTTTCTATTCGGACCAGTAGTTCCTGAGATTACCGCGTTCAACCAAACAAACAAACTCTTCAGCTTTATAATATTATTAGTAATTAGTAATTAATTAGTATAGATTAGAAAGGAAATTTAACTATAGAGACGAGTCAATCAACTTAGCTTATCGCAGTCCACTGCTGGACATAGGCCTCTCCCGCTGCGCCAAACCACCCTGTCCTCCTCACCCCTCTTAGCAGTTAGCTGGTTTACTTATCCTGGATCTAGACAGTCATCGTTGCGACATTGTTGCAGAAAGACCTGAACTGTCCAAATTTCTATAGAGTCCAAGGCTTTCTCTTAGTTCATAAATGCCATACACAGCGGCTGATTGTACTCCTGGGTCTTTTGTATGTACAATTTACCGAACAGTATGGGTGTGGTCTACGGCGCTGAAGCCTTTTGGAAAACCGGCTTGTACTGGTGGCTGGCACTCGCCAAGAGACAAAAACTTATTCCATTCCACTAAGCAGTGCATGTATTTTTTGATTAATGAATACCGCATTATTACAATTACATACCTACTCTTATTTTGGCGGTCATTCGTTTCAACTAATATCAGCATCGCTGTTTTGAACCATAATATTTATTACCGTGATGCGCCCTTATCAAATTTTAAACAATTGCGTCTTACTAACAATAGCAAAGATCACACATGTAGGTCTCCAGAGAGAGATCCGTCTACAGTTAATCGTAAATGCGGCGCGCAGGACTCGTCATTAAAGACAATCCATAGATCTTAATGTAAGTGGTTGGTTTGTTACCCTGCCAGGGTCGCGAGATTTATTCGAAAGAGATACCGTGGCCCTGGCATATAGGCAAGTTGCCTATATGCCAGGGCCACAGTTTCAGGCCTTCAGTTGCCTAAGGCAACTGAAGGAACACGGGTGGGTTTTATTCAGTAAAAGTCTGACACGCCATCCCGCTCCGCCCAAAGCGGGAGACGTCATTGGATGATTTCCAATAAACAAAAAAAAAAGAAAAAAATATTTGTTACTCACCTCTGTCAAACATCTTAGTTTGATTATTTGCGTAGGCAAAGTTTTCAATCTGTTCTTGTGGATCAACAATGAGCGTAGTTGATTCAATCTAGCAATGCTCGCCGGTAGTTGTTCTATTAGGTTGTCGCTCAAAACTAACGCTTGAAGCCCAGTCAAATGTCCAACGGACTCCGGGACTTCGAGAATTTGGTTACCTCCTAATGATAGAATCTGCAAACTGTGGAACATACAAAAATTAGGGTTAGGGAGGACAAATCTAGTATTAATACTCATATTGGCTTAATTTGGATCGCTTGATTCGCAGACTTCGAATAAGTATTCAATGAGTGAAGGGAAGGTACAGACGGCAGCACATAAAGCTACTACAATCTGTCAAATAATAAATTTTCAACTTTATCGCCAAAGTATTAGGTGCAATATTGATTGGGAAAACTTTACTATTTCGGGTAGCTTGATGTGCTGGCTGTACCTACTACCTACTTATTTGCCTGAACACCCAAAAATTGGTATGTTGCACAGAAGTTATGACCCACCCAAAGACATTCCATCATTTACAACCTAGTTATTAGCAAAGTGACGACATTGAAACAGTAGGTCATTACATTATGCTGCAAAAAGGGGAACTAGAAAAAAAGCGAAATAAAAATAAGATTTCTTCGGACAGACACGTTTGACTTTTACCGAAACTTATGGCTATTGGGTACGATATACTTAGGTAGATACTCAATACGTATTCAATTAGCGAACTGCTTTTAGGATAATAGATTCAAATCGGCACTTTTGGCGCAGTGGTAAGCAATCGGTGTTTGCTCTAGTTCGCAGGTTCGACCTCGCAAAAAACAAAATATTTTAATGGCCTACAGATAGTTGTTCCGGGCGGGGTATTTGTGCATGAGGTGTTTGTATATGTGGAAAAAATTTACACCTACAAGAGAAATTCCTGAATTTCATGATAGGTACATTGTTTTGGGATTTTACCTCATTCAAAGCGACTATTCCCGATTTTGGTAATATTTGATTTCGGCTCCACTCATTTTAACACATAACATAGATTGCAAGATATCTATGTACAGGCATAATATACACGTACTATATTTTAGCCATTTTGCAACGTCTAGCCACGGAATAAACGATAACAAACTTAGTATATTTATATTTTATCTATAAGTATGTCGTCAGTCGGCAGAGATGTAGCGCTATCATTTTGCATATAATGGCATGATACAGCATTTTGATACCCAGAGAAACTGTAGTGTTTGTCTGTTTGAACCGAATGATAACAAAAATTATATCAGTTTCGACATGATATGCGAAAATTGCTGGCAACGACGCGCGAAGTAGACCGGATAATGAAGACATTATTTTTATTTATGGACATAGGTACCTTATTGTCTTGTTTCTTTAATATATCATAAGCTGTAAAAACGCTCTGTATTGGAAGATGTTAAATTAAAACAGGACGTCATTTTGCATAGTAATTAAGTGGGAGTTAAACGTAGTTTTGTTTAATTACTGAAGTGGATTGTAAAATATGTAGGTAGGTTTGTCCACAATGACCCGTAGGTAGGCGATTAGACAAAGAGCTTCGATGTTTAATGTTTATAAATTCGCGATTGTTATTATGAGAAGATAGTGCGAAGCGTAGATATAAGTAAACCTATAACACAGGTACACAAAACATGGTAATGGGTGCAACAAGTGACAAGAGGTTTAGTCGGATAAAGTTTTTGAAATATAAACAAATGAGTAATATTCACCTGTTAAGTTTCCATATGTCCTTTGGTATATTGACTATGTTGTTACCACCTAAGTAAAGATACCTAAGAGATATTATATCTAAAACTTGCTCTGGAAAGAAGTTCAGCTGATTTCCGCTCAAATTAAGCTCTCGCAGTGAGCACTTATTACTAAAAAACGATTTGGGAAGCGATTCATTCGTGAGTTGATTGTGTTTTGCTATCAACGATGTTAGCTGACAATGTTTGAAGATATCGGGGAGTATCGTCAGCCTGTTGTTACTCACATCTAATATCTTCAAGTTGCTAAACCTGTTTATCGTCTCAGGCAGTGCCTTTATCCTGTTGTTATAGAGGAGTATTATCTCGTAATTTTCTGCGCAATCCTTCTCGTCAACAATGCCTTTTAGTTCCGATGATACGCTGAACGTTTCCAACAGTTGACTCGACAGATCGAGGGTTTTCTGCTCCCTGGTGTCACTGTCACAGCTATCCGATGTATAACATTCCATTTTTTCTAACTGCGTCGCGATACGTCGGTCTTGGTATCATTTGATGTTGTGCAGTGGATTAAAATCACATCGTACTGGTATGACAGCCGCTAGCGGACCGCTCGCCTCCTACGCGGCGCACGCGCAACTACTCATGAGAGCGATAGCGTCTGCGTACATATGTATTCAACATGATTAAAACTTCCCACTATCGTAAATGAAGTAAATAAACGCTTGATGTACATTGCGTGGCCTACATAGATGGTAATTTTTATACAGCCTGAATATCGCCCGTTTGCGCGCAATGTATCAATCCATTTAAATGAGAATCGGATTTTAACAGACTCAGTGTTTTGAATATATTGGAGCCTGCTGTGTTACATAATGTAACGCAATAGGTTGATATTGAAGGACCTGACCCCAAAAATGTAGTCCTACTAAAACAATGGTCACACTAACATTTATGTACTTAGATACAGTTGAAAGAAAGTGTTGGTAAGAAAAAAATATATATACTCAGTGTCAGGGAGCTGATAAATGTGTAATTGGTGTTTTTTAATGAAGGATTAAGACTACCATTAAACTGGACATTCAGTTTTTAGAAAATATAGTGCTAAAATGTAAACTCGGCTTTAGCTTTTATAATTATTTACTCGCTTCTTTACACCACATTGTTCAACACAAGAGTGGGTGACTGATTTGAAGTTTTCAATCAATATCAAATCAACTTCAGTACTTTGTGTATAACCCGTTCTTGGTGTTATGGAACTACTTAGGAGTAAAGCCGTTTATTTCATCATAAAGTGCAACCGTGAACGTAAGTGTGAAACCGTGATGTTGTTATTTTTGCGAAATCTTAAAAACTTTATAAAATTATTTTTGGTAACACTATCGAGAATATCACCATTTACATTTGACTATCATGGATGATAGTCTGTGGCGCAACTGTTTTACCGAATGAGCTAGCGAAAGAATCTGTATTACCAATAGGTGGCGGTGTAAAGCGTTTACGTGACGTCACCTTCGTACGTTCAGTAATCGAAGGTCCGAGTGAATGCCGAAACTAGCCGAACGAGCGAGTACAAGTCTGAAGAAACTAAAATCTGTCGTACACTTTAGTGATGTAAATTTTGAAAAATTAACAAAATGATATTGTAAAACCGTAATAAGACAGTCTTATTTTGATTTCAATTGTATCTTAGTGATATTGTTTTGACTATACCATCCTTAACTTGTATTTCGTCGGCAAAGTGAGTTCAGTGCGAGTGCAAGGGTGGTAACGAGAAATGTGAAGCATCTATGAAGTTCAGGATTCTAACGCCGTTTATTTTATACCTATAATAATGAGCGGACGCCCTAGGACCACGTCATTCGCCGAGGGCAGCAAATCCGTTCGAAAGACTTTCGATAATCAGCCACCGAAACCACCTCTTGGAGGCGTAAAAATCAGTAGTAAGTACCTACCACCTAACCATTCTTTTGTCGGCCATCGTGATTTCTTACGCCTGTGACGTATTTCGATACTGACAATTTTAAAAATGGCTGCAAACTGCCACAAACTCAACTTATAAGCACGTAATTCACCTAAATTTTGTGAGTTAATCAATATCGACAGCATTTTATGTCCGCAGTATTTCAAAAATGGCCACAGGCGGTGCTTAGCCTCTGCCACATAAGCCTGGCGTGTGACAGATAAATCGTGTCAAAATATCTATTGGAGGAGAAATGCGTCGTATTCTAGATTATCTCTCGGATATTTCGTGAAATTGTTAGTTCTAATTTTTGTTTTCTATCATCTCGAATCCATTTCATATAATTCGCCTAGTTAAAGGAATTCATGTTTTATAGAAATTACTAATGAGTCTTTGAGGTTACTTGCTATCTATCATGACGTAATAAATGAGGGTTTTTTTGTATAAAACCAGTAGTCATTAATTACTTGATGGAATTTTGAACGTAATTGTTCCTCACCTGTACAAGGAGAAGGTCTTAGTTTCATTGGAGAGCTGTCATGAGTGAAGGATAGTGTATCATGCTGTTGTTCCACATCAGTTCCTCAGTCCTTGCTGTTTTACTATCAAGAACTTATTCAGTTGTTATCCAATTCATTTGCATAATGTTAATCTGTTAGATTCTTTCCATTACATCCATGTTGGAAGGGGAGAATCTTGTGTGTTCCTTTACTCCAGATTATTGATCAGCTAACTTTCTTGTCAAGGAATGATATATTGTAAAGATTGCATTTATATGAATTCTGTACTTAAATATAAATTATCATCACCATTAACTTTACAAAAAAACAGTTCATATTTTTAAAAATATTTCAAACATAACCAAAAAACAATTGTGTATATTTCAAGTAGCGCATTTAAATAATGTTCAGGTCTAAAACTAGCTATTCCTAAATTTTTGGTATAAACTATGCATATTAATGAAGTGGAAGGGGAAAATTCTGGGAGGAATTTTAATTAGGTTTGAAGTTGTGGTTGATACATAAAAATATTATTTGATCATAATTCTTTATAACATAAATTTTGTTAAGCAATAATTGGGAAATATCTGGTTGACCGAGCTTTGCTCGGTATTTTTTGGTAAATTGTGTTTAAAATAATAAGTTTATGTTCAAGTTGATTATCGATAAAGTTGGTCATTGAAAACACGAATAAAACGACATTTATAAAAATGAATCCTAGCAAGATCAATTTATCGCCCCCGAAATCCCCTGTATACTAAATTTCATGAAAATCCTTGGAACTGTTTCCGAGATTAAAATTATATATATATATACAAGAATTGCTCGTTTAAAGGTATAAGATAAGAGTATGCTGAAATGTTTGACAGGTGACACATGAATTTATTATATTTTCTTAGTACTTACTACACATATAATTAATTTGAGGCTAGTCAGTGTGAATAGTTCTTAATTAATTATGATTAAGCTGAAAGTGTCTATACTCTCATGATTACCACTGAGGTATAACTAAGCAATAATTTCATTTTATCCATGAACATTAATGCATATTCTTTGTAACTGACATGGGATATCTAATATTGTATTCAACGTAAAACAGGATTCATATAATTTACTCCTATAAATAAGCATAATGAAAACATCATTTTAATTTTAATCTATTGTCAGGCAACACAATATAACATGCTACAGAGATGGAACATGTTTTTATTTAGTTTTTCCTAACTGAATTGTTTTTTTTTTTTTGAACAATCCAAGTGTTTTAATCATTAATAAAGTTACAAATTGGAGTCAAACAAAATTCTACAAGAGTAGTAAATCAAGATTAATAGTGGTGTATTGTGATTTTTGTTCAGAGTGCTTCGGTTCTTTGAGCACTTGGGCTTGGGGTAAGCAACATCATACCAGACCAAGATGAGTCTCCATATATTATATGGATTTCTTTCCATGTAATTAAGGACCAGTCTTATGTTAAATTTTAAATTAACCAATTCATGGCCCTAATTTATCTGTATTATGATAATAATGTGTGATTAATTTAAGAGGCACTTTTTTGTTATTTAAAGTAAATAAATAATAAAAAAATAACATATTTTTCTGGTTATTATATTTATGATGATACAAAATAACCAATCCTAACATTTATTATTTTTAAGGATTATTTCTTTCAAATATTAGCTGTCACTGGAGTTAACATGGGCCATTCTGAAGTTCCAACTATCTATAATGAGTACAAGCATTTCAAGTGGCATATGGCAAATAATCCCCTCGGGTTAAAGGCGAGTATGACTAAGGAATTGGGATTGGAATTTTTTAGTCTTACTCAGCTCATCCATGTAGACTTTGGACTTTAGAAGGAAATAAGTCTACAGATGTGATATCACACGATCTACGCAACCAATTCACCAGTCAGAATTGAACATTTGAAATGTGCACCAAATCGTTCTCGCAACAAAGCCATAATTTCACAGACTGTAGACACATAGTGCCGTCTTGTTGGTACCGAATGCCCTGAAGATGATGGGCTTAAATAGTTAGTAGCTTATTTCATGCAGCAAATAGTCTGTTACCACGGGGTGATAAGGGGCCATCCATAAATTACGTCACACAAATTTCATAATTTTTTTACCCCTCTCCCGTCCTTGTCACAGCTGGTCACATTTGTGAGACACCCCCTCCCCTGTGTGACGTCACATATTTTGCAATTTTACACCTAGACATTGAATTAAAACAGCAATTCCGAAATTACTTTTATGTCCATTTCCAAAAACTAATTTATTTTTTAAATAAAATCTACAACAAATCAAACATTTGAAAAAATAACAAAGCTAATTACTATATTAATGAAAGATACCAATTTAATGTATTGTTTCATAATCATAAGATATAAAAATGAAATAGCAGAATTAAAAAACGAACGACGTCATTCCCTCCGCGAAAGTCAACAAAGAAAGCATGTGGTGATACTGGGGTGAGTGTTTAACGAATAAGGTTAGAAATATTTTCAAATTTTTCTTTCATAGTTCATATTTCGTGTTTTAATAGTATTTCAAATATGTATATTCAATTTTAAAATGTGACGTCACAAAATTTAGGGCCCCTCCCACCCCCTTGTCACACAATGACACAATTCGTCGACCCCCTCCCCCCTCACATAATGTAAGCTGTTTTAGAAGTTACTTTATTTTTTAAGTATGAGCTAAGCATGAAACATATCTAAACTTTTTAGGCCTATTCTATCTCCATGTCCTTGGACTGCCCGGTACATTCATGGTGCCTCTGGCAGCTAATAATTTTGAAAGTGTGCATCCTACCAGTGCCACTACATAAAACTTAGTAGCTTTATCAACTAACCAAGATTGTCTTATTAAATTCAGTGCCAATATTGTAATAATGATAAAAGATTAAGATTACAAATACATTTTGTTTTATAACACTGTAAATATCCCCATGACAGCTATAAGTATGTTTTTTTTTTAAATTGATTAATTAATCTTACAGCACACAAAAGGTAGCACGCCATTATTATCACGTCGGTATTATGATTAAATATAAAAATAACCAAATAACTGTAACACTGACAACGCGATGCATAGTGTGAAAGCTACGCCTTTGTGATTAATAAATCACTAAGTGGTGGGGCCCTTCATGGTTAACACTTAGATTAGACGACCGCCACTTGTGCATTTTTAGTAACATAACGATCAACCTTGAGCCAGGGCTTTGAATAACGTTAAAAATTTGGTATCGTTACTTTCATCGGACGACGATAACGGTATTTTTAGAGGTAACGTTATGCTAGGTAACGATACTTCGCATACGTTTTACCGGTAAACTGACTTAACGTTATCAAAGATTTTACCGGTAAATGTAATGTTACCATCGCCCAGGGTTTGATAACGTTACCAAATGCATACGAAAAGTACCGTTAAATAACGTTATTTTCTTTCATCTCTTTCTTTCGTCTACATTCATGCAGTACTGGTTTAGTTGATCACGTTGGTATTCAAATCAAAAACACTTGCGCTGCACAACATTTTCGGAATTACGTACATTATTTTACTATATTAAAATGTCAAAAAGGATACGGAATTTTGCTCCAGAAACCGAAACGGACACAGAAGAATATTTTCGCCGTCATTGTAATGATAATAGTGGATATGATTCGGGATCCTGATGTAAATTAATCCTATACCTACCTAAATTTTTTTACCTTCGATTGCATGACATACGTCATATATTTTTCGCTCATATATCATATGTTTAATATTTGTGGCTTTGAGGTCTAGTTAATGGGCGGCAGTAAGGAGGTAATAGTTTTCGAGCGTTTGTGGGTTTATGGCTTATGATACACATGAGCAATTGTTATTTAGTAGTAGTTAGTTAGTTTAGTAGGAAGTAGAAGAGCAAACAATGTTCAGGGTGCTGATGTAAAGAGCACGTGGACGAAGGGATTAAAACTTTCAATGACACAGTATGTATAATATAGTAGGTAAATAAATGAACCAAATCAGGTAGTAATGGGCCAGGGTTTAATGAATAGATAAAGAAGATTATAGGGAAATGTAGCATCAAATTGAAAAGTTACGAGACTTCGTATATCGATTTATTAAAAACAAGTCTTAGTATAACTTAAAATACATAATTTGTTATTGAAATGGTTTATGATTAATAGACAGATTTAATGCTTACATTTTTTTCTAATTTGGTCACATTTCAAACAATTTTAATGCTGATTTATAAGATACATCATATTCAAGTACCTATACATACAGGTTGAATTTTTTATCACATCAAAATTTAAGTCATTGTGGAAGCACTGTTGTTAAATTACTTTGACAAAATAAAATAAAAATTAAAAAATGACAAAGTAATTTTATTTTAATCAAATAGATCTTGATTAGAGCTGTGGTAGCACAGTGGTAACGGTTTATGCTATGCTAGATCTTGATTCATCATCATCATCATCGCAGTATGGTGGTAAAATGCATAGAGAACGCTGCTGCCCATTCTCCAGTAAATCCCTTAGTCGCCTTTTACGACACCCACGGGAAGAAATGGGGTGATGCTATTTTTATGTCCGATCTTGATTACTTCGTATAAATTATATTACTTAAGAGCATCCTTTTTGAGGTACATTTTTATACAACCAACCGCTCTTACGTGATTATGATGTTATTACAAATTTTTACCCGACAACAGCAAAGGCAAAGGAGGGTTATGATTTTAACAGGCTATGTATGTGTGTAAGTTCATATGTTCCCTCATAGCCCCTAAGCTACTTATCATAACTCGACACATGAGGTATACATAGAACTGTTTTAATGGTCCGCTGAACATAGCCTATGTGACGTGTCACAAAACTCAATATGGTGGCAGCCTCTAGGGAACAAAAAGTATTGCGTTAAAAAAAAACATAAGATAAATACACCTGAGGAGTGGATAGAGAGGCGCCAAGGCATCCTCACCTTCCGCCTGACTCAGGTTCTCACCGGGCATGGGTTTTTTTTTTCTGGATGGGAAATCATCAAATCACTTCTCCCGCTCTGGGCGGAGCGGGAGACTCAATTGTGTCAATTGTTGTCAAAATGTCAGACTTTTACTGACTAAAACCCACCCGTGTTCCATCAGTTGCCCATGTGCCAGGGTCACGGTATCTCTTTCGAACAATCACGCGACCCTGGCAGGCATCGGTCCTAGTAGACCCCTACACTGCTGCTGACATCTCTTTGAGGCGCGCGTGGAACACTACGCGCCGTCGACCCGAGCTTGGTCCTTACCGGGTGGCGAGCTACCCATTGCTCGCCGCCCGCAAGCTCGCGCCGACGGTGGCTGGGAGTCCGCTATCGACTCCCGACGCCCGGGGAGTCTCCTCCTGTGGTGGCTAGGGACGTACTGGGCTTGGGTGCTTCGGTGGGTTCCTGTTCAGGATAAAGCGGGAGGAAACGCCCGGGTGCTACCATTGTGAAGACCGTCTAGAGGACACGGTGGAGCATACGGTGGAAGTGTGCCCTGCCTGGCGATCGGCGGCGGCGACCGCTCGCGTCCGGCCCTGGTGCGAGCCATGGTACTCGACGCGGACTCCCGGCCACCGTAGGCGCGGGCTTGCGGGTGGCAAGTAATGGGTAGCTCACCGCCCGGTTAGGACCAGGCCCGTGTTGACGGCGCATAGTGTTCCACTCGCGCTTCAAAGAGGTGTCAGCAGCGTTGAAGGGGTCTGCTAGGACCGATGCCTGCCAGGGTCTCGAAATTGTTCAAACGAGATACCGTGGCCCTGGCATATGGATAAATGAAGGAACACGGTTGGTTTTTAGTCAGTAAAAGTCTGACACACCTTCCCGCTCCGCCCAGAGCGGGAGAAGTCATTTGATGAATTCCCATCCCAAAAAAAAAAAGGATAAATACACCGTGTTTGGTATTATTTGAAAGGGCTTCACTTGGACATTTCCAAAATATTGCTCAAATTTAAAGTAACACTCACTAGCGGACAATAACACCAAAATAGTTTAAATAATAGAAAGTAACGAAACTAAAACCCGACTACGACAAAAAAAAAACGACGCTGAAAAAGTATGTTTATTTCAGCATCTAGAAAACGCTTTACAAAATTTTATTTATAAAGAGGAAGGCCTGTGTTACAATAGTGTCACAACTAACAAAACCTAATTACCTTTAAGTCTAATGAACTAACTTATACATATACATATGTACAAACGGGTAAGTATAAAAATAACTCATTGAGCATCAAAAAACTCATCCACATCGCTGTTAACGGGAACAGTGTACAAAACGTTAGCAGCATTGCCACGTTGAATAGAAATGCTGATTGATTCATTGCCCAAAGAAAAGCCCAGCCCTCTGGTCACGTGAAGAGTCGACCAGCTGTTTGCTGATATCCTGAAACACTCGATGAGCACTCGGACCCCATGGTCCTAATCTTTCAACCACAAACGGCTCAAAATATAACATCCGATAAGGTTGTTTATTTACGCCGTTTAAGGTTTTGAGTCATTTTATATTTTTTTCTTTTTAATTGAACGTGTTTTGCATAATTTTAATAAACAACCTCCTTAAACCTATTATGGCACTGATAATTTTATTGAACTACTCCCTCCTCTCATTGTCTTTCTATTGTGTCTCTAAGTACGGTATTCGAAAGGTTAAACCAATTTTTTGTTGTATGATGATTAGCGAACCATGTTTTTGCCAATCGTTGGTTGTGAAATAAAAATTTGATCAAAATTGAAAAATTAAAACCTCCAGAGAGATAGCGGGCAGCAGCGTCATCGCTGCAAAAAGATTGGCTCTGCGGTCACCAACCCGCATGCCCAGTGTGGTGACTACGTGCATAAATCCTCCCAAATGAAGAAGTTGCGAAAACAACGGCCCCCAGTTCCCGGTGGTCCCGCTGTTTCTGGTCAAGGTAGCGGTTACGGTAACGGCGGGACGGCAAGTGCAAAGAATCTCCGGGTTACGGCAGGCTACCAACCATGACTATATCTGGCTACGTATAACGGACGTTAAATGAGACTGGACCTTGCCGAACTGAGGTAGAGTTAGGGCGCATTAACTGGCTATATGCCAGTTAAGCTAAGCTAGGGTTATCCGAAGTCTGAAGACAGGGGGAGGATACGATAACTCTGGAGTCAGGCCACCTACTTTACTTCCACGAAGGTGATCAGTTCTCCCAAGGCGGTGTCGGCTTCCTGATCAACAAGGAACTCACTAGCAGCGTTGTAGAAATCAGTGGTGTGTCGACACGGGTAGCGTACCTTGTACAAAAACTCACGGACAGGTACTACCTGAAAGTTGTACAGGTATATACGTCGACTTCGACATGCACTGACGACATGTCGAAGTCGACTGGACAGGGTATCAATGTGAATGACGAGTACATCTCACACCTTCGCTTTGCCGATGACACCGTCGTAATGGCAGAGACGCTGGAACAGTTGGACCAGATGCTGCACAGCCTGTATGGGGCCTCCCGACGGGTAGGCCTCGGCATGAATTTGGACAAGACGAAAGTCATGTTCAACTCGCACGTCTTGCCGACTCCAATCCACATCGAGCTTTCGCTTCTCGAAGTTTTGAAGGAGTATGTCTACTTAGGGCAAGTCATCCAGCTCGGTAGACACAACTTTGAGAAGGAAGCCAACAGGAGGATCCAGTTTGGTTGGGCAGTGTTTGAGAAACTTCGTCAAGTCTTCTCGTCGCCTATCCCATAATGTCTGAAGACTAAGGTCTTCAACCAGTGCGTCCTGCCCGAATGACATACGGTGCCGAAACATGGGCACTGACAGTTGGGCAAGTCCACAATTTCAAGATCGCTCAGCGCGCTATGGAGTGGGCTATGCTCGGAGTTTCTTTGAAGGATAAAATCTGAAATGAAATTATCCGGAAAAGAACTGGAGTTACCGACGTAGTTCGTAGAGTAAGCAAACTGAAGTGGCAGTGGGCTGGCCATGTCTGTCGAAGGACCTATGGGCGATGGAGCAAACGAGTCCTGGAGTGGAGCCCGCGTGTCGGCAATCGTAGCGTGGAATGCCCCCCAGCTGGCAGCTAGGTAGACCGCAAACTGGATGCGGATGGCGGAGGACAGGGTGTTGTGGCGCAATATGGGAGAGGCCAATATTCAGTAGTGGACTGCGATAGGCTGAGTTGATTGAGGTAGGTACTTACATAACGCCAGAAATTTAATTGTTTTTTGTTTCTAAAAAAAAAAACTTGAGAGGTGTCAAGGGACACCCGGATGGAACGAAGTTCCTTTCGATTAATTAGTGAAGGAGTTGTAATTTTTTTTTAATTTATGATTATATTTTTTTATTATTAACAAATATAATGTAATATAAACTTAATCAGTAGGCTCAATTTTAGTAATAATTGGCTTGTGGTAACTGAAGTAGGAAACATATGTTTGGGATTCTATTTTATTTAAATGTCTTGAAAAAACTGCATCGATGGTAGAAATGTTTTTTATTATTTATTATGAACAAAAACCTGTATACACTCAACAAAAATAATCATCGCGACACCACACTGTTCAATGCGAAATAGAAAGACGAAACCAAAATAACTGGCTTGCTTTCTATGCACAGAACAAAGAATATTTCTATGAGAGAGAGAGAGATAGACAGACAGAGAAACACGCGTACGCCGCACGGCTTACAACTATAGCAAAATGTGTCGTTACAACTTTTGGTCTTAATTTTTTCCGTCTAGCCCCCTTTCGCAACGCGCGATAAGGAACTTCGTTTCAAAAACCATAAAAATCATCTGAGACCTAAGTAAATATTTAGTTTCAATAAGTATAATAAACTAATAATTCCTACTAAAACTGTAATAGGTACCTAGCCTCTATATTTCTCCACATTCGTTTACTAAACACCTAGAAGTCTTCATATTTCCGTCTATTTCGAAGTAACGATGTGTATTCTGCTTCTTGTGCCCCATTTTTAACCGACTTCAAAAAAGGAGGAGATTATGAATTCGACTGTTTTTTTGTATTTATTTTTTATTTTTATGTTTGTCACCTCATTACTTTTGACTGGGTGAACCGATTTTGATGACACTTTTTAGTTGAAAGTTGGTGCTTTCTGTGTTTAATTTGGCTTTATTCGGACAACGGGATCCATGTGAAAACCATATAAGTCTTAAATTTGCATTAAGTATTTAGCGATAAATGAACGAATAACGAATATTGCGATTAGATTAGAGCGGGGTATCTACTATAACCAAAAAGTTAAGAATAAGAACTTCGTTCCAAAAACTTTTTACAAAAAATAACAACAGACTTCGTAAAAAAAAAAAAACACTACAAAGTGAAAAATAATCTTAATTTCGGAAGTCGGTGGCAAAAAAAATCCTTAAATACAGATCCTAAGACACGTAAAAAGTTTTTATTTTTAACTTTTTAGTTATGGATCGCAATATTCATTCATTTATCACGCAAATACTTAATGCAAATTTAAGACTTATATGGTTTTCACATGGTTCCCATTGTCCGAATAGAACCAAATTAAAATGGGACCATACGGAAAGCACCAGCTTTCAAATAAAAAAAGAATCATCAAAATCGGTTCACCCAGTCAAAAGTTATGAGGTAACAAATATAAAAATAAAAAATTGATTACTTCCTCCTTTTTTTGAAGTCGGTTAAAAACCTTAAATACAGATCCTAAGACACCGACTTCCGAAATTAAAGTTATTTTTCACTTTGTAGTGTTTTTTTTTATCATTTTAAAGATAATAATATTCGTTTTATTTTTATTAAGGAATCAAAATTACTGAGACTAAATCCGTTACCTACCGCATACCTCGTTTGTGAAACCGTACTGCGTATTTACATTTTAGTTGCAACTAGCTTGCATTGTTTGATTGGCGATGTTGCCGTTCCGTAGAGCGTCGCCGCCGCCGCCCGTGTCGCGCCGCCGCCGCTTAGGTTGCGCGGGCTGACAACAACGCATTAAGTAACGATAAAAGTATCGATACTTGGAACGTTAATTGGTAACGTTATTTTATGGTATCGATACCAAAGTAACGTTAGCCGTGTTACCGTTAAAATGTTAACTTTATGAAAATAACGTTACTTAACGATACTTATTGTGTGAATTTGGTATCGTTACCAAGCCCTGCCTTGAGCACACGATTCGTGGCTATTACTAACGAAATCGTTGTTTTGTTATACATATTTTTGCGTAAAAACATTCGATAGCCTTAAAGTTTTTCTTTCGTTACAAGCACTATCAAAAGGAATTATTTTAAGAACGAGGAAACTTATCACTTAGCATGCCTTTTGCGTTATTAATAATTATTTGATGATGCAGCAGGTAGTGATTCGTATTTTATGTTACCTGCAATAAATAGAGTGTCGATATGTTTTATTTGCATCTGTGTATCACGTTTAGGTTAGTAGGTATTACTGTGTTAGTCAATTGTTCACGGTTATCGGTCGCGTTATCAGTGACTGTCGTCGATCTTGCTATCTCGCGGTCGGCATGACCGCACCATCCTGTCATTCGCGGAAGAACCGTGCCAACGCACTCTCGGTTTTCGAGTTGCCTTTCGCTCGACGGTCGGTCACAGTCGACCGACGTGGTCGCCAGAGCCGGTGCATGTTGCAAAATTACCAATTGGCTCGTTAACCCACTTCCTCAGTGGTGCCCCGTTGCGGCAGCTATCCGGTACGCGAGTAATTTGAAAACAATCTGTCGTTTTGTTCGATACTTTACGTACGCGTGTCAAATATTATACAGTGAGTAACAGTGCAACTTAAACAGTTAGGTACGTCTATCATTTACACTTGGTTGTGATCTGTGGAACGTGATGTGATACATATATTATATGAAGATAATTCAGTGAAAGGTCAATGAGAATGATAGTAATCTGTGCTGTACCTCTTGTGGAAGACCTATTGTTGTGTAGAAAACTCTATAAAAATAATGTTACGACGTCGAGGAACTTACACTGTTAATGCCGATCCTGAAAATCGGCATAGCAGAGGAAAGTCAGCCGAACCCTCGTTGGTTACCAAAAAAATTGGTAGGTAACAATTTATCACCAACACTTTACATAACATTATCGTAAAAACATTGTGATACCTCTTTGACGTAGAACTTTACAACTGCCAAAATATTATCGTGAGTAGAAACTACTTAGGTTAGGTAAGAAATCTTATTGATATCTTGATAAACAGTTAAGATAGGTAGCTATATAAAACTATTTATCTACAAGTATCATCTTCCGCTGTGTATTACTCAAAGCTAGGTATGTTGTAAAGTCAACTTCTGTAAATCAGTCTGTTTTATTATAATAGAACAATGCAATTGTTTTGAGTATGATGCGCCATCGCGCATTGCCGTGTTAAAGTGCGAAGGAAGGCTGTTTTATTTTACAGTTGAAACGACAACTCGTAACTACCTACTTATAATAACCTCTAACCTCTGAGCCGAGATATCAAATATCTAATCATTCCGTAATTAACTTACGTCGTAGCAGGGATAAAGGTCATTTCCCAAGTTAAACTACTTGGATGAGATGATGTGGTACGCTTGCTGTAACCCAACTTCGTGCATATACATGGAACGTATTATGGGACACAAGTTTATTGATTTTGTTGTCACCAGCGGAGTAATTGCGTAACACACTATTAGTAGGACTATCATTTTGACAGTTTAACAACATACATTGCGGTATTTGCGTTGTTGAGCAAACAAATTTTTCGAACATATGAAGCAATGGAATAGCTATATCCTTCAGAATGATTCAGATTCTGATTGATAGTATTGCACGAAATTAGGATGCAGTTTTATACCATAATAGCTTAGAATTCATAATTTAATTTATAATTACACAACTAAAACGAATAAAGCTTTTAGGTACCTTCGATAGCCAGATAATCATCATAAAGTGACGATCAAAATTATTACTAAAATTAAATTGTATAGGTATTATACTGTAAAACAATAAAATATGCCGTCACGAAATTTCACATAATATTCTGATAAGATATAAATAATTTTGCTCTAGCTCGAATTCGACCAAGTGGAGTAAACAATCATATAGTATTAATATTTAGTCATTTAAACAAAAGTGTTCCAACAAATAGGAGAGTCACGTAGGTCCTTTGTGCATAGTGTGCATAGCATATTGTTACTAGCGCACGCAGTAGGAAAGTGTAAGTACCCAGTCAAACAGTGGTTTCTCATGTCTATGTAGATGCGTAATTAAATGCAAATTTGTTTACAAATGCATTATGATAAATCCTGTAGGTGTATGAAGCGCAATCAGCTTAACCTACCTACGCTATCTTCGTGTGTATATTATGTTTTTTTTTTACAAAATCTGCGACAATACTAGCGTCATAACCAATGCCTTCCTTGGAAGAGCGCCCAGAAATACCCCTCTAGAGATAAATCACAGCGATATAATTAGAAAAGCGGCGTCATATTTTAAAAGAAAGAAAGCCTCTCTTAACTAAGCTTTTATTAAAGCAAAGTGGGTGTTCTTTTTATCCTACATTTATACGCAAAGAAATTTGATTCAGATCTAAGTACAGAAGTAGTAGGTGGGTCAATCTGGTGGTATTACTTTCCTGTAATTGGTTTTAGGACGTTTTTTTTTTCCACGGTAATTATAAAATGTTACGGTCTGCTAGTTATGACGCCAGTATACAATAAAGCTGTTTATATAAAAAACCTGAGCCTGCTATTAAATGAGAAAAATTGCAATCGTAAAGGCTCCCTAAACTAGCGCGGCGCAACTCTAGTAGATCAATATCCATGAAGTTTTCATAGAACGTACCTAGTGGAGTCACGTCGCACTGTCTCGTGCACCAAAACAGTTGGTGAAGGGTAGATAGACACTTTTACATTGGTTATGCAGCTCACTCATACAATGTTATGAGTGAGCTGTTTTGTAGTCCACATCAATGGATCTGACTACAAAACGTCCAAGGATAAAGCCCTTTAAAAAATATATTTTGGCGGTAGGACAGTCACGTTCTATACTTATCCGACCTTGTTTGGCCTTCACAAAATAAGAGACCATCCTGGACTCATTATCCACTTAGGGATTGTCTTTAGTACCACGTATTCCAATCAATAACTTTCGAACTGCGAGCTAATAATATTATTTATGGTATGTTATTCTAATGTAAACACGTGAAAGTACTAAATGTTATACTATAGAGACACCGAAATAACCCCGTAACTTATGTGGCCGGCCTTAATAAACCAAAAAGAATAAGTTATTATAAATCCACTGCGTGATGAGTTGATTACATTCGGACATCAATTTTAATTTCAAAAACATTTACACAAAAAAACTTTTTTACAAAAAAAAACAACCGACTTCCTTAAAAACACTACAAAGTGAAAAATAACTTTAATTTCGGAAGTCGGTGTCTTAGGATTTTTATTTAAGGTTTTTGCCACCGACTTCCGAAATTAAAGTTATTTTTCACTTTGTAGTGTTTTTAAGGAAGTCGGTTGTTTTTTTTTGTAAAAAAGTTTTTATTTTTAAATTTTTAGTTATAGTATCTATCCCGCACTAATTTCAAACAAACAATGGATATTTATGCGATAGCAGAAATCGCGGTTGATTTGCTGTCATTTTTTAAAGAGTTCTGATGTCTGTCTCCGGAAGTCATCATCAGATTTATATGAAACTTATATGGGACCATTTCGAAATAAACCCCTTTCGAAGAAAAAAAGAATTTTGCAAATCCGTTTATATATGACGGAGTTATGGCCGAACATACATAAAAAAAAAAAAAAAAAAATATAAACATCCGAATTGATAACCTCCTCCTTTTTGAAGTCGGTTAAAAATATCAATACAACTACGCGCTTGACATGGGGTTGTTCCAATTCGTACGTCAGGAGACTACGCAGCTTAGCAACATGAAGGCGCATTTTATTATAAGGTGAGCGATGCGTCATAAAGCTGGCACGACCGGTTCCCCCCATTATCCGCGGTTAGTCTCTTGCGACAATAGGGCCTTGGTCGAATTCAGAGACGGAGAGCGTGCGCGTTAAGCGTAGAGAACCGCAAACACGGTGTCGCTTTACATGGACATTGAACAATGGTGCTTTGCACTCCACATACGTGTACTAAAGCAAGCTCGTTATGCGCAGTGAGAGTTTGTCCATGATCGTCGTTAACTTATCGTCATTTGAATGCCAATTAGGTAATGTTTTAACATCGGTAATCGAAATATATGGCATGCAGATATTGATATTAAAGAACACTGAATTCACTGGACGAAATCTAGTGAATTCATGATATGTCAAGTAGCCCATCAATTTCCAATCCTTCGATATAGCACATGTTGTTATAAAAAAAATCTAATATACAATGGAAACAGGTCGAATATACTGGTTTTTTTTTTTTTTTCAGGATGGGAAATCATCAAATGACTTCTCCCGCTCTGGGCGGAGCGGGAGGGCGTGTCAGACTTTTACTGACTAAAACCCACCCGTGTTCCATCAGTTGCCCATGTGCCAGGGTCACGGTATCTCTTTCGAACAATCACGCGACCCCGGCAGGCATCGGTCCTAGTAGACCCCGTCACTGCTGCTGACATCTCTTTGAGGCGCGCGTGGAACACTACGCGCCGTCGACCCGAGCCTGGTCCTTACCGGGCGGCGAGCTACCCATTGCTCGCCACCCGCAAGCTCGCGCCTACGGTGGCCGGGAGTCCGTAATCGACTCCCGACGCCCGGGGCGTCTCCTCTTGCGGCGGCTAGGGACGTGAGGGCGCAGAGACTGCCACTCCCTCACGCGCCCCGCCTCCTCCTTCGGGAGCATTACTGCTTCGCAGAAGGAGGTGACGGCTTCCCATTCCCTCTCGCTCCGTACCATGGCTCGCACCAGGGCCGGCCGCGAGAGGTCGCCGCCGCCGATCGCCTCCACGAGGACACGGCGGTGCTCCGCCCAGGCAGGGCACACCTCCACCGTATGCTCCACCGTGTCCTCCAGCGAATATACTGGTTGACAACAAATACAGTAGATTTCGTGATTTGAAGATCAGCAGTTAGATAATGTAAAATGCTATTGGTTAAATAATAAATATGCAACGAGGTTATTGTTCCGCTCAAAGTACCTCTTTACACCCAAGTACGCGGTGGAAATCCGAACGATACATAATTTTTCTCAGTGGAGAATATGTTTTCGATTCTTTTTTAAGTCGCGTCGTGTCGTCTTCTGACGTCACACCAAGTGAAATGATTTTTTTTATGTCACCAATCTGCCTTTGATTTTGGACACAATTTTTAATAAAGCGCTTCTTTTTGACTACCTCTTTAGAGGTGTTAAAATACAGGTGGATTTTTGCCGCTCGTTTTCTGATCTTAACGTGCATCTATACTCGTTTTTCCTATAGTGGTGTTCAATTTTTTCACGCGATAGTCGATGCCACAAGTCAATTTGTAGCATTGAAGTGGAAACGTATCGAATGATAGGTGCGTGGTCCCGAGGCCTTTCACGTGCCGAGAACCCAACAAACTCCGCCAAAAGTTCTAATCCAATTGCCGCGAGTCCATGACAACCATAATTCTATTAGCGTGTCTATCTATGTACTTACCTATCGGCTGTAATAGTAATTACTTTCTATGTAATAAATAAACATCATTCCTTCCCTTACTTTATCGATTTGGACCGTACACTTCAATTATTTAAATTCATTATTCAAACTATTTTAGCCCAAATTAGGTTAGTAATTATTTGAAAGCAGTCTTTCACGCCTGCTGAATGTGAAAAAAGCACAAATGAGGTTATCTATTAATTGGTTATGGGCCGCTTATTTAGAAGCAATTGGTAACTTATTTTTTAGTAGCAAATTATCAAGTCAAATTCCAGTTATGTACCGCATAAGAAACCCAAGTTGTCATGTTACATCAACTCCTTATACCGTCTTCTCATTGAACTCCTGCGCTTACTCTTTCTCTCTTCTTAGTCTCCAAATCACCAGTATGTTTTTGAGGGTACTGGTCATATACCAGAAAAGACCCCAGCCCCTTTTAGCTCAGCCTATTAGCTTCAAAATTATGTGAGCGCAGACTCTGGCCTACCTATATTGCAATTCTGCATAATTATCTAGTTGTGCGTCATATTTTATAGAGATTCAGCTTCTTCCAGAGCCTGCCAAATGGGTTAAATGACCTGAAACTTGCTTGCTGGTCCAACTGTGTTTTGTTTGCATTATTCACAAATAGCAACCTTCCCCATTGTAGACCTATAGAAAAACCAGTGTGTACAACTGTAGACTCTACATCACCAACAATTGTTAATCACTGTCGTGGTCTCATTTTTAGTGAGCTTCTGAGAAATTGGGAGGATAACGCGCTGAATCTGTTAGTAGAACCGTATGAGGCTTGAATTTTGATTTCGTCGATTTGACCTAACTAAAGAAGACAAACCTGAATGACTTCAAGACCAACTACACTGTCAACATAGTGCTGGATTTGTTATTAATCTTTTTGATATTCGTGTATCGTTTATGAATTGTATCGTGGCATTCATTTTTGGGTACTGTCGGTTCATGGTTACACTATAAATTGTAGGAATGAGTGGCTCGTGTAACGTAATGACGTATTTTGACGTTTCTTTTTTGTTTGCATAGGGAACTTAGCCATAGAGTGCACTAGTTTGTCGTTGTTATTTTGTTTATATAGTCATTTAAAGTTGAGAATTATTTAGAGTTCGCAGTGGGTGACGTCACGTCTAAATTATCACCGGCTCTATAAAAAGGTAGACACGCGCGCATGCGATGTGATACTGATAGAGTTCAATTGTGACTACAATAACTGCGTGTTTGTATTATTTAAATATTGTTTAATGTTTCTTATTTAAAATTACTCCCTAATAGATCAATACACTCAATACATAAAGAAGTCTGCAGTTCAGTAGTTTGGTTTATGACATAAATTTTGCTTAGAAATGTTAATGTTTTTTTTTTCATGAATACAAAGCTACGTGTATGTTATTAAATTAATCTTAATAATATGTTCAACATATAAAAAAACAATTGCTTAGAACACTAACACATCAAGCAGTTCAAAAACCAAATCGAAGTAGGTACCATTTTTTTCCAAAAGAACTCTTATTATGGAATTTAAATCTGACCATGAAAACTTCATAACATTATTATTTGCCCTAGCTAGACGTAAGGCTGAAAACAGTTAGGTAAATTAATCTGGTTTTGTTTTTGGTAATTTTTATATGGTCATTTTCTGTTGGCTTTGATAAAGGTATTCATGGTTCCATCTATCATACATAATATATTCATGACAGTTAGAATTGACTGGAGAGTATTTAGTCGCGAAGTTTGAATTAGCACCACATGCTGTAGTACCGAGGCTCGACCTCTACGGGGCGGGGCGGCAGTTGTAGTCCCCGCGCCTTCGGCCGGCAGTCTACCACAACGCGCGCTCGCGTGCGATCCTCTGCCAAGCTGGAGTGTTCCGCAGGGCCGGTATGCTTCGACAACTTAGGAGTTTCCGAAGGTCCTCCCACGGTGGCTCAGCGCCCCGTAGGAGAGGTGGCCGTTCGGTCCGAACCTTCGCTGCTTCGATTACTTGAAACGGAAAAAAGTGGTCAATTAAGTCGTGCCCGTGATCGTCTCTCCTCTTTCTGTAAAAAACTTCGTCGTACCATCAGTGAGTGTCCATATAAGCACAAATATCATCCTTGTCGTTTTAAATCAGGCTCCCCGATCAGTGTTCCTCGATTCTCGTTTGCAATCATCACACCAGTTTTGTAAAAGCATCAGTCACCACTATTATAAATTCGCGCCAATGTATCGTTGCATCATGTATTGTATGTTCGCCACAAATGTTCTAATGCTGCTTTTGTGTTTTGCTGCGACACGCAGGCGACGTGGATACTCCTAAAAAGAACGAGCTGGCTTCGGAAAAGAAGGCGTCCTCGCATCGTAAGTGTTAGATTTCGCGCACATTAGCTTGGCTGTAGTGCCACATGATTCTGTTTAGTTACTCACCACCATTTTGATTATTGGTAAAGCGAGAGTCCTCCATTTGCTATTAAGTGTCCCGTATAATATTGGAGACATTAATGTGGGAATGAGGTTATATAAAGATTGGAGGATAATCGCATTATGACTTAAATAATTTCATTTTATTATCATTTCTTGTCTGTGTTCCTTTTGTAATTGTCCTGATTGTTGATGTTGTGATGTTTGTAGATCATAATGTGGGTTCACTTCTTTTTCTAAATCTACTTACTTAGGTTTTTATATTAATTAGTATGGTTGTGTTGTGGTATTTACTTACAAAATTATGTGTGGGCTTGCTATACGTTTGAATATTAATTATTACTTCACGTTTCAGTCGCTGGGTAACATTAAACCAGTCAACATGTGCATATATTAATATATAAAACTATAATGTACTCATTCTTGTGGTAAGGGCCTGTTGTCTACATCTGTGTCATGCATCATTGTCATGGTATACATAAATCCATACCACACTAATTTGCACATCGACAACCGACGAAAAAAAACGGAGGAGGTTCTCAATTCGACGCGTATATGTTCTTTTTTTTTATGTATGACCACGCATAACTTTTTACATAGTGGTCCGATTGTGACAATTCTTCTTCTATTAGAAAGGGTATACTCCCAAGGTGGTCCCATATTTTGGAAAACAAAATCGAACCCTTAAGGGTCGGAAAACAGGGGATGATTGATTGTTAACTCGCTGATTGTAATGTATAACCACGCATAACTTTATACAGAGTAGTCCGATTTTGATAATTCTTTTTTTGTTGGATAGGGTATACCTTGCCAAGTATTATTGGTACATTAAAGTCACAAAAAAATATAAAATAAAAACTTTTTGACAAAAAATTAAACCGCCGAAAAAACTGAAAAGCATATTATGCTTTTCAGTTTTTTCGGCGGTTTAATTTTTTGTCAAAAACTTTTTTGCTGAGACAAATTGTTGTTTTGCGAGTCTCTCTAAAAGAGCAAGCATTAATGTTAAAATGCATTATGGGTTTTAATCTAAATATATAAAAGGCAAACCTGACTGACTCATCTATCAACGCACAGCCGAAACTACTGAACGGATTTCGCTGAAATTTGGCATACAGATAGGTGTAATGACGTAGGCATCCGCTAAGATGAAGGATTTTTGAAAATTCGACCCCTAAAGGAAAGGGGTGATAAATTCTGAAAATCAACATAGGTATTGTTTTTATGGTTTATCGGGTCGCTGATTACGAATACAACAACTATTTTACAAAAAATTCACAAAAACATAACAAAATAGACAAGAAGATTTATACAAAAAAATTGCACAAAATTACACCTGAACAAAAAAAAAATATTTAAAAATTAAAAAACCATGAAAATAAACAACCAAACCAATTTTTTTTTTTTCAAATTAATGAAATGGCAAAACCAAAAGAAATACCTACCTATTGGGAAGTACCTACCTATTTTGTATTGACCTTCAAGTTTTAGATGGCGTTGTTATCGTTTTAGAACACACACGATATACCGAACTCCACGCGGACGACGACGCGGCCAAAAGCTAGTCTCAAATAAAATACCTACAGGAAAAGCATATAGTTAGATGTTTCTTTGCTTTTATAACTTGAAAATTTGAAAGTTTTTTGCACACAATTTTTTAAGTATTTCTTTTTATCTTTTCTTCATAGTTATGTAAATAGCTCGCCCCGGATAAATTTAGAAGTAATTAAAAATCACACTAAAGACAGGTAACAAGGGTTAGCAATGAAAGTCCATAAACACTTCCACGTTTACGCATTATAAAATTAACACAAAATAATCCCATTTATAAAAAAATGCTTTTTAACATTTCATATATTAGTAACTAATGTAATGCGCAGCTGAACGTACTTTTATGAAGTAACAATATCCGAAAGGTATGTAAATGAACGAAAACGTATGATCTTAATAAGTAAATTCTCGGTTCTACAATTAATCTACAGTACTAATATTAAAGCTCAAGAGTTTGTTTGAACGCGCTTATCTTTAGAACTACCAGTAGGATTGGAAAAAACATTTTTGCATTGGATAGCCTAATTCTTGAGGAAGTCTATAAGCTCCTTTAATCACGCTAAGAGACCCCTCTAGGTACGAGCCGAGCAAAAACAAAAAAAAAAAAACAGAAAGACCGCGTGATGCGACGAGGTGGGTCGGGGTAACACGACATTTCACGCGGACGTCTCAGGCAGATGCTAGTTAAAAAAAAAAAAATTTTTTTACAGCTGTTTAAAAGTGCTTGTCTGCAAAACAAAATCTGAAGGAAATATTATGTCATGACGATATGTGGAAAATTATTTTTTCTAGTATCTCACCGCCACCAGTCAACCCAACTACTTCATGTGAAAATGATTTGGATTAATTTAGCTTAAATCGTATTTGGATTTTCAGAAAGATAGGCGCTTTTTAGGGTTCCGTTGCCAAATGGCAAAAAACGGAACCCTTATAGATTCGTCATGTCTGTCTGTCTGTCTGTCCGTCCGTCCGTATGTCACAGCCATTTTATTCCGAAACTATAAGAGCTATGCTGTTGAAACTTGGTAAGTAGATGTATTCTGTGAACCGCATTAAGATTTTCACACTAAAATAGAAAAAAAAACAATAAATTTTGGGGTTCCCCATACATAGAACTGAAACTCAAAAATGTTTTTTTTCATCAAACCCATACGTGTGGGGTATCTATGAATAGGTCTTCAAAAATGGTAATGAGGTTTCTATTATCATTTTTTTCTAAACTGTATAGTTTGCGCGAGAGACACTTCCAAAGTGGTAAAATGTGTCCCCCCCCCCCCCCGTAACTTCTAAAATAAGAGAATGACAAAACTAAAAAAAATATATGATGTACATTACCATGTAAACTACCACCGAAAATTGGTTTGAACGAGATCGAGTGAGTAGTTTTTTTTTAAAACGTCATAAATCGTAAACCGCAATTTACCTTCAACTTAAATACAAAAATTAAAAAAAAAATATATATTTTTAAACCGAAAATACGTACAGGTTTGTACGGAACCCTCGGTGCGGAGTCCGACTCGCACTTGGCCGGTTTTTTCTAAACCCATCGCGAACTTCACCCGCCGCGCACCGGTAGTATTACGATAGAAGTATCATTTGATTAGTTTCGATTTGACAAGAATCAAAATTATCGGGATCCGGGCGAAATATGCGGGTGGTACTCCTCCATGCCGGGTACTAGATAGTAACTTGGCTAAAACAAGGACAATACGTATGCTAAAACGCTATCTTTGGAATTTATTTGGACACAAGAGCAGGCCCATTTCAAGGATCCTGCAGGGGATCTCAAGTCAGGTTTATAGACGTAGTGCGCAGACCAGAAGAAGCACTACGGAATTAACAAACATAGTACGCGCTTCGTACTATCTTAATGTTCTTAGCAGATTGCCATTGTGCAAAAAGTTAAGTTTGAGGTACACAAGTGTGGGTTTGAAGGGTTATTTCTAAAGGGGACTATTTTGATCAGTTATATAGCCTACCTATTGATTAAACGTTAGCATTTTAGTCATACGAGTAAAACTCGATGGGGTCTCCAAAAATTATAATTTATACCGATTTTAGGAGGTCATTGCTAAGGAAGGCCAAAATAAAAAGAAGGTTTAGCCCAAGGCGTACGATAGGACCTCAGGATTTAGTAGTCAAACCTTGGAGAACAAAAGCTTCGGCATTTTTAAGATACTGACCGTCGATGTAGTCACTCCATGGAGTGCGCACATTAGTACGCTCCGCTCCTTTTCAACATAGTTGCTACTAACGAGTTATTGTTTATTACTTTTTTCACTTCAGGTTACAAACTTCATTGTAAGCCTGGCTCAAAGTGATTTTTGGCTCAAGAGCCAAAAATCACTTTTAAAATTGTCTCATTTTTTTTATTTTCTGTTAACACCTTGCCAAATTAGCAACACAAAGAGGTGGAAGAGTCATACTTATCCATAATGTTGGCTCTTGTAAATCATCGTAATCGCCAAGGAATTATATCAAAAGAATCCAAGGTTTAACGTTATTTCAATGGAAATCGATTTTACATTGTAACAATAGAGCAAAAAATAGAGCACTATCTTCAAAAAAAATCTTTTGTAGGACTGGCTCGTTAGATACTTGGCTAGTTGCGGAAAGGCGATTATTTTCCGTATTGCTTTGCTTCCTGCTAGTGGACACGTGAACGTCTGCACTTGCAAACTGCGGTGTAACGAACCTTCGTCTTTACTTTCTAATATTTATTATGCTCATGTTCTAAATAATTCAAACTATCATGCTACGTGTTACCGTTGCCACTCTATTATTAAAATATGAACGTTAAAATTGAAGGATTGCACAACGTGTGACGTTGCATTGTTAACAGTGATAAATAGAATTTTGTGGATAGGTATAACCAGTTTTAATTTGTAGAATTACAAAAATACTTCTGCTTGTACAACTCTACATAATAAATGGAAGAAAATAGTTAAATAAAAAGCTGATAAACAAGGGTGGAGTGCGCTTAGGTTTACGTCAATAAGGGTTGCTATGGGTGTGGCAAGGCACTACATGCTCGGAGTTCTTTCAAGGTGGACATGATTGATATAGTCCATTTGCTACTATTAGTATTAGTACTGCTACACATAACATACTCGATGCAATCATACGATGACGTACACACGTGGCCTACCCTCATTTATGTTTAAAGCCCGTCATTTGAGAATTTAATGGGTTGCTTTAGAAATTTTTAATCACTGCAGTCAGTTCGGCGAAGAGTTGGCAGTGTATATAGTATCGATCAGCTTGTAGCTTGATAATTGTTAGACACCATTAATGTATGTTATTTAAGCCTAGTGTTTGCCTGTCTATTGAACAGGCTTGTTATGATAACTTATCGTGGCTGTCAGGAGTAACATGACACCTATCTATTTAATTCCTTAAACGTAAAGTTGCGCTGTATTTAGACCTACATCTAAATACAGCCCAACTTTATTTTCTACCTACGTAGAGCTGATGTTGTAATTGTGTAAACTTTGACCACGTATACCTCATTAAGGTAACGCGTGTCAACAAAAGCGGGATAGGTCACGTCAAATAGTTGCCAAATATGTCGTAGTCTGCAGAGGCTATCGAGGTCAGAGGTTATACATATAAACGTACATCTGAATTTTTGGAGCAATCGATTTGGGCGCTATTAAATATTCGGTCGGCACCGCTAACCCGCCAACCCAGCTTTTCACTAGCAACAAACTGATCACAAGTCCATCTGATTTTGATTGGTGTTAGTGTTATCTTATCCCCCATGATTGTTCAATATAGCATGGCGGATTAAAATGAGCTATGCAAACACCGCGGGGGCCCTGCTTAGCAACGTACATTTGCTCTAACGTACACTGAGTAACGTTATTTTAATTAGCTGGTAGTGCAGGTACTAATTAAATGACGAAGGCGCTAACGTTTTGAAAACAACGTACCTACGTTACTTTAGTTTATTTTATGAAATAGATGTTAACTCCATAGTTATTAATGACTCCATACGTAGACATTCGGATGTTATTGATACATGTACCCACCACTTGTTAAGATAAACAAGTGCAACTGGCGAGCCTAGTGAAATGATGAGCATTAGTTGGTAATGACGCAAAATGTGCGATTTATTAGTGCCTTGTTTATATAATGTACCTAAGCGTGACGTCACTATGTTTGACCTCAATTGATGCCTTGATAATCTAACAGCTACGAGCGTTAACTTGATAGCATTCCAGGAGATTGAATGGTAAAAGCGTATATTTATAAAAATATATTGTTATGTGTAGATCACACTCATAATTTCAATTAACCATGCCAATAGTACTGTTTTTAAAGGGCAGGTGTTGCTGCACAGCGCGCAGGACAGGTGCAAAGTGAGGCATTGTCAAAGGATACTTTATTTATAACGAATTCGGCTCAACTACAGGCTAGGAATATAATTCAACAATGTCCAGTACTTAATTAGTAAGCTACCCATATTAATCACCCCAATGCATTTGGAAAGAGCTTACGCTTTGATTGGTTTGGTTTTATATTTGGTGTGGACATCTGTGTTACACAAGTTTGCCCATTGTTCTTTGGCAATTAATTAAAGATCGATGCATTTAACAAACCGAACAAGAAAACTAAATAGAGCAGTGATTAGTATACAGTTACACAACAGATTAAATCAGGTTCGGTGTAATGGTTGTCACCAGTTACAGGAATAACTTGTGCCCCTTTTTTTTGTGGGTAGGAAATCATCAAATGACGTCTCCAGCTCTGGGCGGAGGGGGAGGGCGTGTCTGACTTTTTCTGACTAAAATCCACCCGTGTTCCTTCAGTTGCCTATATGCCACGGCCACGGTATCTCTTTCGAACAAATCTCACGACCCTGGCAGGAACTTTGCCCCTCAAGCTAGTGTATGAATTGCAATGCAAGGTCTTGGAGACACGGATGAAAGGAAATTATTTGCAGTGTATATGAGAATGTTGAGGTGGTACAGCGATGATAATGGTTAAATTAAGAAATTAGTGTATTAGAGAAAATTTAAAACGCCCGCCGCCGTGCCGGTGACAGAAAAGACGGAAGGGAGCAGTTTGGCTAAGTATGCACAATTGATGAAGAGGGATTTGTTTCATATGTATGTGACTAAAGTAGCGGTGAAATAAATGTTGATGGATGACGACTTTGAGACGGAGGGGAATGAAATAAGAAACGAAAATGACTAATGAAAGATGGCTGGATCGTGTGCAAAAGAACTGAATTATATTGATAAGGCGACGGCTTGACAGTTGAGAATAGAAGAGAAAACACTGCGCCGATCCCAAGGACCTAACATGGGACAAGGGCCTTGTCCCATGTTAGGTCCCTCCCTTTCCCTTGTCACAAGCGTAAGATGTGAATCTATTTCTGTCTGATCTTAAGTTACATAATATTTTCGGTCCCAGACGATTTAATTTCGATGAAAAAGGAAAATCATCAGAATTCTTTCAAATAACTGTACACCTTTAGCTTTACTCAATTGCCCCAGTTGCTACAGAAGACGTAAAATTAACCGTACTAATGTTACCAAATCCAGGCAATTACCATACAAAATAGCAGCTACGTCAAATTGATTTCCGCCAACGTGCGCATTCAGTTCGTGTCGCTCCTTTGTGTCTAAAATCTATATTTTCGCTCTTTGGTTGTATTCGCGGTGCTCTGAAGTAAGGCGGCAGAGCGTGAACAAATGTGCCATGCGTTAAACCCCATGTCACATACCGTGCGTACCTGCTCTTCTCTGGTGAACGCTTTTTTTTAACCTGTGAATAGATTCTTCTTTATCATAAACGAGGGTATAAATGGTATGTTCCGTGTTATAAGTTGCGGTACTGGTATGTGTTTGAAAAAACGTAATGTCATCATTTTCTCCTACCCTTATCCCAATTTATTTGGGGTCGGCGCAACATATCTTTTTCTTCCACACTTCTATATTAGTTGTCATCTCAGTAGTCACCCCGTACAAAGCGTAATGTACACCTAATATTTAAAGTAAATGCGTTTTTATTTTTCTGAGAGTTAATTCAAAACATTGAAATTAAAATTGAAAAAGGTGTCTCTAAACTCAGGCCTTATTTCAGGAAAGGACAAATTAATAACTAAGTTCAGAAATATTAGATAATTCAATGAATTTCACATATTAACCTAGCTCTAACTACGGTTAACTTAGGTTTTGCCCGTGTCACTAGAGACAATTAGAAATACAAATTACGCAAGTACGACTTGCACTTGGCCGGTTTTAAGTGTCTGCGACCTTGTCACAAAAGATATCTAGATGGCCAAGATTTTATAAAATGATTTTATTTTTAGATAAATTGTTATTCAGTTCAATCTCATAAAAAACGTTTAAAAATGATGGATAATGATCGACGCTGTTCATATACACTAAATAATAATTCAGACACGGCAGGTTAGTTGCCAGACTCGGTCGATCGAGTCGTTTGTAAATGGTCTAGAATGACTTCTTTTGAAAGTGTTTTAGCTCGTACATAGAAATTAACTGGTATTTGGTTACTCTGTCTCGACGTAAATTACAATGATACGTCCAGCTCCGCTCACGCCAGCCATTTATTACCGTCTGTGAAATGGATTCGTTTACGTCACCTCACCACTCAATTGCATTAGAGAGGCCATTCAAATTGTGATATATTTCTTTTAACCGACATCACAAGAAGAAGAGTTATCTAAAATGGGTTTAACAAAATATTATTCTTTAAACTCTCTCTTTAATGGCACTAATATTAATAAACAATATAATATAGACGGCATGCTTAAAATGTATTTTGTTCATGTTTCAGGCAAGGACGGCTCAAAGGTGACGACTGTGGTGGCGACGCCGGGGCAAGGCCCCGACCGGCCACAGGAGGTGAGCTATGCAGACATGAAACTCATCGGAAACGGCAGCTTCGGCGTCGTCTACCAGGCCAAACTATGCGACACCGGCGAGCTCATTGCCATCAAGAAGGTGCTCCAGGATAAGAGGTTTAAGGTAAGTTTAGTTTAGATACCATACCTCTATCAAATTTTACGAAAGTATCGCTTGATTCGTTAAATTGATAGACAAGTTGGGTGGGAAGTTTGTTAGGATCTGACTCATCGTACGAAATAAATCTAAATCATCATCGTTTAAGTTAATCATCATCACTTTTGTTTGAATGTCGAATATTAAAAAAGAGCCCCTAAATGATGGGAATCATTCATAAATTCATAGATTTAAATTTGTAGATCCCTAATTTCAATTAAACTAAAAAAACTTTTACTTGAAATAAACGGGATATGCTAATAAATAAAATCGAAGTGAAACTAACCTTGGTTATGATTCTAACGACACCTCGAAATTTGAGGTTTTTAATGCACTGAAAACGGACTTAGCAACCGTGAAATTGATCAACTGAAAATTTCCAATACATCACCACCGATTCATTGTATTCATCTCTTTGCCAGAGCGCCATGATTATTTTGTGTGCAGCTTGCCTATTCCAAGTGTTAGGGCAGGTTATGTCTGTTATTAATATCTTCATTGACTAATTACGTTTTACACTTTACAAATTGCAGAACCGAGAGCTTCAAATCATGCGACGACTGGAGCATTGTAATATTGTCAAATTGAAATATTTCTTTTACTCCAGTGGAGAAAAGGTGAGTGTTTTAAATTTTGATAATTATACACCTATAAATATTTATGTGTCTAATCATTTTCTTAGACTATTTTAATTTCTAGTAGTTATTGGATCTAACTTCTGGTTTGGACCCATTTTTTACTATGAATTCCAATAAAACTTTATGTTTATAAGGGTCTACAAACTAGAAAGGAGATATCTCATTTAGAGTTTTGGTTAATATTGTTTTCCGACGATTGCTATTAATAGTTGTGCAAATGATTTGGTTACTCTGTTTGTTAGGTCTGTGCTGGTAGTTCATGCTTATGAGCGTCATTTGTAGGTGTAATAATAATGTTGGATCTTGTAGTTGGAATTATTCAAGTTATAACGTTTTATTCAAATAATGTTTTTAACAAACTTCCTTGGTATTGATATGAGACATCTCCTTTGAGCCCTATTTCTTCATTATAAGTAACTGAATTTACCTATTGTGTATTTTGATGTGATCAAGTTACCTTTTTTAGTTCGCTTTATTAAGGGTGTATTATTTGTGTGTTTTATTTGGGGGAAGGCGGCAGTGCCCGCAGCAGTGAGCTCAATGTTAAACGCAATGCAGTCTCTTGATGTCGCAGTACGTTTATGAATCAATTAGATTGTTGCGCTAGTGTGCTAACGCACAAATTAGGCCTTCCAATTCAGGCTACGGTTAACGAACAATATTTTTGTTCTCTTGATTTGAACATTTAATATTTTCAAGATTAATTAATGAAATCGAATAAAAAGTATCGGTCGGTAACCGTGACAGCCCGTCAAACAGTTGTGTGCATACATGATTTATTGAGAGCAAGTCTTATTCACGTCATGAGCCGTAATCTTTCAGCCATGAGCTTTTACATCTGATCAGGTTGATGCCCACTATGTTCTTCCATCATCATCTCATAAAAATTAACTTGTTCTGTATTGCGTCATCTAAGTTGTGTTATATGATTCTAACTGATGCTTGCTTGATAAATTTTGTTTTCTTACCTACAAACAGCTTTAGTGTTTCATTGCCATGTACGTGGTTTATTTGCACTCGCCTGTGAAAACAGAACAAAAATCTTCTAAACGAATTATACACGCACACTAAAAATGTTAAGAATGTTTTCTAAACCATCTGGTGGAAACAATCAATTAGATCGAGTGTTTATATTTAGGGTGACGTTTGTTCTAAAGTTGTCCTTATATCTTATAACTAAACGAGAAGTCGTAATTTCAATCAATAACGAATTGATTGGACTACGTTCTACGTACTAATGAAAAACGTGTAGCGTGTTAAATATTTAAATAAACCTTGGCTCACCACATAAATAGATACATAGAAAGGACATTTAACAAAATTAAGATCAGTCAAGGCAAATATGTATGTATAGCTGCGATATATATTTACTTGACCAAGAGCCACGCGAAGGTCAGGTACTAAACAGATTTTTACTGATGACTTCCAAAAACATACAGAAATGTTTTTAGTGCGTATAAATAAAGTAGAACACCTATGTTTTCGCGTGTGTAGTTCAAGGTTTGACTTTCAGCAGTAGAAGTCAGAGTTGGGTATGAATAGAGCCAAGAACCTTTGGACAAAAGCCAACTTTGAAATATACTCGCCTTATTAAATGTTATCTTTCAACTTTCCCAACTTAAGTTCGGGAAAGCTCCAAACATTTCGAAGATTTCTTCCTTGCACCAGTTTTCTTTTAATGCATATTTTCCCAAAGTGTATGTATTTACACAATGGAAAAGTATTTCAACTGCGGTAGTTGTTTTTTTATACCTTAATGTATTTTCCAATGTTTGTCTTTTCTTACTTTTCGTAGTAAACGATGTTTGCCTCATATTTATTTTTATCCCTAAACATTTTCTTTCTTTATCATTCCTATACGTAAGAAGCATTATGCAGAATTATACAACTTGCAATATTAACATATCTCATTGTTATTTACAAGAGCATCGCTAGGTACAATTTAATGTTTGGACTGCTGAATATATTTTTACATAACATGTGTTGTAATTCTTTATTACAGAAAGACGAAGTGTACCTGAATTTGGTGCTGGAGTACATACCCGAGACTGTGTATAAAGTGGCACGTCACTACTCCAAAGATGAACAAACCATACCCATTAGTTTTATAAAGGTAGATCTGTTTGCGTAGCGCTTGACGACATAGATAGGCGATATGTGATACTAATCTGTTTGCCTTTCCAACAGCTATATATGTACCAGTTGTTCAGAAGCCTCGCGTACATACACTCGTTGGGCATCTGCCACCGAGACATCAAGCCACAGAACCTACTCCTCGATCCTAAGACGGGCGTACTCAAACTTTGTGACTTTGGCTCGGCGAAACATCTCGTTCGTGGCGAGCCTAATGTGTCCTACATTTGTTCCCGATACTATCGCGCTCCAGAACTCATTTTTGGCGCCATAGATTACACCACTAAAATTGGTAATTAATTTACTTTTTCGTGATAAAACCTATCCGTGTATTATCCTTAACCAGGTATAAAATATAGTAACATGCTTGTTTCGTGTATGTATATTGGGCTTATAGACAATTTGTTTTGCAATGACAAATATTTTGTATGTGAACTTTAAATAGTTAACCTCAGTAACCTCACTAACCTTTGTAAGTAGTGTAGTACTTAGCGCATGCGTATGTCTGTCTAGCCATAGGTTAAACAGCACCTACTGTTGGCCGACAGTCATGCAAAGTTGATTAGATACGCAGGCGGACTGATCTGCGCAGTTGGTGCCTAGAAACTAATTTTCAAACGTCAATGTCTGATAGGGATCAACACAGGCCACGCGATTCGACTGCCAGGCGGTTGCAAAGATGGATACATTGTTATCTCAGTCTGTTCTGTGATACACTGTACATGATGTACAGATGCTATCAATACAACGTGAATCCTTTGTACAGTTGTCATTGGTATTGATTGTCATCGTTACTCTTTATCGTTTAGTATAACAAAGCGAATGAATGACCTGGATATCCAACCTTTGGTTTATGCTTCTAAAATATTCGAACGAAAACATAACATTCTAAGGTGCTACTTGGATTAAGAACAGGTTGATTGGTTTGGAAAAGTTAAGCAATTCTGTAGCAATGACTGTATTTTAATTCGTTTTACTTGACGCAGATGTATGGAGCGCTGGCTGCGTAGTAGCAGAATTATTATTGGGTCAGCCAATATTCCCAGGAGATTCTGGTGTTGATCAATTGGTTGAGATCATCAAGGTATTTATGAGATTTTTCGTTTTCCTTCACTGATTATTAATTACTGAAGATTTTTTCCTAATTAAGTATTTGGTTTGCAGGTACTAGGTACACCAACACGAGAACAAATCCGAGAGATGAATCCTAATTATACAGAATTCAAATTCCCACAAATCAAGAGCCACCCATGGGCTAAGGTAAATTTTCATATTATTGTACATTCTGTTTTGCTCCGTACACGCTCCATTTTGCGCAAATTGCAAGCAGAAACGGTAAGACGGCAAAACGGTATGCCGTGCTAACTTTTGATATGGTGTGTCTATGGGCCCACATGGTGTTTGGCAAGTCGCTGCATGTAACCGGGTGTTTGACGGACATGGAATGATGAAACGGACATTTATCAAAACTTTAAAGCTCCTTAATGAGTTATGATAAATTTCTGTTTTTGCATTCTGCTCTATATTAATGGGGATCAAAACCTGGATTTTATAAAAATCTCGCTACATATGAATACTTCAATACATGACATTCACATTTTTATTAATCATCAGTTAACTTTTAGTTAGGTAAGAGTTATTCAAATAGCATTCATTTTTTTTTCTTTTCACAACAATATTAGAATTCGTTCAGATGACGGACAATCCACGCTTACGATCCAGGTAGTGCCACACCTTAAATACGTAACCCACTCGTGATGACGATATCCTTAATTTTAATAAAAAACAAAATTCATTGTTGCTCTCTTATTTATCGAAGTTACAAGGGTGAGGTATCTATGCCGATAAGATGTTAACAAGTTTCTTAGTTTCAGCAAAATTTTTACTTCAAGCCGCCAGGAATAATATGCAAAGTTAATACAGAACCCCGAATTAAGGCGTGTCTTCATAAATTTATTTGTTTTCTTACAAATGTGTTGCAACATTATTTGTATAATTTTTTTACATGGGACGTATTTGTATCAAATGGCGGATCCATAAAACGGAAACAACGAAGAAATTATTGTGTAGTTAAAGAAATTACAATTTAAGACTTTAATCTGAGGTCTGAGGACTGTGCAACATTGCTTCAGTCTTGTACGTCTTTATGAGCGAAAGACCACTAAGTATAGACGCGTCTAATTTTTAATGTCATTTTATCTTTATCTATGTCCTTTTACAATTTTTAAAAGCTTAACCAAAGAACATTGGTCACCAGACATACAAATTCCCACATGTGTTGCTAAATCTCATCACAGTATATCAATTCGTCATAATATAAAACTTCTAGATAGCAGATCGTATCGTTCTGGGTGTTAATAAAATACGTTCATCTGGGGTGTCTAATGTCGGCGAAACGATTTACTAGTTGTCGGAATATTAATGCTGGACAAAACTATCCTGCGTTCGCAATTAATCCTTTACAACCTTATTAGAAAGTTAAAATTTACTGCAACGAAGAATATGCTTGGAGTGTCCCTACGTGATCGAATCAGGAATAAAGAGATCCGTAGGAGACCCAAGGTAACCGACATAGTCCGAAGAATTGCCAAACTTAAGTGGCAGTGGCCAGCGCACCTTTCTCACAGAACAGATGACCGATGAGGCCGAAAGGTTCTGGAGAGGCGACCGCGTACCGAAAGACGTAGAGTTGGAAGGCCTCCCACAAGGTGGACCGATGACCTTGTGAAGGCCGCAGGAATCCGCTGGATGCGGGAAGCAGAATCGATCGAAGTGGCGGAGCCTGGGGAAGCACTTGGTGGACGGCTTTTGGCTGAAATGATGATGATGATGATTATTATGACAAGATTAGATAGATTTACCTTGATTTCCTAGAGAGGGTACAAAATAACGTGTTATATAAGGTGTATCTATTCATACACGAAATATTTTAAGGGGTACACCTGTAGGTGGTAAAGAAGCTATAGAAGCAAAAAGAAAATTTTTATCTAAGCGTTTTTGGAGTTTCGTAATTATTATAATTTTAAAACTACATGAGACGTTTTGCATAAAACCTTTACTCCGAATTCTATGAATGGCCCGCCTGACGCTGCGATGGCGACGACCGGAGGGCACGAGCATGGCCGCGGTGTCTCGGGCCGTAAAAAATAAGAAGGAGCCAGTATTTCTTAAGTGCGTCAAATAATTTATAAATATTAAATTAAAAAAAAAACCCTTAGAAAATTTTTTTTTTCGTTGCTATAGCTTTTTTACCACCTACAGGTGTACCTCTTAAAATATTTCGTGTATGAATAGATACACCTTATATATCTTGATTAAACGTGTTAAGTTTTTAGTAACCAGTTATTTACATAAAACTTGCACAATCGAAAATAATCACCGGATAGTAATGTATTAAACAATCTGCCTATGAAATAATTTATTAATAATAACGTAATAAGTTTCATGCAAAACACACAAACATTATTTATGTCGCGGAAACAACTGTTCTTGTTATTCCATTCATACTTAATAATTATTATTATTATTCACTTATTCAGTAATTAATTTATCATACATAATTAAAAAGCGCGCGTCATTGCAGTTCATGTTGCAGAGTTTGTCCACGCCCAAGTCTGCCACTGACCACCAGCGCATCCGAGTAAGATATTGCATTGCGGAGTATCTAGATGCCTTCATTATACTTGCCGTACTACAACAATGCTTACTTCTTTTCAGTCAAATGATATCTTCAATACCTTCTACCAGGTTACAAAAATGAAGACATTTAGAGTAGATAATTTTGAACTTGAAAATAGCCTTGGCATGGGTTGAATAGAATGCCACACAACTAATCAGTTGAAACTGTGTCGTACTGCAATTTGTTTGTTGGTGTTCAGTGTGCATTCGTACTGTGTGACTCTGTGCCAGTTTGTTTCTGACATGTGTTCACTTTCTAAAACTGACTGTTTCGATATGGGTTATTTTTTATTTATTCATTAAATATTTTCTTATAGGAACAAACTTGCAGCGTGGCACTTGATCATTATTTAAATTAGGTTCAACTAAATCATTTCATCGAGATCCAATGATTGTTCTCTAACTATTAACATTGTATATACCGTTATATTACTTCGTGTGTTTATCTGAAAGGGTTTATTTCAGTCGCTAACATTTTAACGTCAAGTTTTCTTGAATCATCTAGAACTGTGACCCTGTTCAATATATTCACAAAGTATAAAAGTTAAACACATTCACGATATTTTGTGTTAACTTAAAACCATAAGTCATTTCAGTGTAACCATAGTCATAAAGTTTAAATTTGAATGATGTGAGTTTTATACAACTCTCGACAGTATTTTCTTTAGCGATCTAACGGACAGACTCGGACGGAGAAGGATCGCTTGGTTCGGTTTCAGTATAAATATGGACAGTACCGAAACTTCGAACAAACGATGAAAATATGACCTCAGCCAAAGTCGCAGTACTCTCAGTGGCGGGTGTCGTGTCGAGACAAATGGGCGTGTTATAATGTTTATCTCCTGGGCTACGGACCGCCCGCGATCTTTAAAAAAAATGCTACAATCGCATTGCATAAAACGACCGGATAATATTAGTATGTTTTTTTGTTATGTATTCCAGTAATTCTTATTATTAAATCATTATAAAACGAGATTAATTTGTTTAAAATACGTGTGCGGTGGTTGGGAGACCCCGTCAGGAACAAAGTTATTTCTTGGGTATGATTTTTAAATCAAAAACTGTTTATTTTAATAAACATTTTTTTTTGCACCCATCATCTTAAATTTACATATTGACTAAAGACGAAAGTCGCATGGAAGGGGCATGACTTTAGTCGACTACTACCGGAAGCTGCGTTGACTTTATTACAATAAAATACTTTTAAATTTTACAGACCCTAATAGTGACAACCCTAACGCTCCATTGGAGCGTTGCTTATTATGTCAACTAATAGGCGTCGTTTCTATACTGTCCATGTTCATACGGTGGTTCGGTCCCGAAACATGTATAGGCAACATGTACAGGTGTGTCCCCCGCAGGTGTTCCGCGCGTGCACGCCGCCCGACGCCATCTCGCTGGTGTCGCGTCAGACTGCCTCGTTGGTCTAGTGGTAGCAAGCGCTACTGCTGAGCATGAGGTCCTGGGTTCGATTCCCAGGTCGGGCAAAGTTTATTGGGTTTTCCATCTGGAATTGCTCAGTAGCAGCCTGGAGTCTGGATTTGTGCCCGGTTGATGGCAATAGGCTCGCCCCCTATTACATGGGACTTAAACATAACAGGCGAAATGTGGGTGTACTGTAAGTACACCTCTGCCTAACCCTTCGGGGAAACAAGGCGTGATGTTATGCTAATAGGCGTCGTTTCTATACTGTCCATGTTCATACGGTGGTTCGGTCCCGAAACATGTATAGGCAACATGTACAGGTGTGTCCCCCGCAGGTGTTCCGCGCGTGCACGCCGCCCGACGCCATCTCGCTGGTGTCGCGCCTGCTGGAGTACACGCCGGGCGCGCGCCTGTCGCCGCTGCAGGCGTGCGCGCACAGCTTCTTCGACGAGCTGCGCGAGCCGGCCGCGCGCCTGCCCAACGGCCGCGCGCTGCCGCCGCTCTTCAACTTCACCGAGTACGAGCTCAGCATCCAGCCCTCGCTCAACGACTTCCTGAAGCCGCGCGCCGGCGCCGGGCCGGCCGACGCGGCGGCGGGCGCGGCGCCGGCCGACGAGGCGGGCTCGGCCGAGCCGCGCGCGTAGGCGCCGCGCGCCGGGCCCGGCCCCGTCGCGTGCGCAGCCACACACGCAACGCACGCGACCTAGTGATAGTTACTTTCGTGTTGGCCATCGGGAAAATTACATGCATAATAGGTGTTTTCGGCGAGTAATCGTGTGATACTGTAGTGTAATTGTCGATAAAGCTTGAGCTGTCGTAGTCGGTAAGAAGGGTAAATCCGTTGTAGATTCTAAACCGTCGCGATGTGATTACTTTGTACTTTTGTAAGCTCAAATTGTCCCCTTATGTACATACCTTATATGCTGAGTTTGAATGTTTATTTAGTAAACGACAGATAATTACCGTCTGGATAAATTGTTTTGTTTTATTTTCATTTTAATATCTCGTCAGATTCTGTCTCTTTTAAAATGATTTCGCTTATAACTGTAGCCTTAATGTACTCGGTGTGAGACGTTTTATCATAGAGAGAGGTTAGTCACCTGTATGTTTCACTTAATCACCTATCGAGGGGTAGACACATGATACTTACCTTGCTTGGGCCGTGTAATCAGTAGGGAAGACATATTCAGTAGTGTATTAGAGTATTTATTGTTGAAAAGTATCACTAACTCAACAAACTTTTACGAAGCGTATGCCTAGTGTTATTTCAACGATGAAATTTAGCAAACGGAATATTTTGTTGCAACAATAGTACGCATTGTAAATTTTTATAACTAGCGTAAACTGATCTCTCAAGATAATTTATAATAATGATATGATATCTCAGAATATTTGTATAAACAATTCAGAGGATATAAATTTTAGATGTACTACACATATATATTTGTTTTCGGCAACTTCTATGTTAAACATTTTTTGCTGTGTATTTTTGAATTATCCAATGCTGGATAAATGTAATGTACCTATTTAATAGCACTGTCGGTGTCCTAATTATAACGACATAGTTTTTGGATAATATTGTATTCTATATTCAATAAATGATATTTCTATTATATGAAATTTGTCATTGAGAACACTATGGTTATTAGTAGTCATTTATGAAACGATGTTTAAATAATGATAAAATTTCATTGTCATAGTTTTAAGTATTCGAGTAATTTCATTTTGCACTTCGATTTTGAATACAGTTACAAATTAGGAAAGGTTTAAACCTCTAAGTATAGACTAACAAAATCTTTTCTTCATGGTGTAGAAGTAGCCTAAACGCAAAACTTATTGGTGTAATGTCGATTCCTCTTGCACCATTAATTAGAAAAACCTGGTATTTAAAATTCAGGCAGCTGAAAAGCACGATTTTGCATATATAACATAATATTTTAGTCTTATTTGGACCAAGTCATAGTAACAACAGCTTTGCGTGATAATATTGATTCAGTCACAAACCTAATAAACTAATCAATATTTCAGTTGAATACTGTTACATTCTCATTATCCATAATTTTAAATGCATGGCTGAGTCAATGTAACATTTATTATCAATATTTTTCTAGACCTAAACCAGGGCCCCGACCATTAAAATAATTAATTATAACGTATCATTTTATCGTGTACCATGTTACAACAGGACAGTGCTGAACTCTGTGTTTCTCCTCGTTAGCTCGCGGTCTTAGGCTGGATTTAGTGTAACGTTGACATCGGTGGCGTACCATTGGTCACACGAACCAAGACGCAAACGATTAATGGACGTGTATAGTGTAGCCCTGACGGTCAAGGAGTGTGAGTCCATATAATTGGGTAGGTCGCGACCGATGTCAGAGCCGACCATCGGTCGAGCACTAAATCCAACCTTAAGGTGGGCCTTTTTGTTGTAGCGCCGTCTCCCTGCCTTGTGAAAGACCGAGTTCAGTGTTAGGTATGCCTGTAATTACTTATAAATTATTGTATTTTAAGAAAAGCGCTCCGCGCTTCGCTTTGAAATCACATAATAGTGGATCTTAGTTTTTGTCGTTAAGGCTATTAATTTGCTGGAACACCCATATAATTCGTGTAAATATATTATAATTATCTTTATGGTACGACTCTTGAGTGACGTGTGTGGGTAGCAGCGGAAGGCCCGCTCGGGCGCGAGGTCGCGCTTGTCGCAGCCGCACCGGGCTCAGTAAGAGGCAGTAGTTTAGATATTACATGTATTTTATTAAGTCTATCTATCTAATATGAATTTTGTAATCGACGTTGCTTCTTAAGACCTTCTGTGTAAAAAGTTATAAGACATACTAGTGACCTGAATATTTGAAGCGATGTTATTAAAATCTTTATCCCACTGAATTCTCACTTTCACGATTTGCGTGCACATTTACATGAGAATTTTCCGTAAAATACATAGTTCGAAATGGAGTTATGACTTATTATATAAATTATTTAAAGTAAATTTTTCTTATTACTGTAATAATATTAAATTTAATAGTGAGTGAAATTTGTATTTTGTTTTCATATTTGTTTTACTGAATTTAAATACTTCATAACCCTCATATCGTTGTTAGTTATGAATGAAAATAACATAATTATTAAAAGTAAATAATTAAATGAATAGTAAGCATGGTTTTTTATTTTTTTCATTAGTAATAAGCCCTATTCTGTATGAATTCAACAGTTTCAGTTTTATTTCAGTAATTTCTGTAATTCCAAATGAGACTTAAATTTTGTTATGTACTCAAGGTGTGGGTGGAGTCGCTTATACAGAGATTTAGATTAGAACATGACCCTATGAATCGCATCATGAGGCAAAAAAAATATTTTATTAACAAATAAGTACTTAAACCCAGTTCTAACTTTTGGATTGCACTATGCAGAACTGAGTTAACTTTATTTTTCGGACTCTGACTGGTTATAGCCTCCAGCAGGAGAGCGATCTTAATAAATTAAAGAGATAGTATTACAGCACAGAGTACTATATTACAGTGACTGCTAACAAGAAAGATAGCTTGTAACGCCTGCAGGATTCGCACCGTCTGTCATTTGCTTAGGCTTTTCTCAACTAAGATGAGGTCTCAGCTTCCAGTTTGTGCATACAGTTGAAAGGCATATTTAGACTATGCCAAATAATCAGCGCCTCACAGTTTACATCACTGAGTGGCGAAATAATCGCTAATGGCATGTTCCATGACCTTCGGATAAGTTACAGATAACTTTCTGTTAGAAAAATTTCTACCTATTACGAATTTTGTTCGTCTATAATCATCTGGTAGAAAGGTAGTGTCATTTAGAGAATAATATTTACGCCAGCAACTATTTGTACATTTATGTTTTTATCTATGACGATTATAGTCGTTGCTACCCGGACGTATCCGGAAACTGAAACGCGCCAGAAGAGCATGATGGCAGCCGTCTTCTGGCAGCGGGAGACCGTAGCCGATATTCAGTTTTGCGGTTGGAAAAAAATATTTCCCACGACACGGGTCGCCAGGCCCTCATACAGGCCGAGTTCAACCTGTAAGCCCAGTCAACTATGCCTATAACTGAAGGCCAATTAAATGGCTTACTAAACCTTATGTTCGAGTCACAGTCTTTTCTCAGCGAAAACCAATCCAAACCTGGCAAAAATTGAAGTAAGTTTATTAAGTAAATTGATTATACATTTCACAAACCGACAGATTAGAATTTTTTCAAATCGATTGTACGATTAAGTATTCTATCTTGACGATAATTGGCTGTGCTGTGGAAACAACTAACAAAATGGCTTATGCGGAAATTTCTTGTTCTCGTGTTCACTATATTAAAAAAAACGATTTTAAAAAATTATCTCACTACCATGACCATAGACCACGACCAACTCATCTACTTCACTACAAATGTCAAATTTCTGAAATAATTTGCGTCTGTCATCTGTGTTGATTTGATAAAAATTGCGAAAGTCAATAAAAAATAGCATGTTATTCAAACAATGCTTTATTCCTATTAAATAAATAACAGATAAATTATTGTGCCTACTTTAAAGTTGTATACTATAAAGAAGTGTGTAAAAAACAGCTTCCTTCCGAAATTAACGTGTGATGGGTGTATAGTTTATCATTGTTATTATATCGAGGAGGAGTATCTTAAATTGTATTCACAATGCACGAAGCGTACGAGATATCTCACTTGCTCAATGCAACCGTACAAATAGAGGCTATAGCTGCTTATGGTAAGTAAAGAAAAAAAACAGTTTAGTTTTTGGGAACAAACATAATGATATATAATCAAGATAAAATGAGTCACAGTCAAAACAGATCTGTTAAAATATCAGTTAACAATAATATCAAGCATTTACTGTTATGTAGAGAGACACCTCATCTTTTTATATACACAAAATAAAACCCAAATCAAAGTCTATCATGTTGAATAGCCACAGTACCAATAGGTGTTCAGTAATTAATTATTGTTTGCCAGTAATTATGATTTCTTTAAATAAATAAAAATAAATAAATAAAAAATAGGGATAAATTTATTTATTTCTTTTAATTTTGTACAAAAATCACAGAAAAAAGTATTGATTCTCTGAATGTGTAAGCTATTTAGTTTTTATTTTATTTCAGATAACAATTTGTTACTGGGAACAAGGCAGGGTCATCTGTTGATGTACTCAGTATCTCAAACAAATGGAAATCAAAAATATGAGTTGCAGCTTCTCAGATACTGTAAAAATTTTAGTAAGAAACCTATACAACAAATTGAAGTCATACCAGGTAATTTATTTTTTTAAGAATCTCCAGAATTATGATTTAAGTTTCTTTGTGTTAAGCTAAATGACTAACACTGATTGATAACTTCAAAATTATCTTCGGAATGATGGTGAATTTTATTAACCTTTTGACCGCCAGAGTCATGTATAGATGACAAACCAAAACGTGCCCAGCACGCCGTGGTCACGATACCGTGACAGACTTTGAAACGTAAATAAAACTCATAAAACAATATTGTTTTTTTTATTTCCTTTGCTAATTATGTTCCTTGACTCATCCTAATTTATATTAGTTGAGCTTCTTTCTTTATATTTCATCCATATTGACATAAGATGGCAAAAACTAAGACCAATTATAAAGTTCGAAAAACATAGTGCCCTCAGCGCCACAGTCATCATATCATGACACGTAGAGATGTAGCCAGCAATCAATTTAACAAGACTATCGACTTCGACGGTAACCTATGTTATATTTAATTTCTTTAAATTTTTCAACAATAAATAAATAAAACTTCTGATATTGAATTTGAATGATTCAGGTATCATGAAAATTATGTAAATATTATTAAAATACTGAACTATCTGCTCATTAAATGTCAGTGTCAGTTGATTATCGATAAATTATAATGAGTGTAATGCCCATCTCCACCATACTGTCATATTGTCTGTGCCTGGAGTGCCAGAGTCATCTAATCGTGACAATCCTATGACGTCACATGTGGTCGATTTGTAAATAGAGCTGTTCCTTTACTTGTATCAGTAGTTTGTTCTCATTACTTTATTATTGAACGACTTTTTTGTGGGTGGGAAATCATCAAATGACGTCATACGTTCTGGGGGGAGCGGAAGGGCGTGTCAGACTTTTACTGACTAAAACCCACCCGAGTTCCTTCAGTGCTTATGCCACGTTCACGGTAACTCTTTCGAACAATTTCGCTACCTCGGCAGGATTCGGAACAACTTAAAATCTCATATTAAAATATTCGTTTATCATGTCAATACATTTTGTGAGATCAGTATATCAGTCATTGAATATACATCCTTGTTTAACGATACTATTGTGTTTTAAGTAATTTGTTTTAAATAAAACTACATAGTGAAGTTCAGATTTTGTAATTAAAAAGAGAATAAAATTCATGTAAGCCATTTCAAACCGCCATAAGCTTGGCTGGCGTGTCATAAAATAAACACGGATCCGATTGAGGTTTATTTGAACTAAGTTTCATTTGTTTCCAAGGATAATATTGTCCCTTTCTTCGTATTTATTATAATATTTGTACTTACAAATCTTGAGTATAAAAACTTCGTTTAATGATTAAAACACAAATTCTTTTGATGATTTAAATTTGCTTTCGCCCATTTTCGTCGTATTCTGATAATTATATATCTACAGTAAATGGTATTTATTTCAGCTATCATCAGTACCTATGTGGCGGTACATTAAGGCATTATTACTGGTTGTTCTTTCAGAGAAACTTAAATCTATATAAATAATAAAAAATTAAATTAAAAATTTAAAAAACCCCCGGCACAAAAACCTAATTTCCCTTTAAAAAGTAAAAAATAATAAAAAATAACTCAATCTTAAAGTACCTAAGAATGTATTAATAATTCAAAAAAAAAATACGCCGCGTTAGGGGACCGCTTCAAACCTAACAATTTAATTACCAATAGTCTTATTACCTAACTAAGCAGTCAACGACGTCTGCACTCGCGGAGCGGTCCCCCAACGTGACGTTTTTTTTTTGAATTATTAATACATTCTTAGGTACTTTAAGATTGAGTTATTTTTTATTATTTTTTACTTTTTAAAGGGAGATTAGGTTTTTGTGCCGGGGGTTTTTTAAATTTTAAATTTAATTTTTTTTTTGTACTTTTTATAGGTATATACTTAATATAATGTAGAATCAAACGAAGCTAAGAACACTTTCGATTAATTCATCAATATTCTCTTTCAGTGCGCTTTCATTTGAGACCCCACTCGAGTATATTTGCTGACATTCGGTTACTCTTCCCCACTTTCCCCCCCACATCTTTTAAACGGCTCAACCGATTTTCATCAAACATGTCTAAGAACACTCGCAGATAAGTCACCTTTAATACACATTTTTTTTTATTGAAATCGCATCATCCGTTCGGGAGCTATGATGCCACAGACAGACAGACACACAGACAGACAGACAGACAGACAGACAGACAGACAGACACGTCAAACTTATAACACCCCTCTTTTTGCGTCGGGGGTTAAAAATGAATGTTGCGAAGCGCATAACTCGAGAAGGGCTCAACTCAACCGATTCGACTATTTTTTTTTTGTATGTGCCTTAAGGCCTTCGGATGGTTTTAATAATTATAAAAAAAACATACGAAAACAATAGTAAAAACAATACTTTTCTTTTTCACATAAAAAATATACATACGATGCGACGGGATGGGTTGGGGGAGCAATAAATATAACGCGGACGAAGTCGCGGGCAGAAGCAAGTTGTATTAAATAAAAATGCTGCTACTGTGTATAAAAAGCGAAACCATTAAAATAAAATAACTCTTATTATTTCGATATTATTCATAAATATCGGAAGCGCACCTCTAGAGCAGAAGCGGGCAAATTTAGAAAAGCCGTGCCAGCCACGCCAATGTCATCATACGGTGACAAGAAAGTACGTCATGACTGAACATAGTGCTGTGATGGTATTGCCTTGCTTTTATCGACTGTTGTTTTGAATTGTGGAATTAACGCAGAAACTGTGACACATATCGTATCATTTCTGTCATAAAAGACAAAGCGGGATGAAATAAAACTCCTTTATTATATATTTCCTATATAGTAACTTTTTATTAAAACATACTATATGATAAAAATTAAAAGAAATGGTTAGTGCTTTATCGATATAATTTCGAACTCACTACTATTTTGTAGGTATGAAAGGACGAATTTATAGCTTGGCGCTGAGGGCACGATTTTGCTTTTTTGTCGTGGCGCTCAAAAGGTTAACATTCATTGAGGATATTATGGCTATAAAAACCACAGTGGACTGATAGTTTGGCGCTTTGTGATTTGACTAATATCAGTGTTATTTATTTAATTAAAATCTTATTTTTACAGAAGAAAACTTATTGCTGTGCCTAACTGATAGTGTTCTGTCTACATACAATATAAATGGTGTGAATTTTCCAATGGTGAAGACTTTTGAACAAACAAAAGGTGCTTCCCTGTTTGCATTAGACAATACCGTAAGTGTTATATTGTCCCTTATTCAGAATCATTTTATGGTTAATCCAAGTTTTCTAGCTTTTCTTCAGGTTTCAGTTGATTACAGCCCATCTCTCACTTTGAAATATTAGCAGTGTTTATTAAAAACTAGCTGACCCCGCGAACTTCGTATCGCCTCAGGTTCAATAAACGTTGTAATAACCCTACCAAGTTTGACAACCTGGTACGCGTTGGTGGTCTGGTAAGCGTTTTCTAGCTGAAACTCATGTTTGGTCAGCTCCTACCAAGTTATGATAACCTGGTACTTCAAAGGCAATAGCTGACACTCCTTTTTTTGGTAAGCTCCTGCAAAGTTATGATAACCTGGTACGTCGTCGCCATAAAGCTAGTTGACACTCCTTTGTTTGGTAAGCTTCTGCAAAGTTATGATAACCTGGTACGTCGTCGCCATAAAGCGTTTTCTACCTGACACATACCCAGAGGGTACAAATATATCGTCATTGCTCAGCTTCTATGTGTCTTAGCGTTATGTTATATAGCCTATAACCTGCCCAGGAGTATGGACTACAATCGTACCAAGTTTGGTTAAAATCCCTTCAGTATTTTTTGACCCATGCGTGCACATACAGACAGACAGATTGACCTCTCTACAGTTTTATTATAAGTATAGAAATTTGGTTGACCTAGCTTTGCTCGGTATTTTTTGGTAAATTGTGTTTAAAATAATAAATTTATGTTCAAGTTGATTATCGATAAGGTTGGTAATTGAAAATACGAATAAAACGACATTTTATAAAAATGAATCCTAGCTAGATCGATTTATCGCCCCCGAAACCCCCTGTATACTAAATTTCATGAAAATCGTTGGAGCCGTTTCCGAGATTTTGAATTGCTCGTTTAAAGGTATAAGATAAAATATCAATATTAAATACAGTTAACTATTTCTGAACAACATCATCTACCTCTCCTTTTCCCAACTATGTTGGTGTCAGCTTCCAATCTAACTAGATGCAACTGAATACCAGTATATTACGTAGAGCAACTTCCTATCTGTTGTCCAGAACTCAGTTACTGGAGGTAAATTTCGGGCTTATGATAACCAGTGATGACTGTCAAAGATCCACAAATGACAGCCAGGACCGACGCACATACAGCTATTTGAACGATCTACGCGGCCAAAATTATTTTATTGCTGAATTGGTATCTAAACAAGCTAAATAAACAAAATAACTTATTTATCAAAAAAAAAAAAAACCCAAAAAAAAACTAAAAATTAAATAAATACAAATATTTAATAATATTTTGATCACCATCTAAGTGTCTTGAGGTTCTTCTTCGCTATTTGACGAATTTTCTGACATGTTGGATTCCGCAGACAAAAGCATGGCCAAGGTTTCAGGAAAAAATGTTTCTGCTTTCCTTTTTTATTATAGTTCGCGTGCTACTAAGCAGAGGATCTGAACTGAGCAGAAGGCGGTTAAAAATATCCTGATTACAATTTTGCCTGGAAAATTGTTCTCGCGAAATCTTGACGGTAACATCTAAAATGTTTGTTGCGAGCCTCAGCTGCTTCCTCGGAAAGCTGTCCGATTGGTAATAATGCTTTTCAAATATGACTGCACCCTGGACTAAAATCTTGTGCATTGTTGGCGTTATAGGATGCCAATCATATAGGTTCACTTAAATACGAGCAGTTTCTGAAGCTTTCATTTCACGGGATCAATTTTAAACTCGCTTGAAATTGCTTCCAATATGGTTTTTAGTCTATAAATTAGCTCATAACTGATACCAGTTATTTTATTTTATCAGCTTTGGTCCATCTTTGTTTAATTTCTGATTTGAAATAGGCAAAACCATGTTTCAAATGAACAACTTGGTCTTCATTGTAACCTTCACATGACAAAAGTTGCTCTTTTTAAATAGTTTAATCTGGCATCTAAATTAGGCAAATTTTCTTTCATCATGAGGTCAAACAAGTATTTTCGGGTCATAATCCTTACTTCTGATGTACCTTCTGAACCTAAAACAAACATACACTATGTTAAAAGTCACTTACAAATATTTTCAGTTTTAGACGAAATTGCGCTGAATATCTTTAATCCCTCACAAAACAGTATCTATCCGGACGTTCCCGGAAATGTTTTTTTATATCATTTAAAGGTAAAAGGATCGTATAATAATCTGTAATAAAAATTATAGCCCGATCTACCCCGATACATAAACAAAAACACAAGCAAAGAAAAAATATTGAAGGAAATCACGGTATGAAAATGAGACGTTTTAAATTAGAAAAAAAAATGTAGTTCGATAGTTGATCATAACTTTGTTTATGCAGTTTATAAGTCACTTACCTTGTCCATTAGAATCCATCACTTTCAATTCGTAAAAAGAACTTGATACCATAAAAAACCACTTTAAAAGTTTAATGTTTAGAAAAGCGCTATGAACACATTGTACTCTAGATAAAACGGTCAAATTTCGACTGACATTACAGGTGAGGGGGGCACGCTAGCAAGTAAATAATGCATAGGTACTGTGCCCGGGTTCATAATCTTTCCCTGGAACTGGTTTTTATCAATGTTATTATTATTTTGATAATGGGACTTTTGGCCGCCTAGATCGAGCAAATACCTGTATGTGCGACGGCTTAACATGGTTTCCGAGACACGAAGAGGTCTTGCCTGTACAGATGGTCACCCACCCATCCACAAACCAAGTAGCTTAACATAATCGATCGCTCCAACCATCTGTTATTACTTAGTGATAAGCCCCTTAAGTAACCATTCCTGAACATGTTATTCTAGATTTTGGCGTGGTATTCTTTTTTTTTCCAGGCAATCAATAAACAATTATTTTACTTTAGCTGATTAAGTTTTTATATTTTCACAGCCCACAACATCAATGACTGGAGAATCCAATTCTGTGGTTCGTCTGTGTGTTGCTGTCAGGAGAAAACTGCAGTTGTACTATGGGAAGAATGGAGAATTCAAACAACACTTGTTTGACTTTACTATCCCTGATGTCCCAAAGGTCATGTCATGGGGCCAACAATATGTGTGTGTGGGATTCAAAAACGAATATGTGCTGTATGATGTAGGTGATAAAGTTGAAATTATTTTTATAAAAGGATTTACTTAATCAACACTTGAATTTCCGTAATCTATTGAATAAACCAATTTAATTTCTCCTTAAACACGATTACTTTATAAAAAGTTGTGAGATTAAAGAAGCGAATAATTGACCCGGAAAAAAAGCCAAAAAGTCCATTTCTATTTGTTATCAGCATAAGTTTGTGCATTTATGTGTTAACTATGTTTGATTATATTCTGTATAATGTTTTTAGCTCTCTTCAGGAAAGCCACAGGAGTTATTTCCAACAAGCAGTTCGAAATCTCTTGAGCCAACGATAGCGAAATACTCCGAAACTTCATTTTTACTTGGTCGCGATCAAACATCGGTACTCGTGGAAGAGGCCAAAAACATAGATATAAAGAAAACTATCAAATGGTCTGAAGCGCCTATTGGTGTCGGTAAGAGAATATTGATGATATTTGGCATTTCGCACGGTTTTTACAACTCGATAAAACATCGAGGTTTCACTATTTCATGTACATTAACGTTTTATACATATATGAAACTTCTGGTGTGCAACCCTGTGCGGGTTTGTGAATGTCCCATGTCTTCGAATTTTAAGTTCTAGGACATGCCGGTTTTTTCACGTTGTTTTCTGTCCCTGTTTTGAGATACAATAAGATAATATATGTAAAATTGAATGCTTTGTAAACGGTTGTCCGTGATTCTTGTATGATAAAAGTTAGCCAGTTGTGTTTTATTATGATTACTAAATGATAAAATAATGTTTATTTCCAGTGTGGGATGAGCCATTTGTGTTAGGGCTGCTATCAGACCAAGTCATTGTACAGACAGTGGAGCCATCCCTGTTCATACAAACCTTACCTGAACTGAACAAAGCTAGACTGATGTATAGGTAAGAATATTAAGTATATTATGTCACTATGATATTCAGTATGCCTGAAATACTTCCGGTCTCTTAAATTGAGCCACCCTCACTTTTTTATATTGAAATCAGAATAATGACACCAACATGATGGCCAATAAGGCTTCAAAACTGCATAACAACTTTTTCTTTGACTCATCATTTTGATGTTTTATACCTTCAAATCGTTACATATGAAAATTCACAATGGTTTGATTTAGGGGTATGGGAATGAGTAATACAGTCAGTCACAATGAGGTGACACTCTTTCCCCAAATCCCAATTTTAGAAGTGCAGTAAAGTTAGAATGATTCATTGGCCGCATTTGGTCTGTAGATGGGTACATCTTTACACACCAAGATTCTTCCGCGCATTGGAAAGCTCGGTAAGCCGTTGGTCCCGTCTGTGATTCGTGGATCTTTGACTTTCGTTACGGGTCGTCAGAATCCCGAAACTTTGCCAAACCTGCCTTACCCATAGGGTAACGTATAGAGGTCACATAGGCAGTCGCTCCACGTAAAATACCTACCAGTATTTGACGACCCTTATCGACTGTCTAAAATCTACGAATGACAGCCGGGGCCAACGGCTTAATGTGCTTTCCGAAGCACGGAGGTGTCTTGGTATGTAAAGATCACCCATCCACAGACCAATCGCGGCAAACGTAGCTTAACCTGAACGATAGATATTTAATTTACGGCTTTAATTACTTAGCCACAAGCCCCTCTTCTGTCTTACCTTCTTTAATGTATGGAATATTTACTTTCAACACTGACATTATTGTTCCCAGATGTAAGCGAGGCCTGATATTCGTGTCCTCGGTAGGCCAGGTCTGGTGTCTCAGCTCCGTCGACATCACGAAGCAAAGGCAGCAGTTGCTGAAAGACAAACATTTCCAAATAGCGATAGAATTAACGGTAAGTTATACTAAAAGCGACGGCGGCGCGTGTTCGCGTATAAAACAAAGATAATTAAAAAAAAAACTAAAATCTGACTGCGTAAAAAGTTAACTTTAAAAAGATGGAAACAAGAATATTGTATTTTAAGAGGTTGACTATTAAACTTAATACTACAGTATTAAGTTGCTTATAAGCAATCTCATGCAGTTGGAGACAATAAATGTCTATATTGGTACCGATTCCCTTGTTCACAAACTAAACTAAATTTAAGTTCAGTGCATCTTTTTCTTTGTATTTCATTAAGAAGAGGACAAAAGAATTTTTTTAGTTTAGTCCTGTCAAATTAATCAGCGCCTGTCACTACTCCATACAAGTTAAGACGTGATTAAAAACATGCCTACTAAAATTACGTCAATTTACGTCAAGCGCTGATTAATATGACAGGACTAAACTAAAATTTATCTTCTGTCCTTTCCTTAATGAAATAGAAAGAAAAAGATGCACTGAACTTGAAGTTTGTGAATAAGGGAATCGGCACCATTTTTAAATGTGTTTCTAACTGCATGAGATTGCTTATGAGTTTTCAAACAGATTTTCCCAGACCTACTCAATGACACATCACTTGACATAGTCGTTTTTTGTCTTTTTCGCAGTATTGCGTCTGGTTGTCACCCTATTGAATTTTGATTACCGTCATGTCTTTAGTGACACTCGCAGGATTAAGACAAGGCGGTTGGCGTAAGAATCATCAAAATGGGCCCACGCGGTTGGTCTTGAGTGCCACAAGGGATCAAATATAATACATACATAGGTTGATAAACTCATTACCCTCCTATGCGTCGCGCAGTCGGATAAAAGTGCTATAGTATACTCGCGCGATGATCGCTTTCAGTTAGGATACATCCGTAGAGAAAATTAAAATAGCCTCCATGGTTGGTGGTATTTAAACGTTCAGTCTAGTCCTATTTCCAAAAATTTCAGAATGTCCTACATCACAAACATCCTAAACATCGACATCCTACTGCTTACTGGCATCCTACTTCTAACTGGATCAACAAGTGATAAACAATCACGAAAATTAAACTTTATAGAAAGAAAGAATACATTTTATTTGGACATAGTTCATGAAACACAAAATGAAAAGTGTTTAGCGAACCATCGCTAAACGGAATCACCAACTAGTTTAACCATCACTAAATTAAGTAAAATAAACAATAAAGGGTATCGCAGGTTAAGTATTGAAAATGTGCACCCAGAGCCAAATGTAATGAATATGATATTGTTAAGTACGCTGCTCATTTGCATTACTATTTATATAGTTTTTGACTGCCTAGCTCTTTACTGTCATTGAGTAACCTTGGAAAATGTCCTTACATGAAATCAGGAAGGTGCGCAGAGTTGCATCAACTTTATACAACTCCAGCACCCTCTTGAGCCATGTATGTGGCACCGAGTCATAGGTCTTCTTATAATCTATCCAACATGTCGACAGATCCTTTCGGGAACGGCGAACCTGTTGGCTAATGGCCATATCAATGAGGAGCAGCTCCTTAGTACCGCGAGACCCGTTCCTACATCCATTTTGAGAGACAGACATGATGGAGTTGGTGTCAATATGATTGTACATTTTAGCTCTCAAAATGGATGTAAGAACTGTATAGACCGTCGGCAAACACGTGATCGGTCTATAATTTTTGGGTTCCGCGGTACTACCTGATTTGTGGAGCAGGTGGGTAATTCCTGTTGTTAGGAACTGGGGTAGCGAACCAGACTCCAATGCAGTCTGGTACTGAGCCGCCAAGCGAGCATGCGATCCAATGAACCATTTGATCCAGAAGTTGTGCAGCCCGTCCGGCCCTGGAGACTTCCAATTGGGCAATGGACGGACTGCACGAGCTACGTCTTGGGGGCAGATGGTAACAGCCCCCATTTCTGGTATTGGATCGCAGGCTCGCTCGACTTCTCGAACCCAATCCCCTTCGGTGTGACTGACAGGCACCGACCAGATACTGCGCCAAAAAGAACACATGGCATCATTATCCGGCAGGCGCGCGTCCGCCACACCTTGGACCGGTCGCTCCCAAGCCCTATAAACCCACCTTTCATCACTCTAGAAGGTGCGGTTCTGAGTATATCGGTCCACTCGCCGCTTATACCTACGAATACGGTTTGCCCATGCATATACTTTCTGCTTCAGGAAGTCTATGCGCTCTGTGACACGGGACATATAGTCCCGAGGGCTGATATCAGTCCCCGAGAACGCCCGCCTCACAAAGCGCATCACTCTAGGGCGAGTGTTGCCCTCCCTGAAGCAGATTAGTTTGCCGATGAGGGCTCTGGCCCCAGCAATACGACGCTCAATTCTGCACTGCCAAGCTGGTACGGCTGGTTTCGGTCGTGTAGCTCTAGAGTAATTAGGGAATTTGACGTGAACTACACGACATGCCGCTACAGCCGCGCAGTACAGAATCGAATGAGTATCGGTGAGGTCTTCGCAGTCATCAAAGTAGTTTGACAACTGCGAATCCAAAGCCGCCACCAGTGCCCTATTTTTGTTATGCATGGGCAAACGGGGTAAGCGTGGTCTAAGTTCGGGAGTCATGAACCGATATTCCTGAATCGCACACTCCAAAGCGCTCCTCAATTCATCATTGCAATGGGTACTTACGTTTGTAGCCCTGTCATCCCATCCCTCGTCAGCATAAGTTGTGGTAGGCTGCGCTGGTACTGCAGCAGTCTGCGGCGTGGGGGCGATAACATGGCTACTCCGCATTTCATTACGCAAGCGATCAAGTACAGTGTCATCCAACATACGATGACTTTGGATGACCCGCACCTGATCCGACAGTCGTTGTGCCGAAACGTTGACAGCTGGCTCAAGTACCTGAAACAGAGAGAGCATCCGAACACGGTACGCGGTCAGATTGTTTGCCCCCTCTGTAGCCCCATAGTATGAGCGCATGACATTTTCATTGATGGATTGTGTCCATCTCATGCGCTGCACACTTCCGCCGGGAGCTGGGACCCTATCAGAGGCCGGTGGGCCTCGAGGTCCTAAGCCGTCTGGCGGCCGGCGTCTTCCCCGTCGACGAGCAGGTGGTGGCGTCGTGGGCGGAGAGAAATACTCGTCACTCGAGCTCGACGCAACTGCCACGGCCGGTGTCCTCACAACGCCCGCAGTGGGGCTGGGTACCGGCGGCGGCGAGGCGGAGCTGAGCGACGAGTCCGGAGGTGGTGGGCGTGCGCGACGAGCCGCTGATCTTGTTAACATTTCGTCATGGTTTTTTAATTTTCTAATTATTGTAGTTCGGGGATGACATCTGTCATGTCACCCCCGATCCTGTAGTTTTTGGTTGGATTTATTTCATTTTGCTGCGATATAGTCTCATTTTAATAATGATATTGTAATATTTTTAGGTCTAGGTTCACTGTAAAACCGAAATCTATTATAAATTTGGGTCAAAAATATTTTTACTATTTAAATTATATCTATTCGAAATGTGTGACGTCTTGTTCACGGTGTTGCCAGCTTACTATTATTATTTTTGGGAGTGTTATTTTTTCACAGCTCTCAGGCTGGTGTCTACTGCATTTACGGGCCAATGCCAAGTAAATGCAGCGTGTGGTGTGTATTTACGATGAGGGTGTGTTTTCTTCTTCTAACTGCATGAACTTCCTAACTATTCTGCAGGTGTTTAATATAGCAGCTTTCTGTAGATTAATATAAACTGATTCTTCTAAATCTATTAATTTTAGGCTACGGAGAAGATGGTTGGGGATAACGCCTGTCGTGGAGAGAACTATAGGGATAACATATACTTTGTCTTGTCTCCAGATTCTTTTAACTTCTTCTTTAAGGTCAGCATATTTACTTATTTTCTCAGATATGGTTTTTTGTAAGTTATGGGTGTTGGGAACTGCAATGTCTATGAGGTAAGTGGTTTTACTTATTTTGTCCTGTAGGGTTATGTCTGGTCTATTATAGTGGATAGTCTTATCTGTAAGTATGGCGCGATCGTAGTACATTTTGTGTGTATCATTTTCGAGGATGGTTTGTGGCGTGTACTTATAGTAAGGAGTGTTAGTATTTTGTATGAGACTGTGTTTGAGTGCTAGTTTTTGATGGATGATGTTTGCAACTTGGTTGTGTCTGTGAGTGTAGTCTGTCTGTGTGAGGGTTATGCATGCTCCTGTAATGTGTTGTATAGTTTCTGATTGAATGTGGCATCTGCGGCATTTGTCATTTGTGATAGTAGGGTCTTTAATTATAAATTTTCTATAGTTTTTGGTGTTGATGATTTGATCTTGTATAGCTATGACAAAGCCTTCTGTTTCAGGGAACAGATTTCCTATTTTAAGCCAAGTGTTTGATGCTAATTTGTTTATGTGGGACTGTTCTAGGTCATGCGGATGTCTACCGTGAAGAACTTTCTTCTTCCAGTTTTCAATTTTTTGGTTTTGCGGGTCAGTTAAGTTTATGTCTTGTGTATTTTGTTCATTTAAGTTAAGCGGGGTGTGATTCGAATCATTTAAGGCAATAGTTTTGTGTATGTTACTTGTGCGAGATTTTGTGAAGAAAAATGTTTTTAGCCTAGTGATTTGTTTCTGCCAAAGGTGATGTAAGTCGATTAGGCCTCTCCCTCCATTCTGTCTTTTGATAGTGAGTCGTTCAATCGCAGATTTAGGATGTAGGTTGTTATGTTTTGTGAGTGTTGTGCGTGTGGTTCTTTCTAACTGTTCGATATCAGTTTTTGTCCATTTGATTACTCCGAATGAGTAGGTCAAGATTGGTATGTAAAAAGTGTTCAAGGCTTTTATTAGATGCTTTCCAGACAATTGTGTTTTGCAAATTGTGTTAATTCTTCTACGATATTCTGTATTTAGTGTTTGTTTAATTGCTGCGTGATCGAGTCCTTTTAGTTGCCTGTATCCTAAATATTTGTATAGATCTGATGGTTCCATAGCAGCTATTGTGTCGGTGTCGTTTATGGCATAGTTTCCGGGTTTTACTTTTCCCTTTATAATATGTAAGGTCCTACACTTATCTAATCCAAATTGCATATTAATATCGTGACTAAATGTTGTCGTCACTTCTAGAAGAGTTTTCATTTCATTTTCGGTTTTAGAATATAGCTTAATGTCATCCATATATATGAGATGCGAAATAAGAGTTTCTTCGTTATTGTTTTTAAATTTATATCCAGCTCGACACCGATTAAGTAAGTGAGACAAAGGGTTCAAAGCGAGACAGAACCAAAGAGGGCTCAAAGAGTCCCCCTGGTAGATACCCTTCCTAATATGTATCTGTCGGGTTATGAGAGTGCTGATTCGATTATTTATGTGAAGTGTGGTTTTCCAACGTGTCATTACAATGCGCAAGAAATCAATTATTTTGGAATTAATTTTATATATTTCTAGGATTTTTATAAGCCAAGAGTGCGGGATGCTATCGAAAGCTTTTTGGTAATCTATATAAGTACAATGCAGGTTTCTATTTTTTGTGGTGGCATGTTTATGGATAGTAGAGTCTATAACTAACTGTTCTTTGCATCCCATGTGGCCTCTCCTGCATCCTTTCTGTTCCTCTGCTATAATATTGTAGTGTTCAATGTGTGAGTTGATTTTATTGGTGATTGCTGAAGTAAGTATTTTATAAATTGTGGGTAGACATGTGATTGGTCTGTATTGGGAAGGCTCTGATGTGTATTTAGTTTTAGGAAGCATGTAAGTTATCCCTGTAGCAATGAATTCGGGTATGCTCTGTTTACCTAATACTATATCTGTTAAATTTTTTGCTATGGATTTGTGTAGAATCGTTAACTTTTTGTACCAAAAATTTTGTATTTTATCTATACCCGGTGTTTTCCAATTATGTAGTCTAGCTGTTAATTGTGTAATTTCAGTCTCTGTTATGTTTTTAAATTCCATTTCATCTATTGTTTCCCATTTTGTTGCCTCTTCTGTAATCCAGTTTGCTCTATCATTGTGATGTACCTGTTCTTCCCATATGTTAGACCAAAATATTTCCATGTGTTCCTTTGAAGGTGTGTCATTCTCTGTTGTTAAAATGGTGTGTGGTTTCTGTATATTCCTATAAAACCTTTTCTCGTTTGTAGCAAATATAGCATTATCTTTTTTGCGCTGTTGTGCCTTCAAATATCTCCTAAGCCTATGGACTTTAAGTGCCAATTTCTGTTTTAAAGTGTCTAAATACTCTTCAGATTTCCTATTATTATTTTCATGCCTAGTATGTGTGAAATTGTTATTAAATATTGCTTCAACCCTTTTAGTGACTTTATTTGATCTGTTGCCGTTGATGTATTGTGTAAGTCTGCCACAGTCTGCTCTTAGTTTTTCAATATCTTTTTCTAGTCTCTGTTGCCATGGCGGTTTGACAGTGTCTCTTTGTATTGTGTTTCTCGCGTGATCAGTGATTTTAAAGTTGAGTTCTTCAGAAATAACAACCGCTGTGCAATAAATAAGGGTGTGTATGTCAGTCAGTTGTGTGTCATTAGATAGAAATTGTTTTAGTATATCTTCATTAAATAAATTTACTAAGCGGAAAAGATTGGGACTATATTTGAGTTTAGGTAGTTTTGGTCGAGCCGCTGGGTCCATCCCAGAGTACTGTGTTAATGTCGTTTTAAATTTGTCATGTATCTCTTGTATATACATATCTGCTAACGGGTTTTGATTCACATCAGCGACTGTCTCAATATCATTTTCTAGCGTTAGGGTTATAGATTCAGTTTGTGTAGATATGTGTGATATTTGTGATTGATTGAATGGTTAAGATTCAAAATTAGGTTGTAATTGAGTGAGTGATTGCGATTGATCTTGCAGGCTATTTTCGTTTGTGTTTTGTGTGATAGTGTTACTGTTTGTAGAATTTTCTGATTCTTCGTGTATCAACTGTTTACGTACTTCTTCTTTTAGTTGATCTATTACTTCTTGAGAAAGAAGTTTATTTCTTAATATGGCTCTTCTTTGGTCTGAGATTCTTTGTTCTGTAACCGTAAGTTCCGGATATTGTCGTGTAAAAAGTACATGCAGTTGTTGGCGGTAAGTGGTCATGTCAGTCTCTAATTTAGTAATGTATAAGTAGGTTCGCATGATAAATAGGTTTACATCTTTACTCCATCTCATGCGAACTCTTGCTTTTCCAGCCTTGGTGGACGCAGGTAAGAAGGTAGATACCTCCCGCGCAACATTCAAGGCCGAAGTGGGTGGCACTGAGTTAAAACTAGTTTTGGGGGGTGACGATGATATGGGTGACGATGGTATGGATGGTGATGATGTTCTTGAAGGTGTGTACGATATTGTGCTTGGGCTGTAAGGTTCTACAGAGGTGTCTGTCCTGTTTGTGAATCTGTCACCATCGTCAATGATTTCGGCTGTAGCATCTTTGTCGGTGGGAGCCCGCCTGTTCAACTCCTCACCGCTGACGGTTCGCATGCTGAGACACTCAGCGTCAGCTCCAAGTGTGCCCCGGCGATCGCCCCCGGGCAGCGGTCCTATGCGTTTTCTTTTTGAACGTGTCTCCATTTTTAAGTGGGTTTCCAGTGCCACGTTAGCCACGCCAGTAATTTCTAATTCGTGTGTCCGCCCCCCACGTGATTCGATGGTCAATCGGGACGTGTGGTTGTTTAGGGGGCCTATTATTATTATTATTGTATTATTATTATTATTAAAAATATCATTTAAAAATTGTATGTGTAGTGTCACAAATAGGGACCTGAGCAACATTTTCTTTTTTTTTTTAATATGTTGCTGGTGGAGGATTTCGATGAAACTTGTAACAGTAAAATCAACACACTAAGTACTATTTCTGAGATTTTTTTTATAGTGGTCACTCTGTTAGAACTTACTAATAATAGCCAAAAAAAAATTATTTCAATAAAAAAAAAAAAAAATTTTAGCAAACTAAGTAAGATCGATATACGTAATATGTGTCATAATGTTGTCTACAGTTTGGCTTTGGAATCACATTCCTAGGCTCTATTAGTTTTAGAGAACGAAAAGTTTAAAAAATTCTCTGTTATTAGGACATTTTCCAAGGTTACTCAATGACAGTAAGAGCTAGAGGCAGCCAAAAACTATATAAATGGTAATGCAAATGAGCAGCGTACTTAAGGATATCATATTCATTACATTTGGCTCTGGGGGCAATACTTAACCTACGATACCCTTTGCCTTGCCTTTTCACAACTGGTGGGGTTCAGCTTCCAGTCAAAGCTGCATAAGCTGAATATCTACCAGTATTTTACATGGAGCGACTGCCTAAATGAAAAGAACAATAAAATCATACAAAGTACAGCTGGCGGTAGTGAGGCCTAGATTAGCGTTTTTAATGGTAAAAGCTAGGTTCTAAGTTAGTTTCATGCCATGTTGTGCCTGAATACGACATGCGAACTTATCATACATACATAAACTCACGCCTATTTCCCATGGCGGTAGGCAGAAACTACCGAACGCCATTTGCTACGATCCTTGCATACTCATTGTGATTCGTTTAAGTCATATACCGGTTATCAGTACTACGCACCTGATCTTTCTGAAGAACATCACCAATAAGGGCACTATATGTTCTCCTAGGGCGTCCCCTTCCGGCGTGTCCAGTCACTTCTGCCCTGTAAATACCTTATCAAACAACTAAATATAACACATGTAATAATCCACGAATGATATTGCTTGCCTCTTACTGCTTATTCGAGGCAATACCATATTATGAAAGTTATGAATATCTAATATGACGTTATGTCATATAAATAGTAGATATCAGTCGAATGCGTATGGTCATACACGTAAATAAATAGTATCGACAGCAAAACACTGAGGCAAGGAAAATAAGTTACCGTTTATTTTCCTCTACAACACGGTAGTGTATAAGAGTTACTTTACTAATCAGTTCTATAAAAGCTTTAGTTAGTCATCATAATTTATTCAGTTAAGGTGTATTGGACATGTTTTGTGATATTGTGTGTTGGTTGTGTCTAAAAAAATCAAATATAAGTTTTTGTTTAAATTTTTGTACAAAAACAAAAAGTGTCTGTTCGGTTAGTCCATGGATAGAATGATCAACCGTTTATAAAATAAACTCAACTCTAGTCGGGCTTTGGGGAAAATTTTACAAATGATGTAATTTATTAGTGATTTTTATTTACCGAATACCTAATTAATAGAAGGTCGGTCTAATTTTGAGGTAAATACGAACGTTTTAAATATTCCTCCGCGAGATAAACATAAAATAAAAATCTTATGATGAGCACAAAAGTGAAGATATTATTAAAGTTACAAATGTGAGTTAAATATTTGATTTTTGTAGCTCAACTAGAACTAGATGCAAGTGCAGTGAAAATGCCATTTACGGTAAAGGATCGTATATCAACAATAGGGCTTCTAGTAGGTGTAAGTATCTAGCAGTTCAGTTTTCTAACAATTGTTATTAGTTTATATAGTCGCGTCGCGGAGCAACTATTCGGTCGGTCGTTGCCTGCCTCCTGGTGTACCCGGCTATTGGCAAATTGTGGTGACTATAGGTTGCAATAGTTGATATAAGGTAAACTTAAAGATTTTGGCTAGAATAGCTCCTGACGTAATTTTTGTTTCGACAGAGCCTCTCGGACTGCACGCCAGAAGAAAAAGAGCAAAAGATACATTCCATACAAGTTCTGTACGCATTGGAACTTTTCGACAACAAGCAATATTCCCAGTCAATGAAAGAGTTCATTAAACTCAAAACGGATCCCGCTGACGTCATCAAACTGTTTCCTGAACTAGACTGTAAAACAAATGATGATAAGGAAGAAACGAAGAAATTGGCGGGAAAAGATCTAGAGAGCGCTTTAAATGCATTGATAATGTATTTGAAAGAGTTGAAATCTAATATAGGAAATGGTACAAGTCAAGATGAGGCGACCAAGCAGAGGAATGTGACGCAGCAGCTAGAGTTAATAGATACTACATTGTTGAAGTGCTACTTACAGGTACGTCTAGAAGATATAATTTAAAATCAATGTTAAAAAAACGTCTGTAACAATGATTGAAATAATGTTTTAAACTGTTCATGAAACTTTCGTTACAATGTCTCTTACACCTCGCATTATTGTACATTTTTTTAGATAAATGATGCTCTAGTCGCACCTCTACTACGCAACAACAATTGTCGCCTCGAGGAAGCCGAGAAAATGTTACTGCAACACGGGAAGCACAGCGAATTGATAATATTATACCAAACTAAAGGGCAGCATATGAAAGCGCTTCAGCTGCTGAGAGAGCAGGCCAAAGAACCGGACTCTAGTTTAGAAGGTTATCAAGGAACGAAAAATTATTTGCAACAACTAGGTTAGTAATAAATTATGTATTAAATTGTGTCTACTCTTAAAAACAAAGATTTAGATGCCTCAGGCATTAAGTCCGCCTTTGTACAGTATTTTTTACTTGTGCATAAAGTTATAAAAAATAAATAAATTTAGAACACATGTTTAGGGTTCCTCGAAATAGTAATATCCTAGGTACTCCGAAAGGCAACAACGGAACATTTATAGGATCACTTGTTGTCCGTCGGCTTCAAAAATCAAGCTTCTAAGTCAACACAATAAAAAAACGCGATGAAATGTATCTAAAAAGGCAAGAAGTAAGGTCTCACAGCACAAGTTAAGGGAAAAGTCCGAAACTCGTTAATTTGTAATTTGATCACATAAAAGTACAATTACAAACTTACATTTGTAGTTGGATACTGGTCTGTAACGTTTAACGATGTAGGGATGTTTTACCACTACAATGTTAAGGTTGTTTTTGATACCAATTACGGAACCTTTCATTGTACGTGGTCCGACACGGACTTGGCCGGTTTATCTCTAATCTCTGTAAAATGATTTCTGTATAACAAAATTACCTGTATGTAATTATTACTGTTTTTTTACTGAGGGGTAGCATTTTCTGTTTTTCAAAATTCCATTTGGAATTAAACCAGCAATTCTATTTTCCAGGTGCGGAACACATAAACTTAATATTCAAGTTCTCTGACTGGATATTGAAAGAACATCCAGAAAAAGGCTTGAAGATATTTACCGAAGTAGAAGACTTGCCCCGTCCAAAGATATTAGATTTTCTTTTAAGAGAACATGAATCTCTAGTGATACCATACTTAGAACATGTCATCCATACGTGGAACGACACAAATTCATTATTTCACGACGCCTTAATAAACATGTATAGAGATAAAATAACTGATAAGAAAGCTAATCTAACAGATGCTGAGGTACAGCACATAAAGTCGAAATTAGTTTCGTTTCTGGAAAAATCTGCACATTACACTCCTGAGAGAGTTGCTGTGCACTTCCCTACTGACAGCTTGTTTGAGGAGCGAGCTATCATATACGGGAAGTTAGGACGACACGAGCAAGCACTCGCCATTTATGTGCTGATATTGGGTAAGTGCGGTAATTATGCCTATTGAATACCCGGCTTTGTGAGTGTGTAGCTTTAACCTTTCTATTGCCCGCAGGCGACGTAGACCGAGCAATACGGTACTGCGAAAATGTAAGCGCGAGTCCAAACGACAAAAGCCAAGATGTGTACGTGATACTGATGAGAATTCTCATGAACCCTGAACAAGACAGTGCACTCATTGGCAACCCTCTTGCTAAGGTGCCGAGGCATTCGAAGACTGCTGTGCCGGACCTGGAGACGGCACTCAAAATATTAGAGAAGCATGCTGACAAAATATCGCCTTTGAAAGTAAGTGTCGTATTTATATAACGTTATAGTGTAGACATAGTGCGTAAGACAAACAATAAAAATAACAAAAAATGGGTGGCACTTGATGCTTTATATCCTACGCAGACGGTTACTTTTAGAATGAATGCTAGCTACAAATTAGAACTTTGGCTGCGGTCTTGTACAGATGACAAATTAACTGAAACAAGACTGTCAACTATTCCGACATAAACTTGAAGACGGTGCTAAAGTTGAAATGACTGCAGTCATTTAAAAAATTGGTCATCGGTGCTACGAATGCGTACAGTCAGCATTATTGTGTTGTGATATTTAGTGGTTTACAATAAAAAACATCGAATGATTTATTTGCAGGCCCTTTCGGTGTTACCAGACTCGGTGCCCCTGAGTCGACTGAAACATTTCCTTGAGAGTGCTCTGGACGGACAGCTCACGTTGAAGCGACGCACGCAGGTCCTCAAGGGATTGTTGTACGCTGAACATATGCAGGTGAGATACGATTTGTATTCCTTTGAGTACGCACTTCTTGTTTATTGCGTGTTTCAAAAGTTTCTTGATCACTTGAACGGGCTTTATTTACACTTTCATCAGATACTTTTGGAGTAGATTACATTCAATCTTAGTAGAATTACGGTAAGACAAGCTTCTGCGCGCGACTTCGTCCGCGTTATATTTATTGCTCCCCCAACCCATCCCGTCGCATTGAATAACCTGCCCGTGCGTGGTCTTCGTTTTTGCAATATTTTTCATTGCTACTCCGCTCCTATTGGTGGTAGCGTGATGTTATATAGCCTATAGCCTCCCTCAATAAATGGGCTACCCAACACAAAAAGATTTTTTCAATTCGAACCAGTAATTGAACCAAACAAACAAACAAACTCTTCTGCTTTATAATGTTAGTATAGATAATCTAAAAGTTTAAACGCCTCAATGCCCTTATATATAATTTAAGGATTAAGGAAAGCCTCGAAACGAACCTAGTTACCGACTATATTACACGCCAAGGAAATGTACGTTAGTGGCGGTCATAAAACGTACGAGTAGGACTGTGAATATTTAGCAAAGGGATTTCTCAATATTCCTGACTCTGGTGTCATCTTGCTCCCACGTCATATGACCATGTATGCTAGAACTGATGACATGTTCTATAGTTTGGTACTTGCCATTATGTTATGTTTTTTTTTTATTAATTCTTGTTTGTTACAGGTACAAGAACTGAAGCAGTTCCACGAATCGAAGAGTGTGGTAATAAACGCTTATGACGTGTGTCCCGTATGTAAGAAACGTTTTGGCAACCAGAGCGCCTTCGTCAGATACCCCAACGGTGACATTGTTCATTTCAGTTGTAGACTCGACAAGTAAAATATGTTTCTATGATTTCATACTTCTTGTGAAATATTATTGAAATATTGGTGCAATATAAACATATGGTTTCCCCTGACGGATGTGATGTTTAGTTAGATAGCATTACGGATTTGCGGTTTACCAAACAGCTTTGTTAGTTTCTAATAACGAATTGGACTCGAGTTTCTTTCTTGGCTGTGATTTGATGATGAATTTTCAGTTGAAATAATACGTGTAAATGTCACTGGAAAGTAACGAACATGAAAAATACAAAAAAATGTGGTTCTTTGTTCTACATCGGCACCGCAATAACATTATATGTAGAAAAATGCAATTCTAGTAAATCGATGCAACAGACAACGATTCCCTGATGTAGAAAATGCCTAATGCTTAAAATCTATTCTCATTTGCAGAAAAAACTTGTCAATGTTTATAATCATCGTGCTCGATGATAAGCATCGTTTAATATCCAGTCAAATTACGTCTCCAGTGGGACCATACATAGGATTTATTTCTGCTATTTTCATGTATTCATAAACCTCTCATACATATGAAATATTTAGCTAGTTTTGTACAGCTGTTTCAAAGGTTTATAATAATAATCAATGTACAGAGTATAATATAAATGAAGCCATGTATTGTAACTATATTTTACCTATGTATTATTAGCTCATGTATAAAATATTGAAATTATAATATATGAAAATTTTATGCAACAATATTTGTCTTTTTATTTATTTATATAAGCTACTCCAACGACTTATTCACTAATAACATATTACTTATTACTAACTTATACTTATTAGTATGGTGAATTTGTCACTTAAAGAAGTACACAGCTTACACATAACTAAAAAATACATACAAATTTTGAAAACTATTTGAGATTCGGAATAAACTATTTTTGTTACAATGGAAGATAAATAACAGCTACTTAACCACAGGAAGACAGTATAAAAAAAACATCATCAGATTTACTTAAATAATAGATACTAGTTTGATTTTGGTGATATTTATTACACATGAAGCGACTGCAATAAACGTGATCAAAATGTTAAGCATGGTTATGGATCAAAAGTTTTTTATGGAATTGGTAAAAAGTGTCGGCGAAGATGTCAATGAGCAACATTGTGAAATATATTATAATTAGCCACAAATCGGTTCATAGGGGCATTGCGACCAAGGTTTGTTCTTGATGAGGACATAGAAAATATGTCTATTCTGCGTACAGATCTAGTTATAGTGCGTCTAAGTACAATGATATTTGGTTCCGATAATAGCTCTGGAACATCGGATCGATTACGGATTATTTTGTAAAGAAATATCTGATCGGAGAGAATTCTACGTTGTTCCAGAGATATATTGAAATGGTTGAGTCTATCAGGATAACTGGCGTCCCGATCGCAACCAGAACATTTGAAGCGCAGATACCTGGTGAAGGCCTTCTGTATACGTTCTATCCTATTGACATGGACGCGATATGTAGGATTCCAAGCCGGAGATGCGTAATCCAGTACACTTCTAACAAGCGTGCTGAAAAGAAGTTTTAGGGTCGATATGGAACGAAACTCCGAGCAAGTTCTTTTTACAAAACCTGCCATTTTTGTTGCTTTTTATACGATTAGGTCAATATGATTTATGAACGAGAGTTTACTGCCGAACTGGACTCCCCAAGTCATGGATGGTGTCAACCTTTTGCAGAGGTACTCCATTTAATCTATAACACGAAGGTATTATTTTTTATTACGCGTAAACGTCATGTGGTAGCACTTATTTACGTCATCTTGTTCAACCAACACCATTCATGGATTTTCTGAAGAAGTGATACGTCCAAGTCCGTTTTAATTTCTTTGTACAGTTTTAAATCATCTGCAAACATGGAACATTTGCTGTATCCTACTGAGGAAACAATGTCATTTACAAATATGAGAAACAAGATCGGCCCCAGGTGCGATCCTTGTGGTATTCTGGAAGTGGAAGAGTACAACAGTGATTCGTATCCTCTCACTACCACTCTCTGCTTCCGCCCCGTCAGGTAGGAAGCGAACCACCTGAGCATTTGACCGCCTATGCCAAGATTTTCCAGCTTTATTAAAAGTATGTTGTGACTAACTATATCAAAAGCACTGCTGAAATCTGCGTAGATGGAATCAACCTGCACACGAGAGGCCACAGATTTAGCAATGTCGTTGATGTAGTGAACCAAATTAGTGGTAGTCGATTTACGAGCTCGGAAGCCGTGCTGTTCAGAGGCCAACTGCACATTAGTATGCTTAGACAGTACAGGACAAACTAACGCTTCAAACACCTTTGCGAAGATAGAAAGAAGAGATATGGGACGATAATTAGAAGTGTCGCTAGGTTCTCCCTTCTTGAAAATAGGTACCACGTTACCGGTTTTCCACTCTGTAGGGAATTTAGATGTTTCGACAGAGCGATTGAAAATAAGTTTTAGAGGTAGACACAGATTGGATGCACATTTTTGGACAAATAGCGGGGGAAGGCCATCAGGTCCCGGGCTTTTAGAAGTGTCAAGTTTCTTCAATTCCTTTGATAGTTCTGCTTCTGTGAATGCAATTCTGCTTAGAGCGAATTGAAAATAGTTGCGCGAGGAAGTATCAGGATTCGTCGAGTTACTTGACGGTATGTAGGTGGATGAAAAATGTTTGGCAAATTGATTGCTTATTTCCTCACCTGAAGAAGCAGTATTGTTTCCCAAACGCATTGTAGTTGGTATATCACTAGACTGTGATTTTTTGGCTTTAACGAATTACCAGAAAAGTTTTGGGTTTCGCGCTATATTTTTTCAGCATTGCTTACATACGCTTTATAACAATTTTTTGCCATAATTCTGTCGCGTCCGTCTAATATTTTGTATTCGTAATTGTCTCTAGGATTTTTATATTTTTTTTATAGCGGATTCTAATTTTTTCCTGTTCGTTCAGCAGTTTAATTAACGGCCAGGAGATCCATCGCGGAAATTTATTATTGGGTAGTTTGGACCGAGGCACATATTCTTTAATTAAAGAATATTTTTTTCGTAAAACACATCGACCATGTCGTCTACGTCAGACAATTCAGAAAATGTTTAGTCCAAAGTTAAAGCATTTATTTCAAATAGGCCCAAAAAGGCACTTTTGAACGTCAACAATCATATGAAAATAGAATTGATTCTAGTTGCCCCTTCCAAAAGGTAGATTCGTATGGAGAAGAATGGGCAAGAAACTCCACCGTTACTCTTTTAAAATGTTTTCAATATTTGTATACAATATTTATATATGTGAAGGCAATGCACCTAAACTAAAATTACCATACCACAACAGGTAAAAAATTTAAAAAGAAGCAAAGAGAGATAAATTAATTATATGATAGATACATGGTGCCCACATACTTACAAACATTGCAAAGGCAAAAATTCAAATTTCCTAATATTTTACAAGCTACAAATCAGTGTATGAGTTATAGTAATCATATAATGTAAATCAGTGTCATAGGGGAAAAATAAATTAGTACAATTAAGTTAGCAACCAGTTTGATAAACTCTGGCCTCATTTACGGAGACGCGAGGCGTCGCGCCTGGCGTTGGGCGGCGCGGCCCGCACTGAATTCAAACATATAGCGTTGTATGAGTGCGTTTACTGAAAGGCGATTTTACACGCGTTTGTTTGAAATTGAGCGTTTTTTGCGGCGTCGCACGCTGCGGCAATTCTCGATAAAGCGGTGCCCGCGGCGGTACCTTCTGCCTGTCTTATTTTTTTTGGAAATCGCACAACGCAGACGTATTTACCGTAGCAATGGAGTACAATATCATCGGCTTTTTTTTAGCAGAAAATTTTATGTTAAACGTGAATTATCATTATCATTATCATCATTACATATTATAAAATAAAGTCACTTCGCTGTCTGTCTGTCCCTATGTATGCTTATATCTTTAACACTACGCAACGGATTTTGATGCGGGTTTTTTTAATAGATAGAGTGATTCAACAGGAAGGTTTATATGTATATAACATGCATATTATATTAAAGAAACACTGATAATTTTAGAGGTTTCTAATGTGATGTCATAAATTAACTCATTTTTTTGCGCTTACATTGCGAACGCTGGCTGAACCCTACGAAATGGATCAAAATAATGTACTACAGTATTGTACACCTTACAAAGTTCTACAAAAAGTCCGCGATGGTATATGTCTATCTCTTAGGGATAACCCACAATAACCATTTTTTATCCTTTAATTTTTATGAGAAATAATGGCTTATTTACGAAGCGATTTTAAGCAATACAGCATTAATTCTTATCCAATTAAATACATTAGATATGTTGTGCATTTCATGTAGATCAAAATTGCCTTTTACAGCGTATCATTAAAATGAATATTTTAGAAGATATCAGAGATTATAATAAAATAGCCGGGGGCGGCTAGCGGGTCGTTCCGCGTCCGGCCATCTCGCTTGGTAGCGGTCGGGTAGTGCAGGATTAGTAGGATTGTAATTCATATTACTTGGGCTTCATAGTAAATGCATATCATCATGTGTGTTCGAAGTACTCAAAATAAAGCTAATTGTATTATTCCAATTAAGAGACAGCGAAATATGGCTTAGATGTTTAGATTTTTGGATGGATTTGGATTTTTGGTTATCCTGGACACTTACCATATATAGCATACCATAGATATTTTATCCCGGTAATAGTTTCCCGGGTGATATTTTCCGACAGCTATACGGGCAAAGCCACTGGCCAAAGTACTATTCTTATAACTATGTTTAATTTGGTGTCTGGTAAATAACTGAGTGTTTATATAGGTAGAATAGGAGCGTTAAGAAAAACCAGGAAGACTTATATTCAATTCAATCCAGCCCTATGTCGCAGTCTTCTTACTCTGAATACTATTAGTTTTATTTTAAGTACATCAAACACACAAGATATGTAAGGATCGTAGCAGGTGGTGTTCCGTAGTTTCTGCCTACCCCCATGGGAAAAAGGCGTAATTTTATGTATGTATAACATGGATTAATACATTCTTACCGCGGTAATACGTCCTCTTGCGATAATTTCCGACATCTACGCGGGCGAAGCCGCGGGCAAAAGCTAGTTTAATATAAGAATTAGCCGAGTTTACAGCAACGGAACACGAGAAGTTTGGGGAATATGCAATTCTTTATAGGTCAATAAGAGAAAGTGGTTATGATGTTTTTCATGGCTATACACGGATGTCTACTACAACTTTTGATTATATAGTAAACACTCGAAATAGTTGGTTTTATTGAGTACCGCGCGTACGCAGCAGCGATGCTCGCCGCGTAAGCCGCTACACGCTTAAAAAGTCGCCGCGGGCGACGCATCGTGCGACGCGGCGGGCACCGCCACTCTGCCCGCCTCGCGTCTCTATGAAAAACACCGTATATTGCCATATGTTTGTGTTTACGCGTGCAATGACGCGTGCCGCTTCACGCGCCGCCTTCCCGTAAACAGCACAAACGTCCGACGCGCCGCGCAACGCCACGCCCGCACGCGCCGCGCGAAGCCCCGCGTCTCCGTAAATGAGGCCTAAGACTGTCCTATGGAGCGAGACCAGCATGTTTCCAAGCATTCTTATCTTGGATGTAATCCTCTAATTTGTAACAAGCTCGTTTACAAAGTGTACTCTTAATATGATTTTTAAACCTCCTTTCATTTAATTGCAATATATCACAAGGAATTTTGTTGTAGCAGTTAACACAGTACCTACCCCATAAAAGATGTATGTACTTTTGCTAATCTGTAAAATGGTTGATCTATCTTGTCTTTATTTCTAGTATTAAAATTATGTCCATCGCTTATTTTCTTAAAAAGATGTAGATTTTTTCTTACATTAGTACATAATATTTTCATAAATGAATTGGCAAGGTACCGTCATAATATTAATCCTTTTAAACAGTTATCTGAGAGATTCGCGGCGACTTCGATTATAAATGGCTCTGACAGCTCTCTTTTGCAAAATAAAAATGGATTCAATGTCAGCAGCCCTACCCCACAGTAAAATGCCATACGACATAATCACAGTAAAACATAATGCTGTGGAAGTAGCTAAAATAGACCAAACGCGCGGTTTCTACATCTGTTAACTGTCTTATCTTTCTAACAGCATCAGCAGCCGAGCTCAGCCGCCCAGCAAGAGATGTTATATGAGATCCCCATTGTAATTTCAGTCCAGTCCAGTCTATTGCTCTAAGTTTCGCCTTGATCAACGTATAGTCAGCACGTTTGAAGTTATACTTCGGAGTGATGTTGGTTTTTAACGGTGCTGGTGAACTGTGAGTGATGACAATTTCAAGGGGAGGATGATGTGCATCTACTTTTGACATCGGGTTATTGCATTCGCTGACACTTACAGATAAGTTGGATAGAATCAGGTCTAAGGTTTTACTGTAACAATTTTTCACAATATTAGCTTGCAACATATTGTTTTCGGACATGAAATCAACAAGCGAGTAGCCTAACCTATTGGTGTAATTAGTGGGAATTGTACATGGAGGGCTAACAGTATTGTCTATATTCCAACTTATGAAGCTTAGATTGAAATCTCCGGTAATAATTGTATCTTCATTCGTCGATTCCATCAGTGTAGATACTTTGTCAAGGAATGAGTCAAGAGTGACTTGCTTGACTGGAGGGGGTAGGTAGACAGAACAGAGATTCAAATTCCGATGGCTCTTTCCCTTGTCAATTCTGTGCCTGACCCACAGATCTTCGATATCGGATTCCCATTTCGGCATACGTACGGAATCGATGAGCTTATATACTGTAATCAGAACACCTCCGCCCTTCTTGGTTCCCAGACCAGTTGAGGATTTATCTCTACGATAGACACGATACCTAGAACCAAATATTTCGCCGTCTTTTATACCAAAATCCAGCCATGTTTCGGTTCCAATGATAACGTCATAGACGCCCAACTGTGCCGCCGACATAACGGTATTAAAGCTTGGTTTGTATTCCTCTGAAGTTCTGATAGTAGGTAAATAGTGAATGTTTAAGAAATTGCATGGTATTACTACATAAAATCCAATTAAAAATTATAACAGTGCAATGGCTTCAAGGCTTTTAATTTGTTTTGCTTGGTGACCGTCGGCTTTTCTGATGAGGACTTTACCGTCGCGTACCCAAACGTATAAGTACCCCTTTTCTCGTGCAGCTTTTCTAGTTTCCGCGTGTATTCTTTTATTCAACGGCGACAAGGTTTCCGATACGAATATAGGCCTGATAGCACCAGCGTAGCACAGGTGTTGTGTACTGAGTTTTTCTTTCGAGTGGGTTCTGTTAAATTGTAATACAGATGCCAGGACTGAATCTCTAATTAATGTGCTTCGCAATTTGACAACGACAGCTCTAGGGTTTTTGCTCTCTGGGTCTAATTTCCTTACGCGCACGACGGACAGAATGTCGTCCTCCTTGATCGTAGCACACACAGCGCTGCCCAGCTGAACCATTGTGCTGACCAAGTCTTTATTCAATTTCCTAAAGTACTCTTATTCTTAGTTAAAGGTCAAAATGTGGTTTCAAATACATTTATGATTGATACCTACATATTTTCGGTATGTCAATATTAGTTTAACACGTTAGCTGCCAAAGAGAATTTAAAAAGTTAAAAAAAAGCCACGCCACCGACGACGCGACGCGACGAATCACAAACTGATGAAAAAGTGGCCGGCCTGTGGGCGTAGGTCAAAGTAAGGTATGCCCTATCGGTCACCAATGTCCGACGTGACCTGAATGAAACATTTACTGGTGGTCACCATTGTCTGACATGGCGTCTAACGTGTTAATAAACATTTATTTCAGTATAATTTGGGACCGTGGTGGTTTGGTGGAGAGAGTCAGGAGGCTCTATTAGCAGGCCCAACCCTCAGACTCCAGCTACGTGTTACCCCGAGCTAAGACAGCAGGATGGTACCTTCGAAGGTGTTTAGCACTAATATCACCGCAAAACAAACTATATTTACGCCAGTAGAGAGATCGAACCACACAACGTCATAATTATAGAAGGTTTCACAAGAGTGTACCAAGAACCGAACCCTGGAAAACCTACAAGTTTTCTCAATATGGGCATAGACTTTCCTGCCCACATGGTTTGCCTGTTACGCAAGATGTTATGCCTCGAAAAAGCTCTGCAATAGTACATTACATAATGATTGCCCGCCTTATCACATCCTTGGGCAGGGAGTTAAATACATTGATGATATCAAACCCTGTTGCTAGTACCACCCCACTCATACCCAAAACAACAAAACCTTTTTTGTAGGGAAATCCTGTTGTTGGTAGACCACAATTGGGGCAGAATACAAACTATAACCCACGGTGTTCCTTCCTTCTAACATGATAGGCTGCGCTGTAGTAACTCTCAAATACTAATAAATTTATTTGTTTTGCATTATGAAAAAAAAAACTGCACGTTGTTATATTTGATATAGATTTTTCTTCATAAAATTTTCCTGGGATGATATTTTGGGGTAACGTTTTTTCCTTATCTATTTGCAGTATACCATGTTTGGCTGTGATTAACTACGCCATGGCACTTGTTAATTAAATCAAATGAATGCGTCCGATATTAATTAAGGAAGGAGGAAAAAACGTTATTTATTAAAAATAATTATAATTTTATACGAGGAGTTTAGTGCCACTAAAGGACGTGTTGTTATCATTTAAAAATAGAAAACAAAATGTTTCGCACCAAAATTAAAAAGCGAGAAGCAGAAATTATTAAAATCATAAATGTAAGTTTATTTTCTTATTATCGTGTTGTGAGTGCAGTGAAAGTGCTCTTAAAGAGGATCGTGTGTTATAATATGGCTTCTACTAAGAGTAAGAATACGTATGAGTATAGCCTGATATTCTCTAGTGACGGCGACAGTCGTTTTGCTGTTTACTGGAAATTATGTGAAGTGGCCTACTTGGCCGTGAGCTTTAAGAAAAAAAAATTAGGTACGTGATTTAAACACTCCATGAATAGCCGAATACCTATAAATTGGTTACTAACGTAGGTAGACTAGGTGAATAGGTAAAAGAGCACCTACCGTGAACAGGAGTGAATGAGGACAAAACCAGAAAAGGATTTGGAAAAATTGGTAGGTACTAAAAGTATTATTCTCTCTTGCTTTATACCATTTTCACATATCCATATTTTTTACAGAGCCTCACAGACTGCACACCCGAACAGAAAGAGCAGAAAATACAGTCCATCCAAATCCTGTATGCATTAGAACTTTTCGACAATAAGCAATATTCTCAGGCTATTAGGGAATTTAGTAAACTCAAAAAAGATCCCGCTGAAGTCATAAGACTGTTTCCTGAACTAGACAATGATGACAAAGAAAAAACGAAAAAATTGGCAGGCAAAGATTTACAGACCGCTTTAAATGCATTGATACAGTATCTGAAGGAGTTAAAAGCTAAGATAGGTAATATCCCTGGTCAAGACGAGGTGAAGGTGACACAGAAGCAGCAACTAGAGTTAATAGATACTACATTGTTAAAGTGCTACTTATTGGTAAAGTTATTTTTAACACGGACTTATGCAGATTAAGCCATATGGAATTAAGTATGATTGTAACCAAATTGTTATATTTTTTTCAGATTAATGCCGAGGTAACACCTTTACTACGAAACAGCAATCATTGTCGTGTAGAAGAAGCCGAGAAGGTGTTGCTACAGCACCGGAAGCATCGCGAATTGATGATATTATACAAAAATAAAGGCCTGCATATGAAAGCACTTCAGCTACTTTCGTTACTAAGAGAGCAGGCTACAGGACATGATGTTAGCGTTAATATTTATCAAGAAACGATAAACTATTTGAAAAATCTTGGTTAGATTCGATTTAGATATCATTGCTGATCCATGGTAGGTAGGTACTGGTGGAATTAACGCATTTTATTTTCTAGGAGCTGAACATATAAACTTAATATTGAAGTTCTCTGATGGGATATTGAAAGATTATCCAGAAAAAGGATTGAAGTTATTTACAGAAGAGAACGTTGAAGCAAAAATTTTGCCCCGTCAAGAGATATTCGACTTTCTTAAAAAGGAACAAGAATCTTTGGTGATACCATACTTAGAACATGTCGTCCATACCTGGAATGATACGACTTCTTTATTTCACAACTCCTTAATTGAAAAGTACAGAGAAAAAATAACTGATAAGAAAGCTAACCTGAACCTAGATGCAGAGGTACAACACATTAGGTCGAAATTACTTGCGTTTCTTGAAAATTCTGCACATTACATTCCTGAGAGAGTTGCTGTGCACTTTCCTACTGACAGCTTGTTTGAAGAGAGAGCTATCATATACGGGAAGTTAGGACGACACGAGCAGGCACTCGCCATTTATGTGCTGATATTGGGTAAGTGCGACTTTTTTTTTAGTTTTTCCTGATGTAAACACGAGTTAGAATGTCAATTTCCTGGATTCGAAAATCAGATTTTTCCTAGTTTGGGATAAATCTGCCGACAAGTCTCATATTAGCCCATAGCCGTTGGTCAAAATATCGGTTATAAACAAGTGGTTTCACTTCACATGTAGCTTCAATAGATCTCTTTTGATATTTCGAGTTAAATGTAAAAGCAGATTGTCGATTAAGGAAACTGGTGAGAAGTGTGTGGTTTTAATAGCACTGTTCTGAGTACGACTCACCGCCTATTTGCAAATTCATTCAAAAGCAAGTCACTGACAAGTACCTAGGTTCATAAACGTTATTTTCTTGCAGGCAATATAGAGAGAGCATTAAAGTACTGCGATCATGTACGCACGAGACCAAATTTCAAGGGCACAGACGTTTACGTAATACTGATGAAGATTCTCATAAACCCTGAAAAAAGCAGTGCTTTCATCAGCAAATCACTAGCTGATGTGCCCAGGCATGCGGCGACAGCTGTACCGAACTTGGAGATGGCACTCAATATCTTGGATACATATGCCAACCACATATCGCCCTTGAAAGTAAGTTTGGTAAAGAAGATCCTATTTTTGTGCGACTTTGATTTGGTATTAAAAACGGTGGTGGAAAGACGGGCGTAATGGGTGATGACTGGTCTTTATAATTAGAGAAGAGACAAGCATTACTACACCGTGTAGACACGATGGAGCGTAAAAGAAGTAGTGATTACATATTCCACGGGTGGCGCTACCATACTCATCAAACCAGCTTGGGTACCTTTGTGAAGAGTTTAGAAAGCAAATTGCGTGCATTCACAGTATTCTCTAACTAAAACATTGAAGTGTTTTACATTAGAATCCTTTATTCCTGGTAATTAAAATGGCAAATTTATCGAATCTTTGCATTATTGCAGGCCCTATCAGTGTTGCCAGACTCAGTGCCCCTGGATCGTCTGAAATATTTTCTAGGGTGCGCTATGGAAGGAGAGCTTACGTTGAAGCGACGTATGCAGGTCATTAAAGGATTGTGGTACGCTGAAAAAGTGCAGGTTGTGGCATACATATTAGTTGTGACATACATATTATTTGTAATTAGTCATATCTTTTGAAGTGGTATTTGGTAGCATAACATCCTCATGAATAGCTAGTTTCGCATCAGATCTGTATAAATTCATTTTGAAAGGATCGTGTGAGCGTGGCGCTGATGGGAGCAGACCTTTCTTTGCTATACGTTTATAGTGTACATAAAGCTTCTTCTACATACCTACCTATAATGTTAAGATTGAGATGAATTTCCAGTCTACGAGTCCGGGAGAAGTATCAATGCATGTTTTGCAGTACTGAAAACCAGCGAACAGAACTCTATTCTATTACAAAGCCGTCTGACTGTCTGACCATAAGTCCGTCAAAGGGGTTGTATCTTTTTACTGTAATAGGTGGCCAGTTCATACTTTTAATATAATTATAATGTCATAATATACATAGTCGCTTTAATATCGAATTCTTGTTACAGATGCAAGAATTAGAAAGGTTCTACGAATCGAAGAGCATAGTTATAAATGACGGCGACGTATGTCCCGTATGTAAGAAACGTTTCGGTAATCAGAGCGCCTTCGTCAGATACCCCAACGGTAAAATCGTTCACTTCAGCTGTAGGCTTGACAAATAAACAAAAAATCGCGTGAAAAAGTGTCTACTTACATTGACAATTAGCCCGGCGGTGCAGTGGCAGTGAATAATCCAAGAATGGAAAATTTGTCTCTTGGACACAACCAATTTTAATATCGATATTGTAGAGTTTAGCAACAACCAACCTCAGAAAATAATATCGATCGACCGTACACAACCTGTAGTCGAAACTGAGACCGGCCATGCATAAGTCAGCCGTCAAAATAATGATATGAATCGATATATACCGTCAAAATGAAATAAAATCAAAATGTGGGTAGATTTGACTTTTCCCATCTACCCACATAAGTGAGTCATGAGTTTTCAGTAGAAAAACCTTTAATACCTTTTTAAACCATATAAAAAGGTTCCTACTTACCTAATATAAAACAAAAAAAAAACAAATTTGTTCGATTTTTTTTTATAATATTAATAAAGAAAACGCTACTTATTATAATCTAGAAGTAGGTACATTGTTTATAATCTTCATTAAATGAAATTATGTCTTTCAGATTTTTTTTTTGTATTTACCATTTCAAAATAACATTGGACACTTAACAACAAAAAAAAAAAAATGTCGAAATGATTGTGATTTTTTTATCGTTGACTTTACAGTTAAAAAAGTCTTAAATGCCACTAGAAACCATAATGACTTACTTATCTAATTAAAAAATATCACATTGTGTTGTTGTTTATGCCTACCCTCATGGGAAAAAGGTGTGAGTTTATGTATGTAGGTATGTAAGTATGTTTCAGATAATGTTTGGTTTGTTTAATTAATGAGGAAAACGCTACTTATTATCATGTAATTTATTGACATTTCTAGAATATTGTTACAATTTTCAATATTTCCATTTATTTATACGTACATACGTATCGCCATGCGTCGATTGAGCCATAGCTAGCTCATAATGTTGTGTCGTATTAATTAGCCCATGTATAAATGTATATAATTACCTAATAAAAAAAGAAAACTTTATTTATTTTTATTTATTTGTCTAATTGCCACGAAAAAAAAATCACCGTGCTCCCTGCTCTTCTATTTTTTTTCGGAAATATCCCGAAAAAAATTAGAAGAGCTAAGTTAAATGAAAAATGTGGTTTGGCAAAGATTGATTTCAATTCGCGTCTAGAGCGAAGCTTTCGCCTTGAACCACATTTGGACAGAAAAAATAAACCATTTATTAAAGTCTACCAACTTATGATTTGTTGTAATATCGGTAACTAACGGAATATACCTATGTCGAAATAGCTCGTATACCTATCGATGTCGTGTGGTGTCGTGCTGTGATACTAAAATTAGACCGAAGCGGGTACCAGTTTAAAAATGTGTACATTGACGTATCCGCGATGCGTAGCGTCTACTTTGTTTTTCATTGTCGCAAATATCCCTTCTCAATTTAATACTTCTTTTGGAATTAATTTAGGAACTTCGTAAACCTGAAAACGTGGATGTAAGAAAACACAGAGTGATAAAATAAACAGATTATTTTAATAGTTAAAATTAATAAAGTTAAAAAACAGATAACAGGCATTTTAGCTAAAGATTTGTGACGACTGACAAGATTAAATGTGACGATCATAATAATTAGGTGTAAGTATGCTACTTCTAGTTGGTAGCAGCCCAGTAATCAATCAAACTAATAAGATGTATGTAGTACATTAGACACACCTCTAACCATATAGGCAGTTGTTAGAAAATTGTGGGTACATAAATAGACCGTGGCTATGTTATAGTAGCTAGCTGAGTACAAATCACGGTGTAAAAAAATGGGAAGTCCGCCGTGACGTAACATAAAGTTAATTATAACACAACATAGCAACATACTAGAAAATAAATAACTGTTAAGTAGTTGAATGGGTACAATCCGGAACTGTTTGTACTACTAGAGGCAAACTTACGGCTAGCTTGCTCTGCTTTTGACCATGTGACATTGAACTTATGTATTGACATTAATTATGTATGTATGAGTAATGTAATACATAATCAGTGTGGGTATGAGTGTGTGTGACCGTACGCGCCCGATGACGCGTGGTGACGCAACGACGTCGTCAGCGCCGCCGAACGGGTGCGTCTACTCGCGTCTCACTGCCGCTCGCCTCTGTGGCCCAATGGATAAGGCATCGGCCTCCTAAGCCGAGGATTGTGGGTTCGAGTCCCACCAGAGGTACACAACCGCCTTTTTGTAAGTGTCTGTTTGTAATTGTACTTGTTGAAGCGAAAGCGTGAGTCGTTTTGTAGCTTTTGGATGATTAAATGTAACATGAGATTGGTGCTTAACGATTTTATCAAGAGTTAAAATTAATTAGTGTTTAATTACTAATCAATTAGACTTTCATTGTGGTTATTAATTGTTTTATTTTTCTAAAAGCGTTTAGCAAATCATTGTAGCACCCAGTGTTCCTAAATCTCTGTCTAAGTCATCAAAGAATGCTATAAATAGCCTAAACCTTAATTTATAAGTTTGTGTGTTTTCGGACGGGTAAATCGCATATTTTACCGCCTACAGGTCGAGGTACGAGGTAGATAAAGCACCATTTTCGTTGGCTATTTATCAAGTCTTAGTCCATCACCTGTCATTCCAGGATTTCATAACACGAGCGTGACACTGGCATGTTTCGCTCGCACATTACATCTGACACAGATAAAACTATCTAATACCTACAACATTGGCGTCGAGTTGTCGTAGTGTGTACCTATTATAAAAGTCCCATATCGCGGGGGAAAGCTGTTAGATATGATAACGATACAATTTTATTGATAAGGACCGGTGAAGCATCGATCAGTCGATAGCTCACCGGTCGTGGTCCCTACATGGCTCCTCGCGCTCGCACTGATCATTATCTATCAAATAATTAAGCTTTGTTATGAATTTGCCTTATCAGTGGTGATTTGAAGCAATCAACATTTTTTATTTATTTATATACAACATTTTCTTTAGTCAACGGTAGTTTTTGAGTGTTCAGTGTAGAAGAAACAGGAATATCGTGGACGTTGTCAGTGTATGATGAGAATGATGGGCGAGGGCGAGATGGTCTACGGGGACTACTATAACTACGAGAACAGCTGGTCGATAATCCCGCCGGACTATGGCGCCGACCTGGGCTACCAAGTACGACAGCCACAGATAGAGGAAGATTATAAATACAACTCCTACGCGTGAGTATTTATTTTAGTATGAGCGTATCTCATAAGTATAAACATAAAAATGCAAAAATCCAGCCGAAGTACTATTTACTTTCACAAATGAACTTATATGCATATTCTACTTGATGTCGTAGGTCTGGGATTTCCGGTTAAACAAAACACATTGACATAATGATTGTATAAGGAAATTCTTATCAGGTAAAATACCATGGATGATATACTCAAACTATATTCCCCCAGACGTGCATACATTTACGAAAACGAAGTGCATCGTATGGCTGCACGCGATCCCGACGATGTCGTTGAAAAATGTCTTGCGGACGAATTTAACTGAGTGCACTGAAATTGACAAGGAGCGCGCTGAAACAACTTTATGTCTTTCAGCATGACATTCATGTTGGTTTCTTTATTGAAACGAATTTTCTGTACCAAATCATATAAGAGTGAAACGTACTTTCGTATTTTTCATGAGATTCTAGTTTTGTTTCTGCAGCGCTTGAAGCAATTTCCTTTACTGCAGCATGTTTTTTTAAATGTAGCATTCTGTTAAATAGTTTAAATGGTATTCATTAAAAAACACCATGTGGATGGATTCCTAGAAGAGACAAGCCCTAGACTGCTACCGTCTTGAATATAGAGAGATATTATTATGTACTTATATTTCGCAATAACAGGTGAATCATTTATTTTGATCGAAGTTACATAAAATATGGGTGTGTACCTACACCTGTATTTATTTGGCAGATTGAACCACGTTGAAATGAAAATACATCAAAGGAAAAACATTCGCTTCTTGAAGGAATGCCTAATTAATTAATAGAAAGGGAGGGACAATAGTCAAAACGTCAATCAAAAAGTAGTTTTAAGTTTTTGATTCCAGGAAAATTCGCGTCATTCCTGTACCTATACTGAATAGTCTCGTTAAATGCTTGCTTATTTAAATAGGCTTTCTATTTCAAAATGTAATAGGAAAGTTAATATATCGTTTTGCTACTGTTAAAAATGCTCGGAAGTATCCAAAATGTGAAGCATATTGCTACATTTAGTATACCGGTGGCAGGAACGTTCCGGTCGATCGGTTTGGGTTCGCGTGTCGCACACTTATAGTCCCGTCGGCGATGAATCGGCGCACTGAGTACCATCGAGCTCGTAATCCACCAGCTGCAAGCTCTCCCATGCCTTCGTGGAGCCCTTAATTGGTTTGGAAACCCTCTTCGCAGGTTAGCGTGCTTTCACCCATTTAGGCTCAGTGCGCCTAACCAGATTGCCATAACGGAATATTCGTGAAACCCCATCGACCTACTCTATTCACTCGCGAAGGCGAACAAACTTGGATAAAGGAGTTCCACCAGCGATAAATTCGCTTTAAGTATCATAGGTGCTGACTGACGTGTTGCCGGGTGTCGTTTGTTTCTTTTTCCGCCAAACTATCTGGGTCACGAATGCGGTGTGCCGGCTCCGCGTGATTTATGTTTATTACTCTAATATGCGAACTTAATACCCTTGAATTTACATTTCTCTAGCCACATTTCGCAGTTCATAAAATCTGATATTATACAAAAGTTGTCGTGTAATTTGTTGACATTGTGCTGTTTAGCTCGGGTAATGGCAGCAGGTTAGTTTGGTCATAAGGTAATTTTTTCTCGCGGCGGCGGCGGCGGCGGCGGCGGCAGCGGCGCTTGGTACGAACGGCGCGAATCCTCAATACGATATTCTACTTTTATACAAATTACATTTCTATCGTGCTTACTATCAACCCCCATTATTTTATCATTAACCAATGCAAATATAAAACGATCGTCTTTTTATTTTCAGTGACTAATATAATTTACCATGCAATTTGTTTTGTTCTACGTAGGTATCATTTCCTACATCTTTCAGCAAATTTGGTTCTGATGTACATTACATCATTACATTACTACATTTCATGTAGTGAAGATGATTTAGATTCTATTGTTGTTGCACCATATTGCAACATTGATATAAAGTAACATACTCAGTTGATGTCTGAACTTGAAAAATAATGATTCATTAAATACCCAGCCCTTACTGATTTCGAGTTTACATTAACATCTGACCGCATCAGCTTCATTTGTAAGTATTATTAAACCCTCTCCAACAAAAGCGATATTTATTTTATTTGTAATATCAGTATTGTAGAGTATTTGCTATTAATGAAATTTAAAAAAAACGTTCTACGATTTTGAGTTAAATATCATTTATTTATGGTTAAATTATCTGAATCAAAACATTCACATAACCTTTCATTTGATGAGTCGTACCTACTCAATTATAACAAAGTTTTAATAATTGTGATTAATTTATAGTGCTACATATTGGGTGGGAGATGCAATGTGTTGTAGTAAAGCGTAGTGACTAGTGACCCGTGTAACAGAGGGCTATTGCACCTGCCTCCCTCCCCTCACAAATCTGGCCCTCGCAGCTTACCTCTTGATTATAGTATAGGTAAAAAATCCACATAAAATCTGTTATTTATTACTTAGAACTTTTAATAACTTAAAAGATTAAATTTTCGAGAATATTGGTAAAGTAAGCTAATGTAATCTTCCAGCAGAATCGCTTTTCTTACGTTATGAATGAAAATATAACTTTTGGAAGTATAAGTCTTTCATCAGTTAATTTTGCTTTGCTGGTCAGCAGAATCACTGATTCTAGGGATTATACAGGATCAAATTAAATAAGCTGGCAATAGTTTACCCCCGTGTTGGGTATCGATACAGAAAACTATTGTAACAAAAAAGAACATGATCATCAAATGACGTCTCCCGCTCTGGGTGGAGCGGAAGGGCGTGTCAGACTTTTACTGACTTAAACCTCCATGGGCGTCAATGCCTGTAATTGCTCAGCTATTTTGTATAACGCGTGTAACTTAGATCGTTTTTGCAAATTTCTAAAAATTGTACTATATTACTCGGGTTACTCGATTGAAAGAAATATAGGAAGATAACTTAAACGAGCTCCAATTAGAATATGTTTGTCTGTTGTAACAAGGATTTGGTACTGACAATTTTACCAAAAATTGTCAGTTAATTTTAAATTGTTAGACAATTTTACCAAAAATTGTCAGTACCAAATTTTTGATTGATAGTGTGTTAGGATCTATCAATTATAATTTGAATCATTTTGCTAATTGCGAATTCATTGCTTCGTATGTTAGAAATGTATTTTGTTTATCAACGTAAATAACGCTATGAATGTTGTTGACCTGTTAAGACGAAAGTCATTCCTACTGATAGTGTGTTACGTAAATAATGTGCTATTTTTGATAATCGATGGCCACTATTTTGTTTCCATTTGACATTTCACGTAGGTGTTGCGTAGTGACAGTTGTCGTCGTAATGTCGACTGGCAACTATTCAGAAATAATTTTAGCCGTATTGTTACTTAATATTGTAATTCGCCAGTAATCTGGATCTCATAACTTTGGGTGTGTTATATTTACTTTACTCTGATAGCGTTAGAAATAAAATAAATTATTAATATTTATTTTGTTCTCATTCTAGTTAGACTATGTATAACATTTGTGTTGGCAACTTATTTAAGAGAAGTGCAATTAATAAAAAACGTAAGTAGCGATCTCACGATCGTGAATATTTTGACAAAGGTCCTACCAATATTATTAGTTAATATAATCTGGAAGAGCACAGATTTAATACTTCTTGGTCTTACAATGCAAGTAAGCCTAGATTGCATTACAAAATCACATTTGTATGCGTATCATAGAATATTACTGAAACCAGTAACAAAAAAATAATCTTCTAAAATGATTGGTTTTCTGATTAAATTAAATATTGAAAACTAACCATTCGATACAGAGCGTAAGCCGTCGACTGATATTAAAGTCTTCTTGAAGGATTCTCGAGCATAAAAAAATCAAAAGAAACATGAGCAAGAATCAAATTATAAAACATCTGATAACTTACTATATACTGCCTCCGCGCACAAAGCGATGAGCGCGCAAGCGATTGTAGCGATAGATTTAAAAACTCATTCTCAATAAGTCAATTAAACATTTCGTGAGCTGCACGCCACTTAGGGGTTCGCTCCAATATAAATAATTGCCCTTTGTTATTGCTGCGCTTTCACAGGGAAAATGATGCATGCTTGTTGTCCTTTACGGCTTTACTAGTATTTTGTTTAAAATTTTCGAAAAAAGGTTATTTTCCTTTCATGATAAGTCATGTTAATTCACGTTAACACGTTAATAATATTTTGGAAGCTAGAGGTCTTTGTTTACTATCCGACTACTCTGAGAAGAAACACCGAAACAAATTCAAAGGTCTCTTTTAAACTCCAGATATTATCTTGTTCAGGTAATGTGAGGACAGATTAGTGTCTGAAATGGTCTCGTGAGGAAAGAACCACACATATTTTTTCGGATCTGTCCAGTCAGTGCACGCATTGTGTAGCTCTACTCAGAAATGAAGTTCTACAATTGTGGGAAACTTATCAGATTCGAAGGTATCAAGGAGTAAAGGAAATTCTGAATTGGAAAACATTTTTGTAGATACAAGATTTTTAAAAGCATGTAGTCTTGTTGGAATTTATTCTGCAAAGAGTGAATCACTTATTGTAACAGATGTGATGTTACAAGATCCACAGTCAAATAAGTTTTTATTAATTATAAGTTTTAATAAATACATTAACAAATTCACAACACGGTACGGAAATGAAAATGATAAGATGAATAACAGTATTATTTCCTGTTTAATTGTATAGCATAGCATAAACATAGTAGGCCTACGGACTACGACGAGCTACGAGGGTTGATGTTAACACATTTCTCCCATTTCCTCTTTTTTCAAGCAATTTGTTGATTTTTTGGCTCAATAAGCTATTGATCAGTCAGACATCGAAGAATAATAAATTATTTTTAGAAAAAAAAAAAACCTTACTATTTAACCATCGAAATTTGTTCTATGAGGACCGGATTTAACTAACTATAAACCATCTCCTTTTTTTTTTCTCGATCGAGAACGTGTATCCTGGTACGTACTTCGTCAAGGAATGCCTATATTATAGTCTCTAGAATCAGTGATTCGGCTGACCTTGACCTGAAAGGCATAATTGAGTGATGAAAAACGATATTTCCAAATCCAAATGGAATTATTTTCTTTCAGAATTAAAAAAGTAAATAAATTAAAACTACCATGAGTACTCGCTAAGGGCACCTCCTTGTGGGGTATGGACTTCAGCTTAGGGCATCGCTGGTATAGGGCAGCAAGGGACGGGCTGGATCAAATGAAAGAAAGAAAGAAAGAAAGAAAATACGTTTATTTGCGGTAAATATGACGCTAAGACAAACTGAACACAACAATAATATAAATAAATAGAAAAAAAAAACAAATCAAAATATTTTTACTTCACATAAACCTACATGGGCACTTATGAAACGTCAGAAGCTAGGTGCACGGTTCCAAATCGTTGATTCCTATGGAGAAGAGCCGGCAAGAAAATCCATGGTTTCTCTATTAAAAATAATTGGCTTTTACAATGGTTGCAAATT